>NW_024121177.1:0-600000 GCF_016745375.1 Pimephales promelas | reverse complement strand
TTGGTTCCCGGAGCTCACTCAGCTATCACAGACAGCCCCGTGGCCCATTCCAGTCAGAGCAGATCTCCTCTCTCAAGCTCGTGGCACGATCTGGCATCCCCCACCCACAGCGCTGGGCGCTACATGCATGGGTGATCAACGACTACTTGCTGATTTGCCAGAAGAAGTTCTAAACATGATCATGCACGCCAGAGCGGCTTCTACTAGGAAACTCTATGCGTCTAAATGGTCTGTGTTCTCCAAATGGTGCACCGTCAAAAATCTGGACCCACGGTCGTGTAAGGTGTCGTCTTTGCTCGTCTTCCTACAAGAGATGCTGGATAAGGGCAGGTCCCCATCCACCCTCAAGGTTTACGCAGCAAACGCCGCTGTCGCGGCATTAATCATCCGCTTCCTCAGGGGAGCTAGAAGGATGAACCCTCCGCGCCTACGGTTCCTATTTGGATCTTTCTACAGTTCTCGAAGCTATGAAAAAACACCCCCCCCCCCCCCCGTTCGAACTGCTCGAGTCCGTGGACCTCAAATATCTCTCGCTCAAAACCGTTTTTCTGCACTGTCTTCAGTAAAACATGTGGGGGACCTTCACATGCTCTCTTCTAGCACTGCGGGTCTTGAGTTTGGACTTTATGACTCTGTTGTCATTCTCAAACCTAGGCACGGCTATGTCTTTAAAGCGATCGATACCCCATTCAGGGCTCAGATTATTTCTCTATCGGCCCGCATCCGATAGCGAGCGTGACGCCAATCTCCTCTGCCCGGTTCGAGCCCTGAGATTGTACACTACACACGCTGCCGCGTTCAGACGCTCTGAGCAGCTTTTCGTGACGTTCGGTGGGCGCGCCAAGGGTCTAGCCGCCTCAAAACAGACAATGTCGAGATGGATAGTGGACACTATTGCCTCTGCTTACGCATCTAAAAACCTGCCTTGCCCTCTGGGCATCAGGGCTCATTCCACTAGAGGCATGGCCTCTTCGTGGGCATGGTCCTGCGGAATTTCCATTCATGACATTTGATGGGCATACCCTTCCACCTTTGTCAGATTTTACAATCTGGAAGTTCCTGACCTGCAGGCTAAACTACTGGCAGTTTAACATGCTTCAGCTCTCTCGAGCTGCACTGTTCGGTGTCACTTATCACAACCGGAGCTTCCGCTTGTGCTTCCCTTATGTGCTTATGTAATACACAATCATGGGCCCGCTCTGCTGGCTTTTTCACATTACATACTCTCCACTTATTAGGGTCCCACTCATCGGTTACCTAGCGTAACCTTGGTTCTCTCTAGATGAGGGAACGAGTATTGCGTTCCCGGCCGTGCTTGCGCTACTTGCGTTTTCGCTTCACTCTGAAAAAATCAACTTATAAGCCTACGAGAGCTCCTTTTATGCTCTCTAGCCACGCCCATTCTGGCGGGCTCTGAAGCAATGAGAGCGTGCCTGCTTCTCATTGGTCGCTGGCTCAGCCCTGCTCTCCCATAGGCTTAAGCAGTTCTCTGTGAGCGAACCAATGAGCTGCTAGCTAGCCCGCTCATGGTCTGCTGCAAAGGAACTGCGTTGACAATGGATACAAATTATGTAATAATTTTTTGGCTTCAACTTCTCAGAAAAGATGAATCTTACGTTAGGTAACCGATTCGTTATTACAATAGGAACTACCAGAGCCGGCCCGAGCCTTTTGGGAGCCCTAAGCAGAATTTGATTTGGGGGCCCCTCCCACGACGCGTAGTCACCTGTGTTTGACGATTATTGACACAAATGTCACGCAATAATGATAAATTATAAATGAATACACTTAGGTTATGTATTAGGCTACAACAAAATTAATACTTAATAAAAAAAATAGATGCCTACTTAAATAAAAAAAAGGTTTAAAGGTCTTAAAACTGTCTCAAAACATATAAAAGAAATTTTTTGCTAAAATTATGACAAAACTGAGGAACATCTCTTATGTTTCTCAGTTTTGTCATAATTTTAGCAAAAAATAATTTCTTAAACAAGCCTTGAAAACTAAAAATATTGGCCTACTATTTCTCAATACAGTGTTTACTGTCCTCAAAAGCTTTATTATTATCGTAACAGTCTGTTAGATATTACATGACATAATCCAACAAAGTCTGTTACTATAATACCGGTAATGATGTTCTGGCGCTCGTTGTATGCGTGTATGCAATGTATTTTTCCCCTTGGGGCTTGCCGTAGATGAGTCGTGCGCAGACTGCACACTTGGTAGGCTCATAGGCTACTGGAGTGTTGCGGGTTTTTGGAGGTCTGATGTGTGGTATAATAAAGTGGAGAAGAGTTCAAACTGCTATGTTTATTATTTATTCAAACTGCTACCCTTACACCTTGAAAGTTAAGTTCCCCTGTCTTCTCCAATACCGATACCGTGACTAAGCGCAGTTGCGCACAAATTGTCTATGCACGCGCGAGGTGTCTAGAGGATTATGCGCATGACTTAAACGCAGGCAGACACAGCAGCAGTTGTAACTTGTAGGCAGGTATATTGATCATTAAATCAGAGTTTCGTTGTCTTGAATGATTCATTCAGTCATATTAGGGCCCGAGCACTAACAGTGCGAGGACCCTCTTGAAACTGTTACGGTTATTAGGGCCCGAGCACTAACAGTGCGAGGACCCTCTTGAAACTGTAAGGGTTATTAGGGCCCGAGCACTAACAGTGCGAGGACCCTATTGAAACTGTTAGAATT
Source organism: Pimephales promelas (assembly GCF_016745375.1). Next base: position 597,296 of record NW_024121177.1, on the reverse strand, counting down.
ATTTTTAGGGCCCGAGCACTAACAGTGCGAGGACCCTATTGAAACTGTTAGGGTTATTTTTTTTATTTTTTTTATTTTTATTTTTTTATTTTTTATGCAAAGTAAACACCATTTTCGGGGCCGTAACATGCTCAAAAACTCACCAAATTTGGCAAGCATGTCAGGACTGGTGAAAAAATTAGTATTTTGTGGGTTTCGTGGATGGGCGTGGCAAAATGGCTCCCTAGCGCCAACTAGAAAACTGCAAAAAATTAGCCCCTCGTCCACGTTCAACCTACAGGCACGAAATTTGGTGGGGACGTGTATCATATCAAGACGCACAAAAAAGCCTCAAGAACCCATACCCTAAACTCAACAGGAAGTCGGCCATTTTGAATTCGGTGCCCATTTTGGGACAATTTACACACTCCGTACTTTAAAGGTTCTATAAGCGATGCTGGGCCAAAACATTTTTTGTCACATACATCAAACATCTCCTCACTATCGGCTAGCTGCCTGTCCCCTAAACACACTGTAAAAAAACGCGGTCTCTGTAGACACCACAGGCTCCACAAACGGCAACAAAAACAATCATGTCTTACCCGGACCACGAAACCTAACAGTGTTCCAGCCAATCACTGGCAAGAAGTATTTGAGGGTGGGTCTGGGGGGTTAGTGCACGTGCACATGAAGGGTGTGTGTGTGTGTGAAGGAGAGCAGCGAAGCATCAGAGGGAAGTTTGAAAAATTACCGACACACGACCAAAGAGACGTCGTTCTGAGGAACAAATTAAAAAGAAGAAGGAGTCGGATAAAGAATGTGCGAAGTTCCGAATTTACATCGGTAGCAAAGCTTTTGAACGATGGCGAGAACTCCGGCGGCAGAAGGGCTTCCAGTCCGACATTCAGGTTGCTCTGTTTTTGCTTGACAGGTGGGTAACGTTAAATTGTTTTTTTTCTTCTAAATTGACGCTTATGTTCGCCAAACCCACACAAGGATATAATTAATTAGCTAGAACTATGCACGTTCACAATTATTTCAGGAAGCACGGAAGGGAGGGGGAGGAGATGAGATGTGGAGGAGGGAGGGTCTAGCTCCGATTTGTTTGAAAATATTCGAACGTCAACACACAGGATCGCTTTGAGAACCTTTAACGAACTCCTCCTAGGGATTTAGTCGGATCGACTTCAAATTTCTGCTGTGCCTTCTAAAGGCATTGACGATGTAAAGTTGTGCTATCTGCGCGTTTTCGTCGATGGCCGTGTCCGTGGCGTCGATGATTCGCCATGAAACAGGAAGTTGTAGTAACTTGGCTGTAAATGCCCTGATCTGCACCAAATTTTAGACGTCCGTGGCGTCGATGATTCGCCATGAAACAGGAAGTTGTAGTAACTTGGCTGTAAATGCCCAGATCTACACGAAATTTTACACATTTGACAAGAGTCCCGCCCTGAACAAATCTACATGCCGACATTCACCCACAGTCATAGCGCCACCTGCTGGCAACAGGAAGTGACCTTTAACGAAGCAGCGTAGCAAATTCACAGCCGCACCGGCTGAGCTGCAAAATATGCAACGCGGCCGCGTCACACCCCGTCGGGCTACAGGTGCGAGGGCCCGCCCATCGCTGCTTGCAGCTTTAATTTTTTTTTCTTTTTTCTACAAAGTAAGCGCCATTTTCGGGGCCGCAACATGCTCAAAAACTCACCAAATTTGGCACGCATGTCAGGACTGGTGACAAATTTCGTATTTTGTGGGTTTCGCGGATGGGCGTGGCAAAATGGCTCCCTAGCGCCACCTAGAAAACTGCAAAAAATTAGCCCCTCGTCCACGTTCAACCTACAAGCACGAAATTTGGTGGGGACGTGTATCATATCAAGACGCACAAAAAAGCCTCAAGAACCCATACCCTAAACTCAACAGGAAGTCGGCCATTTTGAATTCGGCGCCCATTTTGGGACTATTTACACACTCCGTACTTTAACGTTCTCCTCCTAGGGATTTAGTCGGATCGACTTCAAATTTCTGCTGTGCCTTCTAAAGGCATTGACAATGTAAAGTTGTGCTATCTGCGCGTTTTCGTCGATGGGCGTGTCCGTGGCATCGATGATTCGCCATGAAACAGGAAGTTGTAGTAACTTGGCTGTAAATGCCAGATCTGCACGAAATTTTACACATTTGACAAGAGTCCCGCCCTGAAAAAATGTACATGCCGACATTCACCCACAGTCATAGCGCCACCTGCTGGCAACAGGAAGTGAACTTTAACGAAGCAGCCCCCGCCACATGTTTGACCGACATGTACGAAATTTCTCTGGTATATCTACCATGTCCAGACGCACAGAAAAGTCTCTTGGAGCGATGCCCTAAATTCAACAAGAAGTCGGCCATTTCTAATTTTACCGCCATTTTTAATGATTTACTTATTACCTACTTTAACGAACTCCTCCTAGGGATTTTGTCGTATCGACTTCAAATTTCTGCTGTGCCTTCTAAAGGCATTGCCGATGTAAAGTTGTGCTATCTGTGCGTTTTCGTCAATGGGCGTGTCCGTGGCGTCGATGATTCGCCATGAAACAGGAAGTTGTAGTTACTTGGCTGTAAATGCCCAGATCTGCACGAAATTTTACACATTTGACAAGAGTCCTGACCTGAACAAATCTACATGCCGACTTTCACCCACATTCATAGCGCCATCTGCTGGCAACAGGAAGTGACCTTTAATGAAGCAGCCCCCACCGCATGTTTGACCGACATGCACGAAATTTCTGTGGTACATCTACCATGTCCAGACGCAAAGAAAAGCCTCCTGGAGCAATGCCCTAAACTCGACAGGAAGTCGGCCATTTCTAATTTTACCCGCCATTTTTGGACGATTTACACACTCCGTACTTTAACGAACTCCTCCTAGGGATTTAGTTGGATCGACTTCAAATTTCTGCTGTACCTTCTAAAGGCATTGACGATGTAAAGTTGTGCTATCTGCGCGTTTTCGTCGATGGGTGTGTCCGTGGCGTCGATGATTCGCCATGAAACAGGAAGTTGTAGTAACTTGGCTCTAAATGCCCAGATCTGCACAAAATTTTACACATTTGACAAGAGTCCCGCCCTGAACAAATCTACATGCCGACTTTCAACCACAGTCATAGCGCCACCTGCTGGCAACAGGAAGTGAACTTTAACGAAGCAGCCCCCGCCGCATGTTTGACCGACATGCACAAAATTTCTGTGGTACATCTACCATGTCCAGACGCACAGAAAAGCCTCTTGGAGCAATGCCCTAAACTCGACAGGAAGTCGGCCATTTCTAATTTTACCGCCATTTTTGGATGATTTACTCATTACGTACTTTAACTAACTCCTCCTAGGGATTTAGTGGGATCCACTTCAAATTTCTGCTGTGCCTTCTAAAGGCATTGACGATGTAAAGTTGTGCTATCTGCGTGTTTTCGTCGATGGGCGTGTCCGTGGCGTCGATGATTCGCCATGAAACAGGAAGTTGTAGTAACTTGGCTGTAAATGCCCAGATCTGCACCAAATTTAACAAATTTGACAAGAGTCTCGCCCTGAACAAATCTACATGCCGACATTCACCCTCAGTCATAGCGCCACCTAGTGGCAACAGGAAGTGACCTTTAACGAAGCAGCCCCCGCCGCACCTTTGACCGGCATGTACGAAATTTCTGTGGTACATCTACCATGTCCAGACGCACAGAAAAGTCTCTTGGAGCGATGCCCTAAACTCAACAGGAAGTCAGCCATTTCTATTTATACCACAATTTTTGGATGAAGTACTCATTACGTACTTTAACAAACTCCTCCTAGGGATTTAGTCGGACCGACTTCACATTTCTGCTGTGCCTTCTAAAGGCATTGACGATGTGAAGTTGTGCTATCTGCGCATTTTCGTTGATGGGCGTGTCCGTGGCGTTGATGATTCGCCATGAAACAGGAAGTTGTAGTAACTTGGCTGTAAATGCCCAGATCTGCACCAAATTTTACACATTTGACAAGAGTCCCGCCCTGAACAAATCTACATGCCGACATTCACCCACAGTCATAGCGCCACCTAGTGGCAACAGGAAGTGACCTTTAACGAAGCAGCCCCTACCGCATCTTTGACCGACATGTACGAAATTTCTGTGGTACATCTACCATGTCCAGACGCACAGAAAAGTCTCTTGGAGCGATGCCCTAAACTCAACAGGAAGTCAGCCATTTCTAATTTTACCGCCATTTTGGGATGATTTACTCATTACGTACTTTAACAAACTCCACCTAGGGATTTAGTTGGATCGACTTCAAATTTCTGCTGTGCCTTCTAAAGGCATTGACGATGTAAAGTTGTGCAATCTGCGCATTTTCATCGATGGGCGTGTCCGTGGCGTCGAAGATTCGCCATGAAACAGGAAGTTGTAGTAACTTGGCTGTAAATGCCCAGATCTGCACAAAATTTTACACATTTGACAAGAGTCCCGCCCTGAACAAATCTACATGCCGACATTCACCCACAGTCATAGCGCCACCTGCTGGCAATAGGAAGTGACCTTTAAGAAGCAGCGCACCATATTCACAGCCGCACCGGCTGAGCTGCAAAATATGCAACGCGGCCGTCTCACACCCCGACGCGCTACAGGTGCGAGGGCCCGCCCATCGCTGCTTGCAGCTTTAATTTAAGTTTTATTTTAAACTTGAATTAAATCTATTTAAAAGCTGGCCAAAACTTGGCACTTCGCACTTTTTAGTTGCAAAAGTTTTTATTTTTGTATGAAGACACATAAAGTAATATCAAACTTTTCTTTTAAATTATGTCTACTGCAATCAATCACATAGGAAAAAGTAAACTACATTTATATAGACCTGCGAATCGTTTTTTTGAATCGAGAATCGTTTTTGAATCGAAAATCGATTTTGAATCTCAAGACAAAAAATCGGTATCGAATCGTGACATTTTCTGAATCGTGCACCCCTAGTAACTTGGCTGTAAATGCCCAGATCTGCACGAAATTTTACACATTTGACAAGAGTCCAGCCCTGAACAAATCTACATGCCGACCTTCACCCTAAGTCATAGCGCCACCTGCTGGCAACAGGAAGTGACCTTTAACGATGCAGCGTAGCAAATGCACAGCCGCACTGGCTGAGCTGCAGAAAATGCAACACGGCCGCCTCAGACCCTGAAGCGCTACAGGTGCGAGGGCCCGCCCACCTTTTTTAGTCATAAAATTAATTTCCTCGCCACGGCCAAACCGTTCGAGATATCAAAAATCTGTCCGGAATTTAGCATCCTCAATGTCTTGACTTCATGTTCATGTGACACCACGAGTTTGGGGGTGATTGGTAACAGCATGGGTTGTAATTTGATGTTTTTCTCCTAGGACATTTATTCAAACAACCCATAATTCCCGACTTCCATTTGAACTGTTGTAAAACTTAGAGCATGAAAGTTGTTTGGCCTGATGTGATCTATGAGTGTACCGAGTTTCATATTAATTCATGCACGTGTGTTTGATTTATGGACAAATGTTCGAATCCCAGTCCAGGGGGCGCTGTCGAGCCGCCCTGCCACGCCCTGTTACCAGCTTCAGGCCGGCCCTGATGGCCGTGGGTTCTGACCCGTGTGCAAAGTTTCAAGAGTTTTAGAGTATGTTAAGGCCCCCCAAAATGCATGAGAAGTCACACACAGCAAATAAAGGGTTAAAATTAACCCGACAGTCCCCCCTCCTCTCACTCACACACAGAGACACTGAGAGACTGGCCAAATTCTGAGATTTTCTCAACATTCAAACAAAAATATCCGACTTCCTCTTGGTCCGAGCTAATGACTATGAATTAGAAAGTTGTCCGGCTTGAGGAGTACAATGTACATACCGATTTTTGTAACTGTAGATAAAACTAACAACCCCACTTTTGTCAAAAGGTGGCGCTATTTAGTCCCTGCACCACGCCCGTTTCTGAAACTTTGCACAAGTCTACTGGCTAGTAAATGTGATGTGTCTGTTGAATTTCATGCAATTTCAAGCATGCTAAGAGTCTCAAAAGCATCCTAAAAGAATTTCAAAGTTTGATGCTTTGCCCCGGCAACAGTATCAAAGATATCAAGAGTCCAATGACAGGTCTACATCTGCCGTGTATTTACATTATACAGATGAAGTTTGAAGCAAATCGGGTAAAAATAAGAGGTTGATTTCAAAGCATTCTGAAAGTGACACACTTCCTGCTGCCAGTTGGTGCCGCTATAACTTTGACTGACAATAGTCACATCTATGTGATCGGCCCCTTACAACGAATACACTGCTGAAGTTTTATCAAGATCAGTTAATGTATAAAGAAGTTATAACACACTTCCTGTTTCACGTTTCTCTCCATAAATTTGTTTCCTCGTCACGGCCAAACCGTTCGAGATATCAAAAATCCACACACAAGCTTTCACCTCAATGTCTTGACTTCACGCTGACCGAGTTTCGTCAAATTTGGATCAGTGCTCTAGGAGGAGTACTTTAATTTGCATTGCGTGTGTTTTACAAAGAACCCTCAATAGCCGACTTCCTGTTGGGCTGGGGTAAAAAGTAATAGTATGAAGTATGAAACGATGAGATCTGTATGTGTACTGAGTTTCATATTATTACATGCAAGCGTGTTTGATTTATGGACCAAGTTTTTGGACCCTGTTCCAGGGGGCGCTGTTGAGCCCCCCTGCCACCCGGGGTACCATCTCAGCCCGGCTCTGATGGCCGCGGGTTCTGACCCGTGTGCAAAGTTTCAAGAGTTTTCGAGCACGTTAAGGGCCCCAAAAGTGCCTGAATAGTCGTAAGAAAAATAATAAAAATAGAAATGAATCCGAATAGAAGGAAAACAATAGGGCCTTCGCCCTTTCAGGGCTTGGGCCATAATAATCCAAAGGAAAACAATAGGGCTCTGCGCCCTTTCAGGGCTTGGGCCCTAATGATTATTGATTATCAACTCTTGTAAATGTTATTCATCTTCAGAGAAGCTTACTATAGATATATTTGTTTGTTACATGGAGTTTCTGTTTTTTTTTATCTCATTTGTTGTCATGGTTTTATGTTGTTCTCCTTTGGTTGGTATAGTTACTGATTTACATTTTCCTTATTAATGATTGTGATTTACTTTAAAATTACCGTATAAAACATATTTTATTAACTGAAGTAATGTTCATAAAAAATTACTAAAATCAGTTTGTTTTTTTTACCTTTATAATACTCTACCTTTATAATAATACAAATACTTTGTAATTACTCGCCCTCATGTCGTTCCAACCCCGTAAGACTTTCCTTCATGTTTGTAACACAAATTAAGGCAATTTCAATTTCATTTTGCCGGTCCAGAAAAGTTAGTAAAGATATTGTTAATATTGTCCAAGTGACTACAGTGGCTCAACCTTAAGTTTATCAAGCGACGAGAATACTTTTTGTGTGCAAAAAAATAAAAATAGCGACCTTATTCAATTTTCTTCACGAGAAAAGTGAGTTCACGAGAGCGCCATCATGACGCATGCGCTAGAACCGAGAATATAATGCACACCTTAGTACCATTTTAAAAACTAAATCAAAACCCATCTGCGTCATGTTCTCAATTCCAGCCCATGCGTCGTGGCGCTCTCGTAAACTCACATCAGAGACCCAAAAAGTATTCTCGTCACTTGATTAACTTAAGGTTGAGCCACTGTAGTCACTTGGACTATTTTCACAATGTCCATGTCCTTACTAACTTTTACCTGGACCAGCAGAATTAAATTGCCTAGAAGCCTATGAAGGAGTGAAACAGCTCTCAGATTTCATTAAAAAAATCATTGATGTCTTGCGTGGTTGGAACATCATGAGGGTAAGTAATTACTGGCAGAATTTTCATTTTTGGGTGAACTATCTCTTTAAGGTGCACAGGTTTAAACACATACAAAAACACCATAATGATATAACATGCATGACTCTAAAATAATGCAAGAAGCATTAATTTAACAAGATAAGATAACATAAAACTCTAATGCACATATTTGATAATAAAACAGTTATTTCAATGAAAAAAAAAAAAAACGTCAAATGTGAGCTGTAAGAAAGAGAATTCTGGGAATGTCAATTTACAGTTTTACTGTAAGATGATTTGTTCTTTTTTACTTCAAAAAACTGTACATAATAGTATTTTACTATACAATAACAATTACATGAAATATCCCATTAGGTCTGTTAGAAAGTTTTTCACCATATAGGGTAGGGGAACTTACCGTTAACCAATTAACAGGTTTTAACCATAGCTTTTTTTTTTATTTTTTTATTTTATTTTTTTTTTTACATCTTTTCCCATTAAAGTCATATCCAAAATCAAAAATGTGTGGCATTTTTTTTAAAATTCATTGATTTATTTATGAATTTGAAAATTCATCGATTTATTTGTGAGAGTGTTAAGTAGCATCTGAACAGTCAAATGAAGTATCTAAATATAAATATCCATGGAGGAAACTAAGATGTATCAGTTCATGTACAAGGCTCAAAATTCTCTTTGCATCATCTTAACACTCCCGAAATCCTAAATCCATCCAAGTAGCTTAGATGTGCCATTCTCAAACAATCAACCTTTGCCTGGAGGTTGTTTGTTTATGTGTGTTGGGGAATTGGGGGTGTAGCAATATGAGCAAATGGGAAAATATGCTTTGAGTTTAGGAATGTGTTCTTGGGAGACACGTTGCCCAAGGCTCATCTTGACACATGGTTTATTGGCAGACACTTCCTTCAGTTTTTCCATAAATTGTTTACATGTGGCAGACAACATTAGTGAAGCCTCACGCTTTGATGTTTTAAGGCCCACTAACATCCACCTTAACACTCATCTAGATCTCCCTATTAGAAATTGTGATGTTCATTGCACTACATGGAATAGATAACCGCAATTTAATATTTATGTTCTGGACATGGCTAAACTGGGTTTTGGACCTGTTGTACCTGTTTAATTATGTTCATTTTTTTTCCAGTTCTGGACTTAGAACTTTCTTTTCTAAAAAGCAGTGTGTGTTGACGTGTGTGTTGTGTTATTTAACAGCTTTCACTTACAGCTAAAGAGCTTTAGTCAGCGTTAGAGCACACACACTGTGGACAAATCAAGTGTTGACAAAACAAATGTCTTAATCGCCCTGTTCCCTTTTCCTTTCCACAGACCTTTGATAAAATCCTCATTGCAAACAGAGGCGAGATCGCCTGCAGGGTAAGCGAGTGTGTGTGTTCTTCACCAGGCAGATTCTTTTCAGTGTGTTTATGGCAAAACATTACATTTGTCTTTAGGCCATTTTTATTTTTTAATCATGGTGAAGTTCTACATGTGTTGTTTACATGAAGTTACATGTACTTCCAGTGCAGTTTTATTACTATGGAATATAAACATTCATATTTGTGTCTTAATTATTTTCTTTTGCATTCATAGGTGATTAAAACTTGTAAGAAGATGGGCATCAAGTCGGTTGCAGTTCACAGTGATGTTGACTCTTGTGCGGTGAGAGAAAGTGATATTTAAAAGTACCCTAAATATAGACATTAGCTATGTTTCCATCCACCTATTTTTATGTAACTTTTGGATTATCGCATAAAAAAAATCATTGGATGGAAACACCAAGATGGACATAAATTCAAAAAAATGTGCATAAAAACCTTTTTATCCGATAAGAAGACGTGCATAAACTACGATTGACCGAATAAATCTTTCAATGCGCTATAAAAAACTTTCTCAATAGAGGATGTGGATGTGTGGATAACTGGACTAACCAGTGGACTAATCTCATTGCACAGCATCTTAAATATTGGTTTGATCATTCTGGAATGCCTGAGTCAAAGTCTGTCATTAAAATGATTTGGATTAATTCCCTCCCAGAAGCATCTTGCATGATTGCATTCCTAAACACCAGGCATCGGAACAAAAGGTAACCCGACAGTGTTAATTGTGTTTTGTCTGCGCGATCTGTGCTTTATTCACAAATGTTTTATACAATTTTCCAATTTTGTGCAAAAGTTAAATTCACAACTTTGGATGGAAACTTGGCTAAATACAGTGAAGTTTAAAGGTCTGACAATACATTTAAAATTTTAGATTTTAAACTGAAAATCCTTCTGTTGTACCTCCTAGATTCATTAATGTGTTTTATTACAGTTGGTGACCATTGTGTTTTATTGTATGGACAAAATAAAAAACGCAGAAAGTTCTCAAAATATCTTTTATGTCCCACAGAATAAAGTAACAGGTTTGGAAAGAAAGGATGACATAATTTTTTTATGTTTGATTGGACTATCCCTTTAATTTTTCAATTCCTCAAATTATTATCCTGATGGTATCATTTAATTAAAATTCTTGTATTAAATTAGGAAAAAAGATCTCTTTTGGACTCTGTTATTATTTTTTCTAACTTTCAAAAAAAGAGATTACTAATTGTATCTGCCTATAAAGTATATACAGTACAGGAAGACTGAAGCATTTGAATTGAATACATAGATTTGCTGCAGCAGGTTAGTCATCTGGAGGCAGTCTGCTACTAATAACTACATTACCCCACTAGACTTTTACAAGCATTGCAAGATAAACCAAAGCTTTTGCTCCTCTTATCTTTTCATTGAGTGTAATACTGTGTTCCCATGATTGATAGCTGTCAGTTTTCTCCCCCTCCTATTCCATATGCATGAGAGTGGGGGTGGGGGGGGGGGGGGGGGGAGCAGAGCAGTGGGGGATAATCTGGACTCTGGATGGGGGAACAAATTGACATCAGAAGTCCATATACTGACCTCAGGATTGATGTTCAAATATTTTACAAACACATTCTTATTTTTTTTTCATTCAACCTTTATTAGAATTTTCTATCATACCAAGAAAGATAAATGAATTGTCTTGATATTAAAGTGTTTCATTAAAAGTAATGGAACCCACAGGCTATCTCACATCCTCTCTGGTTAACAGGGTAGGTGTTGACAGAAAAATACGTTTATTGGGCCCCTGAAAGTAATGGTCGGAAGCCGTCAAGTTTGGCGCTGCTTCGAAAGACTCAGACAGAATACTCATTAAACTCACTGGCAATGAAAACTTGTCTAGAGATTTGTCAGTCCAAGTCTGAATTTAAGATATCAATTTAGTAAACAAAAAGAATAATAACGTGTAATTAAATGATCAATTCTTCAGTTAGCCATAAGATGATACAGAATGTCAGGGTGTGCAGTTAGTATGCAGTTATACTATCTCACGTCTCTGCTAGATCTTTGAGCGAGCTCATCCACCTCTGTTTGCGTCACCCTCGTTAAATGTGAGGAAAAACAACTTTGCTTCTCCCTTTTTACACATGTATGGAGAACATTAGCAGAGAAGCAGCAGTTGGCTAGCATGCCTTTTCCAAACCTCCCCTGTTGATGCAGTTGTCAATATTAATGCTTCCCCATTGTGAGGTCTGTCACTCAGTCAGCTCACTGTCACAGTTGCTTCACACCATGTGTGACGACATGTTGGCCACACAGACAATCTGTTTGTGCTTTCTGTGGGATGAACTCACTGGCATTACCAGCAATGAAAATGAGTATTAAAATGCTGAGAATTGGCTACAAAATTGGGTATGACAAAAAAAAAATTAATCAAACATCAGAATATGCAAAATATGGTAAAAACAGCAAACCTTTGCAATAGTACTTCTCACACATTACAAAAAACCCATGAGAGCATATGATTTTGATTTTTTTTTTTTTTTTTTTTACATTTTAGCAATTTTACATTTAGCATTTTAACACTACTGGAAAAGCACTTATTTATTTTGCTATCCTGAATCTCATACAGCAGAGCAAGGCACTAGCAACGTCAAGAACATAGATTCGTTTTCAACATTCCACAATTTTCACAACACATGATTCAATTCAATTCAAACAAATAGCGCTTTTCACAATACATATTGTTTCAAAGCAGCTTTACAGAAAGTGCATTTCGGAAATGTACATAGAAAAAATGCAGTAAGTTAATCATATTTTAATTTAGGGCATAACACATCGCTGGCGTTGAGTCGTCTCTTCACTGGCGTTTGACTTTGCAGGCTTTAATGAGGAAAAAGTGAGAGAATTTCAAGAGCAAAAATAAGTTAACTAGTATTTTCAACAACTCAAAAAGTCATATGGGTTAAATTGACCAGCTTCATATAATTTGTCTTTCTTTCCTTTAGGTTCATGTGAAGATGGCTGATGAAGCTGTGTGTGTCGGTCCTGCCCCTACCAGTAAAAGTTACCTGAACATGGATGCTATCATGAATGCTGTCAAGCAGACTGGAGCTCAAGCTGTGAGTGTGTGTGTGTGTGTGTGTGTGTGAGGTAAAACACTGGGGACTTTAGCTCAGTTGGAGCCTAATCCGTGTTGGTAGAAACACGGTCATGCATTATTAACATGGCAAACTGGTCAATGTTATCTATAAACATAACTGAATGATGTGATGGAGCTGAAATGTCACCTGTATAACACACATACTTTGGATGCATAAAGGTAAATCATTTTCTAAAACTTGTCTCTCTCTTTTGTAGGTTCACCCTGGCTATGGATTCTTATCTGAAAATAAGGAGTTTGCCAAGAGACTTGTGAGTCTGCCTTTTTACTGAAAAAGTGAAAAAAATGGATAGTTAATATTTAAATGACTTTGTGTTGGCGTTGGGGGCAGAGAAGCCCCTCACTTATTGTTCTACGTCAGCCAGTGTCCCTCCCACACACACACACACACACAGTTTTTGTAATTAACAGGTCGGACCCCCCAGTAGTAATTTAATTAAAGGTGTGAATTCTGAGGTGAGAAGATTATTTGCAACCCAAATAAGGGCAGAAAGGCCAAAAGGGTCATTTGATAAAGAGATTCAGTACCACATTCACATTCAGTTCCAGTGGAAGGACAGTGCTCTGTTTCTTAGAATGTAGCCAGTGCTGATTGTCAGTGCCACATGATCCTTCAGAAATCAGTCTAATATGATGATTTGGTGTTCTTGTAACATTTTTTATTATTATAATAAATAAGCTGAAAATGTTAGTATTTCTGTGTAAACAGTGGCATATTTGAAAAGAACATTTTAACAATGTGAAAGTCTTTACTGTTAGTTTTAATTTAACACATCCTTTCTGAATAAAAGTGTTATTATTTTTTTAATCTTACTGACCACAAACTTTTGAATGGTAGTGGAGGTGGTTGATTTTCAAAATCCTAAAGGAGTTATTAAGCCACATGACTTACAAAATGTTTATGGATATCCTGCTAATTTTTCCCATGCAAAAACATTTAATGGAGACTGGATCTTCAAAAAAGTACACAAAAAGCACCATAAAATTGGTCCAAATGACTTGTGAGCTTTTTAACAACATGTTTAATTCAGCTTAATTTTGCGATAGTCTTCCACTCCAGATTCTCTGATTTTCAACCAGATTTTTATTGTTACTATGTCAGTAATATTATGTAAAGCAACAATGTGATTTTATTATTCAGATTGGGTTTTTGTGAACCAAATCACAACTTTCCTCATAGTCCGCATTTCCACAGCCATCCAACTTTTCCACAACTCTTAGTTTAGATGGATGAGATTTTTTAGTGAATAATACATACAGACTGTTAGACTATGCAAAGCCTTTTTAAATTCAGTACAATACTTTTATATATAACATACAATCCAAGTGGGCTAATTTTATGGAATTTTTTTTTTGCACTGTTTTTTAAGTTGGAAAGTTTCAGCCTCCTTTTTTTCAGTAGCATGAAAAGAATGAGTATGTTATTCAAGAAAGATTCCCTTTGCATTCAACGAAAGTATATTCAAAGAAAGATACAATTTGAAACAACATTGTGATAAGTAAATGTTGAATAGAATAGAATTTTTGGGTGAACCATCTCTTTAACCTGTGTCCCAAAATAATAGAGCCAAGCGCCTCTGTGCCGACAAGTGCATGTGCCAACCTCCAACTGTGCCTCAGTGTTGCCATGGCAACTAAACTCAGAAGCTACCATCTTTTTTTTTTAACCCTTCAATCGATTACGACTAAATAAGGACATGCAGGCATGGCAGGCCTCAAACACACTCAGAGAGTTCGCATGGGGCCGTCACTCTCTTTTTCATCTTGATATTTTCACTTTGTTTTAGGATTCCAGATTTCCTCTTTTTGCTGCGTTGTTGAAGAGAGAAAAGCGGAACAGACAGAATTTGAGAATAGAGATGAGGGAAGATGACACGCCTCTCTGTTTCTCTACTTTTGTCCATAATAGTCAATCCTGGTTATTTATTTTGTCTGGTGTGCGTATCATCTGTGTTCTGTGTCTCTTATTCTCTGCTGCAGTCTAGTTTAAAACGCAAGGCTCTCCGGCAGCTTCGTTGACGTGCTCGCAAGATCTCCTTTGATATAAATCACATTCAGGCAGGAGGGAAACACACACCGGGCGTCGTCACAGCAACAGCGGGCTCACGTTGATAGGTTGCCTAGAAGTAGTTGTAGATAAAATTTTTAGCCAAAAATCTTAAATAAATGAGCTTTTCTATGTGCAGTTGTAAAGGCTTTTGGCTGAACATCCTACTGTTAATCAACATAGTCTGTTAAATAATCATCAGCATGTCAAAATAAGTGTTAAATATTAAGCAGTCAGTGATCCAAATCAGCTCAGCTAGACCCAGATTTGTTTCTCTTCGAGGTTGTAGACAGCATTGGTGAAGGACACCTTTAAATTTGACTGTTATCCAGCAGTGAATAAATTACAAACCACTGGTTTTTAAATCTACAATGGGGGAAATCTGCCTAGCAACACAGAATGAATAGAAGCAGTTTTCTTTGAGGAATTTCTCTGTTTTGGTTTGTATCTCAGTCATTAGTAGGCAAGCAGAAATCATAAAAATTTGAATGCATATACAAATACAAATCTACATTTCTCAGCCCGTATCCATTCATTGTGTGATATTAACTAAAAAAGTTCAAATGTGTAACTTCTGCGTCACTATAGTGGAACTGACCCATGGGCTGGAATGAATTGTGACACTAAAAAACATTTTTGTCTGCTATTTTTCAATTGTTAAATATCCAGATTTGAGGGAAATACTTGGTGAAAAAGTGTTTTATGTCCAAATTCACAGTATTTGTAAATCAGTAGGCAAAAAGTACTTGGATGACCTACTTCTGGCAAGATTCTGAAGTGTGTGTCCAGTGTGGCCACGGTAGAGGATTTGGGAATGGCAACTGACACTGTGGGTCATATGACAGTGACAACATGGCGAATGTCCAGATTACAATCATACTACACGCATGAGAACGTCATGAGGTCTACTCTGAGATTCCTGGTGTAGCTTGTGATGGTCTGTTGTGATTTAAAACAAGATGTAAATGCACAGACTTTTGGAAAAGAAAAACGCCTGGCCACTCTCCTTTCCTTGTCAACAAAATTCAGTTTAAAACTATTGAAACACATGACTTTCATAGAATTACATAAAAAAGAGCAAAAAGCTTCAGAATCAATGTCAACCTCTTTTTTTAAAGCAGCTCAACTTGATTGTCTGTAACAGCATTATAACAGCATACTTGAATAATGGCAGGCAGCAGCAAGGTGTGCAACTTCAGTCTGAAACATAGAACAGTTTGAAACTGCTGTGGTCCTGTTTTGTGCTGTTGGTGATGCAGAAAGTAATTAATTGCATTTTTCAGATAATATAGCAGTACTTTAATCTCTGTTTAATCTGTTTTACCATGATTAATTAAATTTTCCCCAAGAAAATCTGTGCAGAAAGCAGTCTGATTGTGTGTGAGCTTACAAATGAGACATGAGTGTGATAGTAATCCCTCACTTACAGAAAATAGTAAGTGCAATGATTCACAGACTTACAGAAAGTGGTTAAAGCATAAGCACTTTCATTAAAACCATTTAAGCTATTGTTTTATAAGTGTAATATAAGTTTTTGTTTTAATATTGTATTTTCCTGATATTTTCTTCCAGCTTGCCCTATATAATTTAATTGCTTTGGATAAAAGATGTTTGCTATATGAATAAATGTAAATAATTTGTTTCATAGCAATCCCTCAACCACATCTGTACCTGTTCAATTCTCTCTACCTTTCCATCCCCCAGTCACTCTTTTACATTTCCCTATATGCATGCGGACACACAGATGAGTGGGCCATCCACTGCCTTCTCTGTGTGCTGTGTGTGTGTGTGTGTGGGAAATGAAGATGTCATTACATTAGCAGTTGAATAGCGATACCCCCCACATGAATAAGAGGTGAATGAGTCCCCCATCCTGAATAGCTGCCCCCTCTGCCCGACTGTTAGTATAGTTTTACGCAGGGCAAACGATTGGCCAGAGCCCCTGGGCATGCGCAGCTTCAGCCTAGAGAGCTCTGTTAGGATTACCTCTACAGCCTCTTTAGCATGTTTAAAGAGAAGCGCTTTTCAATGGCAGAGTTTGAGTGGAGTGTGTGTGTGTGTGTGTGTTTTCATGCCTTTTCACTCTTTGGATGTTGTCCTGGACAGGAGTTTTCATTATCCTGGTGTTCTCTTCCTCACGTGCCCAGCTGTACACAAGTTCTCGACACTTCTAGTGCCTCACACACTTTTTATTGTTGTTGTAGTGGCTTGCTGGTTGTTTAGCCCATTAAATGTACCACATGCACAAATACACATGAGGGAAGTGTAAAAATGAAAAGAAGGAGGAAAAGGGATTGAGTGACATCTGAATGGGCACAACTGTTTTGTTGGATTTCATTTTCCAGAGCCTGACAGGTCTCTGCATTTTGCAAATTGCCAGTGAATATAGAAAATAAATGGTGATATTGTCTACAATGTTTGTATTTTATTTTCTTAAATTTCATGTTCCCTGTTTTCTAGGGTTTTTTGCTTCTTTATTTTGTTTGTTCATGTCCCCCGTTTTGTCTTTTATTTTCTTGCTTTCTATTTTTTTTTAAATTTTCCTGTTTTATTATCTATTTTACAGTGATATTGTGTATCATTTATGTAATGTTTTTCATTCCATGTCACCTGTTTTGTTTTCTATTTTTTTGTATTGTTTTTGTTGTTGCTTTCTAGTTTTTACTTAATTTGTTTAAAATAGCAAACTATTTGTTCAAAAATCGCAAACTATTTACTTCAACTTTGCAATCAAGTTGTTTGTGCACTTGAACTGATTCAATGAAAAATAAACGTCCAAATGGGTTTTCTCCACTTTATAGTTTTAGTGATTTGTAATGGACTTCAGTTGATTACAGAAGTTAAATTTGTTGACACCTTAGTTTGTTTTTTTCCCAAGCACTTGTCAAGAACAAACAGATCACTTTTTTTTTGCCTCATTAAGATTTATCCTTTATCTCATGACACCATGGGTCCAGTTGGAGCTGAAAGAGTCATAGGGTCAAATCCCTCTTTTAATTACAGAGCTCAGTGGGTTCTGTGCGCCTCAGGCATACTATCTGTAGTATATTAGCCAGGAAGCAATAGCCTCCCGATTCTCGAGACTAACAAAGGAAAGAACAGATCTCCTTTTTCCCGTTCTTTTTTCTGGCTTCGTTATTTAGATGTATGTTTTTGTGAAGGGATTTGGTTCCCCTGGCAAAAATCTTACGACCTCAAAATTTTGAACTCTAGTGTAAGTTCAAGATCATGAGAGATATACATCAGTCATGTGTGTCGTAACTTTTGACTGATACTGTGAAAGGTGAAAAAGTGGAATCCGGTGTCACCTGATGCACAGGGGTGTTTTATAACCAAAAAAGTACATCTGGATCACATAATGTGCAGGTGTGTTGAGGTTTGATGTAGGAGTAAAAACAGGATGCGTGTGTTAAGATGTAGGATCTGATTATCTGAGTCGTGCAGTGAGACGTGACATTTTCTGATTGTTGCCTCAATACATTTGATGCCTATGGTCTTGATTTGTAAGATCTCCTAACTTAGATGATATAAAATGTGCCTTATTATAAATTCTTTCTCTACAGGCAGCCGAGGGGGTGACCTTCATTGGTCCTGACACGCATGCCATCCAGGCCATGGGGGATAAGATCGAGAGCAAACTCATCGCCAAAGCTGCCAAAGTCAACACCATCCCAGGCTTTGATGGAGTAGTCAAGGTCAGATATTATTTATTTGTTTTTATGTTTGTCATCAGTCTTTTCCAAAGAATTCCTCACATCATAAAAACGTCTTGCAAATTAATGTGTAAAGAAATGTTCAGCTCAGCACAGATGGGTGGTATATCGAAATTACAGCTAAACAAAGAATCTTGTATATGTGTTGCAGATAACAATGTACATATGTTATATAATTTATAACTTGCATTCAAACTCTGCCTTTATTTAAACAAAAATACTTGACTTGAATACTTCGTATCGAATCAAAATTTAAAATGTTTTTTTTTTATTATGAATTTAAAATGTAAATTTTAATCAATTTGTCATTTAATTATGTCATCTATACACTGACATGTTCTTGTACAAAAAGCCCACTATTTTAGTAGTGTGTTTGTTTTTTATGATATGCAGTGATTTCAGGTAGGACTTAAGAAAGCTGATTGTTCATACACATTTTTCTAGGACTTTTCACAATTGCTCATTCATCCAAAAAAGTAGTTGACTCGTCGGCGGGTTGGTGTTTACCATATGTAAAATGGTAGTTCCATTGGTACATCATATTGGGATGCATTTTGTGGACAGCAGAGCTTTTCTCCTACTGTCTCCATGTATTGAACAAGCGCAACTGCAGTCATGTGAGCCACGGCTAGTCAGAACAGACCCAAAGCGTCGACTAGTGGTAGAAATAATCTAATAGTCAGTGCAACTCCTGTCATTTACCGAAGCTTCTGTTATGAACCGCTTCTTTTGTAACGGAAAAACATTGTAAAGCAGAGACGATTGTTGTTGAAAATACACACTGTGAAATTCATCACGTAAACAAATCGTCCTATAGACCTTGCTTTGTTCCGTTAAGTTGTCATATATATACACTATAATTTAAGTTTAAATAATAAGTTTGAGGTCAGCAAAATTAAAAAAAAAAATATATATATACTTTTTTTCAGTAAGGAAGCAAAAAAATTTAATTTTGTTTGGCTGTTCATCATATAATTCTGAAAAGAATGTTTCACGGTTTCCACAAAAACTGTTGTCAACATGGGTAAATAACTTCAGCACAAAATCAGCATATTAATTATTTCCTGGGGGTCATGTGACACCGAAGCCTGAAGTAATGATGATGAAAAATCATCCAGCCATCACAGTACATTACTTTGTTTTAAAATGTATCGTTAAAATGGAAAAAAAACGTAAGTTAATTTCTGTTTTACTGAATTTTTGATTAATTAATTAAATGCACCCATGGTGAAGCAATGGACTTATTTCAAAATCAGTAAAACTGACCCCAAACTTTTGAACAGTAGTGCTTATATTTGTAGATGCCACTTGATTATACAACAAAGATCTTAACCACAATAAAGCTACATATCAGTCCCCCAAAATGCCTTTAAACTCTTTCTCCTGCCTCTATTCCAATGTCCCCTCCCCCACTCATCCCCTCCTCCTGCTTGCAGTTTAAATGGACTTTAATAGCCGTGTGGTGGCCATTTTGACACTTCCTGAGCTGATAGGGCTCTATAAAGCAAAGATGTGCCGCATGACACTCTGATTGTATGGGCATTACCATCTGTGAACACCTCCTCAACGACCCTGATAACATCAGCACACTGATCACAGTCTGACTCTCACACACACGCAAAAATCTCCCCTTTAGTCCCTTCTGCTGGATTTCTCACCTTAGCTTAACTTCATTTAATGCTAGTGTAGAACTCAGCTGCTAATGTATTTTGATGTCTGGTAAGAAATACATTTCAATAGTGGTTTCACTATTTCAATAATTGTTTGTAAACAATTATTTTGTCGCCATTTTCAGCCCTCAGAGATTTCCGTTTGCATAATTGCAACAGTTGTTTAAAGCAATTAAATGTGACCTATTTGTCACTAAACACAGCAGCTTGCAGTCTGAAAGGAATCACAGTAGCATTTTTAGCAGTTTGATTCGCTCAGCACAACATGGCCATTGCCCACTGACACAGTTGTTGGCTTTTTCAGATCAATTTGGCATTTTTTGGCATCAATTTGGCATCATTTTTTTTTTTTTTTTAGTGGGAACACATTAGAATGTTTTTTTTTTCAGAAATGTAACAGTGGGCCTTAATTGTCTTATTTTTTTGTTATTTACAACAAAACAAATTAGGCAAATCAGAGATAAACTGTTCTAAATGAATTGCCCTAAAACCTAGTGAAATATTTTCTACATGAAGGCCCTGATATAGTTCAAGCGAAATCGAATGGTAAGCTGGCGGGACGTCATTTCAAACAAAATCAGGTCAAAAATGAAGTTCACTTTGGGAGTTCGAAATGGCTTGGCTGTGTCTGAATTCGCCCCTATACCCTCATCAACTAGTCCCTAGATTAGTCCACTAGTTCACTAGAGTAAACGAGTGAGGGAATTGCCTTTTCTGAGCGTTCCCGATGGACTGCCGCTTTTGCATAGTTTGAAACTCAGCAAACTGGCGGCTCCAGTAGTAATGAAAACATTTATCTTGAACTCTGTCATGGAAACTAGCATGTATAAACCTTAATTAAATAACTGAATAATCAATGAAAAAGGAATGCATACCTGCATGATTTTTGCTGTGATCATATTGGATCAGTGGTTTGGAAAATGGATGGATGATTCTGCATCGGGCGCCGTCTTCTGGTCAGACGCGGGAATTCATACGGCGCACAGTGCATTATGGGATTCCTTAGCCATTGTGCATGTCAGTTGTACACGTTATTGCTGTGCATTGTGGGATGGAATGAGTGCACTCTACAATGTCCACTATGGTTTCGGACACCTGTACAAATGGCTGTTCTCTCAAATAGTGCCCTATTTAAAGGCAAAGTGGCGATTTTGGACACTGCCTTTGCCAAAGCAAACTTTCCAGAAAAGTTTGCTCTGGCTGGTGCACTACATTATTGGTGTTTTGCGTTTATGTAATAGGTGGATGTGCTCTGAAGCCCTGCCTTCTTTGACATGGAAATCTCCTCCGGTTCATTTCTTCTGTTCAGTCCCTCAAGGTCCTACTGGAGAGCCCCTTTATTTTTACTGTTTTTAATACTGCATATTGCATGCTTTTAAACAATCTATTTTTGGTATTTAAATAAATGTGATGACTTTACTGGAGCGCCAAATTGCAGAGCTTGTGCAAACATCCACATTGCTATGATCAGAAGCTTTCTCATCTTTTCTCATCGGTGTCATTTTATTTGTTTTTTCTTTTTGTTACTAAAAGAAAAGCGCGAGGCACTTCATTTAACATACTCATCTAAACGTCACTCTCAGCAGTGTAGACGGCATCAGGATGTTTGCTGACAGTTTATCGCTACTCATCTATTTTAAACTTCTTTTTACACCAAATTAAAGAACAAAAAAAAAAATGGTGTGAGCATATCGGGGCTTAAGGGTTTCTTCAAGTCACTTCAGTCACTGATGTCTCAGGCATTTATTTATAATTATTTGTTATTAAAACAAACTGATTTCCGCAATTACCAAATGCCTTTATTTACAGATTTTGGCCAACCCTTGTCCCAAAACCAGACTCTGGCATCCAATCTTGAAACCTAAAATTCATCATAAAATTATTATTTCTTTCCACAAATATTATAATTTTATTTTCCACAAACTATTACTGCCCTTCAGTTTTTGAATAATTTCCACCACTACCAACAATTCTGCCCTTAAAATAGTTTCAAAGGTTAGTGTACTGGGTAAGTACTAGATGTGAGGGTAAATTTCCCTTGTTTTTTTTTTTTGTCATCATGCAATAAGTACGATAATATTTTATTGTAATTCTGATGCTATGAAGTTATCCTTAAAAAAATAAACACCCTCATTTACGCCACTTTAATATATACCACAATTAATACATTTGCATATAATATAATATAATATATAATATAATGTAATATAATAAACATATAATAACATATAACATATAATAGTGGCTTTAGAAAATGAACTCGGTTCCAAAAGTTCCTATAGCTGAAACATGGATCAGTCCTTTAGTTTCATATCGTTAAAACCATTTAACATATTTATTGTAAATATGACTTCTTAGTCAGGTGATTTTTGGTCAAATCTGATCATTTACCCCCTGAAATTACAATAACAGTGGTAGTAAAAACTAGTATGCTTTGTGGCTCCCTCTGCTGGACTAGAAGAGGGAACTGAATTATCTTACCTGCTCACAAACAGATACACATGAATTAAAGTATTTTGTTTCTTTTTTTATTCAAGGATGCAGAAGAGGCTGTGAGAATTGCCAGAGAAATTGGTAAGAGTGGTTATAATGTTGAAATTTTGTCATAGTTTGAATCTATTAAGAATAAGGTCATGTAGTAAATAAAGCCAAGTCATAATTTGTGTCCATCTCTTGCAGGCTACCCTGTTATGATCAAAGCGTCTGCTGGCGGAGGTGGGAAAGGGATGAGGATCTCCTGGAATGATGAGGAAACCAGGTGAGACGTGAGGAAAGATGATTCAGGGACATTTCTGATCACTAGACAGAACAAGAGACCCATCATGTGTATGTTTTCTTTGGAGAGAGTCGGCCTAAGATTCTTTTCAAGCAGTAATAAGCTTTATGAAGTTAATTAAATGAATTTGGTTTTCGGTCAGCTCTATAGGGAATTGTTCAGTTTTACTGCTTAAATGACAAGGCTTTATATTATCATTTTTCATTTTTCATTCACAATCCATTACCATTTACAAATCAATGCCTTAGATTCTCTCTGTCTCCCTGTCTCCTGGCCTTCCTTATCTTTTTATTTATTTATTTTTTAATATTAATAAAAAATATTACTTCAGGGGACAAATTGCCGGGCTTGCATTTATCTTGAGCGACAAACGGTCTCTGTGAGTGAGTGAGAGAGAGAGAGAGAGAGAGAGAGAGAGAGAGAGAGAGAGAGAGAGAGAGATTTGAGATTTTACAAATACTTTATTAAAACAGTTGTAAAAAACAACACTCAAGTAAAATCACATTAAATCAACACACTCTTGAAAATTAGATTATTCTCTACAACAGAGCAGAGCACATCTTTGTGACACCAAATATTGGCAAATTTTCCAAGATCATTCATTAAACTGTAATAGTTAAAATCTATTCTTATACGTGATTTCGACATTTTAATAAATACAAAAACAGCATCATCATCTGTAGATCCTTCAACCTTATTTCGTCTACTCATATACACTGCTATCTTTGCTCTTCCCAAAATAAAATTAAAGAGCTGACACTGCTCCCTCTTTTTTTGGGAATACCTGTAACCTAAAATAAACATCTGCTTGGAAAAAACTACACCAAACGTTTTAAAAAGATCTTCCAACATAGCAAACAGAGGCACAAGACGACAACAGTCCATAAAACAATGAAAAACAGTCTCACGTAGAGTACAAAAAGGACAGTCATGGTTCACATCAGGGTTCAACACAGAGATAAAAGAGTTAACAGCCACAGCTGTATGCAAAACTCTCCATTGCAAGTCAACAACCTTCTTTAACAATGGTGGTTTGTACAGCGATCTCCATTCAGGTCCAACACCATCTAGCAGACCCAAGCGAGCTCTCCATGGAGTGTCAACTCTACAGTTTAATTTATCTTTGTTCAAAATTTTTACATTCAATCTGTATGACAATTTCTTATCAGCATTATAAATAGAAACGCAGGGGTTATTGGTTTCTAAAAAAAAACCCTGTACAGTCCTTAAAGTCTGGGAGAACATTCACCAAAGGAAAAGGTTCATCAACACAATTTTGAACAGAACCGTCACAATACAAATGCAACAATGTGCATTCAGCATCTGTTAATTCCTCTTTCCATTTTTTGAGCAACAACTCAATTATATGAACAGAATGCACTTTTAAATGAGAAGCAAGGGGAATAGCATTGTCCGTGTTTGCCCCTGTAAAGTGAATTATGTGTCCCAAAGTCACAACATTTGACGAACAGAACTGTTTGAGTAAACTGGGACCTAGGTGGCAGGTTGCACTCAAACGGGTCCCATACACAACTGGCTCTTGGAGAAGCCAATACAGTGAACTGTGATGTTCTGTCCTCTCAGTTGTAAACAGATTCCAGACTTTCAACAGTCCACGGTAGAAACTTGGCAATCCACTGGTGTTGAGCTGCTTTAAATCCATCAGAAACAAAGTTCTGTTTAGGCCAAGTCCACCTAGCTGGTTCAGAATAGTGCATGCCAATGGTCTCCACACCAGGTCTGTGAGACCACAGAGAAACCTCTGCAGAAACTGAAAGCGGAAAGTCGCCCCTCTACTATTCAGATGAATTAACCCTTGTCCTCCTTCATCCTTCTGCAAAAATAACACACTTTGAGTTGTCCAATGCAGACGATCTCAAAAGAAATCAACCAGAAGTGCCTGAATCTTTGGCAGCAAATCTGGAGGAGGGTCAACACATGCTAGACGATGCCATAAAGTGGATGAAATCAAGTTGTTTATAACAAGAACTCGACCTCGATATGACATTTTTGGTAAAATCCACTTCCATCTGACAAAACAACCTTTAGTCCTTTCAAGAACATTATCCCAGTTTTTAAGGACAAAAGTTTCTTCACCAAAAAAAAAAAAAAAACACCCAAGTACTTTAACCCCCCCCCTGTCTTCCAAATTAAACCCACCGGCAATTGAATATTTCTTTCCATCACTCCTATCCAGAGAGCTTCACTTTTGCTCCAGTTTACTCTGGCTGAAGAAATCAAGCCAAATTGAACTAAAACATTTGCCAGCATATCAATATCTTGTTGATTATCCACCATGATGACCAAATCATCTGCATATGCAGATAATTTCAACGGTATATTGCACCCTGGTAAAATAACACCTTGTAAAACAGATCTAAGTCTATGTAATAAGGGTTCAAAAGCCAAAGAGTATAACATGCCAGATGTTTGACAGCATGTTCAACATGACAGCTCTGTCTGATTCCCCGTTGGACCTGAAAAGGAGCGCTCAAAACACCATTGATTTTTAACACGCTCTGGACATCACCATACAAAGTCTTAATCTTACTGATAAAACCAGAAGTAAAACCAAAAGCACACATTGTTTGCCATAAATATGTGTGTTCAACACGGTCGAAGGCTTTCTCCTGGTCAATTGAAACAATCCCCATTCTGAAACCAAAAAGCTTGGAAATTTCTAATAAGTCTCGAATGAGAACGATGTTATCATAGATCAAACAACTTGTGCCATCACCTTACTAAGTCTACTTGCCAAAACTTTGGAGAGTAGCTTATAATCGGTACAAAGAAGGGACACTGGTCTCCAGTTCTTTATGAGCTGCAGGTAACCTTTCTTTGGCAGCAGGGTAAGAACTGCCCTTCTGCAGCTTAGAGGCAGACGTCCAGTGGCTAAGCTATCCTTCAGTACTGCAAGAAGATCTTCTCCAATTAAAAACCAAAAAAACGTATAAAAATCAACAGGAAGACCATCTATTCCAGGAGTTTTCCTACTCTGCATACTCTGCAAGGCTACATACAGTTCACCCAGGGAAATATCCACTTCTAGCATTGCATTATTATCTTGATTAACCTGGGGAAGACTAGAATAAAAACTCTGAGCCAGCATTTGCTCCTCTTGGTGTTCACATTTATACAAATCAGAGTAAAAACTGACAGCATGCTTATGAATAGCGGCATGATCAGACGACACAAGTCCACAGTCAGACCTCAAACTATGTATAAATCTCTTTTGACCATTTTTTCGCTCGAGGCCAAAAAAAAGTGTGATGGAACATCCATTTCTGCCACATTTTTAAATCGGGACCTAATAAAAGCCCCTTGTGCTGACACCCCAAGCATGTTCGCTAACACAGACTTCTTAACCTCAAGCGCATCAACATAACATGGATCTTTAGTGGCTTCAGCTAAAAGCTGGAGCTCTTCTATTTCTGACTCCAGAGCTTTCACTGATTTCAATAGGACTTTGGTAACATTATGATTGTATTGCTGACACAGCTGTTTAGTTTGAACTTTTCCAAAGTCCCACCATTGTTGCAAAGAAATAAACTCATTTTTTTGATGGTTTTTCCAAAAAGATACAAAAACTTCTTTAAAATTATTATCTTCTAGTAAAGCTGTATTAAAATGTCAATAGGCACTACTAGGCTTACACACTTCAGAAAAGACAAACCACAACAAGTGAGTGATCAGAAAAGCCAACAGGGCTAATAAAGCAGTTTTTAACAACATTTGAATGATGTTTAAAAGCAATAAAAACGATCAAGTCTGGCCATAGACAATAAATTGTCTTTACAATGAGTCCAGGTGTACTGACTTTGATTCTCATGTAACCCTCTCCACACATCATGTAACTCATGAGTCTCGACCAGTTGGATCAGGCGGGCACGGGAGGCAGGGTGAGGCTCTACATGATTTCTGTCACGTCTACTCTCTGTACAGTTCCAGTTTCCGCCCACAAATAAAAACTCTTTATCATTGCAATCTCTAGCAACATTATTTACGTTTTCCAAAAAAGTCAATCTCTATTTACCAACAGCTGGAGCATATACAGTGATGAATACAAGTTGTACATTTTCATATATTACTCTCACTTTTAACACACGACCTTTAATAATTTCTTCACACTCAACAGCTTGAGGATTAAAACTTTTTGAAAAAAGAACACCCACTCCACAACTATTACTGGTTTTGTGACTTAAAAAAACATCACCCTCCCATTCTCTCTTCCAATCAACTTTGTTATCAAAAGTACTATGTGTCTCTTGTACAAAGATAATGTCCAATTTTTTGAGGGAGCACAATCTGAAAAATGAAGCTCTTTTTTATTCGTCTCTTGCTCCATTCAAATTCAGACTGCCTATCTTTAACTCACTCATAAAAAAGGAAAAAAGAAAACCAAAAGAAAAAACAAATTTGAAAAGCTAAACATATTCGTCATCTTCTAGCTGTCTTTTAGCTTTCAAAACAAGTTTATTTAGGCGATAAAATTCTTGATCAGTAAACACTTTCTCTCCAGCACTTTCATTTTGATAATTCAACACATTCTCACCCCAAGGCGTCACCTTTGACCATGCTTCAATATTTGACGTTTTAGGCGCCCTTTAGCGTCACTTACATGACGCGATCCTACGGCGTCATCTAACTGACGCTAAAGGAAAGCGTCAGTTAGAGGATGCGGTTAGGTTTAGGTATGGGGTGGGGGTAGGGTACACGCGATCCTAGGGCGTCATCTGGTCAAATGCTTCAATAAAAAATTTAAAAAAATACATTTTTAAAAAATTTAATTAAAAAAAAAATTAAAAAATTTCTTAGGAGTACTAAAGGGGCTAAAAAATGTTAAACTTGAGTGTACATTTCCTGATCTACAACTTTTTGTTGATTCAGTTAAGAATTATCCAGCCCATTCTCACTCCCAAGGCGTCACCTAACTGACGCCTTGGGAGTGAGAATGGGCTGGATAATTCTGTCCCTGAAATTCATTTAATTCATTTTGTTTGTCTCTGAAATGTACTTGCCTCACCCTGTTCTATGGTCTTATTATTTATTTCAGCAGGGGATTTTTCTGGACACGATCGTATGAGGTGACCCTCCATTCCACATCCAAAATAGTTCTGTTTTCTCTCCCGTGAGGGCTGATCTCCATTTCTCAACTGCTCTTGTTACTATTTGATGTGACTTGACACAGAGATGCTCAGCGATGGCAGTCACATTTTTAAAAGCAGGGCCCGTTATTTGGTGCAAGTGTTTAATTCGTACCACCTTTGCATCACACAAAGTCCTTTCAGGAATGGCAAAAGGCATATCACGCCTTTATCACGGCAAAAGGCATATCAGTCCAGTCGTGAGCCGATGACCAAAGGCTGCTGTAGTAGCCAAAACAAGGAAGAGGAGTTGTTTTCTCTGCTTATTTGAAATAGGGACCACACTTTAAAAAGGTTACGGTAAAAAATAGGAGAATCACGCAGTTTAAGCCTCTGAGGATCCGACCAGAATAAAGCTTTGTCCAGTCCTAGTCCATCAATATTACGAAGGATTACACAGGCAGCACCAGTCCAACTTGAATCATCAGAGTAATTTAATAGTCTTTGTACAAACTGCAGGCGAAAAGCTGCTGTTCTGCTCTGCAGGTGTATTAATCCAAGTCCCCCTTCCTCTTTAGGCCCCGTCCACACTACTGCTTTTTCGTTTAAGAACGGAGAATTAAAACGAAAACGATCTCCGTCCACACTAGCGTTTTACGTGCGTATTAGAATTTATCTCCGTCCACACTAAAACGACTGAAAACGTGGATCACGTGACCATTCACCAACACTGGGCATGCGCGCGCCGGTGTAAACAGTGGTTGGCGAATCAGGGAAAGATTCGTCATGACTGATGACACCCAATCATAGAGCCGAGCGTGAGCCTCTGCGTCATCGTTTGTAAACTCCTCCGTTTTGTCTCGTCCACACTAAAACGCCCTCCGGAGATTCAAAACGCAGCTGCAGCGTTTCTAAACTTCTCTGTTTTAGGTCTTCGTTTTTCCCGTTTTAGTGTGGACGGGAGGTGCAAACGTAGCAAAAGGTCTCCGTTTTTAAACGAAAACGCAGTAGTGTGGACGGGGCCTTAGACAGGTACAGCACGCTTTTTGGTATCCAATGCATTCGGTCCCAGAAAAAAATCGATTAAAATGGACTGGATTTTTATTAAAACTTCAACTGGGGGATCAATGCAGGCCAAACGGTGCCAAAGTGCAGAGGCGACCAGATTATTTATTATCAAAATACGTCCTTTATAGGACATTTTGGGGAGCAGAAACCTCTAGCCGCCCTTTGGCTTTTTCAATGATACCTTAAATTCTTTTTTACATAGTTGTCATCACCCAAAAAAACTCCTAAATATTTAAAACCATTTCTGGTCCAATTCAATCCATCAGGAAGCCTTGGCTCAAACTCTGACCATTTTCCAACTAAAATGGCTTCACTTTTTCCCCAATTCACCTTAGCAGAAGACAGAGAATTAAAATCATTTAAAATCTTCAACATCACACTGATATCATTACAATCACGGATTAAAACAATGACATCATCAGCATAAGCTGACATTTTAAAAGTATTAGCACAGTTAGGAATACATAATCCATGTACATTAGCTCTTAGCTTGTTCAACAAGGGTTCTATGGCAAGAGTATACAGCATGCCTGAGAGTGCGCAACCCTGTCTTACACCCCTTTTCACCTTAAATGGAGAGCACAAATCACCATTGATCTTCAATACACTCTCAACGCGACAATACATAACTTTTAACATAGAAATAAAATCCGAATTAAAACCAAAGGCTTTTAAAACACTCCATAAATAGATATGTTCAACTCTGTCGAAAGCTTTTTCTTGGTCAATTGATATCATCCCGAAATCCAAATCAAAGAGTTTTCCACAGTCTAAAATGTCTCTAATAAATGAAACATTGTCAACAATTTTCCTACCTGACACACAGTATGACTGATCGGGGTGAACTATGGACTCAAGCACTTCCCCTAGTCTAATTGCTAGGGCTTTGGAGAGAATTTTGTAGTCATTACATAAAAGACTTACAGGCCTCCAGTTTTTAATCTCATTTAGATCCCCCTTTTTAGGTAGCAGAGTAATGACTGCTCTACGGCAACTTTGTGGTAGTTGGCCTTTTTCTAAACTCTCATTAAAAACTGCTACCAATTCTGGACCCACCTCAGACCAAAAAGATTTGTAAAAATCTATTGAGATTTCGTCAATGCCTGGTACTTTCCCACTCTCCATTCTTTTAAGTGCGTCCTCAAATTCTCCTAAACTCAAAGCTCTACCAATTTCTTTATTGGCAATTTCAGTAACTTGTGGCAAATTTTCAAAGAAACCCAAACTTTCATCATTTAACTCTAAAATTTCATTTTTATACAAGTCTTTATAGAAATTTACTGCTCTCCTTCTGATCTCTATAGGATTTGACAATAAGACACCAGTTTCAGACTTCAGACTATGAATGAACTTTTTCTGCCCATTCTTCTTTTCCAAATTAAAAATGAACTTTGAAGGAGCATCCATTAAATTGGCACTCTGAAACCGGGATCTAGTTATTGCACCTTGTGTTGTCAAACCCAAACTTTTTGATGCACTCCAATAAAGTGACATCTTTTGTGGAGTCAGCAAGCCCTTGCAACCTCATTAAGTCTTCTTCCAAAGCCCTCATTGACTTATTTATGTTTCTTGTAGCGTTGCGAGTGTATTGTTGACACAACTGTTTTATTTGAACCTTTGTAAAATCCCACCACTGCTGCAATGACAAGAAAGACGGTTTCGAAGCTTTGGCGTTTTTCCAAAATTCTTTAAAAATGTCTCTAAAACAAGAATCACCCAATAAATTATTGTTAAAATGCCAATATGCACTTTTAGATTTAACATGGTTTTTTGCCACAATACATTTGACCAAACTATGGTCAGAAAAACTTACTGGAACTATTGAGCATTCCCTGAACATGCTTAGTTGATGTTTAAAACCATAAAATCTATCAAACCTTGCCATTTGATAGCTGGTTATTAAAAGCATGAATCCAAGTGTATTGCCTCTGCCCAACATGGAAATTCCTCCATATATCAATAATACTGTGAGATTTCCTTAAATGAATTAAAGTCTTTCTTGACTGCATATGCGGTTCAACATGATTCCTGTCAATGCCGTTTTCAGTACAGTTAAAATCCCCTCCCACAAATAAAAACTCATCAGCATTACAATCTTTTAAAACATTACCCAGAGTATTAAGAAAAATTATTCTCTCTAAGCTGCAGTTGGAGCATATACACAGATAAAAATAAAAGTGCTATTTTCAAAGGAAGCTTTTACTTTCAAGAGTCTTCCTTTTATTACTTCTTCAATAGTGTAAGAATAAGAAATGAAATTCCTAGAAAATAAAACTCCAACTCCGCCACTTAAAGAAATGGAATGACTTAAAATCACTAAGCCATCAAACTCCTTAGCCCAATCTGCAGCATTTAAGACATCACTGTGTGTTTCTTGTACAAATGACACATCAATATTTTTACACCTCAAAGTCTCATATATTTGTGCTCTCTTCTTATAATCTCTGGCTCTGTTAACATTTAAAGAGGTGAGATTTATTACCCCCATTAAAAGGAGAAGAAAAGAGCAACCAAAGCAAAAGAGCCAAGAAAGATATCTTATGTTATCCATTTAACTTCGTAAGGATTTTCTTTAACCGGAAAACATCCTGGTCAGTGAAACTATTTTTACCTCTGAAAACTTTTACTTTCTCAATGAACTGTTTTATGTCAGGGAAATATTCCGCTATTTTTACTCCCCTCATGTTTTTTGTCACATCCAGAAAGTTTTGTATTTCCTCAACAGTATATTCTCGGCTAGAGAAACCACTCAGGGGTAAACTAGCACTTACACTGCATTCAGACATCTCAGTTTCACTTTCAGTCTCACTATTTTTGTCAGTCTGGATGTCACAACTACCATCTAATCGTTTAGCTTGTTTGACATTATGGTGCTCCAGCAATTTCCTTTTTTGGGGAGTCTTGAGAAAACACTCTTTATCTTCCACCACAGGACTCTCCATTTCTTGTATCACTTTCACAATATCCATAGCTTCATCCTCACTGTTGCTATCATCAGACACACAAGCCTCTTTTTCAACTCCCGACACAATCCTGATTTTTTTTCCTCCCTCTGCCACAACTTTTCCTTCTTTTTCAGCTGTTTTTTTCTGTAGGAATCATTTTTTTTTTAAACTTTTTGAGACCTCAGGCGCTCTGCTTGGGCCTGGCCTCTCTTCATCAACAGCAACAATCTCCTGTACTTCAGCTACTTTCTCAGTTGTGACATTAACAGTTTCAGTTTGCTTACTTGCACTTTTTGGACATGCACGAACAAGGTGTCCATTTTCACCACAACCAAAGCATTTCATATTGTTAGTTGTAGCATAGATTACATAATTAAACCCTTCGTGACTAAAATTAAGGGTCAGATCAAGTTCATTAACGTTCTCTTTCAGAACCATATAAACAAATCATCTGAAGGACACCACGAGTTTTAATAAAGATGATTTACTTCCTATTGGAATCATCTTTATTGGGGAGACCATTTTACCATATCTGGCGAGCATTCCAACAAGAACATCATTTTTAAGAAAAGGTGGAACGTTGGACAGAGTCACTCTTTTGGACGGAGTGGAGAGCGGGAGTACAGATGTAAAAATACCACCTATCTCTACACCACTCTCGACCAACAAATTCGCTAAATCAATGGCCTTTACTAACAGAACATTTGCGCCGTTCATCCGCGATGCCGACAGAACACTCTCATGCCCAACAACAGCACTCACGGCCAACACACACTCCTCTACACTTGCGGTAGTGTCAATTTTCACCCCATGACGTCTTGTCAAAAACTCTAAACTCTCCGCACCTGGAGCAGCCATCCTCCCAGTACACGGACTGGGAGTTAACAGCTCTCCCTAAACAGACCACTCTAAGCTTACTGATAAACAAACCAAACAATAAACAATCAAAAACAAACAAAAAATATATAAATAAACGCAGAAAAGAAGAGAGAGAAAAAAGCAAAATTTACTCACATCAGTCTGCACGCGCTCTCACACCTCTCCACACACACTCAACAATCGCACCGGAAGTGAGAGAGAGAGAGAGAGAGAGAGAGAGAGAGGGGGGTTTACAAAACTTTATTTAAAACAACACTTAAAGGTATAGCGGAGGATTTTCTTTTTCCGGGTGGGTAGTCTATACTATTGGTCCACCTAAGTGTCAATCATTCTGGTGATATGTTTACGTAAGGCCGTCGTAGGCTACGTGCTCATCCCTATGTAGTTTTCACTTTCAGGTGTATTATGTCGGAGTTACGGTTTCAGCCATTCCTTTGAAAATGGCTGAGGGTCGAAAGAGAAAAAATGTTTACGAAGTGTATGATAAGAAGAGAAAGGCCGCAGAATATAGAAACAAGACCAGAGTGATTTTGGGTGAATATCACACGCTGGCGTGCGCTAAAAGCACAGGTTGGGCTTCTCACTGATGCCGCAGTCGCGAAGATTCTACCAGACAGGTAAAGTTTGTCACGCTATTTGGAGAAATCCATTTAAAATCACTAGTAAAAGTTAATGCAAGCTACAATGCTAGCCCTGGCACGAGTCATGCACCGCATAGACACGGTAAACATCTCAATTTGTCTAAAGTAGCCTTTTGACCAAAATGGTAAATGGTATCACGCTGAAATATTCTAAAACCTTGTGTGTTTATTATTACACAAATGCAACAAGCTACTTCTCCATATGCAACTATGTATAAAAATAACGTATTAACAATGAGAGATATTAGATTAAGGACCAACGCAATAGCACTGCTTATATGTTGCTATGTAACGTAATTGCGATTTGCAAAATAGTTTCCTCAGAATGTAGTTCGTGTGATACAGGGTTGCACATATCATGTCTTGAGTCCTCGGTCACTCAATCGATCAGTATAATAAGTAAATAAAACACGGAAGGGCATTTGACATGTTGTCTTTTTTATAAATATTTTTGAGTTAGTTTAGAATTTGCAACATAATTGTGCAAGGCGTAATAGACGTTCCCTCTCGGGAGCAAGAGTGTTGTGTTTGTGCATGTGCATTTTTTTTAAAAATTGGAGAGGGCGGGTCTTCTCTAAAATTCGGAAAGATCCTCCACTATACCTTTAATATTCAACAATTAACATTTGTATATATGGGGAAAAAATTTTAAAAATATATAAATTTAAAAAAACATTAAAATTCCAAAACCAGATTTCCATCAGAAACAACACACAAAACATCATTAACACACCACAGATCACTGAAACCCTTCTCATTATTTACAAGACTATATTTTGCAAATTCTATTTTTAGTCTACCAGCCACTAATTTCATATACATCACTTCAACATTAATACTATTAAGCTGCAATCCTTGATATTTCCTGGTTTTCCATATTGCCAATTTCGCAGTTCCTATTAAATAATTTATGACACATCTTCCTTCTTTTTGAAAAATTATATTTCACACCCCCTATAAAAACTTCCTCTGAGAAATCTTCACCAAAAACTTGAAACAATCTATTAAGAACTTCAAAAAGACCTTCCAGTCTTTTACATTTTAAAAACAAATGTTCTAAATTTTCTTCTTCTCCACAAAACCTGCATCCCACCCCTCCTGCTGGGTTCAATGTTTGTTTGTGGCTATTGCACCATGAATTATTCTCCATTGAAGATCGGCTGTTCTTTTCTCTACTGGAGGTTTATACAGAGTTCTCCACCGGTCTCTTACGAGAAATTCTGGCAAAATTCAACAAAGCTGGCCACTTCGATATCTTTTGTCCTTTGAGTGAAGCTTGATTTAAAACTTTAACTGCAGTATTATATATTGCTTTCTTCGATGTTGTTTCAAACAAGTCCAGCTCTGGAGTTTTAAAAGACAAAATTGAACCTGTGGATTCATCCTCATCCATCTGTCTTTGACCAACGACAGCAGCAACTCTAATTTTAGGAAATTCCAGCTCATTGCTTATGTCTGATGTAAAATCTTGTCCCATATTTCTCCTATAGCCGCTTGGTAAGGCATTAACAATTTCTTCCACCAGCTTTCCAGTCAGGCGTGAGGACTTTAATCCTGTTACTTCTTTCAAAGTTTCCACAGATTCCCATTCGTCGTCATTCAGAAGTTGCCCCAGCTTCACAATGCCATGTCTTTGTAAACATGCCCGCACGCTTACAGATCACAAAAGTCTTGTTTGAATCATTGGGTTGAAAAACAAAACTTCCTCTCGTATCCAGCTCCCAGATTCATCAACATTTCTTTCCACTTTAAAAACACTTCTCCAAGGGTGCAACATTGACCGGTAAAAAAGTGTAACCTCAGACAAGTTCACCTTATCCAGTTCCATTAGAAACAGATGTTTGTCTAAATTAACACCACCTGCCTTCTGCAGAATCATCTTTGCAGTCTCAGTCCAAGTTAAATCCTTGTTATACAGGAATCTCTGTGCAGCTTGTAATCTGAAAGCACAGATCTTACTCCGCACATCCACGAGGCCACGAGAGAGAGAGAGAGAGAGAGAGAGAGGGAGAGAGAGAGAGAGAGAGAGAGAGAGAGACCTTTTGACCTTTAACACACCTTTATTTATACATTCCTCATAAACATATGTTTTCTCAGATTATACATTAATAAATACACATATATAAGCACTCAAAAAATCATACACTCATAAATCGTAACAAACTATTGAATTAAAAAATAAATAAATAAATAAATACAAATGTTCATTTAAATTTCTTTTTTTAAGCCACAAAAGCTCATACATTTAGCATCAGCTCATTTTCATCATCCACTGTGCACAAAACATCATTCAAAGCCCAAATTTCAATAAATCTGTCCATTATATTCATCAGTTTAAAATATGCAAACTCTGCCTTGATTCTAGTTGCTATAAGAGCCTTTAAGACCACCTCAGGACCTACTTCCCCCTCTCCTTTCAGTTTCCTTTTCCTTGTTAGCCATATTGCCATCTTTGCTCCTCCAAACACAAAATTAATTAATGAGATTTTTTTCCTGTCTGATGCAACATACCTTGGTCCAAAAACAAAACATTCGTTATTAAAATCTACTCTATTAAAATCTCTAACCCACCCATCTAATATCTGAAACAATTCTCTTAGTCTTGAACAACTCAAAAACAAATGATCTACCGACTCTTCAGTGCCACAAAAAGGACATTCCTTCCCTACAGTGGAGTCAATGTGTGCCACGTGCCTGTTTGTAGCTACCGCCCAGTGAACAACCCTCCATTGGAGATCCGCAGTGCGTTTCTCTATAGGAGGCTTGTACAGGGACCTCCAGCAGTACCTAGGGGAAGAGTCTGGCCCCAACACATCTGACCACTTTGTCTCTTTACAATCTTTGAGCACGTTATAATGGGACACCTTCACGCAAGTATTGTACAGTGCCTTTTTTGAAACAGTCTCAAAACCTTTCAGCACCGGAGTCCTGAAATGTAGACGAGAACCTTCCTCTGGCTCTTCATCCACCGCTGCTGAAACTTCCACTTGGGGAAAAAGATTCTTCTCATTCTGTTCAGGCACCTCGTTTTCCTCTGATCTCTGTCTGAAGACAGAAGGCAATGCAGAAACAATCCCATCCATTATTCTCTTTATTATCCTAATGGACTTGATACCGGTCTTGTTGCACATCTCCTCTGGACTCTTCCAGTTTTCACCAGTCTTTAAGTCAGCAATTCTTGTACACCCCGCTCTCGCCATCACGTTCTGAAAGCTCCTGGTCTCCAGTGCCGGTGCTGGTATCAGCGGGTTGTTAAAAAGAGGTTCATTCTCTGTCCAGAGTCCAAAATTTGAGAGAACTCTCTCAACCTTAAAAGTTGAAGTCCATGCTCTCAAAACTGCCTTGTAAAAAGGAGAAACATTCCTCAAGTCCATGTTGTCCAGTTTGATCAAGAACAATTGCACATCATATTTGAATATGTTCATTTTCCTCAACACAGCACGCGCTGTATCAGCCCAGCACGACTCGGCATACAGCGACCTTTGTGCCGCCTGAAGTCGGAATGTCTTAATTCTGTTCTTAATGTCCATTAGGCCTTGCCCTCCCTCTTGAATAGGTAGAAAAAGTACAGCAGATTTTTTCCAATGCTGCCCATCCCAGAAAAGTCAATTAGCTTTCTTTGGAGCTCATCAACGACACTTTCCGGGGGATCCAGAACTTTCATTTTGTGCCATAATGCAGATGCAGCCAGATTGTTGGTGACCAAAACCCTGCCCCGGTACGACAGCTGGGGCAGCACCCATGTCCATCGAGACAACCGGTCACACATCTTCTCCACCATACCCTCCCAGTTCTTCTGCCTATACTGATCTGATCCTAAAAACACTCCCAACATCTTCAAACCAGCTCTTCCCCATTTAACTCCCCCCGGAAGCACAGGAGGGGCCCTTCCCTGCCAGTCTCCCAACAAATATCCTTCACTCTTTTCCCAATTTACCTTAGCTGACGAAGCCTTTTCGTAAATATGTAGAGCATTAGTTAAATTCATTACATCTTTATCACACTTTATAAGAACAGTGATATCATCAGCATAGGCCGAAAGAGTAATTGGTCTGTTTTTACCACAACCTTCCACTAAAAAACCTTGTAATTTCTCCCTAAGTTTTTTTTAGCAAAGGCTCAATTGCTAACGAGTACAACTGCCCAGACAAAGGGCATCCTTGTCTTATGCGCCTATTAACTAAGACTGGATAACTAAGCCCACCTCCAACCTTCAACAGTGCAGAAGCTCCAGTGTAAAGCAGTTTGATCCAAGAGATAAAATTCTCACCAAACCCAAAAGCTTTGAGAGTCTCAAATAAATAAAAATGATCCACTTTGTCAAAAGCTTTCTCTTGGTCAATTGACAAACCTAAATCCTCATTACCAGCATTTGCTAAATTCATTACATCACGCACAAGATAGAGATTGTCCATTATTGTTATTTTTGGCACACAATACGTTTGAAAATCATTAATAACATACTCTAAAAAATGTTTTAATCTATTTGCAAGACACTTAGCTAGAATTTTATAATCAGTACACAGTAAGGCTACTGGTCTCCAGTTCTTTAACAGTCCAAGGTCACCTTTTTTTGGTAATAAAGATAAAACTGCTCTTCTACAACTAGTTGGCATTTCATTTTTCCTATGAGAAAGTCTAAACACATCAAGAATATCATCTTTTAAAATGGTCCAGAATTGTTTATAGAATTCGGAAGGAAGTCCGTCAGTGCCAGGGGACCGGCCATTGGAGAGTTTTTTTACCGCTTCTGAAATTTCATCCAAATGAATATCAGCATCAAGCAATTGTCTCTGATCATCAGTAATCTTTGGCAAATCTCTAAGTAGGTCTTCCATGCAATTAATGTCACAGTGTCTTGCTTTAAATAAATCAGTATAAAAGTTCTTTGCATGATTCCTCATTTCTTTTGGGTTTGTTGTTAAAGTCCCATCTGGTAGCTTCAAATGTAACATTTGTTTTCTTTCTCCTTCTTTCTTCTCCAAGTTGAAGAAAAACGAGCTTGGAGCATCCATTTCCCGTAGTGAAGAAAAACGGGCTCTTATTAAAGCCCCTTTCGCTCTTTCATTGAACAAAGAAGCCAAAACAGTCTTTTTTTCTCTTAATTGTTCTACTTCTTCTGAATTTTCTTCAATAATTCCTTTTTCGATTTCAGTTATCTCTTTTTCAAGTGTTTTAATAGTGTTCTTTACATGTCTATTTGAGTGGGCTGTATAGTTCTGACAGAAAATTCTTATTTGTGCTTTTCCAATCTCCCACCATTGCACTAAATCTTCATAGTCATTTTTTTGTTTTTGCCATTTAGACCAAAATAACCCAAATTTTTCACAAAATATAGTCATGTAACAAATTCAAATTAAAATGCCAATAATAACTGCAATGCTGTGACTTTTTTAAACTCATTTCAATCATACACAAATGATGATCAGTAAAACCATTCGGAAAAATATTTGCTTTCAAAACTCTGTTAGAATTCTTTTTACTTACATAAAACCTATCCAACCTTGCAGCACTAATATGATCATGAGAGGCTTTAACCCATGTATATTGTTTCACAATTGGATGTTTCTCCCTCCATACATCAGACAAGTCATATTTCTTTATAATACTGCTTAATGAATTAGCAGACTGAGGGTACGGTTCTTCACTATTTCGGTCTAATGTAAAATCTAAGGTACAATTCCAGTCACCCCCAAGAACGAGACATGCATTTTCAATTTTTTTAAATTCACTGGACATTTTTTTTTTAAATTCTACCCTTTCTGCTCCATTATTTGGTGAGTAAACATTCATAAAAAGAAATGAAAACCCCATTAGCTCCACTTGTACAATCAGACTTCTGCCCTTATCTATCTCATAAGAATATACATTACTCATATTTAACTTTTTTGAAAACAGAATTGCAACACCTCCACTTAGATTAGAACCATGACTTAGAAAAATCTGACCCTCCCACCACATCTTCCACTCTACTTCATTATCTAGATCACTATGGGTTTCTTGCAAAAAAATATCCATATGTTTGTTTTGAATCAATTCATACAAAGCAGCTCTTTTTCTATAATCCCTTCCTCCATTGATATTGATTGTCCCTATTTTTATGCTCTCCATAAAAAGAGAAAGACAAACAATCAGAAGAGAACAAAAAGAGAAAAACACCCTTTGTGACTTAACCATTGTATAGATTACCTTTTAACCCATTCTTTCCCTTTCCGTATATTTGTCACAATTTTCTTCAGTCTAAATCTTTTCCTTCGGCTCAGTTCTTCAAATCCCACACTCTTCTGTATTTTAACTACCGATCTCACAAATCTTTCAACATCAGGGAAAAAACTCTTGACATCAAAAGTCTTTCCAAAAGTTTCATCTAAGAAATCATTAATTTCATTCACTGTGTATAACTGATCATCACCACTCTGAGAAGTAAAGTCAGATATTTCTGAAAGACTGTCTTCATCTCCCATCTCCTCCATTTCATCATCTCTATCACCAACCTCCCCAACACCTTCATGATCATTCCTAACTCCAGTTTCATCTTCACATTGAGAAACAATCACCTCAGTTTCCTCAACTCCCTCAGCACAGTATTTTTCAACTCTTTCTTCACAACTTACATCTTGGTTATTCTGTGTCTCATTCCTCTCTAAATGATCTCCCTTCTTTCCCGTCTCACGTAAATTCCTTCCTACACTGTCTTCTTTCTCACCATCATTCACTTTTGACACACTCGGCCCAGCGACTTCATTTTACCCACTCGATCCTGCTACTTCACTGTCCAACTCGTTTTCAGTGTTCATTTTCTTAGGGCAAGCATTTTTTTTGTGTCCTATTTCACCGCATTCAAAACATTTTAGACTCCCAGCACTTGCATAAAGCATGTAGGACTTTCCTTCAAACAGAACTCGAAAGGAAATGTCAAGAGCCGCTGAATCTAAAAACATAAACAATTGACGTCTAAAAGACATAACATGTTTCAGTGACTCGTTTTTACATCCTAGCGGGATGATTTGATTCCGCTAGCTATTTTGCCAAATCTCAACAATTCCTTCTCTATATCTTGATTTGGTTATAAACGGGGGACAATTCGAGATTGTTACACGGCTCGATTGAGATACCAGCGGGGAAATGCCACTCACCCAAATGCCGCTCTCAACCAGCCGACTAGTTAGGTTCCATTCCTTTAGAAAGACCACTACGGCCTTATTCATCCGTGAAGCTGAAACAACGTTGTCGTACCCCACCTGTTCACCTATCGCCACGAGCACTTCTTCCACTGAAACTTTGGCCTCAGGTACACATCTAACGCCATGACGAAGTGAGAGAGAGGAGTCACACCCTCTCGGGCGAGCCTCCATCTCAAACACCCGCCACGCGATCAAACAATGAAAAACCACTCACCTAAAAATATCTTAAGAAACTAAACAGAAACTATTTTTAGAACAGTGAAGGGAGTAGATAAATGTCAGAAAAACCTAGAAAAAACCAAAATGAAAAAGAAGAAAATGAAAAACATTTAAATCGCTCCTCTCACCCGTGAGAAACTCACACACCTCAAACCCATAGAGAGAGAGAGAGAGAGAGAGAGAGAGAGAGAGAGAGATATGTATAATTTTGCACTAATGTAAATTGTTTGCCATGTATATTTTCACAGGTAACCTACTTTAAATTATCTTCTCTCTGTCTCACCAAATAGGTTTATCTTTTAGAATACGAATGCGTTCATTTCAAATAAGTTGCTGGAATATTCAGGGTCTTCACTCTTCAACGTTTGGTTCTAAAAGTACAGACCCAGAATTTCTAAAACATATAAAAGATGTTGACATCATAATCCTCACTGAAACCTGTTGTCGAAATAATGCGCTTACCTACTGTCCCTCAGGCTACTATGAAGTGATTTTCCCCATAGTCAAAATAAGTACAGTCCACCGTGGACGAGACTCGGGGGGAGTTCTGGTGTGGTACAGGGAGGATCTGGCCAAACACATTTCAACAGTCTCAGTTGGAAAATTTCATTGCTGGTTAAAAATAAACCAAATTGGCATTTCTACTAAAAAAATATATCTCTGCACCATCTACATTCCCCCAGCGGAATCCCCTTACCATTAGGAGGAATACCTCAACAACATCCACACAGAAATCAGCCATTTCCAGGCCCAGGGAAACGTGCTGCTGTGTGGAGACTTCAATGCAAGAACTGGATCTGAACCTGATGACATAGATCCAAAGGGTGATGAGTATGTCTTTGGCCAGGACCCCCCGAGTATCACAGGAAAACTTCCACTGAGAAACAACCTAGACCAGACAGTAAATAAAACTGGTAGAGAGCTGGTGCAGCTCAGGCCTGTACATACTGAACGGCAGGATCCGAGGGGACTCTTTAGGGAGGTTCACGTGTTGTTCAGGTCTTGGAGCTAGTTTAGTTGACTACGCCATCACTGACATGGACCCATCCTCCTTCAATGCATTCACTGTCAAACAGCAAACTCCGCTTTCTGACCATAACCAAACTAACATTTATATCAAAACGCGTCACACACCAGAACAAAACAGACTGGAAACCTGCCGAATGTATCAGGTCCAGCAGAGATACAAATGGGCTCCGGTCAGCGCAGACAAGTTTGTCCAAGCCCTCAGTTCTGAAGAACTAAAAAATCAAATAAATACATTTATTAATAAGAAATTCGAAACAACTAAAGATGATGTTAATTC
Source organism: Pimephales promelas (assembly GCF_016745375.1). The sequence goes on along the minus strand of NW_024121177.1, from coordinate 555,443 downwards.
GGCTACAAATGAAATCAATAACATATTTAATAAAGCAGCACAGAAAAGTGAATTGAAAAAGAAAGGCAAGAAATACACTGTCACGGCCGGCTCACAAGCCGCGACAAAGAAGGGAATGACACGTAAGATTTAATGAAAAAGGAATAACATTTATTAAAGTAAAAATAAGAACAAGACAATAACAAACGCAACAAAATAATGGCACGAGGGGAGAGCGCGCCCGTCACGACTGAAGGGAGCGCTTTTATTTGCCGGCATCAGCTCTTAACACAGGTGAACACCATCAGTCCATCATGACGTCACTCACTCCAACTCCGACCTACAAATCAAATGAAAAGAACAACCAAAACGACATAATATGACCCAGACTGGGGTCGTAACACCCCCACCCATAAAAAAAGTGGACATTTATGAACACAGTCACCCGATACTTCCCAAAACTGGAAAGACCCACCACTCTGTATTACTCTCCAATATCTTCAGCAACCACGGGCCCTGTGGAAGCAATTTAAGACAGACAAGTAGAGCAAAACATAGTTAGTCAAACAGTTAAAAGGAACAAGGAGCTCTGGACAATGCGTCAGCTACCACATTGTCAGTACCCCTGATGTGTCGGACGTCCGGCGCATATGACTGCAAGAAAAGGCACCAACGAGTCAGCCGTTGATTTGGGCACCGCAAAGAATGTAAATAGACAAGTGGATTGTGGTCCGTATACACAACCAATGGGTCTGACACGGATCCCACATACACTTCAAAGTGTTTCAAAGCCCAAATTAAAGCTAGTGCTTCCTTTTCAACGACCGAATAATTCAACTGATAAGAATTAAACTTTTTTGAAAAGTAGCTAACTGGACAATAAATTCCTTCCTCTCCAGCCTGCAACAACACTGCTCCAGCACCCACATTGCTAGCATCCACACATACCTGAAAAGAACGATCAAAACGAGGCGCTGCCAACACAGGAGAAGACGTAAGAAGTGATTTAGCTGCCTCAAAAGCTTCCTGACAGGTAGATGTCCAAACAAAAGGTACTTTAGCTTTCAACAAATCAGTGAGGGGGGCTACCACGGTAGAAAAATTCCTGCAAAATCCCCGATAGTAGCCTACTAACCCCAAAAACCGCATCAACTCCTTCTTAGTAGTAGGAGAAGGAAAACGATCAATGGCCTCAACCTTGGCCCGAACTGGTCGCACACATCCCTGTCCAACTACCTTACCCAAGTAAGTCACCGTCCCCTTGGCAAACTCGCACTTCGCCAGATTGACGGTCAGGCCAGCCTCTTCAAAACGAGAGAACAGGGCTATGATATGCTTCAAGTGCTGCTCCCATGAATCACTGAAAACTACTACATCGTCCAGATAGACGGCCACTCCCTCTAACCCAGACACAACCCGATTCATCAACCGCTGAAAGGTTGCAGGCGCATTTCTAAGGCCAAAACTCAAAACATTATAAGAGAATAACCCCTCTGATGTAATAAAAGTGGAAATCTCTTGAGCTCTTTTGGTCAGTGGAACTTGCCAATAGCCTTTAAGCAGGTCGAACTTGCTTACAAATTTCGCCGAGCCAACCCGGTCAACACAATCCTCAATACGAGGCAGTGGAAAGGAGTCTGGTTTTGTTACTCTATTTATTTTTCGGTAGTCGGTGCAAAACCGATAAGTACCATCAGGTTTATTGACAAGCAAGCAGGGAGATGCCCAACTAGAGAATGAAGGTCGTGCAATATCATGATCCAGCATATATTTAACTTCAGCATTAAAATGCAAGAGTTTATTTGGAGACACCCGATAAAAATTCTGGCGAATAGGTTTCGAATCCCCAACATCAATATCGTGCTCCAACCAATGTGTGCGCGAAGGTACATCACCAAATAAGGAAACATGATGATTAATAATATCAATCAAATCACTAGACTTATCCTCAGGCAAATGGGCCAGCACTTTACACACATTTTTAAGAGTATCTGAATTTTTTAAACGTCCCAATAGCACGGTATCATCTGGAAAAGAAACTCCCTCATCCATTTCCTCCCCCACAAGTGAAATTCTCTCAACTACTAATGCAGGTTTCACCTCATCGACCAACATCTTGTGAGAACGTGAATAATAGGGCTTCAACAAATTAACATGGCACAACTGGGTGGACTTTCGTCTCTCTGGAGTGGCAATCAGATAGTTTAAGTCAGTAACTTGTTTTTCTACCACATAGGGACCTGTAAACTGAGCTTGAAAAGGAGAGCCCTCAACAGGCAAAAGCGCCAAAACCTGATCGCCAGGCATGAACTTCCGTTCCTCAGTTCGTCGATCAAAAATAGTCTTCATACGCTTTTGCGAACACTGCAATTGTTCCTTTGCCACCTTACCTGCTTCATATAATCTACGCTTAAAGTCATTCACATAACTTATCAAGTTTTTTGGTGGTGCACTTTCAACCCACTGGTCTCTGAGTACAGCCAGCGGACCCCGAACTGTGTGCCCAAACACCAAATCATTGGGACTAAACCCAGTACTCTCCTGACATACCTCACGAGCTGATAACATCAACCACGGCAATCCTTGTTCCCAATCACCTTCCATCTCTGTACAATGTGAACGCAATAAAGACTTCAGCGTTTGATGGAACCGCTCCAAAGCCCCCTGGCTTTGAGCATGATAAGCACTAGCCTTATTGTGCTTAATGTGCAGCAATTTCAAGATCTGAGAAAACAAGTGAGAAGTGAAGTTAGAACCTTGATCACTTTGCACAATCTTCGGTATGCCAAAAATGGAAATGAACTGAGTCAAAGCCTTGACCACTGACTTAGCAGTTATTGTACGAAGAGGATATGCTGCAGGGTAGCGCGTAGAGGCACACATCACCGTGAGCAAATAAATGCAACCCGACTTTGATCTAGGTAGTGGGCCTACACAATCAATAATTAGGTGCTCAAACGGCGGACTGACCGCAGGAATAGGATACAATGGAGCAGGTTTGATCTTCTGATTTGGTTTACCTGTTAATTGACAAGTATGACATGTCTTTATATACTGGGACACATCCTTCTTCAATTTTGGCCAAAAGAAATTTTGAAGGATTCTGTGATAGGTCTTTTTTACCCCTAAGTGACCTGCAAGTTTATCATGGGAGATCTGTAAAACCAGTGAACGATACTTCTCTGGAACTACCACCTGCATGACAGGATCTCCAGCAAAATCTCTACCATGAGGAATCCATTTTCTCACCAATATGCCATCCTTCAAAAAATACCCATGAGCAACATTTCTAATGTCATCAGAAGACATCACATTCTCAAACAGTTGATGGAGAGAAGAATCAAGTTGCTGTTCCTGGAGCAACTCAGAAGGAGAAACAGAAAAGTCATCAGGCAAGGAGAATGGTTTTACTACAGCAGAATTAAGAGTTACCCTTGGCTGTGCAGAGGTCATGGAACGAGTTACTGCACATGCAGTAAACACTTCCGGATAATTCTTGTGACTCTCGTCAGGACCTGGAAGAGGAACAGATAAAACCACAGGAGGTGAAAATGCATCAGGCCATACCCTTCCCCCTGCCAAATTATTTCCCATGATTATATCCACCCCATCCACAGGCAGTGACGGACGTACTCCAATCACCACTTCACCACTCACAAGCTCAGATGACAACATTACTCTGTGTAAAGGAACAGACACCACATCCAACCCAATTCCTCGGACAAGAATACTAGTACCAGTGTCACTCGAAAATGAAAATGGCAACACATCCTTCAATATAAAAGATTCTGAAGCTCCCGTATCTCTCAATATTGTTACTGGAATTTTTTTCTCTGTACCAACCATCGACACATGTCCATAGGTGATAAAAGGCGCATAATCACCATCTTCTAAAAGGTTAGCTCGTTTGTGAAATCCTTCACACACTGATTCAACAGGACTCAAGACTGGTGCCACAAGAGCAGCTGGTTTAACGCGAGGAAATTTTCCCCCTTTACTCTTGGCTTTAAGCACAGGACACTCACTTTTCCAGTGGCCTTTACCATGGCAGTAATTACAGATAAGAGATGAATTTCTAGACATACGATCTCCTTTATCTTCAAAAAATTCATCCCTTCTCTGAAACTCAAAACTCTTGTGTGTTAACACATAATCATCAGCTAATTCAGCAGCTTTAGCAGCTGTGTCTGCTTTCTGCTCATTTATATAAGTCGCAATTCGAGCAGGTACAGAATTCTTAAACTGTTCTAGCACGATTAAGTCAGTCAACTCCTCAAATGTGGTTACCTCAGATGCCATACACCAGCGATTAAATGCAGCACTGAGCTCTCTAGCAAACTCAACATGAGCAACATTAACACCTCTGGACAATGTTCTAAATTTTTGTCTGTACGCTTCTGGTACTAACTCGTACGATTTCAAAACTGCTGCTTTAACGAGGTCATAATCGTTACAGTCTGAGACTGGAAGAGATGAATACACTTCCTGAGCCCTACCAGTAAACACGCACTGTAAGAGCAGTGTACGTTCCTTACTGGGCCAACCTCTCGCTTCCGCAATTCGTTCAAACAAGGTAAAAAATGTATCCGGATCTCGCTCACAAAACTTAGGCATCAAACGCAAATTTCCTGCAACGTCAAATAGTCTAGAAGCTCCCTGAAAATCATCTTCTGAACCATCTCCATTTCGGTCTTCTCTCATAATATCCAAACGGTATTTCTGCAGCTGTAAATCTGTCTGTTTAGTTTTATTCCTCTCACGCTCCATTTCAAGCTGTAACAGCAATAACCTTTCCTGTTGTTCAAAAGTTAACGAGCCAACGGGTGGTTTAGTTTGACTAGTAGCTGTATCAGCCATTTCAATCAATATAGCTTGTTCTATCAATTTTGTTTTAACTGTTTCTCTAATTGTACTCTCTTTTAATCTTTTATCTACAAGCTCGATTTCATAATGATCCGCAATGCTAAACAACTGATCTTTTGAAAACGACTCAAGCAATGCTACACCCAGCTAACAAAAAAAGGTCCCCAGAACGTCCCCTAAATGGCCTGTGCGAACGTCCCCCCGAACGTCCCCATGTGGAGTCCGCTTGATGTCCCGCGGACATTCGCGAAGACGTCCTCCGGACGTTCAAGAGGACGTTCCCAGGACCACCAGCGGCCATCCGGGACGTTTATGAGACTTTCGCGTTTAGTCCCCTGAATATCATTTTATTTTATTTTACTTCTGGCTAACCAAAGAAAACAGACGCGGTGTAAGGTACAAAGTACATTATTTATTTAAAACAATTGTAAAGGTGGCATTTCCGTGTGTGTGTGTCTTCAAATGCGCTGGCAGCTGTGTGTGTGTGTGTTTGTCGGTCAGCTGTGGGATTAATCCGATGGCTCTCCCCCTTCGGCGTCTAACGTTACCTAAAACAACAAAAATGAACATATTCCATTATGATTTTATCAATATGTGAAATGTTGTCTCATTTTCAGCTGTTAGCTTCGTAGCTGCTACTCATATTAGCATATAACGGTTATCAGCGGTACATTGCGGACAACTTCAGCAAACGTTTTAAAAGGTAACATTTTCATATAATTTGAAGATGGACAGTGGTTATGGTGACTAATTTATAATAATATAATTAAAAATACCTTTTAGACAGACGACGGACAGAGGAAACACAAGGCTGCGTCTGAGAAGGACCGTTAACTGTCACTACGCTACCCAGCTGAGCGTTGCCATGGATACAAACCATAGACTGTGATACAAACCGCGTACATAAGGAATGACGTCACTCGCTTAGCCGCATTTGATTCTATGATTTGATCATCACTCGCTTGTTTCTCCAATGTTTTTTTTGTTTTGTTTTTTGTTATTTGTTCTGTATGTGCTATCAGTCTTAAGTACAATAATTATAACAATATTTTTCCTAAAATAAATTATTTTTAATAAAACCAGTCACCTTCTCCTGACCAAAGTTTGACAGGTAAATGTTTAGGATACTTTTATTTGTCTTACCTGTTATTATCCACTTTTCCATTCTTCACGTTTTCCTTGGCTGCATTCATCATTTGAAGTCGATGCATTAGCTCCTGGGATTCAATCTCTGTGCATGTGAATAGCCTTTATAAATTATAGCTCATATTCAATTGAATCAATTGTCATGTTTTTGATGTTTAAATTATAACGGGTGAAAACAGACTCGTGGTATACATCTTTAATTAGTGATTAGAATTTACATGAAGTAACATGAACATTATCTTAACATTAAAACACTAACATTTTAGCATTAACTTAATTTTACAATCAATGCAAATATTTGCATTTATATTTTAGTTTAATTATTCGTTTGTCTGAGTTGTAAAGTTTCAGTTGATGATAGCAAACATGGGCGACTGGTTAAGTGTTGTCATGGAAATGCCAGGTGAGGGACGAAATAGGGACGTTCGCAAACTGGCCCGGACAAATGTCCTCAGAACGTCCGTCAGCGAACGTTATAGAATGGATCAAATGCGAACGTCAACGGAATGTCCGCCAGCGAACGTTACAAAGCGGACCAAATGCGAACGTCATCGGAATGTCCGCCAGCGAACGTTACAAAGCGGACCAAATGCGAACGTCATCGGAATGTCCGCCAGCGAACGTTACAAAGCGGACCAAATGCGAACGTCATCGGAATGTCCGTCCGCGAACGTTACAAAGGGGACCAAATGCGAACGTCATCGGAATGTCCGTCGGCGAACGTTACAAAGGGGACCAAGTGCGGACGTCCTCCGAACGTCCGCTAGGGAACGTTACAAAGCGGACCTAATGCGGACCTAAGGGGACGTTTGAAAAGTCCGGGGGACGTCCCTTGTTTGTAGGGCAGAGGGAGAATTAATAAAATCTTCTACAAGGGAAGACATTACTTTACCATTAATAATGTGATTCACAAACCTCACGTGGTAAGAATAAAACGTTCCCCTTCCCTATCTATAGGAAAAAACAACTAACTAACTCACCCCTAATCTTCGTGTGGTTACTGGCGAGGGGTATTTAAGCACCAACTACCGCTGGTACAAGAAAAGCAACCAGCACGCTGGCGACTATCTCATACCACGGACATGCTCCCGAGACAACTGCTCTACTCACGGTCACCACACAAAAATAAAAAAAAAAATTACATTACCCACTTGTTCCAAAAGGGACCAAGCAGCTACACCTAACCAAGGGAACTTCAACAATATTCTCACCACAATAAGATTAGTAAAATCACTTACCTCTTAGAGACTAACTGATACAGCAACACATGTCCTCAAAACAAATAAATCCAACGCACATTTCCCTTCAAACGACGAATGCGACCTCCCAAACAATAGCGTTCAAACAAACATTCTTCCGGTTTTTTTTTTTTTTTTTTTTTCGTTCAGTTAATGAACGTGCCAAGTTCATTACAAAATAACCGAACGCAACAAAAACGCTTTCCAAATCAGGTCGACAAATAACAGGAAATTTCAAAGGTTTTACAAACAAGCGGACGAGCCCCCATTTGTCACGGCCGGCTCACAAGCCGCGACAAAGAAGGGAATGACACGTAAGATTTAATGAAAAAGGAATAACATTTATTAAAGTAAAAATAAGAACAAGACAATAACAAACGCAACAAAATAATGGCACGAGGGGAGAGCGCGCCCGTCACGACTGAAGGGAGCGCTTTTATTTGCCGGCATCAGCTCTTAACACAGGTGAACACCATCAGTCCATCATGACGTCACTCACTCCAACTCCGACCTACAAATCAAATGAAAAGAACAACCAAAACGACATAATATGACCCAGACTGGGGTCGTAACATACACAAAAAATACTCCAAAAGATGAAAAATGGTTTGACTCAGACTGCAAAACATTGAGAAAACAACTTAGAAAATTATCAAATCTGAAATATAAAGAACCAAACAACACTGACTTAAGAACTTAATACTTTTCAAAACTAAAAATATATAAAGACACAATTAGAGTGAAGAAGCAACACCATCTGACCAAAAGTATAGAAGAATTAGAACCCTCAATAAATCAGAATCAGTTCTGGGATATGTGGAATAATCTGAGCACCGCTAAACCACAAGACCTACCAATACAAGATGGAGAAATTTGGACAAATCATTTTGAAAACTTATACAGAGAAATCCCATCAAAACAACTCAATGACAATTATAATCGGATCAAACTAAATCTACAAACTTATGAAGAGACAATTAAAAATAATCAAAATCCACTTGACTTCCCAATTACACAGGAAGAATTGGCAAACAAACTCAAAAGCCTAAAAGGAAATAAATCTTGTGGTCCTGACAGCATTCTAGGTGAGATGCTGAAACACAGCACACCGGAGCTGCAGGTGGCGCTGCTCAAACTGTTCAACATCGTACTCCGTTCAGGCTGTTTTCCTGACATCTGGAGCCAAGGACTTATTACCCCAATTCACAAGAGTGGGAATAAATTAGACCCTAATAATTTCAGAGGCATTTGTGTGAGCAGTAATCTGGGGAAGTTATTTAGCAGTATTTTAAACAATAGAATTGTAAGCTTCCTTAACGAACACAATGTCCTGAGCCCGAGTCAGATTGGCTTCATTCCAAAACACAGAACTACTGACCACATTTACACCCTACACACCCTAATCAATAAACACGTAAAACAGACCAAAAACGGAAAAATATTTGCATCCTTTGTCGATTTCAAAAAAGCATTTGATTCTATTTGGCACAACGGATTATATTACAAACTTTTACAAAGCGGTGTAGGGGGTAAAGTCTATGACATTATAAAATCAATGTATTCGAACAACAAATGTGCAATTCGAATTGGCAACAAACATACAAAATTCTTTACCCAAAAGAGAGGAGTGCGGCAGGGCTGTAGCCTGAGTCCAACGCTGTTCAACATCTACATTAATGAACTAGCGGTGCAGTTGGAGCAGTCTACAGGCCCTGGACTCACCCTACAGGACAGGAGCATCAAGCTCTTGCTGTACGCAGACGACCTGGTGCTGCTGTCACCCACTGCACAGGGACTACAGCAGCACCTGGACCTGCTGCACAACTACTGCCAGAACTGGGCCCTGGCAGTCACCCTCAAAAAGACCAACATTATGGTCTTTCAGAAGAAGCCCAGATGTCAGGAACACAGATACCAGTTCAGTCTAGGCAGCACCGGCCTAGAGCACACGATGCAGTACACTTGCCTCGACCTGGTCATCACTGCATTGGGGAGTTTCAGTCTGGCAGTGAATGCTCTTAAAGATAAAGCTCGCAGAGCTCTATACGCCATTAAGAAGAAATTCCAAAACTCTGAATTACCAATTCCAATCTGGTGTAAAATCTTTGATAGTGTGATTCAGCCCATTGCGCTGTATGGAAGGGAGGTGTGGGGTCCACTCAGTGATCAGAGCTACACTAGATGGGACAGACATCCAACAGAAGACCTACACACAGAATTCTGCAAAATGATACTAAAACTACAAAGGAAAATACCCAATAATGCGTGTAGGGCAGAATTAGGCCGATTCCCATTGATTATTAATATGCAAAAAAGATCCCTTAAATTCTGGATGCATCTAAAATCAAGTCCCACAGAATCGCTACATTTTATAGCATTACAGACCCAAGAACTGAACCCCGAAAAGAGTCTTCTCAGTCAGCTGGTCCTGAGACTCACTAACTCGACTAACCCTACTAACACTCACCAGACTCAGACCAGCACTGCTCCTCACACACAAATCAGAATAAACCAAATTACTAAACACTCTAAAAATACATATCCGGAACATTGGGATCAGGAAACCAAAACACAAAGTAAACTACAATTCTATCGAAATCTGAAATCAAATTATGAAATGGAGGAATATCTCCAGAGTGTGAGAGACACAAAGCAGAGACAGATCCTGAGCAAGTACAGGCTGAGTGAACACAGTCTAGCCATCGAGACCGGCAGACACAGAAAGAGCTGGCTACCCCGAGAGCAAAGGGTGTGTGTTTCTTTGTAGGACAGGAGAGATCGAGACAGAGACACACTTCCTCCTCCACTGTCACAAATACAGCTCGATCAGAGACCTCTACTTCAAAAAACTTAATAACTTAATACACAACTTTACAACCATGACTGAAGTAGAGCAGATAAAGATCTTACTAGGAGAGGGACAGACCGCAGCACTGGCTGCCAGATACGTGTGTGCGTGCCACAGCCTGAGAGACAGTAGGTGAATGTGTGTGTGTGTGTGTGTGTGTGTGTGTGACCTCAGTGTGTTTCCCTAATGTCCACCACAGTGAGCCTCAGTAATGTGTGTATATATATATATATATGTTAAAACAGTGTGGTATCAAAAGTTCATAGAAATTATAATCTGTTACACTGTTATTTTTTGCAATTAATTTAATTTGTACATTTTACAAATAGAGAGAGAGAGAGAGAGAGAGAGAGAACTAAAAGGAGAACTAAAAGAGGTGACTCAGGGCAGAGTATGGTATAGAGCAGTAATTCTTAAAGTGTGGTCCGCGGTCGCCTCCTAGTGGTCCGCGAAAAGATGTTCTAAACTGTGTTTACAAAATCGTCACTTTTTTTTAACCCGTACGCACGTACAACCTGCGGTCACCGGTGTGATCAGTCTTGGCTGGTCCCGGCTTACTATCACACATGTGATAAGAACGGTCAGTGCATCACGTGATCAACTGCCAAATTCAAAGGTGCTTCCTGCGCGTTGGCTGGCGCTGAGCCACAGGCGCACTCCGTGCTTTCATATACACGGGCTAATTCCGCAGTGGTCGGCAAAGTTGGCATCGGGGCAAAAAATATTTTTGACATTAGATTGCGGGCCAGAACATATTTTATAAACTACAGAACATGCGAGCGGGAAGCGACGTGCCTCACGCGAGCAGAGTTTATGCTCCGAGAACGGACACTGTTAAACACACACACAGGTCTGTTGAAAAGCGGCGCGCGCGCCTCATGCAAGCAGGGATTATATGCTCCGAAAACGGACACTGCACTAGTGATACAAGCACACACACAGCCAGGGGTGCGTTTCCCGAAAGCATCATTAGCCAACTATGGTCGCAATTTCCATTGAACTCTATTGGAAAACGACGGAACTTGCGACCATAGTTGGCTAACGATGCTTTCGGGAAACGCACCCCAGGTCTGTTAAATGAAATTATCAAATACACCAACGAAAAATTCAAAACTGCAATTGTCAAATTATTCAACATTATTTTGAGAGTAGGATATTTCCCCAACACCTGGAACCAAGGCCTAATAACACCAATTTTTAAACAAGGAGACAAATATGAGCCAAACAACTACAGAGGCATATGCGTCAATAGCAACCTGGGGAAAATATTCTGTTCGATTATTAATATAAGACTGCAAACATTTCTCAAAACCCACAAAATTCTGGACAAAAGTCAAATTGTATATCTGCCCAAACACAGAACATCTGACCACATTTACACTCTCCACACGATCATTGATAAACATGTATACCAAAATAAGTTCAAAGTCTTCGCTTGCTTTATTGACTTTGAAAACGCTTTCGATTCGATCTGGCGCGAAGGACTCTTCCTAAAACTACTAGAAAATGGGATTGGAGGGAAAACATTTGATTTGATCAGCACCATGTATAAAAACAACACATGTGCTGTAAAAATAGGGAATAAACGAACAGAATTTTTCTCCCAACAAAGAGGAGTCAGACAAGGTTGCCCATTGAGCCCCACTCTATTTAACATATAAATAAACCAACTAGCCAAAGCATTAAACAATTCCACTGCCCCCGGCCCAACCCTGACCCAATCAGAAGTTAAATGTCTCCTCTTTGCAGATGATTTAGTCCTTCTGTCTAAAACACAAGAGGGACTACAGCAGCTCCTCGACGTCGTAGAGACATTCAGCCAAACGTGGGCTCTCAAAATTAACTTAGCAAAAACTAAAGTAATGATCTTTCAAAATAGATCCAGGTGTAGGGAAAATAAATACATCTTCAGAGCAGGAAAACAAGTCCTCCAACACACCCACGACTACATATCTGGGTCTAAAACGGAGTTCAACAGGGAACTTTAATCTGGCTGTGAATGGAATGAGCTGAAGGCAAAGTCAATGAGAATCTTCCACATGATTAAAAATACAATTAGACATGAAATTCCAATTCAAACCTGGCTAAAAATCCTAAAAGCAATAATTGAAACCATTGCTCTGTATGGCAGCGATATATGGACCTCTAAAAACTCAAGAGTTCTCAAAATGGGAAAAAGAAGAAATTGAAACTCTGCATACCCAAATTTGCAAAAACATCTCAACAACTCATGCAGAGCTGAATTAGGACAATACCTCCTATTGATCAGCATCCAGAAAAGAGCTATAAAGTTCTACCAGCATCTAAAGCACAGCGACCCGAGCTCATACCAGGCCGAAGCCCTGCGGTGTCAGGAGCAGAACCGGCCCTGGAGCGCACTCTCACAGCTGATGCTCAAACTACAGCCCGACCCGCACAGCACTGTCTGCTGGCCCATCCAAATTATACAATTATAAAAACAAAATTAAATTAACCATTGGAAAGATGCTACTAAATCACAAAAGAAGATTGAACTCTATTTAAACCTGAAAAGACATTATAAACCAGCAGAATACCTGAGTTGTGTGAAAGAGCATAAAGTGAGAAAGACCCTAACCAGATACAGGCTGAGCGACCACAGTCTGGTCGTAGAGAGAGGACGGCACCGACAGAGATGGCAGCCGCGAGAGCAGAGACTGTGTTCACTGTGCTCTCAGAGAGAGGTGGAGACAGAAGAACACTTCCTCATACAATTTCAATTTCAATTTCAATTTCAATTCAATATAGCTTTATTAGCATGACTGTGTAACACAATGTTGCCAAAGCATCAACATATTATATATAAATAATAGAACAAACACACAGAACATATATGTATGGATCACGTCATATAGATCATGTCATATGTAGCATGGTAAATAAATAAACACAGTATATATTAATAAATGAATAAATACAATTAGCTGTCTCTGGCCTTGTGAATAGCTAACACATATTTAGCCGCTAGTGCAGCTGTATCATCATGTTCTCCGAGTAAGAAGAACATTTTCTCAGTGTCACTCAGACCAGAGAATGATGGGATCAAGGATTCAAATCTGGGCAGAAAAGTTTCTCTAATATTGTTATATTTGGGACAGAAGAGCAGAAAGTGTTCCTCATCCTCTATGTGCTGTAGATCACAGTGTCTACAGATCCGCTGCTCTCGCTCTGTCCATGTGTGTCTATGTCTTCCTCTCTCTATCTCTAGATCATGGTCGCTTAGTCTGTATTTGGAGAGGATTTGTCTTTCTTTAAAATGTTTAATAAATAGATAGCTGGCCAATTTAGTGGTTCTATTGAGGGTCGAGTAACATTGGAGTTTATTTTGAAGGTCAAAATGTGCTTTTAGTGATTGATCATGAGTGTCTTTTAGGTGTGTGTGGATTTCTTTAGCAATAGTTTTGGGGCTGCAGCTGTGGTCAGTGGGGAGTGCGGTCTGATGGACGAGTTGAAGAGCGAGTGTGTGTAGAGGATGAGCTTCTGCTGAGCTTTCATTGGCGAGGAGGGCTTTATACTGGACTGACTCTGGATCAGACTGATGGAGATGATGCCAGAACTGAACACATCTCTTCTGGATCTCGATGTTCAGCGGGTACAGGCCTAGCTCAGCCCTGCAGGCGGCAGTGGGCGTGTTTCGGTGAACCCCTAAAATATTTTTGGCAATTTCCAATTGTAATTTTTCTACTAATGTTTTATCCCAATTTTTTAAATTTAGTAGTGGTCCCCAAATTTCACATCCATATAGAAGGATTGGTTTTATAATCGAATTATATAATTTTATCCAGGTTTTAATGGGTAATTTTAAGTGTCCACATCGTGACTTTATGGCATAAAAAGCCCTCCGAGCCTTTTCACTGAGTGTTTTGACAGCCAGACCGAAGCGTCCCGAAGCGCTGATGTCGATGCCTAGATAGCTATAGCTCGTGCTGTGCTGCAGGACCTGGCCTTTATACAGGAACTGGTGTTTGTGTTCCTGATATCGGGCCTTCTTCTGGAACACCATGACTCTGGTTTTGTCCAGATTGACTGTCAGGGCCCAGTCGTGACAGTACTGTTCCAGCAGGGACAGGCTCTGCTGAAGGCCCTCAGGTGTGTGGGACAGCAGGACCAGATCATCCGCGTATAGCAGACATCTGACCTCTGACCCCTGACCCCTGGCCTGTGTGTGGTGTAGAGTGAGGCCGGGCACAGTGGAGCTGTCCAGCGCTGATGCCAGATCATTGATATAGATGTTGAATAGAGTCGGGCTCAGACTGCAGCCCTGCCTCACTCCACGGCCCTGCTGGAAGAACGCGCTTCTGTGCTTCCTGATTTTCACCGCACTTTTGCTGTTGCTGTACAGAGATTTTATAATGTCAAACGTTTTTCCGCCAATGCCAATTTTTAGGATTTTATACAGTAGACCATCATGCCAAATTGAATCGAATGCCTTTTTGAAGTCTACAAAACATGCAAATATTTTCCTTTGTTTGTCGTTGATGTTGTTGTTGATGAGTGTGTGGAGTGAATAGATGTGGTCGGATGTGCGGTGTTTTGGTAGAAAGCCAATCTGTGCTTTATTTAAAATGTTATGCGATGAGATGTGTGAGACGATGCGTGTGTTTATGATGCTGCAGAACAGTTTTCCTAAAGCACTGCTCACACTGATGCCGCGGTAACTATTGGGGTCGAGACGATCGCCTTTCTTAAACACGGGTGTGATGAGTCCCTCAGACCAGCTCTCAGGAACGCTTCCGGACCACAACACCAGATTAAAGAGTTTGGCCAGAGTTTCAATCATGCTGGGACTGCTGAGTTTAAGCATTTCATTACTAATGTTATCTTGTCCACACGCTTTCTTTAGTTTAAGATTTTTAATATGTTCTAATATTTCAGATATTGTTATAAATGTATCTAATGGATTTTGGTAATTTTTAATAGTTTTTTCTAAGTCTTCTAGTGTGTTCTGTATGTTACGCTGAGGGTGGTTAAGGTCAGCCGGTGTAATTTTTTGATATAAATTTTCAAAATAAGATTTCCAAATTGTGCCGTTCTGGAGTGACATCTCTAATTTGGGTTTTTCTAGTTTTTTATATAGTTTCCAGAAAGTATTTTGATCTAGCGAATCATCAATTTCATCAATTTTGGCTTTAAAATATTTTTCTCTTTTGTTCCACAGAAGTCTTTTGTAACTCTGCAGACAGTCTGAATAGGAGAGCCGTAATGTCTGGCTGGACGGGTCTCTGGGCTTTCTGTTAGAGAGTCTCCTCAGCTCTTTCCTGAGACCTGCACATTCGTCATCGAACCAGACATCCTTTCTCATTCTCTGTTGATTTGTTTTATGTGTGCTTTGCGGTTTAATGTTAGATAGAGTTATCAATGTTTTGAATATGCAATTTAAGTTTTTAGTTGCTAGATTTATTCCATTAATATCTAGAGTGAAATCGGTGGACATAAATTCATCCAAAATGTTTAATATTGTAGGACTGTTCATGTTTTCTTTGAATTGATCCGATTTGGATTGGTTCCATTTAAGTTTAGGTTTCAGAGGAAACAGTTTTTCAGATTCGAGTGGAGACGTTTGAGTTATTTCACACGGGGGTTTCAGATAAAGCACAGTTTGGCAGTGATCAGAGATCGGGAGCTGAGGTCTGACTGTGAAGGCATTAATAAAGCTTGGGTCAATATCTGTTATTGAGTAATCTACCACACTGGATCCTAATCTGGAGCAGTAAGTGAATCTACCTAACGTATCTCCACGAGTTCTGCCGTTGAGGATGTAGAGTCCTAAACCTTTACAGAGTTTTAACATTTGTTTTCCATTAATGTTCACTGAGATATCATAGCTATTTCTCTGTGTCATATTCAATGAAGGATGAAACGTGGTGTCATTGAGGACGTGGTCATTATCTACAATATTTACATAATCAATTTCTCGCCCTGTTCTGGCGTTGAAGTCTCCACAGATGAGGACATTTCCTCTGGACTGGAAGTGTAAGATGTCAGCCTGTAGTGTTGGGAAGCTCTGCTCTTCGTAATAGGGAGAGTCGTGCGGTGGGATATAGATGGCACAGAGGTAAAGATTGGACAGTGGTATGACGGATTTCACTTCAAACCAAATAGATGATTTACCAATTTTAGCAATTTTAATCAAATGTTTTAAATCGTCTTTGTGCCATATAAGTATTCCACCTGAGTCTCGGCCGCATTTTATTTTAGAATTTTTTGTTGAAGGAACTATAATTTCCTTATATCCTATTGGACAGTGTAACGCCTCATTACTACGACACCACGTCTCATGAAAGATACAGCTGTCCATATCTCTTACACTGCTGAGTAAGTCTTGGTCTGCAGTCTTATTACCAAAAGTAGAAGAGTGCAGACCTTGTACATTCCAACAACTGATTTTAAAAGATTTCATGGATAAGTTCATCTGTAAAGTGTGTGTGTGTGTGTGTGTGTGTGTGTAGGTTATGTCCTCAGTCTGGAGCAGATGATGTTCAGCAGATGTCTTATCTGGTTGAGTTCAGCCACTGCAGGGTTCTGGGGTTGTTGAACGGCCGCAGCGTAGCTCCTGTGTTGTGATGGAGGTCCGGGGGCCGGTCTGTGCTCTGCTGGGGGACGAGGGCTTCTCTGTGTTGTGTAGCTGTTGTGTTGTGATGGAGGTCCGGCGGCCCGTCTGTGTTCTGCTGGAGGACGAGGGCTTCTTGGTGGCTGAGAGCTTCTCTTGTTGTTTCTTGCTGTGTTTCCAAGGGCTGTGCTTTTCAGCACTCTGGCGAAGACTTTCACTCCTTGCTTATTGAGATGTACGTGGTCGTACATATGATGAGGCTGTATGTCCTTGTGATGGGCGAGATGAACATTAGGGATGAGTGCGCAGCTTCTGGACAGTTCCACATTATTCCCGTGGATCACGTGGAACGGCACGTCGGAGCGTGGCAGCAGTGTGGACAGAGTTATCCTGGCCTCTGGGAAACGCTGTGTGGCTCTGATCGCCACCTCTCTCATCACAGGAGCCACATGGCCCTTCATGGCCCTTAAATCATTTGTCCCTGTGTGGATAATTATGTGCTTGTAGTTTTCATGTGGGTTTCTGTCAGACAGGATCTGAAAAGCACTTCTTGTGTTTGGACACCAGATTTTCTCGGCTCTCATGTTTGGCAATAGAAGTTTCTCACTGATATATTTCCCATTGGAGTCAGTCAGGATAAGAGCGTGTGTTTCCCTTGGGTCCTGTGCAGCAGCGCTGTGGATCTGGGATGCTGGTTCAGTCGAGCAGTGAGGCTGTTCTTCCACTGGTGTTTGTTCAGGTTGAGGATTTTCCATGTGCATCTCTGGATGAATCAAGGGTGTAGCAGGAGACTCTCTAGGTGCTGAGACAGAACTGAGTCTTTCTTTTAGGCTGATGATGAGTTCATCTTTGGTGTGAAGAACTGACTTCAAGGCAGAGAGCTCCTCCTGCATTTCTTTTCTAACGTCTGTTAGTTGTCTTCCTAAAGTGGATTTTACTTCCCTCAGTTCATCTTTAGTTTGCTGAAGTTCTTTTGACATTTCTTCTCTGTCTCTCTGGAGATATTCAACTTCTTGTTTTAATTTCTTTATGTCAATAGTCACTTGTTCCATGTTGAAGTCTTTCAGGTGGGACAGTATTAACTCTTTTATCTCCACAACTTCTACTTCCAGAAGTGAAAAATTGTCTCTCATTCTTGAAATTGGAGATGGAACTGCAGTTGCTGAAGTCACTGTCATCTTTTGGACTGATTTTCCAGGGGAGTCATCAATATTTGGATTCTTGTCCACATCATCAGACAGTGCCAGTGTTTTTATTAGTTCGAAATCTTCAATGAAGACCTTGAGAGCAGACTCTGATCCCTGGATCATGACAGTGCCATTTTGATACAAGTTCAGGGTTAAAAGTCTTGTTTCATCATTTTTGTCAGCGTCTTCAAATGCTAAGATCTGTCTGCCTTTACAGATGCCTCTTTTCTTCACAAAGGTGAGATGCTGACAGAAGGCTGTGTGCCATAAAGGGCTGTGTTCAGTGTAAAAGAGCAGGTTGTTCATGGCACTGTGGTCATGTAGATCCGCAAACAGTGTGTCAGGGCTCTCCTTCATCTGCTTGTGTCTGAGCATCAGCCTGGAGTGCTCAGAACTCTTCTGAGGGTAGATGAAGGGGCGGGGCCAAGATGATGCGCTGGCCATCCTTGATTTAGAATGTCAACAACCAACTGAAAATAACTGCCACTGTTTTGAATTATTTTGTTTTCATCTCTCAGTGAAGATATAAAATAGGCAAAAATGAGCAAATAAGCCAAAAAATTGTAAAAATATGACTTTCACTGATCTCTTTACAATTCCAGTTGTGTCCAAAATGTCCAAAACATTTCTCTGTGCTGTTCTTCCAGACAAAAATCAGGCAAAAGTCCAAAGAGAGATAAATAGCACTGTCCACTTAAAATATCTTTACCTCTCTTTTCCTGCAAGCTTTCTTATAGTTGTTGTTGATTGTTGCTTGATGTTATCCTTTTCAACCTGAATATCCTCCTCTGCAGAGGGTTATCCTGTGATCAGCTTCTCTCGGACTTTTCCTCAGATTTAGGTATGACAGTGAAAAAAATAAAAAAAATAACTGTCCAGATTCAACAAAATCTTTTAGATGTTGTCTAGATGTTGTTGTATGTTGATTTCTCTATTTTCTTTAGCTTTGTTGGTAAACAAATCTTATTTTTATTGCAAATTATCTGGAGCTCAACTCAAGTGTGACCATCTCAATGGAACACTCACTCACTCCCTCATACACTGTGATCATTATCACAGCATTAGATCAGATTATTTCTCTAGATTCCAAAAACTAGATCCAAATTTTATGGCATTGCCAAATTCAGAAAAATTAATTCAAATTTTGGGAGAAAACTCTAGCTCAACAACATGACATCATGACTTTTGCGTAAACATACACGCCACTTTCGAGTCAGGTGGCGTGTTATCTCTACGCATTTTGAGCTATCCACGTGTATCCGCGTGTATGCGTGTATGTCTACGCCATTAACGTCCGCGTCATTCTGCGTGTCTGTAAACGCAGTCAAATCTCCAGTCATAAATGCCATTAACCCCAGTGACGGTTAGGTTTAGGGACGGGGTTGAGGTAAGTCATATATTTATATAACGTTAAGTCAACAGCGTTCATAAACACGCTGAAAGGCGATTATGCGTCTTGATAGCACGCCAAAAATGGAAATACGAATTGGCGTGGCATACACACGCTACTTCATGAGATCGGTCTGAGCTCAATCACAACAGCAGCAAACTATGTAACAGCCTGCCACAAACTACGAGAGTCAACCAGTGTACAAAACTAAAGTCAGAATGTTGGTTCAAAACTTTTTTTTTTTTTTTGTTTGCTTTCTGATATATACATGTATTTCATGCATTTGTTTACTGATTCATTTACTGATTATTTGCTCATTGCCTATACAATGGCCAATGCTTTGGCAATACTGTATAAGTCATGCCAATAAAAGCTCATTTGAAAAAAAAAAAAAAAAATTGAGAGAGAGAGAGAGAGAGAGAGAGAGAGACTTTTAATAGAAAAGAGTGTTTCTAACTCTTAACAAGTTATTAGCCAAACAAGTAGTTGATATGCTGTGAAATGTGAAAATAAGAACGTGGATCAAAGTATGTTAACTTTTTTTTTAGGTGTATGAATTACAATTTTTGATTGTGTTATTAGAATGTAATGAAGTTTTATGTTTTGTTTCAGGGAAGGCTTTCGTTTCTCCTCTCAGGAGGCAGCATCTAGTTTTGGAGATGATCGTCTGTTGATTGAGAAGTTCATTGATAACCCCAGACATATTGAGATTCAGGTATTTACTGGTTAAGACCACCTTGATTGTGTATGCGAACAATTAGCCAATCTTTTATAAAGTAAGAATAATAGTATAATATCAACATGTATGTAGTGAGCTAAAAATATGGCAGAAGGATTTGGACATTAATATCAATGATGATGACTGGCGGTACATAATATCTAATGTGGGTAAGAACAAGTTGGGGGGAAATTCCTTCAATACAAAATAATACATATATATTATTATACACCATCTAGGCTTTACAGGATGGGGATAGCTCGAAATAAATAATCTGTGTTGGAAATGTAATGAAGAAGAGGGTACTTATTTACATATGATTTGGGAATGTTCTTTAGTTCACCCATTCTGGTGTAAAATTCTGGCAGTACTTGAAGACTGGATGGGGTCCAATTTACCTGTGGAACCACGATTATGCCTTCTTGGAGATAAATCAATGATACCCAACACAGAAAAAAATTAATTTACCCTTATTAAGAGTGGCTGTATTACAGCTGCCAGGATGATTTTGCGAAATTGGAAATGCCCCAAAACCCCAGACCTTAAAGACTGGGTTGATGGGATGATTGAAATTGCTTCATATGAGAGCATGTTGAGGAGACTGCATAATGAAGGAGAAATTAAAAAAAAAACATGGGACCATTTTTGGCAGCATGTAAATAGGACTGCTCAATAATTGTTTAATTTTCATGTGCTTTTGTTTTGGTTGTATTCCACTGATGGGGACTAGTGGCGGAGTGTGTAATTGCAAAGGTTGAATAAAAAAAAAAAAGTTGAATTACAAAAAAGAAGAAGAAGTTAAATAAAGCAAAATGTGCTTTAGTTCCTTTAATAAATAACCAACTTTTGCCTAGATTCCAGTTAGATAACAATCTTGGTATTCTTTCAGCCAGTTTAATGAGTTTTACAATAGTCTTCAATGAGTTCCTATATAGTTCTTTTGAAAAGTCTGGGGCTGGTAAGACTCTTTTGAAAAGTCTCTTATCAGAATTTCATTATTGGCTACGTATGTTTATTTATTTATTTTATTATTTTTTTTGGAATATTATTATTGATATTGTTGTCTTGACTTGTATGTAATATATTGTTATTTATTTTGGCGGAATGGGTTATTGTGGGGGAAAAGCTTTAACTTTGATTGTATCTGCTTTATGTTAATGCTTTGAAAAAGTTGATAGATAAATGTATATAAAAAAGGCTGCATTTATCGATAAAACATACCGTTTCAACAGTAACACTGTGAAATATTATTATAATTAAAATAAGTTGTTTATGTATTTTAAAATGTTATTTATTCCCGTGATCAAAGCTGAATTTGCAGCATCATTACTCCATCCTTCAGTGTCACATGATCCTTCAGAAATCTCTCTAATATACTGATTTTGTGCTTAAGTAATATTTTGTTAATCATGGGATCGATGTTAAAAGCAGTTGTGCTATTTAATATTTTAGTTCAAGTTCCCAGCGACTAAGACCCCATTTACACCTGGTATTAAAATGTGATCTGTATCCAGATAAGTTGTCCGGATAATAAGTACCGATTCCATTTACACCTGGCCACATAAATGTGTTTTTGAAAAACGGATATAAATCCGATCTTCAACTCCCGCGTTATATGCAGATTTAATGAATTGCATGCCACCAAAAGCAACAGATCTGAGCTGCATTTTATTGATCATCAGCTAATTTCAAAATCAAAGACATCAATAAGAGAGAGTGGCAACAGGCCTGGTAAGATAATTTCGTTTCTTTACTTGAAGATGTGTTAACTGCGTCTGTGACTTACTTTCACTTTTATTTGCGATGTTTGCACGTTGAATAGACACTCAGCTGCTCATCTGCTCGTCTCGTTTATTTTTTAGCATTTTTGGGAGGAGTAAAATATACATATGTGGTTTCAACAACCAGATTGCGTTTACACCTAGTAAAAATCCGAACACAATGCGAGCCAGACTACCTCCAGATGTGGTCAGGCAGATCCGATCACAATCTGATCTCAATGTATTTACACCTTGCATTAACATGTGTTTTTTTTATTATCCGGATAACTTATCTGGATACAGATCGCATTTTAATACCAGGTGTAAATGGTGTCTAAGTGTCCAATGAGACTCTTTTACACCATCTTTCTCTACAGCAGAGACTATGTTCTTTTGACTGTCATAGGATTTATTTTGAGTGGCCACAGTGTGGATATTTGTGCTTCCATTCTGTTTTCTGCAGGTGTTGGCAGACAAACATGGCAATGCACTGTGGCTGAATGAGAGAGAGTGCTCCATCCAGAGAAGAAACCAGAAAGTGGTGGAGGAGGCACCCAGGTTTGTTTTTTTTTTTTTTTTTGCATTTATATATTGTATAAATCTAAAGTCGACCTGAGAGTTGTTAATACATGGCACCAAAGTCTTGATGCGAAGTATGAGGCTCTCACCCCCGGAAGAAGGGAAAAAAAAATTGAAATTAAATAAAATCTTGAATCAAATGAGTGGACAGCAAGCACTCCACCTTATGCGACTATTTACATTGCTATAAGTTTATGTGTCTGTTTAGCACCTTTCTGGACCCTGACACTCGGAGAGCGATGGGAGAGCAGGCCGTCTCTCTGGCTAAAGCAGTGAAATACTCCTCAGCTGGCACTGTGGAGTTTCTTGTCGACTCCAAGAAGAACTTCTTCTTCTTGGAGATGAACACACGTCTACAGGTTTGTATGTGGATGAGTATGTTTGAAGCACATCCTTTTTGCTTTCTTGAAATATCATTACATTACATTCAGGGTTTGTAATTAACTCCCGCCACCCCACCAAATGTAGGTGATAATCAATCATGGTGGGTAACGACTGATTCATTTTGCTGCGCCGTTCATGTAGTTTTCCATTAAATTACATTTGACTCTGACAGTTACCCTAGGCTGAAGATAAATGAAGTTTTGCCAGAATACTAGTGATCAGATTCTCTGTTTAGATTCAACTTGAGTATGTGAATGAAGTTTATTTCAGTATTCTGACTTTTGTAAGGAAACAGCTGATCACTTTATGAACTGACACACATACAGTAGCGTTTGCGTACAGTCGAATGCTTAGCATTTCAGTATCCATTTGATGGCGTGTATGAACGTATGCTATCGACACCTGCATTAGAATGTTTCATCTTTGTCCAGTGTCTGCACTATTTTTCCCCAGAAGTTATTACTGGTAAACATGTCTTACACACACACCCACACCCACACCCACCATTTCTGTTAATATTTCTTGTGATTATGCTTTTGATTGCCCTCACTAAATATCCAGGCCCCCAATTGTCCAACACAATATTGAAAGATCCCCTCCATAGATATTTCTGATGTAATTATGTTACTGCTTGATTTCCAGCTTCTCTTTTTTATTATTCCCTTAACTAAGACGCGTCGATGCATACCTGTGTCGTGCACTCAATTGTTCTGGCGCGTGAGACACTTTTTATAGCACTTAACTAGCCCAGTTCATTCAATATGGGCCAAGCAGAGAAGAGTCCAAACATCTCCACGTCTTCCCTATTTAAATACAGTTACACGAGTAGTGTAACTCGAGGACGGTGACACAAAATAAAACGTTGCACTTTTCTAAGAGTGTAAAGTTGATAACTATGGCGGAATACCACAGCAAGTGCTTGGGAGCACTTCGACTCTCTCGAAATGCTCTTCGAAATGCTTTAAGCTATGAACTTTCAGGATGTTTTAATGGTAAGTCCAACAAGTCCTCTTATGTGTAATTTCTATTTAACAAGTCTAGTACCCAATCTTGATCTTGTCACCTCTCTAGAACCCAGAGCTACAGAGGACATCAAAGTGTCTATAAAGCTCATTAGTGTGGACCTCCCAAAGGGAAACAGGCAGAATTATGGAGAGGGGCTGCACTGCTCTGGGCAGGAACAAGTTTTATTATTTCCGCTCAGGTTTAATGAATAGTTGTTAGTGGCGCTGTCTGGTTAACAAGAGTCTTTTAAACACCTATGTTAGTGTTTGAGTGCATTTGGTGGGAGACGGGTTTGTAGTGTTTTCATTCTGGTGATAGATTCCTTTTTTTTTCTCCAGTAAAATTAAATCGATGCAGTATGTACAGTTACATTTGTACACAGCAGTCCATGTATTATTTTACGATGTTTGTGAGTGTGTCCTTCTCTCTCAGGTGGAGCACCCCATCACTGAGTGCATCACAGGACTGGATCTGGTGCAGCAGATGATTCGCATTGCAAAGGGTTACAAACTCCAGTACAAACAGACCGACATACCCATAAATGGCTGGGCCATCGAGAGCAGAGTCTATGCTGAGGTAAACCAACAAGCAATGAAATGCTTAATACAGTGTGTTCTTAGTATTTATAATGTCAGTCATGGACTGATGTTTCAGTTGGTTTTAATCTCAAATATCTACAGATAATGGTGCCCTCGTGGCTGGGTAACTGAAAATCAATTATAAATCAAGTATCAACAGTCCTGTTAAAAACGTATATGCTTCATAAAAGCTTTTGTTTTAAGATGTTGATTTATATATTTTGCAGTAGGATGCCAGTCGGAAACTTCAATTTTAGATTTCCCATCGAGTCTGGGCTTGCATTAATTGAAGCAGTTGAGACAGCCTAAATCCATAGAACTATTGCAACTTTTCCAGGATGCTTGGAACAACTTTAAAAACTGTATTACTGTGCAAATGTACTTTGGAAAAAGATTGCTTATTTATCTTTGTGTAATATTTATAACTGTTTTAAATGTATATAACTGCATCGGACATCCTGTTCTCTAGCTATCAGCCCATATTCCAATGCATGTTGTTTGTTAGTACGTGGGTTAATCTCACAGAACCTGTGATGAACATACCCATGAGAACTTTCTGCCCAAAATAAATAAGGGGGAAAAACTGATTTACATCAATGGTCCTGAACATAGAATTCATTGACTTTGATATGACGTTATTTTCATATGTGATTTATACTCTATTGCCAGATTTACCCACATAAGTGTTGGTTATCTTTCACGGATATTTTGAATAGGTCCTACCCTACTAAAGGATCTGTCTTCATGATGTATTTGGCAACGTTTTTTTTTTCTAACGTTCATCTTTAACATGATTTCCCCATTTTTATTTTAAAAAACGATTAAGTGCGATACAGAGCATTTTCACTTCTTCAGCCGAGCTGCTTAATCCTCGACTCTCCTTAATCCGTGTCTGACAAACTGGCTTGTGTGTGTATATTTATTATAGCCAGACATGTTTATAAGCCTGAATAACACCTATTCAGATGTTGAAATCATCAATATTCAGTAAACTCACCCCAGCCCAGTGTGGGTCTTCTGTCTCATCTCATCATGCTGAAATATGCTGGCCCAACTCAACCCATTGTGGATGGCAGAAGTGTTTGTGCCTGCCAAAGATGAGAGAAAACGAGCAGACCTTGTTAACCCAGCTTAACTTAGTTTGACCTAAGTTAAGACCTAAGCTTTGAGGAAAGGCACTTGACCTTTTGGTTCCTGTGTTTTATTTGAAAGCTTATATCTCTCTATCTTTCTCTTTTTCAGGATCCATACAAATCATTTGGGCTTCCCTCCATTGGTCGGCTGTCTCAGTACCAGGAGCCGCTCGACTTGGCTAACGTTAGTACACAAATCTGTTTGGCCATTTTTTGTGTGTGTACGTGCGTGCAGAGGAGAATTGCTTCGTTTGGAATAGGGGCTACTGTATCACAAGCTATAGTGATGACACAGAACATTGGCCCTCATTTATCAAAAGTGCGTACACCAAATTCCCAGCGTACACCTTGCGTACACTCAAAACCACGATGAGTTTGAGATTTATCAATATGGACGTGGGCGTACGGCACGCTCGAATCCTACACCAGCTCAGGAGGTGGTGTACGCACGTTTTGAGTTAGTGAGGAAATGCGCAGAAAAATTCCTAACACTTTTACAAACTAAAAGATATGATATATTATGACCCACTGTAAAACAAACAAACAAAAAAACAACATAGTAATTATAAACTTCAGTGTTTATTTTTGTGTAACGTGGACTTCAATGTTTAATTTGTGTGACTTTACCAAAGCATTTGATTTGTAAGCATATGCATTCCTTCAGTTGCGAGCCTGTGGACTTTACCCTGACGTTTCAGGATTATCCCCGGCAGGTGCGCACGGACTGGGTTCGGTAGCCTAATGAAAGGCTTTCAATGACCAAAAAATAATTCATACTGACAAAATAATAAAAAATACGTTCTTCTTCTTTTAAAGGTGCCATCTGTAAAAATTGAGGTTAAAATATCCCAAAAATGAGCAACACGCATCAAAAGATTGAGAAGAAATAAGGTTGATGATGTCATTAAAAAACTGACAAGTTATAGTGCTGCCGAGATATTAACCTGAATTAGCATGCTAAATTACTAGCCCCGGCCCGTTAGGTGTCGTAATACCAGTTTCGACCATGGGAGGCGGTATGCGGGCGGGCAACGTTACCACCAGCCAAACTGCAGTACACGAGTAAGTCGCGCTCGCGCCAGCTTGTGTGTACTTGAACCTGACGTCAGTCGTGTGGAAAATACAGCCCCCTACTACATTTCAGTTCAGGGAAGAGTTAAAAAAAAAATGATTGGTCGATATTATGCATGAGGAATACATTTTGGTAAGTTGTAGCATACTGTATCTTTCAACAGTGTTCGTGTTCTTTTACCATTAGCTAGTAGAGATGATCGGTTCACGTGCGCTAGGGATCTGTCGTGTAAAGTGCCAATACTGTATTTATTGTTTGAATTGCGTAATAAAATGAACAGAATCTGAGAGCTGACATCGGTCTCCGTGTCCTTTTCTGTGCATGACAAAATTGATGTGTGGCGTGAAAGTGTGTGAAAAGTGTTGTGAGAGTTGGCAGCTCTGAAAGACGCTAGCTTGGTCCACATCAGGTAATGCTGTCTGTCAAATTAATTCAAACTAATGATAAAAATGTAATATGAACAAATCGAATATCATAAAACTAGAAATAATAGCCTGGGCTTTAATTTTCCCATATCGTCGAAATGCACCGACTTGTCTATGAGACGGCCCTTATAATTTAGTATTGAGATGTTGTTCATTAAGTCTCTAATCTCTGAAAATCTCCAAATGCTCCACGTGAAACTGCGGTCTTCCAACCTTTTACTATCGCGTCAATTGATTTGATTAATATGCACGAGGGAGACAGAGCAACACAGCACTCGCCCATATTGTTTGAAGACATGAGAGAGCGCGTGGCCGTGGAGGTATTTCTGGAGGTATACTGCCCCCATCTGGTATGGAACATGTTGTATGATTTGATTTAAAATCCCATTTGGCACCTTTAAATGATAATAATACAAATAATAATAACGACATCCTTCTTCTAAATAACAACAAGCATCATTAATACAAATCATATCATACAAATCATAATAATACGAAGAATACTATTACAAATTGTCATGCAATTATTAATGTGAATGAATGGTACTTCACATCACATCATCATCATCATCACTATTATACATTTGACGTGATTCGAAATTGAATGCTAATTTCAAAAGACGTGCTGTAAAATAATGCATTGTGATAGGTCATTTTCACGTCGGAGAAGTTTGTCTTCTTTGCCGTCTTCCATGTGTCCATGGCGTAAAATAAGGGCGTGGCGGGAGCGGAGACTTGAATATTTTGGGGTGTGTTATTCTAATGACGATCGTTTTCGGCCGCGGGATTTATCAAGGGCAGGCATTGCGTACACCTGGATTTCAAAGGTACGCACATCTTCATAAATCAGGCGATGAGAGGAGTGTAAGCATAATCTTACGCCAACATATACACCCGTTTCTACGCAAGATTGATAAATGAGGGCCATTGTGTGCTCACTTCACATTATGAACTATAGGTCCTTCTGCTAAAATCTTGAGCCCAATTTTTTTTTTTTTTTATCTTTAGGTAATAGGTTGTTTACAAATTGACATGATTGACAGAGATTTACACTGTCACTGGTAGTTAACACATATGCATCTAGGTAGCAAAATGGGTGCCAAATGTAAAAATAGTTGTTTAATTCATTAATTTTCCCAACTCAAACAATATAAAGTTAAAACTCTAATCGTAATATGAATAAAAAGTACTCAAGTAATTATATTATTACTTTAATTTGTGCTCATTTGAGTTGGCTATTTTATTGGGGCTCTTCATACTTATGGAAAATTATAATTTGTAGTAGTCTAAAATTCCTCCAGTCCCCTACACTCTGCATAGTCAAGCATTTTCAAGTGACAGTGAATGTGTTTGTGTAAGTTTCACACATCAGTCTATTAAGAAAGGACAGGTAGACTCGTCCTCTTCAATGAAAGATCACTAGTTTCTGGGAGCTGCTCAGAACAGGATGTTTTTAATTTTAGAAACACACACACACACACAGGCACATAGACGCACACAGACAAATGATGTTTAAATGTCTAAAGAAAGCAAACACGACTGAGGATATTTACATTATTCTTTCATTTATAGGCAGGTCCAAAAAGATCTCATTGTCTGATGTTTAGTGGTTATTAATAGTTTTGTGTTCGTTTGTGATTTTTGCCTTAAAAAGGTTTGTTTTGAAAAATTGACATGGAAATGCAGGACTCATTTCATGGCTGTATATGAACATTTTCTGACATTATGCTGAAACAAGTTTTTGGGGTAACACTTTATAATAGCTGCCCACTTTTGATCATTAGTTAAGCATTAATGAACAGTTAATTCATCATTTATAAAGCATTAATAGAGAATAATAATAACAACAACACATTAATTAATAAGCAGTTTATAAATACAGCTATAAATACTTTATTCTTATTCATACTTTTTTTAATGATACATTTATTATTTCTAAATTAAGTATTGCATTATTTACAAACCAGTAATTTAGGAGTTGTAAGTGGTTCATAAGATCACTTAGAACGTGTAAGTAAATAATTGATAAACTATTGAAATGTACATTCATAGATCTTAAATATTTCTATTTTCTCTATCACTGTTGTGTCTTTTTAGAAGTAAACTCCTTTGTAAATGCTTTACAAGGCATAAATAGTCCTCACTTTAGATAAGCTCACAAAAATAGTTAACTGACCACTACTAAATGCTTTATAACTACCTGAATTAACCATGAATTACAATAGAAATGCATATTAATAAAGCATTTATCAACACACAAGGTAGTTATTACTATTTACTACTTTAGTAAATTTACTATTTACTACATTTAATTAGTTTATTAATTAATTAGTTTACTTACACTTTTTAAGGGATCTTATGAACCACTGACAATTCCTAAATAAATGGTTTATAAATTTAGAATTGATAAATTGATCATTTAATAAAGCATGAAAATAGAATTATTAAACACATAATAGATATGCTTATAAATCAAGATTAAAGTATTTATAGATTTATAAACTGCTTAAAAATGTCTATTAGTGCTTTATAAATGATGAATTAACTGTTTACTAATGCTTAACTAATGTTAAATAGTGTGCAGTTATTATAAAGTGTTAACGTTTTTGGAAATTAAGCTTTTTGAATGATAATTGTCATTCAGCCTTGCTTTTGGCTTGCTCAGTTGGGGTTATTTAGTGTTTAGCAATGTTGTTGATCTGTGTTGTACTACTTTCATGTTATCACTGTGAAGCTGCTTTGATACAACCTGTATTGTGAAAAGCGTTATATAAATAAATGTGACTTGACTTGACTTTTCTCTTGAAGGTTCGAGTAGACAGTGGAATTGAGGAAGGAAGTGACATCAGTATTTATTATGATCCCATGATTTCCAAGGTAATAGAATAGTAATATCAGACCATCTTAACAGTCTCATTTGTTTTAAAATGTCAGATTGATTTACTGCTGTTGTCATTGACTAGCTGGTCACATACGGTAAAACACGAGAAGAAGCTTTGAAGAAAATGGAAAACGCTCTTGATAATTATGTCATTCGAGGTAAATTACATAAAGTAGTATGCAAAAACATTTAAATGTGAAAATATTCCAAATGCAAATTTCTTTCATTTCCTATTCTGTCATTTGCTCAGGTGTGACCCATAACATTCCTCTACTGAGAGAGATCATTGTTCACCCACGGTTTGTGTCTGGTGATATCAGCACTAAGTTTCTCCCGGAGGTGTATCCTGATGGGTTCAAAGGTCACATGTTAACAGCAGGAGAGAGACGGGAGCTTCTGGCTACGGCTGCAGCACTCTATGTAGCAGCACAGCTTCGCTCTCAGAAGTTCCTGGGAGATCTGAGGTGAGAGACAGATGGGGCATCTGGATTACACACACTGAAAACTACCAGTTACGATGGTTAGGGGCCTATACTGCACTCTTGTAGCATTTTGTCTTTTTCCCTGAAGTTTTTTGCAGCACCAGTAATTTAGTTAAAGGGTCATGAAACGCTACAGAAGTGGAAGTGGGCGTGGTTAAGGAGAGACCGTCAACACTGCACCGGCTTCTGATTCAGACAGTTTTATTTCTGAAAATTACAATTACACACAACATAATGTACACATGGTTTTGTAATCTCACTGTAAATTGCATAAATACAGACATATCCCGTGACGGCTGTAGTTTAATGCACAAATAAATGCACAGCCATTCACATTTGTTCTTTGTCGAAAAAAATATATGAACACGCTGTTGCATCTTTGATGACTTTTTAAGGCTTATTTTGCTTCGTTTTTGTAAGCTGTTTGATCAGTTAAATTGCCGCTAAGACCGGTCACATTCACAGTGTGGATGAATCGTGTTTGTACCGAAGACTCAAGAGAACTTATGTGAAGCAGAAACTCTTACAAAGCAAAAACAAACACTTATTTTTGATCCATTAATGTATCTCGCTTACTGAATGCGATCTCACAGTTTGAAGCGCCTGTCATAGGTATTCAACACGTGCTGTCATGAATAATTAAGCAAGGCCTCTTCTCATTGGCTAAGGACGCGCTGTCTCATTAATAGTTATGAGACACAAGAAAACATCACATCCTATGATGCAGACACAGACAAATTTAAACCTGAAAGTTGAAAATAGCTCAAGTTTAACATTTACTAGTTTTCTAAACTAATGGATGCTAACATTGACTTCAATGATGTTCACACATGTTTGTGGGTTTCATGAACCTTGAAACAGTATTTTACATTTCCCAGTTATCTATGACTCTTATTAGATCTTCATTAAACAAACATAAAGGCCCATTCACACTGATTATAACTATACCTACCTATATACATTTAATAATCGTTCTCATTCTATTAGAATAGCGAAGTCCACATCACATAATAAACAGAACGTTATCGTCCTTTGGTGTAAATGCCAATAAAGTTACTGTTATAGTTGTCTTTCTTGGTGTAGGTCTTACCAATGACTGCTGAATATCGAATTGGCATTGATATGTAAACATGGGTGTTCACTTATGAATGTGCTTATTTATGATATCATAACTAGAATGATATTTGAATAACCATTTCTCATTTTAGCTTGGTTTTCAAAAATCGACTGGTGTGTGTAGTCCACATTAGAGTCTACCAGTACATCATATAATAATCCATCAACATTTTTGTCTTCATAAGAGCTTGGAAAATCCGGTTTTCCATTATTTGCTTAATGTTTTCCATCGGGTTTTCATTGTTTTGTGTTTTAAGACACTTAAAGAGCCCCTATCATGGATTTTTGAAAATGACTGTTCATATGGTGTGGAATATAGCTCTAAGGGAATGAAAACATCCTGCAAAGATTTATATCTGAAAGTGCACCAAATATAAAGTTATTGTCTTTCAAAAGTGAGAGTCGACTCTGAGTCTATGAAATTAATTGTTTTTGAAACGAGTCATTAGCTGTTGCATCGTGACGTAGAGAGGTCATTGGCTGCGCCCAGTTACTGCGCACACAGACGGAAGTGTAAACTTGAAATAGCTACTTCATCATAGCATCATGTCGAGAAGACGCTGTGTTCTACAATGCAAAGATAGTTTAGCCACTTTGTTTTCATTTACCAGGGACGAGCATGTGAAGAATCGGTGGTTAGAGTTCATATTTGCAACGATACCACAACAGTATAGCCCGATTGTGTTCTCATCATTTTAATTACGAATCGTTCAAAAACATAAATGAATGTGGATTCGCAAGCGGTTGTTCCTGAAGGAGGGCTCAGTAACTTACTTACCCAGTGTATATGGATCAGCTTCCTCCTATGAATCACAACCTGTAAGTATTATTAATAATTGTTGCTTTTATGGGTTTTGAACGGTTTTGTAGCGTCGGGCGCGAGGAGGGAAGGCGCAATAAGAATGTGTGTGTGCGCGTGCGTGTGTGTAAATTACGCTCAGCGCAGCTTCTAGGTCTCCAATGTCATTTTTT
This sequence comes from Pimephales promelas, assembly GCF_016745375.1. Next base: position 523,119 of record NW_024121177.1, on the reverse strand, counting down.
TTTAAATATGTGAAATGTTTGTGGCTGTTATTGGAGTGGTCATAAAGACTAGAGTGTCTTGTAGTACTGCAGTGCTTTATCAATATGTTTATGCGTTATGCTAACAAACAATAACTGACTGGGTCTGTCATCTGACCAATCACCGCCGATTAGCGTCACACAAAGGAGTGGTTTGGAAAAATGAGTCTTTGTACGAATCATTTGGGAGTCGGTGAGCAAATCAGTTAAAAATAAATGCATATTATAAGACAAATAAAGTGTTTTTTTATCCTTGCATGCATGTTAAACTGTTTTTGGGAACTCCTAAAACAAAAATAGGAACATTTCAAATGCTATGATAGGGGCTCTTTAAACATTTTTCTGCGATGTTTTGAATGTTGATGTTGATAAACTCTGCTGATAAAAGTATGTCAAAAGGGTAAATTTGTATAGCTGGCACACATAAAAGATGATGTATTGGTGAAATTGTTTGAAAAATTATGACAGTCTTGATAAAATGAGTCTATTCTAAACGAATGGCTAATGCTTTGCACCATATGGCATAATTTTTCAGCAAAAGTGTGAAGTTATTACATTAGTTATATTGTAGCTGTAAAATGACTAGCAATTTTTGCAAATGAAAAACAAAGGATTTGTTTGTTTGTTTGTTTTTTGGTTAGTTTTTTTGAAGGACACAATAATGTAACAAAAATTTAAATATGTATAAAAATACGTTAGATAATGTGAGAAGAGTCGGAAGGCCTAGTGAAAAGTGTTGTAAAATGCCAGCAGAAGAAATCCTTATTGTTGAACAGTAATAAATAATCTAATTGGATCTTCTCACCATCCAGCGTTTTCAGACAAATTTCTAAAGATTTGCGGCAGTCTAGAATCTTTCATAAGAGAGAGAGAGAGCTCATGTCTTGAGGGTGCACCATTTTCCATATGAAATGTAAATACAAAGCTTCAGACAATAACCACCTTGTACAAACAAACAGGAAATGCGCTTAGCAATAATCCTTTTACAAGCATACAGCACTGTGAATAAACATCTAGTGTATGCAACTATCAAACTGCTTTGAAAGTAACCTCTCAACACAAGTTGTATGTAATATAAAATGGTCCGTTTAGTCTAAATTAATTGGTTGACAATGTACCTTTCAGACTCTGCCAATAAAACACTCATGAATTATTCTTCATTTGGAAAAGAAGACCAATTTACACTTGTAAAAAAGATGTAGAGAGACCATCTGTCTAAACATCTCTCCAGTTTCCCCCTCCACTGTCTCTTTTCTCTTTTTTTATGCGTTTCAAAAGTTATTGGTGGGGGGTTGGCTTTCTCTTTGTAGTGAATGCAGCCCACCATAGTGGAAAAACACAGCATTCCTCCTAATACATTTACTTTAGGTCTCCTAGCAGAAGAGCTGTCAGTCAAACAGCCAGTGACTGGGTGGTGTGTGTGTGTGTGTGTGTGTGTGCGTTTGTTGTGTTTTTAATTCATCTGTAGAGGAGATAAACTGTATAATTGAAATTATTATAGTGAGAGATTTGTGAGTGAAGAGATTATAGTGAGAGGAAAAAAGAAAGTGGATTTGTTACGCCTGGTATGGCAGATGATAAACATTCTCTCTGTGTGTTGTGTTCCAGGGTATCCAGTGTTCCTGTAGAGAGCAGAGTTTGGGAGTTGTGTGTGGGACTTGATAAAGATGTTCACATGCTGGGTGTGTCTCTGTCTGGAAACAACTATCTTGTGAGTGAAAGTGTTTAAAATATTACATCTCATGTCACAGCTCAGTTTATTTTCCACGAGTAGGAGCTGTGGTGCATATATGCTTGACACATTGAAGAGTGGTGCTCATGTGGGGTTACTGGTTCGATCATATTCCTTCTTTTTATCTTTAATAATTTCCTGTTGGTCAATGTCTCATTAACGTTGTTGTCCGATTTTGACAGGATAGCATGGTTAAGTACACCATCTGAAGTCTGGACCCAATCTTTCTCCATTAATGGCCATTCAAAAGTAGATAAATATTTTGTAATTAAGGGGTCTACATTTAATTTAATTGAATCATTTTATTTTATTCAGCATTGCCAATAATTTTTTTTAGTGGCTGCGTAGTGATGTGTAACATGATTAACATTTATGGCTCAGGTGATTGACTTCTGTGGTTCCCATAAGCAAAGATGAAAGATTTCACACAATTCCAGCAACAAATATTGTCCTCATTAAGGTCATAACACATCCTGCCTATCTAGCTAATTTCCGTGAGAGGCCTATTCTCTTCTTCTGTTATAGTACTTCCATTGAGCGCTCCTGCTCCCTCACTAATGTCTAACACAATGTCCTCTGTGGTAGTATTTGCATTGAAATCAATCCCTCGACTCTTGAGCCTAAATCACTTTAGGATCTGTGTGTCTTCCTCTTCTGTTACTGAAAGACCCTCATGCAGCCGCTGCTCTCACACTTTCCCTAAGACGTCACTCACTAACTGTGTGTTTAGACACCTGTGGCCCTTCAGTCAAGGATAAAAAGAGCCTCGGGGGTTCAGGGGCCTCACCTGGACCCCTTTCTCTCTCTTGCTCTTACAGCTGATGGCTGCATGTGTGTTTCTCTCCCACAACCGCACATCAAACTGGACCCCCTGCTCCACAGATGGCCCTGGAGCTTCCAGTGTCCTAGCATGCTTTGAGAATGTGACTGATTATTCAGAACTGTTGTTTAGACAAGTGTTTGAGGGCTGAGGGTAATCAGTGTGACACTGTTTTAAAGAAAAGACTTGAAACCCCCCACCTCCTCTAACAGGCATCAGGTGGATTTGGGTGTAGAAACTGCTGAATGACCTTACATGGGTTCAGAAACTTACATTTTGATTTCTTTGTCTCACTGTTTCTGTCACACAGATCAGCTCTGTCTTTCACACATAGTTACTCAAATATAACAATTTCAACTTTTGTTGTCCTATGTCATACTCCCAACGTGTGTTTTGTTTGTTGGTTTAGGTGGAGATGGATGGAGAGAAGGTTGAAGTGTCTGGACAATGGAACTTGGCCTCAGCACTGCTGCCCATCACCATCAACGGCAAACACAGGACTCTCCAGGTTCACAAACATACACATATGTGGGGAATAACTAGCTCTGGTCCATGAAAAGTTATGATGAATTGTTGTAAAGTAATGCACACTTGAGGTAGTAGCATTTATACTACTTGTGTAAATGCATTATTGTTCAATCCAAGAACAATATGGATATTGTTCAATCCAATCAATCCTCTCAGATGGAAATTTTTAGGAAATCTTTTTTTATATTTAGTATTGATTTATTTTTTAAATTGTAAGTTTGATGTTGTCTCACTTACTGGGATTGTTCTTGGGAAAAACTCACTTTGATATTATTAAAATAAGTTATATATTTGGATGGAGGCAGGATAGAAGTTAGTTAGTTAGTTAGTTAGTCAGTTAGTTAGTTAGTTAGTTAGACATGCAATAGGTGTGGTAATGTACAGTCAGTTGGTCATTATTGTTAAATAAACAGCGGCACTCCAGAATCGTTACTAGACACTAACATGTCAACCGATCAGAATGAAGAATTCACCATCGCTGTGGTATAGGCCCACTACAATATACATTCAAAGACACTAACAGGCTTCATGGCTTTATGTTTTTTCTCTGAATGCAGTGCCTTTTGCGGACAGCGGCTGGGGAGATCACCCTTCAGTATCTGGGCACTTCAGTAAGTCTTTGAACAAGCACATCATAGTGACACCTACCAATATAAACTGTATGTCAATGGTTCTCAACTGGTTTTACTTCAAAACCCAGATTATACATCGGACATAAAGTGGTGACCCAGCATAGTAGCAAATTTTATGCTACTGTACTAAATTCTAACATTGGAACTGTTTTTTTATAAGCTACTATTTTTCTAAAGCACTCAAATGTATCCAAGTTTATCCATGCTGTAAATGAGCTTGCATTTCATTTAGTGATGATCATATTTTCTTTTGTCTTGCATACATTGTCATTTGTTTTAGTTAATAAAGGATGATGATTCTATTTAAGGATCAGCATGTGTTCTGCTTTCTACCAAGTGTTCTACCAAAATATTGCACAGTTTGATTGAACAATAATGGAAGACAAAAAAAAAGAACAATTTGGGCAATAATGACCAAAATACACCTCTTTTAAAAGTTAATAAGCATATTTATATTTCTCTCATAGCCATTCCTAATTATTTGTTTGATTTAGTTTTATTTGTATTTCTACCCAAATGTGAATAAACATCATTTTGATTTGTTGACTCATTCTCATGGAACTCATGGAACATTTTATAGCTAATCTTAGATGTTTCTGTGTTAGTTCATCCTCAAGTGTTTCTTATGTGCACTTTTCTGTAACTGTATATGGCAGTAAACTAAAAACCTCACCAAGGATTTATTAATAATTATATGAGATTCTATGAGAATATGGACTTAATATGGAATACATCCATCTCCCGAGGTATAAAAAAAATGTTGCTAACCAATCAGAATCCACCTGACTTTAAGATGCAAACAACATTATCATCCATTGTTGTGAGTGCCAATATACTGTAGTTATCATTATTTTCATTATCGTTCTTGGTATGATCATGCCTTTGTTTGTGTGTTCATTGGCGCTCTTGTTTTTTTCTGTGAACGTCATCCTGGGTGATATATACTATATTATGTCACTCACTAGGGCATTTATCCTGTCTTTACACTTGAGTTGATCTACCAAACATTCACACACGCAAGCGCACAGACTCACACTCAAGGCACAGGTGTGACAACCCAACTACAAATCAAACCAGCCGTCCTGTCTTTGTTTACCCAAAGACACCTAAACAATCAGCATCAACGTTCTGCAAGCTTAAACAAACAAACAGGGTTAAAAACACAGTAACTCTGTAAAAGAAGAGGAAATGCCGGCTTCCCGGCTGCACACGCGTGTGCTTCATGGGGGGTCTCTGCTTCAAAGTCCTTCTGAGGTGGTTTGTTTCGAAGTTTCCATGGGGTCACGGCTATTATGGGATGCCTTCCGTTCATTCTGTGTTAACAGATCAGTGGGGCTGTGTTCAGTGCTTGTCTGTTTCCACGTCAGGTCCAGCAGAAACCAGAGTTTCAAAGTTTTGAGGGTTTCCTCCTGTCAGAAAAGTAATATAGATGTTTTGGTTTTTTTTCTCACTAATCGCACTTAGAAATTCTGAAACCATTAGTAGAACACTTCAAGCTGCCTTCACTAACAATTTTAAAGTACATCAAAACAGATTAGTTATTTTAAATTGTAATATTTCAGTGTATTATAATTTTTGGTGAAATGATTCTAGGCTTATTGAGCATAAGAGACTTCTTACTGACCCCTACTTGCACGGTGGTGTAATTTGGAGTGATACATTATGGAAAAATAGTAGTAGTAGTGGTACTTTCTTTCTTTCTTTTTTTTAAGACTTAGATCAAGTACCCAACTATGTTGTAGTACTTCTCAAAATTACATTCTGGTAACATCTAAATATTTCAGTTGTGGCCAGAGGCGGACAGACTACACAGCTTTATTACTTGAGTAAAGGTACAGGTACCTTGCAAACTTTTACTCAAGTACAAGTAAAAATACTACAGTCAGATGTCTACTTTAGTATAAGTACTGAAGTACTTGTTTTTTAAAAGTACTTGAGTATCAAGAGTACATTTTCTAAATATTGCATTACTACTGCAACAGTGCTTACATTTATGTACAGAAACGTCCTACATGGAGTTTATGAAAAATGTTAATGTTAATACCTTGGAGAATGTAAAAGGATTTGAAAGTAAAATCAAGTCATTTTCATCTTTTTGCCATGTTGACTTATTTAACATTTAAGAAATTTTCAGAAAATTAGTCTGGCGAGGTGGGGGCCATGGGTTGGCACATTCCCGAGATGGACCTGCTTGCGTCTTCATCCATTGTTTCGTCCATGGTTTCGTCTCTTATCTAAATCTGACCATGGAGTTTTCTTTGGGGGAAATCAATTGCTGATTTGCTGTCCCAATCTGTGGAGAATCCAATCACGTTTGAGAGGGAAACAACAAATTGAGGGTTTCCGAGATTTTTTTTTTTTTTTTTTTAAGTAATAACGGGTACTCACGGTTATGGATAGAAATGTAGTGGAGTAAAGAGTACAATATTTCCCTCAAATGTACTTGAATAAAGTCATGAGTACTCCCCAAAAATGATACTTAAGTAAAGTACAACTCCCTTAAAATTGCACTTAAGTACTGTACTCAAGTAAATGTACTCCGTTACTGTCTGGCTCAGGGCTGGGTTTCCCAAAAGCATCGTAGGCATCGTAAGTTGATTGTAGAACAATTGCCAGCAGTGATCTCTAAGATCAACTTAGGCTTTTGGGAAATGCAGCCCTGGTTGTGACTTCACCTTGTTGCTCAGAGATTTAGTGAGTTGACCCCGGTCACAGAATCATCACCCTTCATTACTGCATGTGACCTGAGTTTAGCAGAATGATGTAATGCTTCCTTTGTTGAATTCCTGGAAAGCAGACATAGAGCTTCCCTCAGAGAGCTACCCAGTGATTAATTAGTGAGCCACCGTTTCCTTTTTTTTAAATATAGCACAGAAATTACATCACACAAATACAGGGGGTCTTCACAATGACACACTGGTCAGGAAGTGCCACTGAGGGTGAGAAACTTGTAAAGGACTTGGGGTAAAAAAAAAAAAAAAGTATTAGACTCTTTTGTTGAGGACAGACAACATCCAACATTAAAAATAGGTTTATGGAGGTAAAAATAAATAAATAAATAAAAAGATATATACATGCGCCAATTTGTTTTTGTCAGATAAATACCTTAATGTAACTGGATGGTATAATTGCTTTTACTGACATATACCGTAAATTAAGCATTTGCTAATGTTTTGAATTCTGTAATTGATGCTCTGAAAGTGGCCCTGGAGGTATGACCCCCTCACTGTAATCAAATATCTATCTCAGTGGCCTGTTCTTTCAATGACTGTATTAATTAGCTCTTTATTTGTTCTGCAGGCTTTTATGAGCTAATGGCGCTCCATTAGTGTCTGTATGGAGAGCAGGGGGCTGATGCTCTTGGCATACTGCTGCTACTGTGAGAGAGACTGAGAGTTTGTGGGATTTTGCGTTGGTAATCATTAAATTGACAAAACCGCTTTTCATGCATTGAGCAGTGCGGAGGGCCAGGCTTCACTCATCTGTTAATTGAATTAGACTGGGCACTGACAGAGCCTTTCATCTGTCTGAGACTCACAAAGTAAAATAAACTGTTTGCTGCCCGGCATGTGTTTGGAATCCGATTTGTGCTGCCATCTAAAGGAGGAGATGGGAAGCTTAGGAGAATATCATGGGAGATCAGGACAGTCTAGCCTAGTCGTTCACTGACCATATGTTGCCAAAAGTAGCACTGAAATACACAGAGAAAGCCATCAGTTAGCATTTATGTAATTGGAACTTTTTTTTTTACTGGATCCCCCTGGAAGTATATGATTGCCTGATGATCCCCCTGGAAGTATATGATTCATGTACTTCCATCACATGAGTAACGTGCATAGTGCCAAGCCTTTTTTTTTTTAGCAACTATCGTGAACTGTGGCATAAAAAGGGGATACAAGATTTATTTATTTCTAAAACGATCTTACCGACCCCAAACTTTTGAACTGTAGTATATGTTGCTCACAAAAACACATTCAGAATACACTTGTAAATTTGAATGGCTGTTAGTGGAGGCAGATGCAGTTACGGCATCAAGCAGCAGGGCCTCACAGGGACCTTATAACCAGCTAAATCACGACTGTGTCTGCTACACATTACATGCAAAAATAAGTTTATGAAGTTTCGACATTAGTTTCTGACAACTTTGGTATCAGGTAAATTAAATATACAAGGGCATAATATATGGGTATGTTCTGCAGCATTTCCATCCACCTGAAGTCATTTTCCATAAAAAAAGTTTTTGGGTGTGTAGTTTAAGACTAATATGAAGATATTGGTCTGAACAAGATACAGTGTCCACTAGACTTTATGCTGTTAAAAAAATGGTGAAATGTGTGTGTTTGTCGTCTGGAGTGTTTGTCTTTTGGTTGTTTATAGCATTGTAGTTTTCTGTATTTAAATCATTGAGGTATCTGTGTACCCATTACCCATTGTGTTTCATGTGTTCAGTTTAAGTTGCGTGTGCTGAGTAAACTGGCAGCGTCCCTCAGTAAGCACATGCCAGAGAAGGTTCCTGAAGACACCAGTAGTATTCTCCGCTCTCCCATGCCAGGATCAGTGGTGGCTGTGTCTGTTAAACCAGGGGATAGGGTAAGTGACTTACTGGAAATACTGCACATTCAGCATAGCTACTCTCGTTTTCTCTGTTTAACTTTATGATATGGATTCAAATTCAGTCTGGATTTCTTAAAGGTTTCTAGGTGAATTGTTCCAAATAACTGCAACTTTTAAAGAAGCTGACCTCTAAATATTACACATAAAAACAATCGGACCATTAAATGCCTGTCAGTTAGACACAAGATGAAAAGAAGTGAGGGATATTAGCAATATATGTAGTTTATGAGTAGTTTAAAGTACACTTATCTTTAAAGGATATAAAATTTGCCCACCCTCATGCTGAAAAAAGTACATGTGACTCACTTACTTGTTCCTTGTTCTCCGCTCAGTTTTGGTTAAAAAGAAAAAAAACTGCTTTTGGACAGTAGAATTGCCGTAGAAATTTTAGATTGGTTAATAGAAAATGTGAATAATGGCACATATCTGCCACTAACTGGACTGGAGTATGTGGCACTAGGTGGCACACAAAGAAAAGTCATTTTTTTTACTTAAAGCTACATTATGTAACTTTGTAAGTAGCTATTAAATAAAATAAAAAAAAGTTTTTTTGTGACGTAACGTTAGTGTGAGTGCTTCCTCTGTTCTACATGGATGAATCTGATGGCTCGAGGTGCATTGGTGTGCCCATGGGTACCGGACAGGTGATTTGTCTTTTCAGTTTGAATGACACTCAAATTTCAATGATAACAAACTCAATAAATAAATAAATGATTATGCTTATTGTTTTAGGGTGCTTAACTCGACACTTTTACTATTTTTAAAAAAAAAATTATTTTCAGGTTAGGTAAGTTTAATCTGACCTAAATAAAAAGGTGGGCTCAAATAAAAAGGCCGAGTGGACTAAATTAATGCCCCGGGACACCCTAACCCTAGGCAGATTTTGTTATAAAAATAAAAGTCAATTTACTTTCTACTTTCTCTAGCATTATAAAAGTATTAGTTATTTAACATAGTTTAACATAGTCTAAACATAGTTTTGTGAACCTCAAGTCGAGTTACCTTTATTTATATAGCGCTTAAAACAATACTGATTGTTTCAAAGTAGCTTTACAATGATAATAGGAAAATGATGGCCATTTTGGCTGTTTTTGCACAACAATACACAGCAATGTGATGCTTTGTCAGCTAAATGTATTTCTGAAAATCCATACCTGTAGTAGTGATTTTCAGATAAAGCAAAAACACGGTGCGGTAGATGGATTCATGATGCTCTCCCTTTTAGTTACATTTTAACTAAAAAAACAATAACATTGTGTAGCTTTAAGTACTGGGTTGTTTTTCAATATAAACAATGAGAGCACTTGGGAAAAAAAAATCAATGAGCCACTTGTGCTTAGTTGCTCACACTCTAGGTGCTTTATTAAGTGTTAAAGTGAGTCGTGAAGTGCTTCCATTGTATTAAAATCACCCAACCAGATGTTCATCAAATTATCTCCTTTTGTGTTCCACAGAGCAAAGAAAGTCATAAAGGTTTGAAATCACGGGTAAATGAGGACAGAATTTTCTATCTCAAGGGAACTATTCCTTTAAATTACGCTGGTTGCTTTGGGATGACATCATTTGTAAAGCTGACAGTGCACTTCAATATGACAAAACGTCTCTGTGTGGGCGCGTGTTGTTGTCAAGTTGAATTGAAAGTGTCCTGACTCAGTTTGTTAATGACTTATATATAATGCATAGACCGACTGGCTCCGACTAATACATCTGAGCTCTTCCAGTAAAACATCTCATTCACTCAGCAACGTCTCAGACACAAGAACACTGCAATGAAGAGCTCAGACTCACGCTGATTAGTGTCCACACACACAACAGCAGTGACGTTCACACCACCCGATGTTACCACTTCTGCATAGATAAGAGAGAAATTATTCCTTGTGGATAGAGGGAAACAGCTATTCCTCAGTGCTCACTTATTTCCATAATCCATTTCCCTAATGGAGAGTTTGATAGATATAAACAGGTTTCTTGATTTTGCTCTCACGTTACAGCGAGCTTTATTCGTTTGTTAACCGTTATCACTCTTATAATGCATGCTCCTTTATGAAATGATATTACAAAATTACCCTGCTCTTTGTGCTGAGGCTGTTTTATGAACTAGTCTATGAAGTTAATAAATATGTGAAGGGAGATATTCTGTGAATTGTACATTTCAAGACGTTATTAGAAAATCATTGTGGAATGCCTCTTGTGGGTTTTTTTTTTTCCATAAATCTGCGTGTGTTCTGAAGGTTGCAGAGGGACAGGAGATTTGCGTGATTGAGGCCATGAAGATGCAGAACAGTATGACCGCAGCTAAGGCAGCCAAGGTGAGTGCTCGCACACACACACTGATACATAATCCTGTTCACTACTTTGCAACATAAATCGATATGACATATAGAACATACTCTTCCACATACATCAGCTACATTACAGTACTCAACACAATGAGAGAGAGAGACATCATGGGGCCACAGTCCATTATCCACACTTGTGTTCTGACCAGACCACTTAGCTACTGTGAAAGTATCTCCCCTCTTGTCAGAGGGCTGAAACCAGACTGTGGTCATGGTGTTTATGATTCTTTTGATGGACAGCAGTACTTTTATTGTATGTCATGCCATGGTTATTGTAGTCAACTAAAAAAAAAAAAAAAAAAAAAAAATTCGTTACTTAACCCTTTGGGGTCTGGGGTGTTTTCTGGGTCCTAGAGGTGTTCTGATTACTTAGCTCACCAAAAATGAAAATTCTGTCAGTATTTACTCACCCTCATTGTTCCAACCCCGTAATACCTTTGTTCATCTTCAGAACACAAATTAAGATATTTTTGATGAAATCTGAGAGCTGGATCACTCCTGCATACTAGTCCATAGGCTTCTTGAGGAATTGAAACTTGCTCGCCTCGAAAATTTATTAAAGACATTGTTAAAATAGTCCACGTGACTACAGGGGCTCAATCTTAAGTTTATCAAACGACGAGAACACTTTTTGTGCGTAAAAAACAACAAAAATAACGACTTTATTTCAACTATTCATTTACTTATCTCTCTGCCTCGAGTCAGGCTACTACTTTAATAGCGTAAGCTTCTGTTATTGTACGTCACACGGATCACACACATGACCAACGTCGGCCAATAGTGAGCCTACGTGTGACGTAGCTCTACACTATCACACTACGTTAACTGACTAGAGGCTCATAGAGAAGGAAGTGAATAGTTGAAATAAAGTCGTTATTTTTGTTGTTTTTTTTGCGCACAAAAAGTATTCTCGTCACTTGATAAAGTTAAGATTTAGCCACTGTAGTCACTTGGACTATTTTAACAATGTCTTTAATGACTTTTCGAGGACGGCAAGTTTCAATTCCTCAAGAAGCCTATGGACTAGTATGCAGGAGTGATCCAGCTCTCAGATTTCATAAAAAATATCTTAATTTTTGTTCCGAAGATGAACGAAGGTCTTACCGGGTTGGAACAACATGAGGGTGAGTAAATACTGACAGAATTTTCATTTTTGGGTGAACTAACCCTTTAACCTGATTTATCTATCTATCTATCTATCTATCTATCTATCTATCTATCTATCTATCTATCTATCTATCCATCTATCCATCTATCCATCTATCCATCTATCCATCTATCCATCTATCCATCTATCCATCTATCCATCTATCTATCTATCTATCTATCTATCTATCTATCTATCTATCTATCTATCTATATGTGTGTGTGTGTGTGTGTGTGTGTGTGTAAAAATGTCAGCTAGCTTCTCATTTTCAATTAGTTTGACATGTACTAAAATAACTAAAACACTAAAACTGAAATAAAAATTAAAAACTGTATATGCACAGTATTGGTCAAGTTTAGAAATATTACTCTTGTTAATATTTTTGAAAAGTAAGGCTGTATTTATTTGATTTAAAAATACAGAAAAAAGGTTTTATATTGTGAAATATTTTTTAATATACTTTAAAATATAGTTTATTTCTGTTTGCACAAAGCTGATTTTCTTTTACTTCATTTACAACATTACTTCAGTCTTCAGCATCATGATCCTTCAGAAACCATTCTAACATACTGATTTTTTTATCAATGTTGGAAACAGTTGTGCTGCTTAATATTTTTGTATAACCTGTGGTACTTTTTTCAGGATTCATTGATAAATAAAATTTTAAAGACAAGATAAAAATGTTATCACATTTTTATCAATTTAACACATCCTTGCTGAACATAAGTATTAATTTCTTTCAAAAACAAAAAGAACTGTACTTTTGTCTTGAACTGGAGCATATAAATATCTTATCTGTCCTTTTCAATCAATTTAATGCATCCTTACTGAATAAAAGTAGTTGTTAGGCATATATAGCGTATGTATGTATGTTAATGATAGCAGTGTTGAGGATAGTGTTTCTGTAATAAAAAAAATGCATACCAAATTAATACATGAAAATATGATTGTAGGTTCTTAGGAAGAGTACAAAATATAATTTCCCTGATTTGAATATAACGCATATAGAAGAGGCACTGGAAAGTTTAAAGCCATTAATATCTATCTTTTTAAACTAGAGTTATTGATTTATATTTAAAAGCACTTTAAAAATATCCTAGGGGACCAATGGGTTCTCTTAATTGAAGTATTATCCATGTGTATTTAAATAGGAAGGAATACAAATGCATATGGGTGAAGAAACAATGAAGCCAAATGATTGACATTGATAAATTAGTGAACACAAATGGCTTTTTCAGATGCAGAATGCATGGACCGTTCACATTTAATGTGTGTTGTTGTTCAGGTGAAGAGTGTGCACTGTAAAGCTGGAGATACAGTCGGAGAGGGAGATCTACTCGTGGAGCTGGAGTAGCAGGACATCATCATCATCTGCAGGTCACTGTGGAGGAGCAAACAAAGACACTAATAGAGTAGATGGAACATTCCTCCATTCATAGTTTTACTTTCTTTTATACATTCTGACTATAATGTATCCATCTCCCTGGAATTCCACTGGATCCCAGTGAAGGAAATGTCAAAACACTTAAATTATCTTGTGCCTTGGCCCCTGGACGTTTTCTTGTTTCATGTGGTACCAACCACAATTTGACATCATCAGCAGCAGCAGCGATTGTATTTGAACGCATGTTTAAAAGCAGTCAGTGAAAGCTGTTGTCACACTCACTCCTTCTATCTCTCTACTCTCTGTGTACATTTAACCTTGTCTAGAGAAGTGCTGTGAATGCTTGGCATTGCTTCAATAATTCTTTATTAGGTCATAGTATAAAATGATTTTTCTGTTCCATGATTATTTAAACATTATATGGCCTATGTCTTCTTTTCACTTCTAAATCGCCAATCCCACACTTGTATATTGAAGTGTTTCTTCAGAATATACAGATACATGCTTCTTTTCTGTCATCAAATGCATTAAACTAGTCAAACGTGCAAGCTAATAATGTCACATTATCATATGTGATTATTTCTACACAAGCTGTTATTGGATACATAATCTAAGGAGAAAGAAATGGAGGAGTGGACCATTACCAGAAGGGTTAAGGCAGATATGATTACTCAGAAACAGACAGGCTTGGAAGCCAGAAGACCCCCCGGCACCGGTGCTGTTTCCTGTTTTCTATCATTCAGCCACTTAGATCCACTTTCTGTCTGTATTTGTTTTAAGAAAAAAAAAAAAGGGATTAATGTAAACATTCCAAGAGCTGTTGATTGTTTGAAAGAACAGGCTTGGAAGGCAAACACGTTGGAGCACATAAAATGCATTATTTAAATGAATGATTTAATTGAATATGCTCTGGGACTGGAGTCAACTCTCACATACTCTCTTGCATAAGAGAAACAGACACATACAACAATTAAACCACTTCGATTTGTCTTTTTTTAATGTAGCAACCTTTTTTTTTCTCACATATTTAACAAATGTAAACAAAATAAGTCCAAGAGATTTGCCTCAAATTGAGTCAGTTTTTTTAGTAGTAGTAGTTTGCTTGCTGCACGTCGTCTCCACTGTAACGTGGTTTCCTATTGTTGGTGTACAAGACTGTCAAAATCAGAGAGGATTGATTTCCCTAAAAAAACTGCCTAAAAGTGTAAACACAATAGTTTGATTCTTCAATACCCCATTTGGTTTGTTAAGAAACAGATTTAAACTTGCTTATCCTCGCAAGAGCCGCATTAACATTTATAAATAGGATTTTATCTGAAAATACAACCTGTAGTAATCAGAAAATTTGTGTAATGCTGTATGTTTTACAAAGAACGCATTTGCTCTTCACTCTGAGCCATTTTAGTTCAGCAGTGGCTGTCAGTGTAGAAACTGGACTGCATCGGTAAGCTTGTGCTTCTTAATGGTCACGGCTCTGACCTTGAGCTAACAATAAATTCAACACACACTTAGAAACACTTCAATGCCTTTGACCTTTCTCAGTGGCTTGCATAATTTCTTGTATGCAGCTTTATGGCCATAATCTTTCCTGTAACCACTTGGAAAGCAAGAAACTTGCTTGTTTTATTCAATACTGTAAAAAAATGGAAAAACAAAAACTCCCTTAAACCCGGACAGCACTGCACTGGGTGACACGGTTTAATTCTGTTCAGTGAATCCTTTCTTTAAATATGTCGCATGCAGAGATTCAACCGTAAACCAGGCCTCACACCGTAGTAACTCTCATGACCAGTTCGCGGTTGCTGTTGCTGGTCTGTCCGCGTGGCTCCTGGGGTCTCAGGTGGTGGCTGAGGAGATGAAGGATGTTGTAAGCACAGTGGTGGTCCGGCAGCGAGGGCTGTCCGTTGCTGGGCTCAGATGAGTCCTGCGGCTCTGTCGTGGCACCTGCTGCCAACAGGACGGAGTTTGTGGAGGGGGTTATGGTTTCCGCCGCGGCCGCTGCAGCCGCAGCCATGAGGGAAGAGGTGGAGGCTTCGCCTTCTGTGCCGGACGGCCCCATGCGGTGCGGCAGAGAGAAGTTCCGGAATGTGGTACATGTCTTCTGGTGCTCCTCATTGTCTTTGACCTTGTCGTAGTTTAAGACTTTCCACTGCTGATTAACAGCCTGCCAGCGGTTAAAAATGCGAAATACAGAGGGACCCTCGTGGACAATCAGAGCTAAAAGAGAAGGATAGACAGATTTGTTAAGTGAGGGATAATATACAGTCAGAACAAATGGGTCTGTCTAGGAAGAGATTCAATTTGCTGAAAAACCTTTTAATAGGCACTTTGTACAGGGCCTAATCAAAAACACAACTTGTAAATGTACTGCATAGAAAATATTATGGAGTATAACTGTTTTTAACATAGAGCTGCTTTTTGAACACCAAATCATATCAGAATGATTTCTGAAGTATTATGTGACATTAAAGACTGTAGTAATGGCTCCTGAAAAATCAGCTTTGCCATCACAGGAATAAATTACATTTTAAAATGTTTTGTTTTTTTAATTGTAATATTTCCCAAGATTGCTGTTTTTTTTATCAAAAATGTAGCTTTGAAGAGCATAGGAGATCTCTTTGAAAAAGTAAAAAAAAAATGCCCCCAAACGGCCCCAAACATTTGATCGGTAATGTATTTAAATACAATCAATAATGCTTTCACTAAGAAAAAAAATCCATTACTGTGTACAAAAAAAGTACAGTATTGCCGTGGATGATGGTGAATAACATTAAATCAGAATCGGGTATTCCTAAGAGCTGTGTAATAACTGACTACTAGATTCCATTCACAGTTGCACTGATAAACATGACATGAGTATAATGTAAACTCCACAATAATATGAACTTCTACTCCATTTAGAAAGACCGAAACTGAACACTTATACTTTTACTTAATTGGATTTCCCAGGCAAAACATGATACTTAACTTCTCACAAATCATTTAGAATGCCAAAAGTGCATTTTTCAGAGGTCATCATGACATTTTCCTGGACATACAAGCCGATCGTTTAAGTACTTTTTCAAAATATGGTGCCCCACTTTTCTGTATTTAATCACGTTTGGCAAAATGGTATTGAAAGGTATTGAAACACCACAACAAACACATAACATCTCACTCTATGCAGATGATATCCTACTATATATACAAGAACCCCTAACATCTACTCAAAAAATAATTAAAACAATCCAGTCCTTCTCAAAAATATCCGATTATGCAATAAACTGGAATAAATCTTCCATCCTCCCTTTACATAAAACCAAATGGGATGTGGCACCCCATCAATCACCCATACCTATATTTCATGATCACATCACTTACTTAGGCATTAGGATCTCCAGACTGTCAGAGTTGGTAACACTCAACTTCACACCGCTGCTAAAAAAAAAATAGAAGACGATTTGCTCAGGTGGCTCAACCTCCCAATCTCCATAATCGGCAGGATAGCAGCCATAAAAATGACGATTTTACAGAAAATTAATTACCTATTCTCAATGATTCCAACCCACCCCACACTCACTTGGTTTAAATCCCTAGACTCCATTATAACTCGCTTCTACTGTAAAAATAAAACTCCAAGGATAAAACTCACTACACTACAAAAGAGTAAGGTTCAAGGAGGACTAGAAGCACCAAATTTCCAATATTACTCAATGGTTAACCAACTGCAATACATATACAAATGGATTCACCCCACCCAATCTGATATCATATGGCTAGATATAGAACAATCACTATGCAAAGATTTAAATATAGCTGACATACCGTTCCTCACCAAATCAATCAAACAACACACATGTTTTAATGCAGTGACTATAGCCACCACTCTGACAGCCTGGTGGAAATTTCACCAAATCACAAACTCTACATTAGCTCCATCTAACCTCACTCCACTATGGAACAACCGTGACTTTATAAGCAATAAAAAATCATTGAATTTTCACACATGGGCGGAAAGAGGTATCACCCACATTAAGCATATTTTCAAATCCAACACATTTAAACCATTTCCATAACTGGCCCAGGAGTATGGCATCGGGAACAACAAATTTTTAAAAAACCTACAAATCAAATCTTCTGTCCTGACAAAAATGAACATCAGAGATACAAATTTAGAACTTCCACCGGCAATATCAGACTTGGTCAACATTTCCTCTCCAAAGAAACTTCTCTCTAAAATATACAAAATGATCTCAAATCAACTTCAGTCTATATACTTACCAACAATAAAATGGGAAAACGATCTTTCAATAGCCCCTGATGCCAACTTCTAGACCCAAATCTGTAAAAACATCTATCTCATGTCCAAAAATGCGAATCTTCAGTTAGTACAATACAAAATACTTCACAGAACACATTACACGGGCAATAGATTAGCTAAAATGGGTTTCACAATTTGCACACATTGCAATCAAAATTCTATAGATACATACATCCATGCAACCTGGCACTGCACTCCAATCAAACACTTTTGGGAAGAGGTCACACACTCACTATCCACTATAGTTGGCTGCCACATCCCACTGTCGCCTTCCCTTTGCTTGCTGGGAGACCTCACAATAATCACTGATAAAACTATAAACTCTAAAATACTCCTCATAGCTCTAACCATCGCCAAGAAAACTATCCTCATGAACTGGAAAACCAGAAATAAATTACACATTAACATTTGGAAACATCTTATAACAGACTTCATTGCAATGGAATTCGCACCTCCCCTTCATAATTACACATCTGAAACTGACCTCTGCCGTCCAACACTTTCTCTCTCACCGTTGTGATCACCACTGCCATCATCATTGTCATTTATTATTATTATTATTATTATTATTATCATCAATATTGCCATTGTCAATGCTGTAGAATTAGAATGTAGAACTAGAATTAAGTGTCATTGTCATCACTATTGCAATAACTTCCCCCTTATCTCTTCATGGGTTTTTAATGCACCACAACATAGAATAGGAAAAAAAAAACAAAAAAAACACATCAAACACCAAGGCAGGCAAGACAGGCGAGAAGTGGTTTCAACAGGACAGCATCTCTGGCCCAATTTGAGACACTCTCGCACTGTACTCCCTCTTTTAATGCACTTTAGACATTGCATATAACACACACAAAAAAAAAAAAAAAAACAAAAAAAAAAAAAAAAAAAAAAAAAACAGAAAAATAAGGAAAAGATAGGTACTGATGAGATGTGGGGGGAGGTTATCTTATATTATCCTGTTAACTGTCACCCCCCCTTTTTTGAATAGACATGAAAATGCACATTTCGAACTTAAATGGTTGTAATTCAAGAATGCTTTGGTATATAGACATATGATTGGTCTTGTTTTAAAGAAGACATTTGGCAGAGTTTTGTAGAAGTGAAATAAATTAAGAAAGTGAAACAGAAAAAAAGTTATAGAAGTTTGAGTTTATGGAAATGTACAATGTAAAAATATTAATTATTCATATTTTACATAAAATATATATTTTCAAAACCTGGGCTACTCTAAAATGGCAGAAAGATCAAAGCCAAAAATCTGAACAAGTTGTGTTTCAAATTTTAGGTTGATATCTCAAAAAATGAGCTTTCAGTAAGATTTTGTTTGAGCGCAGTACCAAACTTTTTCACTAGGGCACAATCAGACTCCATTACTGCCCATATAAGGGCGCCTGCATTTCCATTCGTGTTTGGAGTGATATGAACCATTATTTTCACAATTTTCATACAATTTTTGAAGTAGAGATCCTATTCAGAAGTAGCATGGGAAGTTTGGCAGATTTTGATATGAATTGAACCTCTAAGAAACACATACAAAGAACATGCATGTAAGTCATAGCTAGCTGCCACGTCACAAGTGGTGAATTTATTATTTTTTTCTTGATATTTCAAACTTTTCAGACCTTTTTTTTCCAAAATAATTGAATAGATTCTATCTTTTGAACTTTTGGCATGAAAACAAACTGAGGTATCTACCATTTTTTCATTATTTTTCATGTTTACTGCTATTTTAAAATAAAGGTCTGAACACGCCTTATGAGTATGAAAATATTCTTGTTTTATATTGATAAATTATGGCTCCTCTGTAATATATTTTGAAAATCAGTCAGCAAATATGGAAACTAGAGATTGTAAGCTTTCAAATGATATATAGTTTGTCAATATTATTTAAGGTATTTACTAAGATATTATTGTTTTAAAAATATAGTGGCAAACGTCCCACCTGTGGGACGGTGACAGTTAAGTTTAAACTATCTTATATTATCTTATTATATCATATTTTATTTTATACAGGATTGACAATGGCAATTGTTACATAGCAGGAAGGATGGAAATAAAAATCTACAAACACAATATGGGCTGTATGGTGGTAGTGGGGAGTGGGATGGTGATGGTAATGACAATGGTAATAAATAATAAATGGTTACTTTGTTTATGCATACACACACATACACATACCCACACTCACACCCGCTCACATTCACACTTAGATCAAACACTTAAATCACTCTTGCCACTGCTGGAATTATGGATTTAGAAGATTGCTCACTACTGCACCATGTTGGTTTGTTTGTATGTATGTCTGACTGTTAAATAAAAAATAAAAAAAAGGAAACTGTTGATGTTCTCACTATATGATTTCTTTGAATTTATTTATTTTGTTATACCTCTAGCTTGGTTTAACTCGCACCATTGAATTTGTTTCTTCAGAGATCCAGATAGAAAGAGGGTGGAGGTCTGAATTAATCTTTTATGTGACGGTGGATTCCCCTCTGAATGCCTGCAAGGCCGCACATATCACTTTTGTTCAGACTGCTATCTTCCCACCTTTTGATTTTCACTCTCTGAGCTCTGATGACAGTTTTTTTCACCTCTCTGCAAATTACAAAGACTTGTATTTTGTGGAGTTGAAACCGATCTCTGATCACTGTGAAAGGCTAGTAGCGTCCCTAGAGCCCTGTGGTTCTCCTCTCGCTCCTGCTGCTCCAGAATCAATGAGACAGACCACTAACAGACGTTAACACTGCAGAACACTAAAACAAGCAGCGTGCGAGAAGGTAATAATAACCCACGGTTTTCAATCGACTTTTCTTCAGCAGCCTAAGCCAAAGCCCTGCAGCTGAGGAAACTGGAAATGCTGGAAATGAAACAAGACTGCCCCAAATATGTTTCACCTGTCATATGACATCATCAGTCATATTTGTTCAGTTAAATGGGGGGAAAGCATTAACCTTGTTGTTGATGCTGAAGTGGTTGCTGTTATTATTTTTAATGGAACTGGTAACTGGAGTTTCAGTAGACAGGGCAGAATTAATAATTATATTAATTAATTAAAATAAGTTTATTACCGTTCCAGCATCATGAAGATGCTATTGCTGCTGAAATCTAACCCCCCCCCCCCCCCCCCCCCTTCCCCAGTTGGACTGCACATCCTCTCATTACAAGGAGAGAATGTGAGACATGTATTGATTTAACACACACAGACAC
The DNA here is from genome assembly GCF_016745375.1 of Pimephales promelas. Next base: position 502,392 of record NW_024121177.1, on the reverse strand, counting down.
AAACACACACATTTTCCTTGTGCCGAGAGGATAGCTGAAGGAAATTCTCAGGGCAACGCTTGAATTTTTATCAGCAGTTTTTTCTGCTGTAATGTGGGAATTTTTGGCCCTCAACCAGTCCCACAGTGGATGGGAACAGGGCTCGGCTGTGAAAAGCCACGTTGCCACCTGTCTCTTCTCTTGGATTCACTCTCAGTCTTTCTTTCGTTCTCTTTCCTTTTTTGTTCCCATAGTACTTTCCCTGTCAGATGAATCTACATTATGGCAGATGATGTTAAACTATTGACTATAATTAGGCACAATATTATGGCATATTTCAGTATTAAGCTGAAAGCTCTATGAGTAAGATATCATTCCATCTAAGCAATCTTGAAAATAAACAAAATTGCTTCTTGGGTAATAGTGATGAATGATAGTATTTTATAAAATAATAATAAAACACTACATGTTTTACATGTGGGAAAACCCAGACAACTTGTGTCAAATTTAGATTTGCTCAGCAAGTTAGTCTGTCAAAGAGCTCATTCAAGCCATTTCTAATCCCTCGAAATCGTGGCACCAATCAGAAACGTTAGAGCGGGCTTTACACGATGACGACAGCACAGTGACGGAACTAAGGATGTGACGGTTTATAGTAGCCTGGCAAGCCAGACCTCAATGGACCTACGTCAAGATGTTAGGTCTGGGAATTGGCATACTTCAATGCGAGAGGCGGGATAAACGGTTGTCTTTCAATAGAGCATCACAGTCCCGCCCACAGCCCGAGAGAGCGTTGGTGCCGGAAGTAAATTTCCCATTGATTTCTCCCATTGACATTTTGTAAAACCCATATCTAAAGAGTATTAGAGCATGTCTGAGGATAACCAGCTATGGCTGAACTCATAAGCATGCAACATATCATTTCGAGTGAAAAAACGAAGAGAAAATCAAAAAAAAGAGTCAAGGGTACAAGCCTGTGTACATATTTCATTTCCGAGCAAAGGAACTACTCATCCCATAAACCACCGCGCCTCACTGAAGCCACCGTGAAAGATCCTTTTAAGCGACTTCCAAATCTGACGACGGCCACGTGAACTTTTTCCTCCAGTAAATTTAATATAGTGAATGTGCAGGGAAACTCCTTTTCCTTAATTTACTGAAGCTTATGTAAAAAGCATTTGCAGCTCCACATGCTAAAACATTGAGCATCTGGCTCGCTCATAGGCTGCACATCCAATGGTGCGGGGGCGTCCAATGAACGTGACCCTACATCATTACACAATGTTCAGGTCTTCACGTGCCTTCGCGGGGTTTCAGACACGTTACTTCCACCAATCAGATGCATCACTGTGGGATTGTTCAGGATTGTGGGTAATGAAGTACTTATCCAATACATCTCGAATAAAAGGGATTTATTTTAAATAACGCCCTTCAGCCGTTACTTATTCACGATACAGCACTTGCCTCGAGTACCTTAATGCTTTTATAAAACGGTTGCCACACAATAAAAACAATCTATTAGTGCAACTTTCTTAGTGAAGTAAAATCACTAAAAGCCTTCCTTCCGCTAGAAAAAATAGTCCCTGAGCGTGAACAGCAACAACGTTCCAATGTGTAAAATGAATGAAAGCTCAAATAAAAAACAACATAGAACCACAGTGTCGTGCAGCGATCAATAGAACCGTTGGGTGAAGCGGTCATAGCCGTGTTTTATCGTGAATAAAGCACAGCTCTTGACCAATCAGAATCAAGGATTCGAACTAACCATTTTATAAATGAGCATATACAATCACGTAGTACAGCCGTAGCTGGTTATAAGTCTACCATTTTAGGTTACGTTTTAATGGCTTATATCCCACCTGTCAATGCAGAAATTGTATTGAATTTTTATTTCCGGCACCGGCTGTGGGTGGGACTGTGATGCTCTATATCCCTCTGCACACAATAGGATAGCAATACAACCAACCAAAGCAACGAACGGCTGTGGCTGAGTTTAGTCCCATGCGTTTTCCCACCGGCGGAGCCAGGGGCGATTCTAGGATTTTCCTTTTAGGGGGGCTAAGCCCCCAATGAGGGTATGATAAAAAAAAAAAAAAAATACAAAATAAAAAAAGAAGGTAAAAGTTTAATTCAAGGTCTAATGCTCACTTTCATTACCATGCAATTTCAGGGTTTTATAATCACTGTAGTCCTGAATTTGAGAGATGTGTTAGTTAGGGGGGTTCGGGGTTTTCCCCGAGAAAATTTTTAATTCTCTGAACTATTATGTCCATTTTAAGATGTTTTGAAGGCAATTTTTTGGGGATAAAACCATGTCAGTGGGCAGCTGATTATTTTTCTCTCCTCATCAGCATCACACTCTTTTTCTCTTTGTTTTTCTCTTGCCCTGTCTCTTCCCCTCCTAAAGTTGAGCTTTGACTGATAATAGGCTTTTAATTTTTGTCTGACAGTGAAGAAAGTAAACATAGGGTCAACTGGTTGATTTTGCCTATCAATCATTTTCTCAGACGTGTTCATTTACTGAAAACTACTAGGAAATGTAACTAAGTTTATAAAATTAATTCACATTAAAGGCTACACATTCATTATTGATCTTATGCCTTATTACATGTATATGTGCATTTGAAGCATCAGCACCAAAATGGGCTTATCCACCATGGGATAAAGCTCTTTCTGATTCTGATGCCTAGTAGACAGGGCTTTATAATCAAAGAGGTCCTACATTTGAGGTGGAGGTTTGGGGGTTACATTTTTTCATCTCTGTTATGTGCATTTCAAGACGTTTGAAGACCAAAAAAGGATAAGAAATAGCTTTAAAACTATGTCAGTAGACTATTTGTCAATACCTGCTCTCTCTTCATCTCCATCATCCTTTTTTGTTTAGTCTCCTCATCGTGCCCTTTCTCTTCCCCTCCTAAAGCGGAGCTTTTTTTTTTCTACTAAAGGCTACAATTTGTATTATATTTTCAATATGTACACATTCATTATTAATCCTGTACCTAACATGATAAAAACAGCTTTGTTAATGTTTCTTGTTCCCTCACAATGACCGTAAACGAATGATTATTAGGCTGACGTTACATGCCTAATTTCAGGTCAAAAGGGCGAAATTAGACAAAGCTATAGTAGTTTTCCTGATTATTTTTTGTCATTGGTTTAAAGTCCCCGTGAAATCAAAATTGAACCTATTTACTTTGTAAGCGCATATTACTAGTCTTGTGGTGAACAATTAATCCGTGTAAGTAAATATATATTAAAAAAATGTTTTACTTTGGTAATCTTTAATCAAAATCTGAAAAGTTACTTCCGGTCTGGAATGGTTTCTTTTTCTGATGACGTAGGTTTCACAGCTTGGGTGGGGAAACGCTTAACCACTGAAACTGGTTTCTATGAGCGAGAGATGGAGAGGAGGAGCGCTAGAGTAAAACCCTGCCCTCTGTTCAATATTCCGTTTCACTTGGAAATACATCACAGCACTGGGGAAAAATCGTTTGCAACTTCCGGTTCACGGGGACTTTAACATTTATGACCTCAAAAAACTGTCAAATATAACGTTATAAGTAACTATACGTTTTTAGCTACTTACAGTACATCTAATCTCACACTTGCCCGTGCACTGAAGCGTGAAGTCGTGCTGCTTAAATTCGCGCTCAGCATCTGTGAATGTAAAGCCTGCCTACTTTGATTTGATTGGTCATCTCAAATATTCTGACATTGACGAGCGGTGACAGACCAATGGGCTCAGATGAACGAACACGCACGCACACACACACAATTTCCTCTCTTTTTGACACGCTCTCTGCTCGGCGCCACTGCGGATTTAACATGAAGAACGCGGTGAATCTGATTAAAACAAGACTGAATCAAGACTGAAGCCCCCCTAAAAAGGGCCTAGTGACGCCCCTGGGCAGAGCTAACTTAATTGATTTATTAAACTTTTGCCGTATCTGGCCGTCAACCCCGAACACATCTTCCTTTTTTAAGAATGACTCAAGTGACGTTCTCTTAACTCCAAGTCCTCTAGAGTCACGGCAAAAGCTGATTTTAAAGACCGCTGTTCGCCAACAGCATCTTGTTTGTTTTCAAGTATCAGGGAAATCAACTATGGAAATCACGGCACAGAACCGTCACAACTCTGCTGTCATTGTGTTAAGCCTGCTCACCAACTCTATACTTTGTGTGATTGGCCTGAGCAGAGTTTGGTTTTTCCAGAGCCATAGAGAGAAATCATCTCTTTTTGCTGCTGCTACTAGGGTGCTAGGTTTATAGTCGAACACCATCATTAGAACTCTATAACCAGCAAAATCAGGTTATTAAATTTTTTTTTTTTAACAAACATTTATCATAGAGAATGTTTAAATACTAATATCAGCTTATGAGGGAAACAGAGGCGGAGTTAGTGGTGCTTCGGAGGCTGCTACTGCTGGAGATGATTTGGGAGAGGTTCAACCAAACAGCAAAGTAGATTGAACATATTAACACGTAAGAAATAAAAACTAAATAAAAATATAATAAAAATAATAATTGTATTCCACTCACTGAACACAAAATTATATTTAAAAGTTTACATTTAATTTAAAATTTTAATAATTTTTTATGTAAAAGTGGCAACATAATACATATAAACACTCAAAATGGCAAAACAATTATTTGATCAATTTTAAATCAAATATCAAACTTTATTAAACGTAGTGACCAGATTAGAATCATAGTGATATTTACAATGCTGCATGTATGTATATCATGTACACATATCATGTATCATATGATATGTGTACATCAATTATCACACAAATATATAATGTGTAAATATCACATATTTGTTTGTTTTACTGTCGTTGCTTATAATGTATCATGTATGTTATGTTGTATGGCTTATTTGTAACCCCATACAAATAAGCCATATTGACATAATACATTGACTTTATGTATAATCCATGGACTTTAATTTTTTTTTTATGAGGAAAAATATGCAGAGTTCTTTGAAATACATTTCAAGTTAAAAAATACAGAGATGATGGTACAGTTGTATTAGAAGCTGAAAGCATCAACAGTTATCCAAAAGATTATATAAACCCTGTGGAAGAAATTTAATATGTTCTTTAAGTTAGCATTTTCTTATATTCATAGAATCATTTTCTTATATTCATTGAAAAAATGATGATAATAAGTTCAAGGTAGTAAAATGCTCGAGGATTGCACATGTCTCATGATTCTCTGCCACATTGCACTCTAAAAAATGCTGGGTTGTTTTAACCCAATTTTGGGTCAAATATGGACAAACCCGAAATGTTGGGTTAAAAATGTAATGTAAAAATTTAACCCAACGGCTGGGTTAGTCCATATTTGACCCAAAGTTGGGTTAAAACAACCCAGCATTTTTTAGAGTGTGATAGAATAAAGAACTGATATTAACCCTTATACATGTTTGTGCATGACTTTTGTATAGGTGCAAATGATTTTGTATATGTGCACTAATGTGTGACTAATATACGAACGAGACAGAGGCTGGTAGCACATAAGCAAATCTAACAAAGTGTTAGTTATGGCTAAGGCATAATTCATTTGGCCAAGAGAAATGACCATGGGACTATAAAGAAGGAAGGATGGCCTCCTCTCATTGGCATCCTCTGCAACCACTCTGTAATGACTGTATGACTGTTGACCTTTCCTTGCAAGGGTATAAATAATCTTTAAAGACAATCGGTATATGTTTGTCTCTCATGCAGTAATAAAATTGTTTGCCACCACAGCCCAAAATTTGAATAAAGGTATAAGCTAAATGAATAAATATAAATGTTGTGTGATGCATTGTTCACAGATGAAGTCCAAATCAAGTCTCAAGTCTTTGAGGGGCAAGTACAACTGAAGTATCAAGTCTTTTGCTACGAGTCCAAGTCAAGTCTCAAGTCTCTTTTGCCAATGGATCTGTCCCCCTGCTGAGAGACACAGTAAGAGACACGTGCCCATGTACACAAATCAATAGATTTAAATTTCTTGACTATTCCACAAACTGCCGTGAATGTGTTGCGACATCGTATAGTCTAATCTTCTGCCTCTTAACACATCCCTCTAGCCCTCTGACCTGGTGAAATATTAACCTAAGTCTGTCACATTATATGGATACAACACTTTGTGATGGTTAGCTTGTTACTGTACTTGTGACGATATATGCTATAATTAACATCCCTTTCACATTAGCAAGTGACTGACCTATCTGGGTGGGTTTTGAGGTGCCTAAAGAATTTCGATGTTGTGGATCCGGCATCATTTATCTTGCATGTAGCTGTTCACTTACCGCCACTTTTTGGAAAGTTATTAAAACCAAAACTAATGGCAAAAGGCACAACTCCGGGAGGACTTCGTGTCGCCATCATTAATGCATTTTTCGGTAACACTTTATTTGAAGGGGTGTGCATAAGACTGACATCACGTCATAAACATGACATAACACCTGTCATGAACATGAAGGAGTCTTTATGAATGTTTATGACTTTTGTCATTCGGTAAATTATGACACTTCTAATGCAAAGTTGACATTGTTTAAAATGTCTTTGTTATGACAACTTGACATTAACCAAGACAAAAATGTCTTGATAACTTGACATTAACCAAGAAATAAATGCCTTTGATATGACAACTTGACATTAACACAGACAGAAATGTATTTGTTATGACAACTTGACATTAACCAAGAAATCAACAGGTCTAATTATCAAACTTAAAGAAGTTATTTAGCTTTGCGTTAACATTACATTACCCTGTCATATGTGGTTGGTTTTGACTTTGGCCGTCATGACACCATAACTCTGTCATGAATATTTTACTTGTCCTCAAGTAAAGTGGAACACATTGTACTAGTTATAAAGATGTCATTAAGGGTTATTACACTGTCAAATGCTTTAACAACAGTGTCATTAATATGTCCCTTTACCTCAAGTAAAGTGGAACACATTGGACTAGTTATAAAGATGTCAGGTTGACAGGTTATGATTTCTTGGTTAATGTCAAGTTGTCATATTTAAGACATTTTCTGTCTTTGTTAATGTCAAGTTGTCATAATCAAGACATTTTCTGTCTTTGTTAATGTCAAGTTGTCATAACAAAGACAATTTAAACAATGTCAACTTTGCATTAAAAGTGTCATAATTTACCGAATGACACTTAAAGCCACACCGTGGAACTCTTCAACCTTTATAATATATTACCAAAACCTATTGAGATGGTAGATCGACTTACAATAGGTTGAATGATGCGTCTGCCGTCTCCTGAAGGTGTCTGTATCACTTTTACTTGCACTTTGTAACTTCGAGTTTCGGGTAGGAACCCGAGCACAAAAAGAACTACAAAATTCGACCGCTTTACGGCATACGTCACTTCCCCCACCACCCACAACTTCCTCAGAATCTAACGTTAGTGCTCAACTAGCGTTTGATTGCCGTCCGTATGTTTTCGTCATGCCGAACAACAGCTACAAGGAAGAAGGCACCGGTTTTATCAGAGGAAACTAAAAAAGAAATGGGGAGAGTGACAAATTAAAACTCGCTGGCGTGAGCTAAAGGAGGAGGGGTGCTCGACCGATGCGGACGCTTGCCTGCACACAAATGTCGTTTCTAAGGTAACCCACATAAATTCATATAAGCAGTGTAGTATTTTCTAGTATTCCGGCCACAGCCGATGGTGTTATGAGTGTAATAAAATGCCCACAGCCCAGTGTTCATTTCTACAAACACAGCCCGCCTCAGTGCAGGGCTCGCACTAATAAAATCGGCTCTTGTCAACGTGAACGTGCCCGCGACTCAGTAGTACCCACAAACACTAACATTACACACCACATGTCCAACGGTTTCTGTAAAAATAAACCAACACACATAACGTTACAGTCAGCTCTGGCCGACGGTGTTTTCAGTGCAGTGAATGTGTCCGCGCTGTCCCGCGCCCACATTCACTCACAGACATGATAATCCCCACGGCGATCACCCCGCTCGCTCTCTCAGCCGACTGCTATAAGGGAATCAAGCGCAGCAAGGCTGCCCGGCCCGCCTCATACACTGCAAGCACCATAGACAGTAAAAGCACAAGTGTAACGGAGGCCAGCTAGTAGTTGCTGTGCGAGTAAACCTCGCTCCCCGATCTCAATAGGCGCTCTAGCGACAGACGCTAGCGGCTGCAGTCTTTAGCCTCCTTGCTAGAGTGCCTGACTCTCACGCCGGAGACCCGGGTTCGAGGCCCGCTCGGAGCGGGGCGAGTAGGACCCGGGTGTGAGGGGTTACATTGGAACCGTGACCCGGATGAGAGTGAGGTTTAGGGGGGTGAGTGTAACGGAGGCCAGCTAGTAGTTGCTGTGCGAGTAAACCTCACTCCCCGATCTCAATAGGCGCTCTAGCGACAGACGCTAGCGGCTGCAGTCTTTTAGCCTCCTTGCTAGAGTGCCCGAGGGACTCGACTCGGACTTGGATGTTAAGGACTCGGACTCAAGTCCGACTCGGCCCTCTTTGGACTCGGACTCGATTGTTAAGGACTTGGACTCGACTCGGACTCGACTAAGGTGGACTCGGACCCAACTCTAGTATATGTATATATGCGCCATTAAAAAACAGGTTGTTGATGAGTCTCGAAGCTCGAATCTGATGTCTTTTGTGTCGAGTCTCAAGTCAAGTCTGAAGTCAGCTGTTTGTGCGACTTAAGTGTGACATGAGTCCGGGTCTCAGACTCGAGTCCCCATCTCAATTTTTATGTAAAACTCTCAGAAGACCTGATGCCCCTTTTCTGTCAAAAGGGGAAATAATAAAAGGCCAATGCTATTCTCAGTGATATTGTTTCAATAAAACGATCACCTTTAGGCATTATCTCCATTCTCTCCACCTAATCAGACAGAATGGACTCTTGTTCCGTCTCCCTCCCCGTCTGGCTGCAGAACAATACATCACAGAGAGGAACTCTTGAGGAACTCTGCCATTAATCTACAGCATGCACACGCACACACAGATGAGCCACTAAAACAATCTCGACATCACCATTGTTCAGCTCCATCCCATTCACCCTCTTTCTTTTTTCTTGCAGTCGTGATTGCCCAATATAGCACTGCTCTGAGAAAACCTCATTATTCCCTCTGAGCCACTGGAGAGGTGAAACAGCCATTCCACTCCAGCTTCTGCAGCACTGCAATGCCCATTTAGACTGCACGCACTAGGTGGCAGATATTTTATGTTGCATCTGTCATTTGTGGATGTTAAGGAGAGGGCTGCAGTTGTTGACACTTTTGCTGTAAATCCCATATGACTAATACCCAATCTGCACTTAAATCAGCATAGAGAGCTGTCTAAACCTCATTTATCAAACTACAGCTACTGTATATCGTAGGTACTTTGTCCAATACCTGTGCATTTATTCAAATGGCAGAATACAATTGTCAGTGCTGAATATAGTTCATACACATTTTGTTTTGAAACAGACATAAGGTGCGGTCACGTTAGAGGAAATTGATGAAAATTGGCTTATTATCTGTTTTAGTAGTGTAGTGACAGTTCATACAGAAGTCACTTTCAAACCACGCAGTTTTCCGTTGGTCAATGGGGCGAATTTGCATGAAACCCGAAATTAAATCTGCACAGGAAAATCTTGTCCCCACATGTAAATCCTGATCGCATTGATTCCTACTGAAATGACTGGATTTCTCCATTTCTCGACAATTCTCCAAACACAATTGACTGCACCTTTACTATAACTATGCTATGTTTATAGACACTTTCACCATTCAAACAAACATGTTATTGCATTTAACTCTTTTCCCCGCCATTAGTCTCAGCCTCAGACGTCACGCTTACGAACCGCTGGCTGAATGTCTAATGTATACATCACATTTAACTGGAAACTAACTGAAAACGTTAGGATTTTCGAAGTTGTCATCTGATTAGTTGAATTCTATAGGATTTCTGGGAAACATGTTTGTTAAGCTCTTTAAATATCCGCCTGGAAACAAAGATGTCGTGACAGCCCTTTGGGACTGTTAATGGACTCGATACTCTATCTATGGTTTGATCATCATTCTTGATCAAAAGCGCATTTTTCTCAACTTTTTGCTCAAAATGCTCTTTTCTTTTCTTGCAAAAGTTTTAAATAATGCCTGTATCAGTGATGAAAATAAATATATAAAAATGGTGACTTTCATAACGCTAAAAAGTCATTACAGTTAACATTACTTTATTTCATAAACGAGCCCAACAGAGGCACAAATTCATCCATTATTCTACTGTGGCACTGAATTGTTTAGTGTGGAGCAAAGCATTCGGGAAGGACCCAGACCACAAAACTGATAAAGGCTTTGATGGAAGACAGTGATTGGAAGGGCTCATAACTCCATCTCTGTGAGTTATCTGAACCTCTCAGGAATACACAAAATACACATGCCAACTGTGTGTGCAGTGACTAGCTATATCACTGTGAAATGAGTTTTCCAATGTGATTCCATATACAGGTTAACCAAAATAGTCAATTTTAAGTGTAAGTCCTGATAATTTAAGGTACAGTTGTTTTGCTATAGAATATATTTAGCACTCTAAAATGTGACTAACTGCCGTTTATACTGCCATAGTGTGAACATTTCCCTAGTTACTGGTATCTGTCATGTCATCGACACACACTTGGAAATAGCAGAAAATAGGGGTTTTGAGTAAATAGAGATGATTGAAGTAAAAAATGGGTGGAACCAGATCATTTTTTGGCTGCATATCTAAGAAAATTAAACAATAAAGATTTATTTGAAATAGGTTAGAAATAAAAATGAAATTCTTAAGTAGCAATGCAAAGTCTTGATTTCTTTGTTATCTTTTGCAGTGGCTACAGGCATTTCTCAATACTATTGCCAGTTCAGGTGCAGTCACATTTACCATTGCTCTGTGAAATTTTGCAGGCAGTTCAAAGACTTTGATTCACTTGAATCCATTAGCAAATCTAGAGGACAGAGACTGATTCGCTTGATTCATATGGATTTTCATGATGTCTTTGTACTTTTTAAATCTTGATTACAAAGGTTGATAACATAATGAATGGACAAAAATGGGGTAAGAGAATATTAAAAAAATCTTGATTTGTGTTCTGAAGATGAACGAAAGTCTTGCAAGTTGCAATGACATGAGGCTGAGTAAACATACAAGTGAACTATCCCCCAAGTGGTAACAGATACTGGCTGAGAAGATTTCTGTCAGACTCATTTTGTGAAGAGTGTCTTAAAGGTGATGTACAGGGATATCACCACTGATCTCTGCACGTGAGAGCGTTGTTGAACTCGGGTGGCAGTATGGCAGGTGCTGCTGGAGTTTGCTCAGCCAAAACGAAAACCAAATATAAACATAAGTACAACACTAACTTCAACAAGAATGTTTTTTGTTGCAAATCAAACTTCAAACCGAGTACTGAAACTGGAGTAAAACAATTTACTGGAACTATGGCGTATCGAGGCGGAATGATTATTTACATCTTGGCTCTCCTGCTGCTTTCGCTCCGTTGCTGCTGGCTTGGTCAGGCTGGCGGTGCTGCACGGGGATTCCGGGGAAGCGTTGTTGTCTTTGCTCAGCTGAGTCATCAAGCCGTTTATCAAAATATCCTGAGCAATGGTGCGGCTAACTTACCAACTACTGTCCGGCCACGCTCTAGGATGAAATCTTCAAACTCAAACTACAAGCTAACCAGCTACCTGCTAATTACGATCTTACTGGCAGGTGACGTTCATTCAAACCCAGGACCAGTTTGCAAACGAAAGCCATTTTTGCCGGATAGCGTAACACCACGGCTTGTAAACACCACTGAACTGCATCATGGAAGTGACAATCGATCTGTAAGTCCGATTGCAACTCTGCAAAACACTATTCTTAACTTGAATGGCTGTAAAGAACTTTTAAACAGAATGACGACAAAAAGAAAGTTTGAACCTTTTCAACCAGTAAACCAGTCGAAAGTATTGTGGGATAAAAGACTAAAACCCAAAGGCCTGCTCGGCGGACACCTGCATATAAGAAGTATTTTATCCAAGACGGAACAATTTGAGGGTCTGCTGACAGATTCTAATTTGGACTTTCTTTTTCTCTCTGAATCATGGCTAACTGAGTTATCACCAAGGACTGCTTTTGCTGTACAGGGATATCATGTTTTTAGGAAGGATAGAAAATTCTGTATGTTCGTAATCATTTTAAATGTGTGGAGGTTCATCTTAATTCAGCGCAAGATCTAGAATGTATTATTGTTACTATTGTTTTATCTCCCCAAATGTCTTTTACTGTGGTTGGATTATACAGACCCCCTAATTCAACAAAGACATTTTATAATAAATTGAAATCTGTACTTAAGGAAATTGGTTCAAAAACGGAATTAATTGTTCTAGGTGACTTTAATATAAACTGGGCAGAAAAAGCTAAGAGATATCAACTTAAAAGAATATCAGATCAGTTGAATCTTACACAAATGATCCTTGGCCCAACCAGGATTACTCAATCAACACAAACCCAGATAGATTACATTTTTACTAATAAACCTGAAAGAATTACAAGATCATTTAATTTGGTAACAGGTATGTCAGACCACAACTTGACTTTAATTGTAAGAAAGTTGACAAAAAAAGAGGTTGTTATATAGACAAGAAGGCAAAAGCTTTTTTAATATTATACCAAAATCCTTAATTGACCAATAATTTGAGGAGAAATTGAAGCACTTGGACTGGAATGATATTATGTAGTCTGGTGACATAGAACAAGCATTTATTAATATGATGGATAGAATTAATATGACCAAAAGTGAATTTAGTAAAAATATATCTTACTCGAGTAAAGTACATCTGCCATGGTTAAATGAACAGCTCTGGAAGCTAATGAAACAGAGAGACTTGGCATTAAAGGCTGCTCTTAAATCCAAATTACCACATGATAAAAGACAATTCCAGAATTTGCGAAATAAAGTAGTAAAAAAGTTGGTCCAGTGTTCCACCGAAGTATGACCGAAGCAGGAGCTTGGTTCGCATTGCCGGTAGTAAGTCAGACTTCTTCCCGGTGCATGTTGGACTCCGGCAAGGGCTGCCTTTTGTCGCCGGTTCTGTTCATGATTTTTATGGACAGAATTTCTAGGCGCAGCCAGGGGCCGGAGGGTGTCAGGTTTGGGGACTACACGATTTTGTCTCTGCTCTTTGCGGATGATGTTGTCGTGTTGGCCCCTTCATACCAGGACCTTTAGCATGCACTGGGACGGTTTGCAGCCGAGTGTGAAGCGGCTGGGATGAAAATCAGCACCTCCAAATCCGAGGCCATGGTCCTCAGCCGGAAAAAGGTGGCTTGCCCACTTCAGGTTGGTGGAGAGATCCTTCCTCAAGTGGAGGAGTTTAAGTATCTTGGGTTTTTGTTTACGAGTGAGGGAAGGATGGAACGGGAGATTGACAGACGGATCGGTGCAGCTTCAGCAGTAATGCGGTCGATGTACCGATCTGTTGTGGTGAAGAAGGAGCTGAGCCGTAAGGCAAAGCTCTCGATTTACCGGTCAATCTACGTTCCTACTCTCACCTATGGTCATGAGCTTTGGGTCATGACCGAAAGGACAAGATCCCGGATACAGGCGGCCGAAATTAGCTTTCTCCGCAGAGTGGCTGGGCGATCCCTTAGAGACAGGGTGAGAAGCTCGGTCACTCGGGAGGAGCTCAGAGTAGAGCCGCTGCTCCTCCACATCGAGAGGGGTCAGCTGAGGTGGCTCGGGCATCTGTTCCGGATGCCTCCTGGACGCCTTCCTGGGGAGGTGTTCTGGGCACGTCCCACTGGGCGGAGGCCCCGAGGAAGACCTAGGACACGCTGGAGAGACTATGTCTCCCGGCTGGCCTGGGAACGCCTCGGCATCCCCCCAGAAGAGCTGGAGGAAGTGTCTAGGGAGAGGGAAGTCTGGGCATCTCTGCTTAGACTGCTGCCCCCCTCATGAGCGGAAGAAGATGGTATGGTAAGTAGTAAAAGAATTAAGACAGGCCAAAGCTAATTATTTTATTAAATTAATTGAGGAAACCAAAGGAAATTCTACATTAATCTGGAGAAGTATTGATAAAATTACTAAGAAGGAAAATAATTCAGTTAAAAATTGGATTATACGGGACCAATCGAAATTAATAGAAGATAAAGAAAAAATAGCTACAATTTTGAATTCCTTCTTCTTGACCTCTGTACAGTGTCTGGCTAGTAAATTTGGTGCTAGATCTAGAGTTCCACAACCAATAAACAATGAATTGCCTGTCTTTACTACTAAAAATGTCTCAGAATCGACTGTATTGAAAATAATTGATAATTTAAAAGGATCTAAGTCAAAAGATGTCTGATACTGATGCACGATTTTTTAAAACGTATAAATCAATTCTTTGTAAACCTTTAACACACTTGACAAATCTGTCAATTACAAACTCCTATTTTCCAAATTGCTGGAAACAGTGGCGGTTCTAGGCGGGGGCCCGGGGGGGCCAGTGCCCCTGCGACAACAAGCTTGGACCCCCTTGCGGCCCCCCTAAATGTGGAGTCAGGGTGAAATATTTTTTTTTATAGTGTTATGCATTGAGCGTGACAGTCACTCGTTTCAGTCTGTTGTCACACACTCCCGTCACACATTGTATTTCTCATGCGGAAAAACTAATAATATATTTAATATATGCAATTTCTTTGGCCGCGCCGCTATCAAGCGCGTCTCGCCTGGAGTTCAGCAGTCGACCCTGCCACGTATCAGCCAATCAAAAAAAGAGAAGTGCTACTTAATAGTCGATCAGAAAAGGGCACTGTTGTATCTGGGTAAAATTTAACGCAATTACCAATGAAAAAAAAGGATATCCTGGAATTGTTCCTATGATTCTGTTGCAACATCTTCCGAAAGTTTCTTCACCCGTCCCACAGATGAAACTAATCACTGGACAATGACAATGTAACAAATTAGAAGTAAACTTGACAAAGGTGGTGTTGTTGGAGCTGTGTTTTTAGACTTCGCAAAGGCGTTTGACACAGTGAACCATAGCTGTTTAATGTCAAAACTTCAGAATTTTAATTCATCAGATGCTGCATTGATGTGATGAAATCATACCTCAGTAATAGAAGTCAATGCACAAGAGTGGGCGATAAATGCTCTTTATTTGCTAGTTGTCCTACGTGGGTTCCTCAGGGGTCAATTTTAGGACCGATTTTATTTAGTATTTATATTAATGATCTGCCTCAAGCATGTCCAGGTATAGATGTTATAATGTATGCAGATGATACTGTGCTTTTTACTCATGCAGGAACTAAAGAACTAGTAGCAATGCAATGGTGGAAGTCTCAAAATGGTTAAATGAGTCTTGTTTGTCTCTTAACATAAGTAAAACTGTATGCACGTATTTCACTGCGCGAAAACAAAACTCTGTGAATCCAGATATCATATTAAATGGTGAAGCAATTAAATTTGTGACGCATGTTAAATATTTAGGAATAATAATAGATCAACACCTGTCATTTAAAAAGCAAGTAAAAAGGGTTATACATAATGTTAAATTCAATTTGAATAATTTTAAAAGCATCAGGCACCAGCTCTCTGAATCAGCCGCACTTCTTTTAGTACATACTCTGATTTTACCTCACTTGTCGTATTGTATAACATGTTGGTCGCAAGCAGATGCAACTACACTTAAACCTGTGCACTCCCTGCATAAACAAATCATGAAAGTGTTAGATAAAAAACCAAAGGACTTCCATCATTGTACTATTTTGCAAAGGTTACAATTTTTAAATATGAATAATTTTGTGTTTTATACTGATGTGTGCCTGATGTACAAAATTATGCATAATCTTGCTCCACCCCCTCTTCAGGGATGTGTGACCCATAATGGAAATGCAGGTAGGACTAGACCATCTGCCAGGGGAGATTTAGTACCACAGTACAGAAAAACAGCCTTTGGGCAAAAAGCTTTCTCAGTTAGAGTAGTGGGGTTGTGAAATTCCCTACCTACAAACATTCGCAGCCTGAATAGCTACTCAATCTTTAAAAATAAGCTCAAGCACTGGCTACTATCAAAACAGATTTTCAACTACTAATGACTGCATTGTACTTTATTTGTTTTATATTTTGGTTTTAAATTTTATATTCTACATATGTATGTATTGTGATGTTTTATGTGGTGTATATGTATGTAATGTATGTTATTTTATTTGTTTACCTGCCCAGGGACAGCAGATGTAAACTTGCTATTAGCTAATTCTGGTGCAATTACTTTTAATTGTGCAATGTCCCTGTAAAAATAAACAATAAAATAAAATGAAATGAAATGAAATGAACCTCACATTTCTGGTTTTCCTCCCACACAGGTTTTTCTTTTTTGCTAAGTGCTGCTCTAGTTTTAGCTGCAGTCACCCCCCCCAAAAAAAAAAAAAAAAAAAACGGTTTTGTTACAACAATGTTCTTCAGCTGATGCTTAATTGAAAAAAAGGTCATTAAATGATCATTTAATTAGGAACACATTTCCTCTGAGAGACAAAAAGACTGATACGATGTGTGTGCATGTTATTTACTGCATCAGTTGTATGCGGATCATGAGGGAGCAATGTGTATTTTCTCTCATAGCGAAGCATTAGAAGGATCACTCCTTAAGCTGGCCTGATTAGATTATCCCATCGTCTTGCCTTTCCTCAAGAGATCAAACTCAGCATGTCCTTCCCTGTAATCCTTTATACCAGTGTGACAACGCATTACATATCACAGAAAGTCCTAAATATTTGGTCTATTCACTTCCAATTTACATACATGTGACTATTGTTATAATATCTACACATAGGGTGAATCAGAAGTGAGCACAGAGGGCAGAGCTCTTGAAGTGAGAGGGCTTTGTAGGCAATGCGTTTAGAACACTGCGTAAATCTATATATCACTCAACCTTCATTTTGAATAGTTAACATAGGAGTAAAAGTAATGCTTTTAACTGTAAAGATTGTTGTGGAAAGTGTACTTTTGCATCGAATATCGACCCTTTATAATTCTATTTCCGCTGATAGTCCTTGGGCGCATGAGAACAATTGAGCATTTTAGAATTGCAAACAAACTGCAAAATGACTTGATTGTGATTGTCGCATTTCGCTCCCTAGTGTCAGTCGCACGGAACTTTGAAATTGGTCGTGAAGCAACCGTTACCCTCGGATATTCACAATGGTAAAATTAATGATTTTAATGAATGTAATGCATGCATGAATATATCTACACAAAACAAATGACCCTCAATACATCTCAAATAAAAACATAATAGATTTTATAGAGCTAATCAATATAAATATTGATTTAATTATTATAAAATATTTTTTTCTGCTATAGTTAATTATAACCAACATTTTACAGAAAGAGCGTTTAAACATTAAAGAGTTAAAATATTGGTAATTCTAGCCTCGCGCTCATAGTTTTTATTAGAATACATCACTTCTGGTTGGCCGGTAGCATACGGTCTAAAACAGAAGTTCAAATATTTCAACGGATCCAAAGCTCAAATCGGATCCGAATTTTCCGCATACGCATATGATCGGAACTCTTCGCAGCTCCCGTACGACTCTCCATTAGAAATGAATGACTTCCGGTCCGACGGCATTCGTTTGTCATGTGCAGTGGAAAGGCGGCTTAACTCGGACGTTTTTAAAGTTCAGTTTTAAATGTTCAGCTCCCAATCAGAAAATCACAACAAACAAATTTGGACAAAAGCACTCACCATCAACCATCCACTCACATAAAGCATTGTGAATGACAATCAAGTAAACTCTCCAACATCTTAATTCAACTGTTCACTGATTTAAAGGGGTCCTATTATGCCCTTTTATGATGTCCTGATTTTGTTTTTGGGGTGTACTAGAATATGGTTTCATGCTTGATTTTTAATATATATATATATATATATATATATATATATTACATTATTACAGCACCTCTCACCCAAGTCTGGCTAGAACTCGATGAGCCCGAAAACAATGGTAATACAAACAGTAATCGCTAACAAAACCATCTTACAAAAGCGAGAGCTTACAAAAGCTACAGTAGACATTATTTCAACACTAATGTTGGCTAGCAGGCAAGTGGATGTAAAGCTTTGCTCTTTGTTTACATTGTTGTAGCAACAACATAAAACTTATAATTGGAACTGTTAATATAAAAAAAAAAACACAACTAGAAATAATAGACACAAGTTGTGATCCACAAACAAAGTGGGAACTGCCCTGTTTCAGGGAAAGCTTTTGTGTGTAGCCTGCATTGTACTCTCGTAGGTTCTGGAAGCTGTTCTCCATAAACTGTGCCGCACACAGATAAACGTTGGTATTACTATGTTCATGAACTGTGTTTAAAATAAATTAACCACTCTGAGGTTATATTACACAGGGCAACTTTTTAAAAAAAATGTTGATGGGCAATATTGCTGTCAACGGGCAATACACGGTGAGACGATGAGACACAAGGCCTACGACTGATCTAAAGTATCCAGATAGAAATTTATTGCCCATTCTCAATGCAAGTTCCCAAGCAACATTGTTTGGCAACATTGCTCAAAAAAGTTGCCTAGTGTCTCATCACTCTAAAGGGGATGTTGCTGGGCAATGTTGCCGTCAATGGGCAATCAGATGAGACACAGGGCCCACGACCAATCTAAATTATCCAGATAGAAATGTATTGCCCATTTTCAATTGGAAAGTGCCCAAGCAACAATCTATCGGCAAGATTGCCCAGCAACTTTGGTCAAAAAGTTGCCCTGTGTAGGGTTGCCAAAAATGTGGGACAATCGTGGTTCTTTACAGGAAAATATGGGACACTAAAAATATGTACTGTGTCACACAGTATATGTAATTTCAGGTTTGTATGTTTAAAAGGTTCTCAGACATAAACGCCTATTTATGTACAATTTAATTCTAAAAGAATTTTAAGGTCACACAAAAAGTCACATTACATACAAACCATAGTTCAAAATAATAGCATTTATCTGAAATAGAAAGCTTTTTTAACATTATACACTACATTTTAAAGAAATTAAAGAACGTAATAGCCTAGCCTACTTTTATTCAGTAAGTACGCATTAAAGTAAAGTAATCAAAAGTGACAGTAAAGAAATATATAATGTTACAAAAGCTTTTTTTTTTTTAATTCGGATAAATCTACTTTGAACCTTCTATTCATCAAAGAATCCTGATTTTTTATTATTTTTTAAACATTAACAATAATCAGAAATGTTTCTTGGGCAGCAAATCACATCAGCAAATTATTCCTTCATATTAGGGAGATTTCATATTTTCTTGTACAAGGGATTTGTCTTTAGCGCGAGTCAGATCAAACTTGGAGCAAGCAGACAGCAAAGGATTCTGTCCCAATTTGAGACACTCTAGCACTGTACTCCCTCTTTTAATGCACCTTAGACATTGCACATATAAGGAAAAGATAGGGACTGATGAGATGTGGGGGAAGGTTATCCTATATTATCTTATTATATCATCTTTTATTTTATACAGGATTGACAATGGCAATTGTTACATAGGAGAAAGGATGGAAATAAAAATCGACCAACACAATATTGGCAATATGGTGGTAGTGGTAATAAATAATAAATGGTTATGTAAGAGCCAAATGTTACTTGTTTGTTATGTAATTCTAGATTTTAATTTCTGTGTCTGACACTGGGTGGCGCATGTCTGTAAGTTCGCCACAGGTATAAAGGTAGAAGACATAACATTGTTGGGAGGTGTTTGACCACGAACACCATAGCGCCCACGGCGCCCAACGAAAGAGGTATTTGTCTTTGATGGCCATTTAAAAATTGTGTGCACACATACCCGGGTATAAAAACACATGTGTTAAATACTGGTAGATTGACTGTGGAGACTTTGCGAACTTTGCGTGGACTACTGACTTAACTGTTTGATCAATTGTTTATCATGGAGGATACTCCCGCGGTCGAGCAGACTGCAATGCAAGCTGTTAGTAAAAACAGCAGTGTGGTTAACGTTGTTGATCACAAGGATTCTAAACGTGCAGAACTGCTTGTTGATAAACTAATTATGTTGCAAGCAGATAGAAAGTCTAAATTGGACAATGCCAGCTTAATTAGAAAATCAATGCAAGGTTTAAAAAATCACAAATCACAGTTACAAAATGCTCTGAAGGAACTGATAGCAACATGTAATGATGCAAAAACGTATCCATGAAGCTTTGTTGAGTTTATTGCCTGTTGATGAAAAGGAAAAACATGAAACTTGGTTTAAAGCAAAGATGATAGCTAACAATGATGTTATTTCTGAAACAAAGGGCTTTGTGGCAAGGTGTTTGGAAAATGATAATTCTGTTCTAGCAACTGCGCCACCTGATGGAGCTGTGCATGAAAGTGGCAGGGATGGGAATGGTATTAATCAAAATGATAGTGTGTCTAATATCAGTAGCAAGTGGTCACATAAAAGTGGTAGCAGTGGAAGATCTAGCACTTCCTCAGCCAGGATAAAGGCTGAAGCCGAGAGAGCTGCACTTGTGGCTAGAGCTGCAGCTTTGAAGGAAAGACATGCCCTCGAGGAGCAGGAACAGAAATTAAGGAGGAGAAGGGAGCAGCTTGACGTTGAGGCAGAGTTGGCTGCATCCGCTGCTAAATTGTCTGTGCTGCAGGCTGCCGATCAAAAAAGCTGTTCAGCAGTACCCTCAAATGGCATGAATTCCTACGTGGAAAGGGAAAAAAGAAAATGCAATCAAGAAGTATCTTAAATCCTACAATAAAGGAATTTCAACCTCAACAATCAAAGTTAACACAATGTATTTATGCCAAAGAACCGTTACCACCTAACAACCCACTGTCACCAGAGGTGATCAAATGGCAATCTGAGCTTTGGTGTAGGGAAGCCTCTAAACATCAGTTCAAGCCACTTGAGTTACAGCAAGGAATATTGGAACCAGCTGTGTATCAGCAGCAGATGACAACCGTACAACAAGCCGAACAGCAAAGGCTTTTCATCGACCAGTCCGTCAATGGAACTCATTCACTAGACGTACTGGCCATTATGCAAAGACAAAATGACATCACCACTGCCCTGGTTCGTCAACATCATATATCATCCCTGCCAGCAAGAGAGATTCCTGTGTTTGATGGGGATCCTCTCGAGTTCAGACCGTTCATCAGAGCCTTTGAACAAGGTGTGGAAAGCAAAGCTGGAAGTGCAGACTGTCTTTATTATCTAGAGCAGTTCACCAGAGGACAGCCACAAGAGTTGGTGCATAGCTGTCAGCATATGGAGTCTGATCAGGGCTACAAAGTGGCAAAAGGTCTTCTGCAGGAAAATTTTGGCAATCCTTATAAGGCCTCCATAGCTTATATGAAAAGAGCATTAGCCTGGCAAGCAGTTAAACCTGAGGATTTGAAAGCACTGCAAGACTATTCCTTGTTTTTACGTGGCTGCTGTAATGCAATGGGGGAGCTCCATTTTTTGCAGGAACTGGACATGCCTGTCAATATGAGGACCATTATCTCCAAGCTACCATTTAAGATGAGAGAGCAATGGAGAAATGTAGCTTATGACATTATGGAACAGACTCATGACCGAGCCCACATCATTGATTTGGTTCAGTTTATCGAACGGCGTGTTAAAATCTGGTCGGATCCTTTGTTTGGCGACATACAGGATTCACATACCGCCCCGACACAAAAGGCCTCCTCCAAGGTTTAATTCACAGCCCAGGAGCTACGCAAGGGGTAACATTGTTGCTGCTGCTGTGACTGAAGAGTTGTCTGAGGATGTGAGAGAACAACCATTGGACACAGAAAGCACTGAGGAAGATAGATGCCTTTGTTGTAAGCGTCGCCATCTTGTGGAGGAGTGCAAGCAGCTTAAAGGCAAAACGCATAAAGAGAAGATTCTTTTCCTGAGGCAAAAGGGAGTTTGTTTCGCATGCCTACGCGTCGGCCACATGAGCAGGGATTGTGAGGGTCGCTTGACATGTAAAATTTGTGGGCAATCTCACCCAACTGTGCTACACATTAAAAGACAAGTGACCCAGGAACAGTCAATAGCCTCACCGGACCAACAACAGTCCTCTCCTCAAACATGTGGACATACAGGGGCCGGTAAGGACCAGAGTGTGCTATCCATCCTTCCTGTTAAGGTGAAGTCGGCAAAGGGACAGCATGTAATTACAACTTATGCTTTTCTAGATCCGGGAAGTTCAGCCACATTCTGTTCTGAACACCTGATGCGGAAACTGAACATCACTGGCAAAGGAACAAGCTTCCTGTTACACACAATGGGGCAAGAAAGGGTTGTTTCAGCATACTCTTTGTCAGGTCTGGAGGTGTCTAGTTTGGACAGTGACCACTATTATACCCTCCCTGAGGTATTCTCACAGAAAGAAATGCCAGTCACTGTGGATAATATGATAAAGTTGGAGGATCTGGCTAAGTGGCCTCATTTAGCAAAGGTGCGGATCCCAAGCCTGAAGGCAGATGTTGAACTGTTAATTGGAACTAACACACCCAAGGTATTAGAACCTTGGGAGGTCATTAATAGTGACCAGAACGGCCCTCACACTATTAGGACAGTGCTTGGATGGGTGGTTAACGGCCCACTGAGTGGAAACAGTGATGCATCACTATCCTCAGCTACAGTGAACCACGTCTCTCTGCAAAAGCTCGAAGACATGCTTGTTAGTCAATACAATCATGACTTCAGTGAGAAGGTTACAAAGGAAAGGAAAATGTCTCAAGACGACATCAGATTTATGGAAATCATGGAGGATTCAGCAGTGCTGCAAGATGGAAGGTACTATTTAAAGTTACCCTTCAAGAAAAGGGACGTTTCTCTGCCCAATAATTTGGCTGTGGTGAAAGCAAAGGATGCAGGGCTTAAAAAGACGATTCTTAAATAATGACAGCTTGTACCAGGAGTATGCACAGTATGTAAATGGCCTTATCGATAATCTCTATGCAGAGCCAGTGCCACAGCAGAAGCTTCAAGGGGAGCCTGGCAGAGTGTGGTATATCCCCCACCATGCCGTCCACCACCCAAGAAAGAAAAATCTTCGGGTTGTGTTTGATTGTGGAGCTACTTTTAAAGGAGCATCCTTGAATAAGGAGCTGCTTCAGGGCCCTAACCTCACAAGCTCACTGCTTGGGGTCTTGTTTCGGTTCAGGGAGGAACGTGTAGCATTTATGGGTGATATACATGCCATGTTTCACCAGGTAAAGGTTGCAGAAGAAGACCGGGACTTCCTCCGTTTTCTCTGGTGGCCATACGGAGACGTCACTAAGGACCTGGTAGAACATAGGATGACTGTTCACTTGTTTGGTCCCGTCCTCTCCAAGCTGTGCAAGCTATGCGCTGAGAAAAAGCGCTGATGATCAGGCTGTCAAGGAAAACTTTTATGTGGATGATTCTTTAAAGAGTTCAGCCACCGAAGGGGAGGCTATCCAGATGATCCAAGACCTAACTGCATTGTGCCAGAAAGGAGGTTTCGTCTTGGAGAAGTGGACTAGCAATAGCCGCGCCGTCTTGCAGGCCATTGCAACAGAGCGAAGGGCTAAGGATTTAAAGGAATTGGATTTGGACTAAGACAAGCTGCCAGTGGAGAGAGCTCTGGGTCTACTGTGGTCTGTAGAAACCGACTCTTTCAAATTTAAGATTGAAGCGAAGCAACAGGGGCTTACCAGACGTGGTATGCTGTCAACCATCTGCTCAGTGTATGACCCCCTAGGCTTCCTGGCACCAGTAACACTGCCTGCAAAGGCGATGCAGCAGGAACTATGCAGAAGAGGATGTGCATGGGACGGGGCATTGCCACCTGACATCTTAAGCCAGTGGAAGATGTGGTTGAAAGATCTGGACCAGCTCAATGCATTTGAGGTACCAAGATGTGTCAAACCAGTGGAATTTGGCGAGGTCATCCAGGCCCAGCTGCATCACTTCGCCGACGCTAGTGAAGCTGGATATGGGACTGTTACATACTTGAGGATGTTGAATCAGCAACGTCACACCCGAGTATCCCTTTTGCTCGGTAAGGCTAGGGTGACGCCACTGAAGGCCATAACTATTCCGCGACTGGAGTTGACAGCAGCCTTCCTCGCCGTGCGTGTAGACTTGATGCTAAAGGCAGAACTAAAATTTAGGCTGAAAGATTCTGTTTTTTGGACAGATAGCACTTCAGTTATAAAGTACATCAGGAATGAAGATAGATGGTTTCACACATTCGTGGCTAATAGAATTTCAACCATCCGGGAGGCATCAGAACCCTGGCAATGGAGGCATGTCTCCTCCAAGGATAATCCGGCAGATGATACATCAAGGGGGTTGACGGTTGCACATTTTTTGCAGAGCAGTAGGTGGTGGGAAGGTCCTACCTTTCTGTGGAAGCAAGAGGAGGACTGGCCTAATTCGGCCCTGGATACTTCATTAAATCCTGATGACCAAGAGGTGAGAAGAGAGGCTACCATAAATGCCATCAAAAGGTGTGACTTAGTCAATCCTACTGACCAGCTCATCAGTTGCTTTTCCGACTGGAGGAAGCTCAAGAGGACAGCAGCTTGGTTTCTCCGTTTGAAGGCAGTGTTGTTGGAGAAGGCTCGCTGGAGAAAACAGCCTTTGGTAATCCAGTCAGAAGAAATCATTCGATCCAGTTCAAGGCAGACTGATGGGAAAAGGTTCACAGCAATGCCTAGGAGTAAAACCCTGACTGTAGACGACCTGTCCGAAGCAGAGGTGGCAGTGATTAGATATTGCCAGCAGAAGCAATTCAAGGAGGAGATTGCTGCATTGTCCTCTAAGAAGGCAGCGGTGAGTCGCCAGAGTCCAATATACAGGCTGGACCCGGTCCTGGTTGGTGGACTATTGAGGGTTGGAGGGAGGCTGAGTAGGGGAGCGATGCCTGAGGAAGTTAAACATCCTATTATCCTCTCTAAAGAACAGAATGTTGCAACACTCATCCTCAGAGATGTTCATCAGAGTCTGGGCCATGCTGGACGTGCTCACACGTTGTCATCAGCAAGAAAGAAATTCTGGATTACCAAGGCGAATGCGGCCGTCCGAAAAATCATTAATGAGTGTGGTTTCTGTAGGCGTTACAATGGACGTCTTCTGGGACAAAAGATGGCTGATGTTCCAGAAATAAGAATCCAGCCAGATCTACCCCCTTTTACCAACACGGGAGTGGATTTTTTTGGTCCATTGGAAGTGAGGAAAGGAAGAGGAATCTGTAAGCGTTATGGAGTAATATTTACTTGTTTAGCTTGCAGAGCCGTTCATCTGGAAGTTGCAGCCTCTTTGGAGACGGACGCTTGTATCAATGCTCTGCGGCGCTTTATAAGCAGAAGAGGGCAAGTGACTCACCTGGTGTCGGACAATGGTACCAACTTTGTTGGGGCGAATAGAGAACTGAAGGTAGCTCTCGCTGAATTGAATCATCAACAGATCGAAGGAGTCCTCTCACAAATAGGCATTCGTTGGAGTTTTAACACACCAGCTGGTTCTCATCATGGCGGTGTGTGGGAGAGGATGATCCGCATCATAAGAAGAGTCCTTAGTTCTGTCCTACGGCAGCAGATCCTAGATGATGATGGTTTAAATACAGTATTCTGTGAAGCAGAAGCCATTTTGAATGATCGGCCACTTACTAAGCTGTCAGACGATCCAAATGATTTGGAGTCACTTACACCAAACCATCTACTTTTGCTTAAAGGTAAGCCAGCCCTACCACCTGGATTGTTCAAGCCTCATGATCTCTATGTGAGAAGAAGGTGGAGACAGGTGCAATACCTCTCGGACTTGTTATGGAAAAGATGGGTGAGGGAATACCTGCCTCTACTCCAAGAGAGGCAAAAGTGGAATGACAAGAAGAGAAGTTTGAAGGCTGGAGATGTTGTGAGCATCATGGACGCTTCGGCTCCTCGTGGTTCTTGGCCACTTGCCAGAATACTTGAAGTTTTTTCTGATAAGCAGGGCCTAGTACGTTCTGTGAAGTTGCAGACAAAATCTAATGTCATTGAAAGACCTGTGACCAAACTTTGTCTAGTGCATGGGGTGTAACAGTATCGAATATATACAGTCTATCGAATACCTGATATTAGATACTAATACCCAGGTAACGGGTATTATCTGGATTACCTTATGGTATTTTGTAACATTTGGTTCCTTTTTTTTTTTTTTTTTTTTTTTCAATTTGTTTGAATTGTTGTGTCTTCTGGCCATCAACAATTAGGGGCCGGTGTGTAAGAGCCAAATGTTACTTGTTTGTTATGTAATTCTAGATTTTAATTTCTGTGTCTGACACTGGGTGGCGCATGTCTGTAAGTTCGCCACAGGTATAAAGGTAGAAGACATAACATTGTTGGGAGGTGTTTGACCCGGAAGGGCAAAGGGTTTTTGACCGCTTGCGCGGTGCTTTGTAATGCAGATGGAAATACCAAAAATAAAATGGACCACTATGGATTTCAACTACCATATTATCTACGAGAGTTTGTTTAGCACAGGGCAATCAAGTGAGCGTAGCATTATAACACAGAGCGTGTCAACCAGGCTATCCCGGGTCCAGGCACCTTAGTAGTTCGGTGTCAAAACGAACTCCTAACAGGTTACTTTGTTTACGCATACACACACATACACTTACACATACCCACACTCACACCCGCTCACATACACACTTAGATCAAACTCTTCAATCACTCTCGTCACTTGTGGAATTATGGATTTACAAGATTGCTCACTACTGCACTATGTTGGTTTGTATGTATGTATGACTGTTAAATAAAAAAATAAAAAATAAAAAAGGATTCTTTTTGCAAATCAAACAACGATTTGTCCCAAAAGAATAAATTATTCTCAATTTAGAGTTTGTTATTTGTATGGTCTGATGCGCATGAGTGTGGGCTGTGATTGGATGATGACCGGTGTTGTGATCATTCTCAAGTGTCTTGTTGCTGTTGTATCAGTCAGTGGTTAGATCAGCATAGAAGTCTATTTGATCAGGACAAGGGAGGTCCCAATATGGGACAAATAAATTAGGCCCACAATTAGGATATCCCGGCTGTATCATCATCCTGTGTACCATCACCTTTAGGACGTCAGTGTCTCTTTGACATAGTGACAACACTGTCTTCTCTAATGCAGCTCAGCCAGGCCTTATCCCCTTTTTTGTATATTCCGTGGGTGGGGATTATTTAAATGAGTAACACTGTGACTTCATAAAGCCCGGTAAAAAATGTGTTGTAGTCCAAACCAGACTGTAAAAAAAGATGGATGACGCCCCTTCCATTGGTCAGAAGTGAAGCCGCCAGTGTCCGATATGGCGCTGATATCTTGGAACTTGAGTCTGCACAGTACCGATTTCGGTACCAGACATGCGCAGCAGTGAGCAAGAAGTAAAGCCACGAAATCAAGGCCTGGCCCTCACTCTCGAAATTACATTTTAGAAATTACATTTAGAGACCCAATCTCCTCAGTCCTATGAAGATCCTGAATAAAGTCTGTTGGTGCATCAGTGACTACTTCTCTCAGAGAACCTATCACAGCTGTCAATCATGATGTCACACCACCGCATCAAATAACTAACTAACTAACTAAAGTTGAAAAGTGAAAAAGCATGATATGACCCCTTTAACTCATGTGATCATGTGACACCTATGTAGCAAACTACTGCTTGAAATGGTTATTGTATGCCGACTGTATATGTATCACAATATCAGTTATATAAAAAGTCACTTACTATTGGATGGATTTAAAATTGTACATTCTTAATGTGACAGCCAGTATATCATGGCAATTTGAATTTGAATTGACTTTGAATGGCATACAAGAATCAATTTCCAGTTCTCAATATTTGAGCCTTTCCGTTTCTATTGTAAGGAATTTTATTCAGTAGATGCATAAAAACTGCATGAAATGCATTAACTGAAATGCAGCAATTACTCCATGTGGCTTGCCTGAAAAACATAATCCTCTTAGTTCTGCCTGCACATTTCCACATGTATAGGAAATTGTGCTTGTAATTCAATATTATGTCTTGTTCACTTTCAGATGATTCCAATAGATGTTGGTTACCAGGGTGGCCACTAGTCACAGTGTACTCTCAGACAAATAAACATACAAACACATACAAAGCACAGCATTGGTTTTGCTGAGGCAGGTAGCTGCAATTATTGAGCATCCAATGACCTACCAATGCAAACCAGGTCCATGAAGCCGTACATGGCATAACAGATCTGGAAGAGGAGGTCCTGCCTTTGCCACTTGGCCGAGGGGCTGAGGGAGGACCACACCAGCCAGGAGATACTGGCTATCAGGAACAGTGAACCCAGAACAGCTGCAGCTATCTGGACTTTCTCTATCACTGTCAAAGAGATGGCCTGCCACTGGAGACACAGAAAAATATGATCAACTGACAGTACCAGACGCACATTTGAACATGTGAAAAACAAGACGACACTGGAAAATATTTATACAAAACACAGATAATATAAGTGACTTAAAGGTATAGCGGAGGATCTTTCTGAATTTTAGAGAAGACCCGCCCTCTTCAATTTTTAAAAAAAATGCACATGCACAAACACAACACTCTTGCTCCCGAGAGGGAACGTCTATTACGCCTTGCACAATTATGTTGCAAATTCTAAACTAACTGCCCTTCCGTGTTTTATTTACTTATTATACTGATCGATTGAGTGACCGAGGACTCAAGACATGATATGTGCAACCCTGTATCACACGAACTACGTTCTGAGGAAACTATTTTGCAAATCGCAATTACGTTACATAGCAACATATAAGCAGTGCTATTACGTTGGTCCTTAACCTAATATCTCTCATTGTTAATACATTATTTTTATACATAGTTGCATATGGAGAAGTAGCTTGTTGCATTTGTAATAATAAACACACAAGGTTTTAGAATATGAACACACAAGATTTTAGAATATTTCAGCGTGATACCATTTACCATTTTGGTCAAAAGGCTACTTTAGACAAATTGAGATGTTTACCGTGTCTATGCGGTGCATGACTCGTGCCAGGGCTAGCATTGTAGCTTGCATTAACTTTTACTAGTGATTTTAAATGGATTTCTCCAAATAGCGTGACAAACTTTACCTGTCTGGTAGAATCTTCGCGACTGCGGCATCAGTGAGAAGCCCAACCTGTGCTTTTAGCGCACGCCAGCGTGTGATATTCACCCAAAATCACTCTGGTCTTGTTTCTATATTCTGCGGCCTTTCTCTTCTTATCATACACTTCGTAAACATTTTTTCTCTTTCGACCCTCAGCCATTTTCAAAGGAATGGTTGAAACCGTAACTCCGACATAATACACCTGAAAGTGAAAACTACATAGGGATGAGCACGTAGCCTACGACGGCCTTACGTAAACATATCACCAGAATGATTGACACTTAGGTGGACCAATAGTATAGACTACCCACCCGGAAAAAGAAAATCCTCCGCTATACCTTTAATATCAGTCAGAATAAAACAGACTAATAACATAAAACCAAATATGCCTTTGGTAATATTACTAGAATTAGTCTGTGCATTACACTGATGCAGACGATCTTTCAAAAGTTAGGGGTCAGTAAGATTATATTTTTCATTTATAAGTACTTTTATTCAGCAAGGAGGAATTAAATTGATCAAGACTTGTTACAAAAATATATTTCAAATAAATGCCGTTCTTTTGATCTTTCATTATATTATATATAATATATATATATATATATATCATATATATTTATATTATATAAATAAATAATGTATTAGAATGATTTCTGAAGAATCATGTGACACTTGTGAAGAATAGAGTAACAGCTGTTAAAAAAAGAGGAATAAATTGCATTTTAAAATATTACAATACATTTAAAAATGCACTTTTAAATTAAAATAATAGAAAAAAAATGTATGATTATTTCACAATATTATAGTTTTTACTGTATTTTTGATTAAATAAATGCAGCTTTGATGAGCAAAAGTAACGTCTCTTTCCCTGAGCAGGGAACGGAGACGTTATGTCGGATGACGGAGAATGGGGGTTTCGATTAGAAAGTCATCTTCGAGTATTAAAAAACGAGCCAATGGCAAGGAAATGCCATGGCTCTGTGGAATTTGCATAACGTATCCCTGCCTCACCACGTGGGTATAAAGGGAGGATGTGGACGCAAACGCAGCTATGTCTTTGCTGAGGAGCCGAGACTGAACTCAGGCGTCTACCCAGCGGTACAGCGAAAGTGGCAGGGAGACGTAACGTCTCAGTTCCCCATTCAGGGAACGAGGGTTACATACGTAACCGAGACGTTCCCTTTCGTAGTCACTCCGAGTTACGTAGGATGACGGAGAATGGGGGTCCCCCGTGTAATTACGCCACCTTCACAGCTGTCTTCCAGTGCCCTGTGAAAGTCTGATCCCCTGTCGTGAAAACTTAGCACGGACGAGGAGTCCTACTTAGCACAGGAATACCAAGGTACACTGGGAAGCATATCTCAGAGGAAATATGCCACAGTATGCCTACCAGTAGGGAGGACTTAAGAATACACATATGGCCCAAGGGGGCTTCATATGGAGGAACATTGGAGTCACCAACCCGTAGGGTGGCTAGAATGTTAACTCCAGGGTTGGCAAGGTGGCTTGCCAAGGGAAGACACTTGCTCAGAGAGGTTTACAGTGGAAAATAGACATGTGGGGGTTACTAGCAGGAACCCATCACACGGAGGCACCTAGCCGACGTCCAGGCAATTAGACACTGGCACCAGCGTCAACAGTGCTGTAGGAACTCAGGGCTTCAATAGAAGGCTCAGCTGCAGTCCGTGGAGTGGAATGGCGAGCAAGCGAAGACACCTGAGCAAGTCCAGTACTGGCCGGGTGAGCGAGTACAAGAGAGGACACAGGCTCCATTCGGAGAATGTAGAATCTGGCGAATGTGTTGGGTGTCGCCCAGCCTGCAGCTCTGCAGATGTCTGCTAGCAAGGCGCCATGCGCTAGAGCCCAAGAGGAAGCCACACTCCGGGTGGAACCAAGGGGGCACGGTCGACCTTGCTGGTGTTGGTAAGCCAAAGCAATGGAGTCCACTATAAAGTGAGACAACCTCTGCTTTGAGAGAGCCCTTCCCTTTTGGCTACCACTATAACAGACAAAGAGCTGGTCTGAGGTCCTGAAACACTGCGTTCTGTCTACATAAGCACAGAGGGCGTGTACTGGACAGAGCAGTGCCAAGGCTGGGTCTGCCTCCTCCAGGGGCAGTGTTTGCAGGTTTACCACCTGGTCCCGGAAGGGAGTGGTAGGAACCTTGGGCACATATTCAGACCGGGGTCTCAGGATCACGTTAGAGTTGGCCGGCCCGAATTCCAGGCACGCTTCGTCAACGGAGAATGCGTGCAGGTCCCCCACCCTCTTGATCGAGGCCAGTGCAACCAGGAACGCTGTCTAGACAGGAATTTAATCTCAACTGATTGCAGAGGCTCAAAGGAAGGTCTCTGCAGGGCATTTGAGAGCACTAAGAGGTCCCAAGAGGGTACGAGAGGAGGGCGAGGAGGATTCAGTCTCCTCGCTCCTCTTAGGAACCTGACGATCAGGTCGTGCTTTCCCAGGGACTTACCTTAAACTGCTTCGTGATATGCGGCAATAGCGGCCACATACACCTTCAGGGTGGATGGAGACAGGCTTCGCTCCAACCCGTCTAGCAGGAAGGAAAGCACGACACTGATCGAGCAGGTCCTGGGGTCTTCTCAGCGAGAGGTTCCACTTCAACACGTAGACGTAGTACGTAGACGAAGTATTATCTCAAGTGGAGAAAAATAGATTGGGTTGTGGATGAGGGGACTCTCACTCTATGGAGCTCACTGAGTCTCGACCGTTATACATTGCGATGGTCACGTTCCGACTGAGAGAACGTGACACACCCACGAGCGCTGTCTGTGCGCGATCAAAGCCCAAACACGTCAAACAGTGCTCGCGCCCATCAGCTGAATCTATCAGAATACCGCACTCAGAAATACACGGGCAGATCGTCTTTAGAAAGACGCGTCTTTAAAAAGACGTGACGCGTGCACGCTCTTTTAGTGAGAGGAAAAAACTCAGCGGATGTTGAAGCGACCAGGGAGAGACACACAGACCAGCAGAACACTGCTCAGATCGCAGGCAATGTGAAACACGCTGGATACCCCAGTCACAGCAACACCAGAGAGTTCGCTCGTCTCGAAGAGATGTAGTCACTGAAAATATTTAGGATTTGGCTTGTGGAGTAAAGAGATTCTCTTGGCTCCGAAGCAAAAACATAGCTGCGTTTGCGTCCGCATCCTCCCTTTATACCCACGTGGTGAGGTGGGGATAAGTTATGCAAATTCCGCAGACCCATGGCATTTCCTTCCCATTGGCTCGTTTTTTAATACTCGAAGATGACAGGCTTTCTAAGCGAAACCCCCATTCTCCGTCATCCGATGTATACTCGGAGTGACTACGAAAGGGAACACAAATATATTTTAAAAAATCTTACCGACCTCAAACTTTTGAATGGTACTGGTTTACTTTTTTTGGTTTTATTATTTATTTCATTATTTTAAAGGGAGATCTTTAAGATCAAGTACATAAAAAACAAAAATTCTGTTCTTCACTTACCCTAATTCACTATGGTAAGCTCACAATAATATTATATTTTATAAGCAGTTGGGATGTCTACTTTTTCAGACAACTTTCTTTAACAACTTTATAGTTCTAAATAGACCCAACTTGAGATTTAATTTTATATATCATTGGAAGAAATTAATTTCATCATTCAGTATTCCAGGTATTCCTCAATTAACTTATTTTAGATAATTACAAATGCTTATTTAAATGTTTCCTTTATTACTTTTCGAATAAAAATCGTTTTTGTCACTACCCTTCTAATGCACAACATGGGCCTAAAAAGACCCGTATTAAAATTTCTTTGCTGAATATTTGAAAGAAAATTTATTAATCTAGGTATTCATTAAACATCTTGTTTTTGATTTCCAGAAATCATTATATTTATTTTTCCTTTCTTTATAAACAAACACAGTATTTGTATTTCTACATCAATTTTAAACACATGGGTAAAAATGACACATATAGGAACCGTTGATTGTCAAGTTATCAGGGTTTTTCTTTGCCTCAATGTCTGCCCAAACTTGAAAAAGGCCTCAATCAACTCTGAAGGTGCATGGAATAACTCAAACCATCTGGTTCTTCATCATAGAAGCAGTTTATTGAAAATCTCTCATCAATGACTAGATTTTCTTTTGTACTTGTCTCAATGATAATTCCAGAAGGTTAGCTTAATAACATACACAGAAACAGATATGTGATATGAGTCACTACAAAGTGCAACAAAAGTACAAACACCATTGTCAAATATTCACAATTTACACAGCAACTTAACAGCAATGTAAATAAAAAAGCTTGTAAGGCAGTTAGAAAGTTAAATGCTAAACTACTAGCATTAAACACCTTTCAAACATACACAAAATATGTAGTCATTAAAAAAAAATAAGTCTTTGTCCTACCAGTTGCATCTCAAAGTTGATGAAACATTGTGGCTTTTTCCAACAGTCTTTCTCCTTTGGTTTTTTAAACACTATAAACCACCAACTTCAGTAGGAGAAGCACATTTACTGTAAACAAAGATCTCTCTTGCTCCTAGTAATCACCTGGGGCCCGTTTCAATAAGGAGGTTCAACCAACTCTGAGTTAAAGCTTGAACTCTGAGTTGACTTACCCTGAGATGGGAAACTCTGAGTTTTCGGTTACAAAACAGCTGAAATGAGTTAGTTCAATCAACTCTGAGTTGACTGACTCTGGGTGCTTCTCATTTCTTATTTGTGCATCCTCGTTTCCTTTCCTTGCTTCTCAGCTCCACCCCCTGTAGGACACGAGGGAAGGAAGCGAGGAAAGGAAAGGAGGACAGAGGAATCGAATAAAAGCTTTTTTATATACATTGGAATACTTGTTCACTCGAGTGTCACTCAACAGTGTCATCAGCAGCACTAAAAGGATCTGCCCTTATGTTGTTGAAGTTTGGTTATTTAATAAATTCATAATAAATAATAATAAATATAGGCTATACTGTTGAAATATATGAGATGTGTGGTTTATATAAACTGCAAAGGTAAAGTATAAATTAAAATGATTGTGACCGATGTGAAGGGGGAGGAGAATTGACACGTGCGTCACGTTTAGTCAATGTAACAGTTCCGCGTAGGATGCACCTGTGTATCCTCGCTTATGACTCATCAGGAAACCTCCTCACTCCTCGATCCTCGACTCCTCACGGTGCAATTAGAGAATGGGCTTTATGCCCAGCTGCCCTACTTCCTGAACTTCAGCCAGCTCCTTGTTTCCTGTCTGCCATTATTGGTCAAATTGATTAATTCAGGTGTGCTTGACCTCAGTAGTCATGGCAACAATAATCAGACACACCTGAATTAATCAATCTGGCCAATAATGGCACACAGGAAACAAGGAGCTGGCTGAAGTTCAGGAAGTAGTGCAGCCGGGCATAAAGCCAATTGAGATGTCCTACAAGATGGCTGAGCTCGATCGGTTTCCGGGTCATAGGAGGGAGGACGGAGGAGCGAGGAGACGAGGAGGGATATTGAGAAGCACCCACAGAGTTAAGCGCGTGCACCACAACTATAAAAAGCCATTATCAATGGAGCGCAGAAATTATGAGTCACAATGGCAACAGTGCCAGACAAAAAGAGGTGTTGAGTGTAATTAATTACCAAGTAATCTAAATATCGTAATTTAATTAAAATTATTACATTTAATTCTTCTGTAATTTAAAATAAAATATGATGCAATTACATTAAATAGGCTACTGCATAAACTATAGACCAATTCAGTATAAAACCATAGTGGATTTAACATATATTTTTAAAAGGTATATTTTTTATGTAACCTTCTCCCTCTACACACTTTGATCAATTCAAGAATAATTCATGCAACTGAATATTGTTAATTTGAAAGCATTAAAAGTGCAGTTTCTTGTCTCTCCTCCTTGTATTAATCAAGTGGTTGAGTTTGATATAGGATTTAGTAATATGTAGACCAATACTTTCTAGAGATTGATTACTAGAGATTAATAATTACTAGAGTATTACTCCTGCGTTGGTGCTCCGTCACTTTGGAACAAACTTCCCCACGAGATCTGCTCTGCCTCATCACTCTCAACCTTCAAAAATCAAATCAAAACACAACTCTTCACTGAGGCCTTTGGGCTCTAGCTGCCTCGGCCTCGTGCCTCCTCCTTAATTCCCCCTTCCCATTCCATGTCCTTTGTTAAGCGTCCTTGGGTACTTTGAAAGCCGCTATATAAATTAAAGTTATTATTAGAGTAATTATTTCATTAATCTAACTACACCGTTGAAGATGTCATTTGTTGTTAATAATTCATACAATTTTAGAGTAACTTACTTTTATAATATCAGAGGTGAAACTGG
Source organism: Pimephales promelas (assembly GCF_016745375.1). Next base: position 466,974 of record NW_024121177.1, on the reverse strand, counting down.
AAGAATGTTATTCAACCTAAAGTAGGCTTCTATTACTGTGATACATTTTTAATTAAGTAAAAGTAAAAATACCAGTCTAAAAATCTACTCAAGTAAAAAGTAGTTAATTTAAAACATGAGTTAAAGTTGCTGAGTAACTTGTTTAACAGCGGGGGTGGGGTGGGGGGTTGTAACGTATGAGAGCTTCACAGTATGATAACCGTCTCAGAAAATATCATGGTTTATGGTATTAAACAATTATTAAATATATAAACTGCATTATTAAATTACTGTTAATATTATCATCAGTTAAAATTACAGTTAAATTAATTAAACATTTGTTCAATAAAACATATGTAATCAACTAACTTCAATAATTGATTATGAATAAGATTAACATCTTATTTTGTATCATTAATAACTTATTAAATTATGTTTGAAAAATAATTTAGTTCTATTAAATGTTTTTTATTCCAATTTTTTAATGATTTAATAGAAATATATTATCAAAAATGGTGGTAGCAAAAGTTTAGCAAACGTTTTAATCCTTTTATTTTTTGGCAAAGTGCTGCAAAACAGATTTAGTCAATTAAACCATGGACAAACAATATATATATTCCTTAAAGAATGTGTATTTTAGTGTTATTGTTGGTGTTTAAACAGCACTTCCTCTTCAAAAAGGGGGAGGAGACCGCAAGAAACTCTGGGTTTACTGAAGAAAACCTGCTCCCGACCAGGGGTGCGTTTCCTGAAAGCATCGTTGGCCAACTATGATCGCAAGTTGGTCGCAATTTCCATTGAACTCTATTGGTAACGACGGAACTTACGACCATAGTTGGCTAACGATGCTTTCGGGAAACGCACCCCGGGTTAGGTTCACAGAGTAAGTTACCATGGTAACTGACTCTGAGTATAAGTTCAATTGACTCTGTGCACGAGAAAAATGCTAACTTCCGCCTTGAGGGCGGATGTTGGGTACTTCGGTTCCGGTTGCCGTTGTTTACATCCTACATCAGTGGACCGGCTATCTAAAGCTTAGCTATCTAAATATATTTGTCTAAAACTATGTTCGTTTGTTCATTGTCAAGTCAACCAACACAGTTTTCACTCATATGGGTGGAGCCAGGCGCTGCTGCATTGTGAAAAGTAAACGATATTTCACATTTTGTCACCGCACCCAAGCAGTCGCTTCACAGAGTGGAGCGTTCCGTATCCATGACAACTAGAAGGAAGTTTTTAGGCTACTAATTATTTATTATATTATACCCTTTAACCAGGAGAAGCCCCTGGGTTTAGAACCTATTTTGCAAGGGAGACCTGTTTAGAAATATGTGTGAACAGCCTAATATGTGTTAAACAGCCTAACTTGATAACGAACGAACCAACGTCGGATACCTTTACTCCCTGTATGACATGTATAGTGGTTGTCAACACTGATCTATATGACATTCTATAGCCTATAGATAGCTGCTAGTGGTTGTCAACAACATAGCCTCTGAACATCTTAAACAAAACAATGGCCAACACAAACTGTTCTGGAAAATGCACTTTCTAACGCATGATTTCGCATTTTATAATGTATAGAGAGATATAACAGTTACCAAATCGCATAGCTTGAGCACGTAGCATGGCAACATTAATGTCCGAGTGATTCCACGTGTACCGCGTATGTACACGCCGTCAAATGTCCGAGCGAAACAAAACAAAATGTAGATCTACATCTGGGGAGCGATATTTATTTTTTCCTAGGATGGAAGGAGTGACGGGTAAGTTGGGGTTGAGGTAGGTCATATGCTATCATATATATCACATATATATATATATATATATATATAGCCTATATATGAAGAGTTCAGATGCAAAAGCCTCTAAATGCCATTTGAAATTTTCTTCTTGAATGATGATTTTTATCAAACTTGTATATTTAAGTTCAGTGATCTCACTTAAATAACAATTAATAGGTAATTATCATTGCCATTTAAGTGAAATCACTGAACTTAAATATACAAGTTTGATAAAAAATCATCATTTAAGAAGAAAATTTCAAATGGCATTTAGAAGCTTTTGCATCTGAACTCTATATACAATAATAACGTTAAGTGAACGGTATTCATAAACACGCTGAAAAGAGATGCGTGTTGATAGCATGCCAAAAATACGTGATACGTGTCATACATACGCAATTTCATGAGATCAGTCTGAGCATGGATGTTGTTGTGACTTAACGTTCCCTTCAAAATGATGCAAATACTGAGAAATGTAATATTTAAACCCCTTCTCTCTTGCTCTGGGGAGCTGGAGGAAAATCATTAGCCAGTCGATGAACATAATCGACTGTAATATTCGGCAAATGTTCAAGACATCTGGAGAAACATACATCCTCTACGTCGTCCACCAGGCTACCGGAAACTAGACACCCCATATCGGTTTCGCAGCCGGAACTAGCATATGCTAACGTGCACATAGTCCATTCAATTCAATTCAATTCAATCTTTATTTATATAGCGCCATTACAACACCCAGAAAGGTGCACAAAGCGCTTTCCATAAAATACATAAAAAGATAACAGTATATAAAAATTGCAAGATAAAGCTAATCAAAGCAATCAACAAAATAACTAACACAACCACTAAAAACAAAACAAATGATTACGTGTTAAAAGCCTTCCTGAAAAGAAATGTTTTCAACTGTGATTTAAAAACACTTAACACAGTAATGTTACGTAGGGTAGCAGGTAAGGCATTCCATAAAGTAGGACCCTGGATGGCAAAAGATCGGCCTCCAAACTTTTTGTATCTACACTTGGGGATAATCAAAGAGGTGCTCTGAGCAGGGGCTCGTTCTTCGTACGTTGCTTAAAACATCCGAGATCAAATGAGAGATCTAAGATGAGATCATCGTGCTAATCATGATCCGGCTAATTGGGTTCTTCGAACACACCTGTTGTTTATGATTAGTATCGCTGGATTGAGTTATCTGAGATAACTGCGCGTTCTCGCGTTGGTTTAAAAGGGGACATGTATCGATAGCAGAACCAGTGATCAGCAGCGCTGCTATTGGCTGTTCAGCATGGCCAAAGAACACGCCCAGTTTTTCTCCAAAGCAGAGCAAGCGCTTTTAATGCAAGGTTATGCGCGAAATTCAGTCTTTAATTAAAACGCCAGGAACACCTCAAAGTGTGCAAAAGCCAGGAGAGAGTGCTGGCAAAACTAGAAGACAAATTAAATGCGTTTGTGGTGGCCATGTTAGATGTTTTAATAACTTATTATTATTTTATTTTTATTTTCATAATTTCATAATTACTTTGTTCATTGTAATGTCGAGTCACCGCACTATAATAATGGACATGGTCAAAGTGAAGTACAAAAATATTCTACTTAATGGTAATTTTAGGCCTTATAGGCCTACTAGTCTCTTTTAAAAAGGCACTGTTAAATAAATGATTGTCTGTTTATAAAAGCAACCAGGAAAAAGGCTGAGAAAAAAATAATATGCTCCTGACCCTGGCAGAACAGCTGACCCTTGGGTTGAATGTGAATTGCCCTGTTGTGAAGGGCATCCCTGGGTTCAGCTCTTCCAGACCCACATCAGGGACCAGTAGCAGCAACACCTACATCACTGGGAAATGAGATTTAAATTATCTTTGTACACTATGAAATAATTTGTTGCTGCATTAAATGAAGTAGACCTATAATCCAAATTGGCTGGTTTAGTCATTTCAACTGTTAAATCTTGAGTAATGATAAATTGCTTTGTCTTTTGAAAGTAAAAACTGATAATTATGTTAATGTAAAAATATTTTGCCATGAGTTATCAATCACATTGCACTGGAGAGTGAAGAAAACTTCTCAGATGACTGTCCTTTGGAGGAACTAAGTACTTTAATTTTAATTGTGCCTATGCCTATTATTTCTGACAGGAGTCCACATGTACAGAAAGGCCTACAGAAGAGTCTGCACACAGCAGTGATACAGGGGTGGGCAGTGTAGAGACAACTTTTGCTTTTTATTTGTTGCATGAGGCATGTGTGACACAAACGACACAGGGTTAAATTCGTTCCCTATATGAGTCTTCAACAGAAAATAGAGTATTTTTTTGAAAAAACAAAAATCAGGGGGAGAAACAGAACTTGACTAAGAAAAAATTGCACTAGAAATAGAGTTGCTTCAAAATAAACTTCAGAGTAAAATCACACAGAGTACTATTGCTGACCTTGCATAATATCTTTTAAAAAGATGACTGAATAACTGGCTTTTCTTTACAAAGAACAATTGAAATAAAACTCTAAGCAAATAGAGTTTTGCAAATTTGTCTTGTCTTTTATTTTAGGCTTTTTTTTCCTTTTTCTGATGTTTGGCAGTGTTGTGTAATATGGCACATGCAATGTCACAGGCCCTGTCAGGTGCAACCCTCAGGCTTTTTAGACCCTGAAATCTTCCCTTTAGTTGGCCAAAGCTCATGTCATTGTGGCAAAAAAAACAAAACAAAAAAAAAAAACAACTAAGAGCACTACTTTGTGAATGGCACAACAGAAAGCTTATCAAGTTCTCCGCATCTCCAATAGTGTAAAGGAAGCCACTCGCAAATAATTTTAGGGCAATGCAAACATTTTGTACTGTTGTTGAAGCCCGATATCGAATCGACCATTAATGTGCATTTCCAACAAAATAATAATGTATTTAAACGACACCCTCACGACGATCGTTTCACGAGAAAACAAAAATAAATCTCAGAAATTAGGCTACACTATCGCGCTGCGCTGAAGGACTTCCCGTATCAGCCGCGATCTAATCCTGTTTACATGAAATAAGCCTGCTCGCGAGCAGGTTCAAGCTGACGGACTTGTTGCTATGACAGCAAGTCCAGGATGAGCGTCGAAGAACCAAACGATCCAAGATCATGCCAAATCGCCAACAATCAAATCCAGCTAACTGAGTTAGCGACGTACGAAGAACGAGCCCCAGCTCAGAGAGGTATGCCGGGGCCAGACCATTAATGGCCTTAAAAACAAACATGAGGACCTTATACTCCACCCTATAACGTACCGGGAGCCAATGAAGTGAACAGAGGACGGGGGTGATATGAGTATGTTTATGGACATTTGTAAGGAGACGGGCTGCTGCGTTTTGAACCATCTGAAGACGGTTGAGAAGAGATTGGTTAAGCCCAGTGTAGAGGGCATTACAGTAATCTAGCCTTGAGCTGATAAATGCATGAATGGCTCTTTCTAGATCAGCACGGGACAGGAATGATTTCACCTTACTGAGGAGCCTCAGCTGGAAAAAGCTAATCTTAACTACTGCACCAATCTGTTTGTCAAAATGCAATCTATTGTCAAGAGCAACACCCAGGTTACGTACAGTGGATGCAAATTGGGGCGTGAGAGGGCCAAAATTAAGAGAGCTACAAGGTGAGTCCGGGGTGAAAAATATATACTCAGTCTTACCTTCATTCAAATGAAGAAAGTTTTGAGAGAGCCACCGTTTAATGTCCTGGATGCAGTTATGGATGGGATCTAATGCTGAATGATTATTCAAAACTACAGGAAGGTAGACTTGTAGGTCGTCAGCATAGAAATGAAACTGAACTTTGTGTTTAGAAATGAGTTGACCTAGTGGCAGCATATAAAGAGAGAACAGTAAAGGACCAAGAATAGAGCCCTGGGGCACACCAGATGATAAAGGGGCAGCTGAAGAGGAGAAGTCATCAATCATTACTGAGAAAGTTCTGTTGGTGAGATATGACGAGAACCATTTTAGCACCGTGCCCTGTAGACCCACAACATGTTGGAGCCGGTCGATGAGTATTGCATGGTCGACGGTGTCAAAAGCAGCCGTAAGGTCAAGCAGCACCATAACCACTGAGTTTTTGTTATCCATGGCTCTAAGAATGTCATTATGAACCCTCAATAAGGCTGACTCTGTACTATGTAAGTTACCTCTCTTTCAGAAACGGGCTTGACTTACTCTGCTTTCTCGGGTTTGATATAACCCAGAGTTTCCTTCATTTCAGGGTTAACATACTCAGAGTTTTCACTTAACCTCCTTTCTGAAACAGGTCCCTGGTGGAGTTTGAAGATGTGGAGTTTCAATGACCAATCAGCAACCTTGATTCTCCCAGGTTCCACCATGTGCTCCCAATCAATAGGCTGCACTCATTTTGATCTTAAATCTTCTTTACCAATGATGAATTTATACTTTTTAACCATGTCTTTTCTTTTTTTTTCTTTCTCTCAAATTCAACTTAACATTGATATTTATAAATAAATAGTATAAATATAATTACTGCAGAAAACTATTAACCTGCCACACATTTCATAATTCCATGTCTGTGTAAATGAAAAGTTTTATTTAATAAATTTTTTTGTCACAGAAAATATTTGATATTTTGTGAAAGACATCTAGATATATCCTAATATTTGAACGTTTAGGCTATAAGGTTACAACGCATTCTCATCCTTTAACGTCATATAGAATGCTATATGACAAAACGGCGCTATACTATGCACATGGCACCCGTTATCGTTAATATAACACGTGCTGTGAGGGCTAAGTTTAGGTGTGGGGTAGGGTGTGCGTGTCATATTCACACTAAAGGAGTTATATCGTCTTGGGTTCGCGTGTTATATTAACGATAAAGGGTGCCATGTGCGTAGTATAGCGCCGTTGTTGCATATAGCGTTCTATATGACGTTAAAGGATGAGAACGGGCTGAGACATTGAAATCCATTACGAGTCCAAAAGAGAAACATGTCCAATGCTATTAGCTAGCCGCTGGTCTGGTCTACATATTCTATTTTATCTAATAGCTAGTTCAACAAAATAAAAGTTGCAATAGACAATTATATACAATTATTGTCAATGTTTGGCAGAAACTTTGTACCTCCATATTCATTTTTTTTTTGTGGTTATAAATCAGTGCTATCAGTCACATAAGCCGTCCTGTGGTGGTGTTCTGGTGCACTATGGCTGCTGTCGCATCATCCAGGTGGATGCTGGACATTGGTGGTGGGGAGATCCCCCTACAGTTGCAGAACACTACAGTTCAATTTCAGTGTTATCGGTTATATGTGTGTTATGTGTGACAAAGTGAAAACGAGCAGTTTGTGTGAGAAAACGACCAGTATTTATATTGTTTTTACCTCTTGTAACCACAGCCACGTCCAAGTGATCTGAGGGCCCGGGCACTTCGGTCTGTGCAAGCACTGGAAAGCGCCAGAAGTGCGCTTTCCGTGATCACTTCCGGTGCTTACTTCTGGCGCTTTCCGACGCTTGCGCAGATTGAAGCGAACTGCGCCCCCTCAGATCAATTGTACGTGGTTGTGGTTACAAGAGGTAAAAATGATATAAATACTGTTCGTTTCCTCACAAAAAACGCTCGTTCATCAATGGCCATCAATGTGTACTTACATTTACAAGTCACTAAATCATGTTTAATTTGGACTTCTCTGTGCATGCTCTTTGAGGTGGTGACCATAGACCTGCATTGTATGACTGATAGACAGGAACGGTTTGACCTAAAAATATCAAAATTGAAACTACAGCGGAAACGAAAACACCTACAACTTGGATAAAACATCCCAAAAATCAATTTCAAAGTGAACTATCCCTTTAACACAAAACCTAGGAAATATTAAAATATGAATTTGTGATAATTGAAAACAAGATATTTTGAATATTCATAAATCATTTATAGAAATGTATATATTATGAAATATTGAATGCTCAAATAAAATGCCAAGCCATGCATGAAATAGGAAATGAATACAGGTATTTTTAGACCCTAATGTTGCATTAGAAGGGGTATCCATAGCTTACACATCAAAGGGTTAAATACGTCCCCTGTAGACGTTCTCCTTGCTGGTTGTAGATCCTGGTGTAGAATGACAGATCCGATCATAGGCAAGTCAAGCAAAAGTACAACTGATGTTAAAAAAATAAAATAAAATAATAATAATAATAATAATAATTTTCTGTAATTGTATGGCCAAAGTTCTGAAGTGCACCTTTAAAATAACCAAAACAAAGAAGAAAATATCCTATTTATCATCTGAAAGTCAGATCAAAAGAAAGCAAAAAAGGTTGTATGGTGGTACAATGGCACAGTGATGGTATCCGATGGCTATATTTTGGTGCTGAATGACTACCATATTCATATATCACACATGGTATGCCAAGGTGCACTATAAAGCCAGAGTATGTAAACATCACCTTCTAATGAATTCGTTTTACAGCCATGTAAATGTCCAAACAATGAGACAAAATGTTTTCTTTTCCAACTTAGTAATGCTCTCTGCACATAGTGGGATCTACAAAGAAATTATTTGCGGACTGTGATGTGGAAGAAATTGGTTGGCCTTCAAAAAAAAGCCCACTTGAAAAAGCTAGGACAGGATTAGCACTTCATGGAGTGTTCCTTCAGGTGAACAGGTTGGTTATTTCAAACAAACAGCAACCTGACACAACGAATGAACTAATATTACAGTATGAATTACTGACTGTGAAAAACATGAACTTGTAATAAGTAGTTAAGCCTTCTTTATTTGTTATATTTTATGAAATCGCCTATGTGCATTAGATATCATCATCAACTTAACTATAAATGTTCATCTGTCTATATAATAAAGAACACAACCAAACAATGAAAAAAAAGCTTGTAATTAAGACTGTAACATTGACTTCAGTGTCTCTTTTGAACTATTTCTCCTGCATTAGCTCTATCACCTGGAAAAGCTATCCCGATATTAACTCGTGTTTTTTGTAATATCTGGTAACGTTTCCTTTTACAAACTATTTTTTTTTTACTTTGCTGGTGACGAGGATTTGCAATGCAGCCTTTTAAACTTGCCGGGGCAGTGAAGCATCTCTCACTGCTCTGCTCCTTCGTTTCTGCTGCTTTCTGTCTCGTCACGTTGGCTCTGAATGCCTTGTACTTTATGTCCCTCTCTGCTATTATAGTTTTTCAAGATGGCGGAATGACATGGAAGCCTCTGTGGACTTACCCGTCCCATGTACTGTATATAAAAATACTAAATTCTTAATTTATGAAGATTAGTCAGATAATTGGCAGAGATATTTGTACACCATTGAGGACATATTTATAAATAAAAATATTGATTTTAAATAATAAATTACATAAAATGTTATAGTGCCTTTAAGATTTTTTTCTTCACTACATTTCAAAGCATAACAACAAATCTCAAAGAGCTAATTCTTTTCAATGAACTGTTCACAACTACTGATTCAATAACTCAAGTTAACAAATCACTGACTTGGTCTTGTCTGAATTTAAAATGTTCCTAAAAGCAGGAGTAATATGATCCTCAGAGCTCGACTCTGCTGACTTCTAAAAAAAAATCATAATGATGTCAGACTAACCTATTTCAATTCTATCCTATCAGTGTGACTCAAGTATTTTGAGCAGGAGGATGGAGTGTATAAAATAAATAAAACTATATAGATTAGTTTTTTTACTTTTAAAAATATACTGTTACTTTTTAAAGCAAAATGTATTACTTTTACTAATGCAATATTTCATCAGTGTACATGGAATTAAAAAGGAACACACACACACACACACACACACACATATATATATATATACATGTTAAACATGTTATATTTTATAACATGTTATATTTTAACATGTTAAAATAAAGGAATAATGGAATTAAAAAGGAACACACACACACACAGACACACACACACACACCCACACACACACACACACACACACACACACACACACACACACACATATATATATATATATATATATATATATATATATATAAACATGGTAATAATAATGTAAAAAAAATAAAAATAAATAAGTTTAGTCAAAAAGATACCTGTAGCGGGTTCTTGGTGCTGATGGCGATGACCTGGTATTTGTAGTAGCAGAGTTCGCAGCTCCAGGATCCTCTCTCACTAATCCACTTTATTAGACAGGGCTCATGAGTGCAACGAACAGAACCACTACAGCGACACGGGCTCAGTAGCTCCCCCTGCAGGACACAACACATGCTCACATTAGCAGTAGCTAATCTCCGCCAAATTAATCAAATATTTCGGAAACTAGACACCCAGATTGATGGTAAATAAGACAACAATATTGTCATGCTGTGTATGGTTCAATTCAAAACTCTTGAGAAAGATAAAGTAAATAAAGTCTTAAATAAACACAGAGAATCACCCAGGAGAAATCATAATTCATACACATTAAATGAAGACAAGAACCAACAACAAGCAATAGAACCAAACAAGGAGTCTCATGAACTAAATGAGACACATGTTTGGTTAATTGGTAACTAAGGAAACTAATAATTAAGGTTAAACTGAAATGAAATGCATAACAAAGACACAGGAATGAAAACACAAAGATACCAAACATAACCGTGTGTCCACCAAAGCGTTTTTAGCCAGCTGAAAATGCTGGGCGCTCTGCTGAAAACTAGCTGCGAGTGCTTGAGAAGGTTTTGGCAGTGCAGATTTTTTTTTTCAGTTAAGACGCTTTGCTTGTTATGAGAATATCCGCAAACGAGTTACTATCTCATTTCACAGATAGTTTGTTTCTGTGTTGTTTCTATATTAAATGTTGATACAATGTAAAGTACAGTAGGTACTCAACCAGAATGCCTATTACCACTGCGACAACTGCCGCAGCAAATCCACCACAGAAAAAATAAACTAGTCGCATTTCAAAGTCGTTTGCGAAATGATTGCCAGGTGGGACATTTATAGTGAAAGGAAAATGTAATTATGTAAAAGTAGCCCTACATTTTAAATAGAATATTGCAAACTTCTAGAGCAGAACATTTTATGAATCAAAAGTTAAAATAGGCCTATCTCGCAGTCAGTGGAAATAAATTAGGTGCAATCAATGACGCTAAACTATTGAGGAATGAGAAGATTGAAGAGCGCTTCTCTCGCGTGTGTGCACAGTGACAGCTGAACAACAACACTTCTGGGCATTTCTCAGTGAGAGAAGCAGTGATAGAATAGAACTTAGGTTTCAATCATTTCGAGGATACTGTTTCAAATCCTGAGTAAACATGGTATTTATAAAATTACTATGCATTTCCATTTTACACTAAGGAACAAATCTCATCCAACAGATTGCATTCTCAAAAGCAGTTCTGTAAAAAAAAAAAAAAAAAAAGAAAAAAAAGAAAAAAAACTTAATGGGGTTCCATAGAAAGAATTAAAAAAAAAACATGGTTGTAACAGCTAACCAAGGTGCGATTTGCCGGTGGGGCCTCCACAGTAATCAATGCTATAGTCTAAATAGACCATATCAAATATATTTAAATATACAACACGCATGTTAAAACAACAAACAATAAAATCTAAACCAGTGCTTCTGCTCCTGTATTGAGAGATAATGCAGTGCGTTTCATTCACGATCCTGGTTCTAGTGGCCAGTGATTCAAGGCTTTTTAAAATGTCACTAAGTGTTTTGAGGTGGTTTTGAACAAAATAATTAAGTTTATAATTAAGTATTCTGACACACCACGCCGAGTGCGTATTCTAAAATCGTGTTTTATTCTGGCATTGAATTAGAGTTTGACAAACGTGGCGGCGCATTCAGTTGGAATTATTTTTTCTCATGACAGCTAAAATAACTTATAGCCTACTTCGTAATTTTTGGTCATAAAGATAAGATGTAATCTTTTAAAACTGTTAAAGGTCTACTTTTATTCATTTACAATATGTCTCACAATAGTCAAATCAAGTCAAATCACATTTATTTATATAGCGCTTTCCACAATACAGATTGTATCAAAGCAGCTTCACAGTGATAACATGAAAGTAGTACAACACAGATAATATTGTCTTCTCATCACAGGCGTTGGGGCATCCGAATCCCCGTGAGAGGCTGGATACAAAACTGGACCTGACGGACGCCATTTTTCTCAGGACAAGCGTCCCGAGATAACAGCAGAAAGGCAGATGGGAAATAATTATGATGTTCATAATGATTTCCATTATACGGGAGTCGGTGTTAGAAAACCACTCTCACACAAACTCTCCGCAACCCAACCATACGCGCCGACCCGTTTGTCTAAAAGGCTGTCGAGCCCCACTGGTGCGTTAAGCAGTTTCGGTGGCAAATGGTTCCGTATGGCATAACAGAGGACTAAAAAGTGAGCATTATGTGAATGCTTGACTAAAGAGATGCGTCTTTAGTCTAGTTTTAAACTGTGTCAGCGAGTCACAGCCTCGGACCGAAATCGGGAATGCTATTCCAGAGTTTTGGAGCTAAATGCGGGAATGCCGTTTCTCCTTTAGTGGACTTCGAATTTAGTGATCTTAAGGAACGCGGTGGATTGTAGTGAGAAAGAAGGTCCGTTAAGTACATAGGAGCTATACCATTTAGGGCTTTATAGGTCAGGTTTATAGGTATTTTGTAGTTGATACGGAACTTAATAGGTAACCAGTGTAGAGATACTAACTGTACCTTGTTTATTGAGGATGCAGGACAACCAGCTAATAAAGCATTACAGTAATCTAGTCCCGAGGTCATGAATGCATGAACTAATTTTTCTGCTTCAGAAATTGATAGCATGTTACGTAGCTTAGCAATGTTCTAAGGTGGAAAAGGCTGTTCTTGTAACATATGAAATATGATTTTCGAAAGACAAGATGCGGTCTAGTATAACACCCAGGTCTTTTACTGTAGTGGATAAAGTAACAGGACATCCGTCTATATTAAAGTTGTATTGTAAGAGGTTTTGTGAGTAGTTTTTTTGGACCAATAAGTAATACCTCCGTTTTATCTGAATTTAAAGGAACACTCCGACTTTTTGGGACTTTAGCCTATTCACCTTACCCCCCAGAGTTAGATAAGTCCATACATACCTTTTTCATCTCCGTGCGTGCTATAAGTCTGTTTGACGCACCCACCGCTAGCCTAGCTTAGCACAAAGACTGGATGTGAATGGTTGCAGCTTTCATACTAATCCAAATGAGTGGCAAAATAACGCAAACGTTTTCCTATTTACATGTTGTGATTTGTATAGTCACAGAATGTACAAATAACAAAGTCAAATGAGACACAGACATCTTTTAACCGTATAAAACCTGGGAACTATTCTCTGAAGGCGAAGCACTGCTACTTTGACGGAGTAATAACCGCATCACCGGAGACACGCCGTGGTGAGGAGAGGAGAGTTCGCTCAGTGTTTGGGTAACAGAGTCAGCAATTTATAAATAGTAAAAGCGTAGTTTAGAGTCATGGTTTTCGCTCTATTGTAAATAGCTGCGACAGTAAACAGGGGAGGTAATACCATGTTTCACAGAATTCCAACTAAAAACGCTGACTGGATGAATAAATGGCTAACTTACTCTGGATATTTATCCAAACACACCTAAATAGATTATCAAGGGACATGTTTGCTCGGTACATTTCAATGGACGACTAATTTGAAAAAATGGAATTTGCCACACGGACCATAATGTGCTGAAGGATACGGCCATCCCATCTATGGCACAGACAGGACAAGTGGATCACCTGCGGCTGAGGTAAGTGTTCCGTTATGGTTTTTAGATGACCTACTGTAACAGTGCTAGCCAGAGCTAATGTAACGTTAGTGACACTATTATATGATTAGGGTATGAATATGTTTTTATCTTATTCATATTTATCTTTATCTTGATGACACGCTTGGAAAAAAACGAGCGTTGAACTTGCACCCTGCGCGCGGCGCGCCTAGTAGCCTAAATTTGAAATAACCATGGAAATAACGAACTTGAGCGTGCAAAAGGGTACGATAGGCTGTGAGTTCATTGTGCCAAAAACAATTTGTGCTATTACTTTCCCCGTATTCTATCCTATAGTAATGCAATTATACTGTATATTATATACTGTTGAATACATTTGGTTCAGCTAATAAATTGCATTTAAATATATTTGATTCCTGTATTAATTAATTGTCATGTCATGTCATGTCATGTCATGTTTATTTATAAAAGCACATTTAAAAACAGCTTTCGCTGACCAAAGTGCTGTACATATAAAATCAGTTAATCAAAAACAATCACAAAATAATAAAATACAATGGATCATTACGTAATAGAAAATAAAACATACAGTAGCCTAGTAGAACGGCCAAAGTAACCTGCTTAAACAGTGTTGAACGCTATGGAAAAAAGGTGTGTTTTTAGGCTGCTTTTAAATTGCTCAACAGATTCTGCGGATCTAACGGAGATAGGTAGGCTATTCCAGAGCCGTGGTCCTACCACTGAAAACGCTCTGTCCCCGCGGGTGATGAGCCTAGTTTTCGGGACAGTCAAAAGGAGCTGATCCGCTGACCTTAATGCTCTGGCGGGGTGTAAGAGTACAGTATATCGGAAAGATAAGGTGGTGCAGTATTAGTTAAACATTTAAAAACTATTAATAAAATTTTAAACTGCACTCTAAAAGATACAGGGAGCCAGTGTAATGAGGCCAGTACAGGGGTAATTTGGTCCCTCTTTCTTTTCCCTGTCAGAAACCGAGCAGCCGCATTCTGTACCCCTTGGAGGCGGCGGAGAGAGCGCTGTTCGAGTCCGCAGTACAAGGAATTACAGTAGTCCAGCCGCGCGATGTCACGAAGGCATGGAATGCTCTCTCTAGGTCTTTCTTGGGGAGATAGGGCTTGATTTTACTTAAAAGTCTTAAATGATAAAAGCTACTCTTTACCACTGCACTGACCTGTTTGTCAAATTTAAAACTACAATCAAGAATCACTCCTAAATTTTTGGTGCTTGAGCGAGAGAATGTATCCAGTGGGCCGATAGCACTGTCCCAGCCCTGCAGACAGTTTGGTTCCCAAAGACTACAATTTTCGGTTTTGTTTTTATTAAGACTTAAAAAATTTGAGTCCAACCATAATACCACCTCCTCAAGACAGTTCTGTAAAGTTTTAATCGCAGTAAGGTCGTGTTTAAGTTCAATTGGGAGGTAGACTTGAACGTCGTCTGCAAAGCAGTGAAAGGCCACATTGTGTTTCCTAAAAATGCCCCGAGCGGAAGCATATAGAGTGAGAATAAAACAGGGCTTAAAATTGCACCCTGGGGCAGGCCGTAATTTAGTAGACAATGTTGAAGAAGAGTGGTCACCAAGCTGAACCGAGAAACTTCTGTTAGATAAAAACGATTTAAACCATTGCAGGGCAGTACCCTTGATGCCGCGCAATGCTCTAAGCGCGATAGGGTGTGGGCATGGTCTACAGTGTTCAAATGCGGCTGTTAAGTCTAAGAGCACCAGAACAGTAGATTGCCTACATCAGCAGCTAAAAACAAATCATTTAAAACTTTTAAAAGGGCTGTTTCTGTGCTGTGCTGGGATTTAAATCCAGATTGGAATAATTCAGTGATTCCATTTTCATCAAGGTGAGGCTGTAATTTATCATATACAACTTTCTCTACTATCTTAGACAGGAATGGAAGTTTAGAAATTGGTCTAAAATTTGATATCACAGTAGGATCAAGGTTGTTTTTTTTCAGCAGGGGCTGGACCACAGCATGTTTGAAAGCCGCTGGAAAGCAGCCAGACAGCAGTGAAGAATTAATAAAATCCAAAATAAGAGGACCAATTGTCGGAAATACCTCTTTAAAGAGGCGTGATGGAATAATGTCAAGAGGACAGTTTGAAGGCTTCATCTGCTGAACAACTTTGGTTAAATAAGACAGAGACACCGTCTCAAAATGATCAAACACAGCCGCACTTGGACACAGTATCTGAGGCTCAGACACATAGGGGGTGAGAGAGGACCTAACAGCACACACCTTTTCATGGAAAAACAGCAGAAATTTGTCGCATAATTCAGTTGAAGCTTCAACGTCAGCACAATCACAAGGGTTTAAAAGAGAATTTAACATTTTAAAAAGAAGCTGTGGCTTATGGCTGTTACTGGAAACCAGATTGGATAAAAACTGAGTTTTTGCAGCTTTAACAGCTTTCTGGTAATCTAACAGGCTGTTTCTTAATATTTCATAGGACACTTGCAAACGGTCCTTTTTCCATTTCCTCTCTGCGCGTCTGCACGCACGTCTATGTGCGCGCGTGACATCATTCAACCATGGCTCCAATACTGGTTTAGATTTTTTACTTCCCAGTGGAGCTACTTCGTCCAGCAAGTTCGAGCATTTCGAGTTGAAAACACCAAGCCATTGATCAACATCTACATTCTCTATGTCACACATATGAAATAATGAGTCATCAAAAGCGCATAAAAAGCGCGAGACAGCGCTTTTTCACCAAGGGCACCATGCCTAATTTATGACTTCACACACTTGTGGGAAGGACAGGAGGAATTGGGTTTCATCCCGCTCAGTCCGAACCATTCAAGTCCAAATTTGTTTTCATGATTGCCGAATGTAAATAGTTTTATCTCTTAAAACAGTTTAGCCTATAACGCTAGTATAATGTTAGTACATAGGGCATAGAGTAATGACAAAAAAAAAATCGCTTGTTATTACCACTAACAAGGCTCAAAATAGCCCCACACCAACACGACAGCATAACAAGGGGCCCTACATTCAAACCGAAGCATTGAGAACTTTGTCAGTGTCCAAACAGTTTAATAAGAAGATATTTTATACACATAGTCAACTTCGCGAATACTGGAGGAAGCCATCTTTGAAAAATAGTCTCTACCAGTCGATCTACGAACACCGATCCAAGTGCGCTGAACTGTGCAGAATCTCATATGGTCCGTTGTTTCCAGAAGAAACACAAACCGTTTACTTGTCTTCAATATGTACACGTAGCCTACTGTTCGCGCTCACCTTATCACCTTATTCACATCTCACCAGCGCACTTGGATCGGCGTTCGTAGATCGACTGGTAGAGACTATTTTTTCAAGATGGCTTCTTCCTGTATTTGCGAAATTTACTGTGTGTAAAATATCTGCTTATTAAACTGCATGGACACTGACAAAGTTCTCAATGCTTCGGTTTGAATGTAGGGGCCCTTGTTATGCTGTCGTGTTGGTGTGGGGCAATTTTGAGCCTTTTTAGTGGTAATAAAGAGCGATTTTTATTTGTCATTACTCTATGCCCTATATACTAGCATTATACTAGCGTTATAGGCTAAACTGTTTTTAGAGATAAAACTATTTACATTCGGCAATCATGAAAACAAATATCAGATAACGGTTGACTAGGTAACAATGTGTAATTAGACTAAAGGTTCATTTTGCGCCGGAGTTCTCCTTTAAGATGCGTTTTGGACAATTGGATCACGTGGGGGACACATTCTCGTTTTCTCCTGGTGTTTTAATCCGTCTCTTTTGTTCACTTTCAACCACTTCTATCCTGATTTCTTCAAGGGGAGGGTCTATGGAAGAGATCAATGTGAGGCCTTTTTCAGATCTTTCGATCTAATGGATGAAATAAGTGTAACGGAGGCCAGCTAGTATTTGCTGTGCGAGTAAACCTCACTACCCTGATCTCAATAGGCGCTCTAGCGACAGACGTTAGAGGCTGCAGTCTTTAGCCTCCTTGTTAGAGCGCCTGACTCTCATGCCGGAGACCTGGGTTCAAGGCCCACTCGGTGCGGGTCGAGTGGGACCCGGGTGTAGGGGTTACGTAAGCTCACGCAATTTACAATTTTACGTCAAAAAAAACATTATGAAAATATATCAGCGTTCGTTTCTGCTCCGACAGCCACAGCAAGACTATGGCGCGATAAATGAGTACATGTTAGAAATCAGGAATGGTGAGTGAACATCGGGCTTGGTGCGTACGTTTTTCATCTTCAAACCAAACTTGAGTCTCCAGCCGACAAAGTTTAAATCCCGTCTTGCTAGCGCACTTCCATAATGTTTACTCATTAGGTCAGTAGATGTTTGAACGCATTCGACCAGATGATGAAACTATGCGAAAGCTATCCGGTCAAATGTGTTTTCGACTGTCTCTGGAAGTGGACAAGCTCAAAACGTTTAGCATTTACATCCTGTATTTAGCGCCGTCCACTTGTGAATGGACAATTTCCCTTTCTACACACTTTGAATATTTAAGAGCATGTAACTTTTGTTTTTTGTGTCCCTTCTGAGGAAGTATTTTGAGCCTCTAACATAACCGTTGCTGTATAGTAATTGTCTGCCAGGGATCACCAGGACACACTTGCTCTCATTATGCTTAAAATACACCAGGCCAGTGTTATAACTTTCTTCTTGCGGAAATGGCATCTCAGTTCCAAAACATTTCTTGAAGAGCAAGTTCAATGCGGCTCTCTGAATAAGAAAGCAAAGATTAAATTGCTTTCAAACATCAAGCAGAGTTGAAACAAAGAATAAAATGAGGCAGAGTATTGATATTGTAATCACTGTGCAGAGGAGAGCATGTCAGCTGCTGTAATACGTGTTTCCCACTAGAGGGAACACATTCCTGTCTCTGAGCGAGACACTTTTTATGAGAAGAAAAACAGGGAAATTAACAGCCTTATTTGATGAGGAGCATGTCTTGTTTGTTTGTTTTTTCATGGTGAAGGAATGCACATTGATAGCTGGGTTGTTTTCTAAGGCTCTGGCTGTCTTGCACAGGGAATAATGTTCCCTTGTCAGAAGAATGCACCTGTCTGAAGCTCAGAGAGCGGGAAGCTATCGTCTGAGACTCTCAGTTGTTTCACAGCAGTGCTTTCCTCCTCCACATCTCTCTGGCAGGTCCACGCATGCACAGTTTTCACTGCCTACTCATGAGGAAGTGTTTCTCTGTGTCTGTTATCCTGTACAGCAATATATACTCTGCCTCAGGGGAGACCAGCTTGAGAAGCAGGAAATTTGGCCTGATGCTAGAATTAAAGTGGAGCATTATTGGTGTGAAGAATAAGTGTTCAGATTCTGATTAGGTAAGAGTATTGATTATATTTATATTTTATAATAATTTTTTTTTAATTGATTATATTATTATTTTTTATCACATTGTTATTGTTGTTTCATATCTTTTTAACAAACAAAATAAAGAAATCATTGATTTTATTACGACAAACCAGATATTTCTTCATATTATGATGTGTAAAGAAGGCATAATTTAATGACTGTTATAGCAATCCATCATAAAACGATAATGCACTGTGATCAATATATATTATATTAATTATTTTAGGTGATGAAAATTTGTAATATTAGGCCTATAGTCTTTGTATAAACAGGCAAACTTAATTTTCTTTTTTTTTGTGTGGAACAAGTTTTTGCAAGCTTTATTGATCTAATAATATTATTGATCAATTATTGATCTTCTTCTTTTTTTCATTTCGTTCAAGCAAAACTGGTTTGTCTAATAATATCATTGATCTACTATAATAATTTGCACCAACAAATGATTTGTTCATTTCGTAAAACTAATTTACAAACGCATATTTGACCTGCTCATAAATCGGCATCCAGGCCAAGAATCTTCTGAAATCCATTTCCAGGCTTTCTCGCGCACTGTGGGTCATTACTTTGATTGACATCTCTGGCATCCAATAGTTTGGCGCAAAGCGTCAACTTTGGGTTCTGATCGTTCGGGCGTCCAATCAGATTCGCCCGACTGCAAGAAGCCTCGTCATCAAAGTAGAATTTGAATGTAGGTTATGATGAAGTATCCGAAATTCCCCTCCCCTCTGCGTTCGCCGGCGAGGTTATGGCTTCTGCTTTGTTTAAACGCTACTCTCATCCCAAATAATAATTCACAAGACGTGTGTTGTAAATGATTCTAAAATACCTTTTTTAACAGTGTTATTCACAGAGCCCAACTTGCAGAAGACGCGTTTCCATTGGTTGCAGCTTCTTACGTCGTGTGTGTGCTTAGTTTTTTTCTCGGAAATAAAAATTAGACTATGACCTAAACATGGGTTTCTTGTTTCCCAAAAGGGGTTCTGGAACTAAAACGATGTGCCTTCTGAAGGTTCAGCATGTTTGTGCGCATTTTTATCAGATGAAAGAAGGCAGCGGTGAAAAGAGCTGTTTTTGCGTTTACTCACTGCTAAGTTTAGTGCGATATGGACGGAAAGGGGAGGGGCTGCATTTGGCATGAAAACAGCGTTTCCCAAGTGCCACCCCTATCATCATACGTGCTCAAAAAACAACATTTCCTTAGTGTGCTTCGGTATATTATGCTACAATAGTGTTTGGGGGTGATTTAGGGGTCAATAAGTCTAGGAGCTAAAGTACAGACGCCATTTTGTTAACTATTAAATTTCATGAACTTTAAAAGAGAGGCACGACTTTATATGTGAGAGTAGTTAGTATGTCGTATCAACGGATTTGTTGAGGAAATGTGGAATTGCGTTGCACAGCTCTGTCTGTAGCGAGAAAAGCGGAGGTAGGAGGTGTGTCTTCACTGTTGAAATACCGGCTGGGGGTGTGTCCTTTTACGTTTGGAAATACTTTCCATTGTTCCACTCTATTGCCTTGAAAACACACCCCCTCGGAGTCCACTAACCAATCAAATACAGCCGACCGCCTCTCGTGCCCCGCCCACAAATCTATATTAAAGCCTCCTTCATCACATGCCGTCGGCATAAGAAAGCTTCATTACAATAGTGATTATTGGAGGATAGAGGAGGATTATTCTCGCATTTTCCTGCGTTGAGAATTTTATTGATACACAATATTAATTATGGCCGATACGAAGGTTGACTCCGCGAAAGAAATCTCCGCAAAGGTAAGAATTGCTGCCTGTGGAAAAACAATTTTCATAAAAAAAAGAAAAATGCTTTAATTTGTCTCCTAGTTCAGATTGAACGCGTAGGCTATTTTGGGCTGTAGCCGGAAAGAACCGTTGATTAAGTAAAGCAAACGTACTCGAACTCTGTAAGTGGTTTTAAATTGATAAATTCATTGTGATGAGAACTTTAAATGGGATACATTGTAACGAGTTCAATAGCGCGTGCGGAATGAGAGCACATTCAAACGCAATTTCTCATTGTCCGGAATGTAACAGTCTGCGCGCGCGGGTTCTTTGTTTATACAAGCGTGTCGGTTCCCCTTTGAACGGCGTTGATGCGCGCTGGAGACGTCAACTATATAAACGGGATAAATCCATAAACATTTTATTCTTTCTACTTCGTTTCCCAGATCCTTTATCATGCATAAATAGCCTAATATGTTACACAATTTGCTTGTTTAGCTTGTCCTATGGTTTTATGGATTTATGTATTTCCGTATAACAATGTTTTGAGCACTCATTTATTCCTAAATCCGTTCATTCATTGCCGGTGAGTTTGTGGCAGTACGGCGGGTTTGAGAGCGATTTAATCGGTCGATAGCTTCTGGGCTGAAAGTTTGCCGGTTCGTCTAGGCGGCTTGAAGCCTAAACCGACAGGAAATCTCACATATGATGAAGAGAAATAGAAATGGTTGCAAATTTTACAGGATTAAAGCAAGTTATTTCGGATTACAGCTGTTCGTGTTTATCATGTCCGATAGCGATTGATTGTGATGCAGCCGATAGGCTACGCGGAACTCGGATTAACGCTGCAGTGCATCGGTTTTCAAAGACAAATAACACATTTTTGAAGTCCGTGTATAAAAAACAAGTGAATAAATTGTAATGTTACCCGAACTGTTTGATTGGGTTGCAAATTGTGGTGCCGTTGTCTCGAAAGCCCTTTACACTCACAGAGGCAGCTGATATATGCAAGCCCAGAGATCGAGTACGCTGTTTAATGAATTTCCAACGAGTTTCTATTTTCCATGTTGTGCGACAGCAACGTGTGCTTGTTGGTTTACTAGTTTGAAGCCAGAGACGTCGGTGAATTTAAGGGGGCGGTCCAAGTTGATGTGGTTGATAAACGGCTTAAGGGCTAAAGATTATATAAACGAATTAATGCAAATATTTGCATGGGTAAGGCTCATTTAACTGTATTTGACAGGGCTTTAATTGAAAACGAGACCCGACAAAGCAAATTCAAGGACCGCACGATATTCTGACATTTATGACGGGTTGTGTTTTTTTGCCAAACGTTTCTTGTCAATTCTGCGACTGCGCGAACTAAATCCAGGTTAACGTGATGGTGGTGGTGTTTGCGTGCGTGTCGAACTCTGTCGTGTTCGGGATGGATAGACTGTGAGAGCCATGCGTGCGCTTCTTTGTCTTTCATTAGAGTTCGGCATCAGCTCGCGGAGCCACAATTCCGTGGTTCTGAATTATCCCGCTTGTTTGGCGTTTTAAGCTTTTGTTTTCTGGAACTGCAATGTAAGCAAGCGCGTACACGCTGAAATATGGTTGCTTAATGCATTTACATTTTACAATAACCACAGCCGCTGAGCCCCACTAAAGTGTCAGATTACAAACGAGCTCTCTCGATAGGAGGCGGGAGCACGAGTCGGATGATGGACAGCACACGTCTCTGCGGCAGCCAATCAGGCGTCAATGTCAGAGGGGCGTCATTAGAGATGCAATTTAAATTTGTGCGCATAGGGGGCGTTTTGCTCACGTCAGTCGTAATCTGCATAGACTCTGCCTATTGGGCACAGATGTCTCCAATCTGACAAGTTTAATGTTTTAAAATATTAGTCAAGAGAAATGCATAACATGTATATTTTTTGTTATGTAGGACTTGAAAGAGAAGAAGCTCCTTGAGGAGAAGGAAAATGGAAAAGATGCCACTAATGGAAAGGTAATTAAATGTGGTCATCTACTTTAGTTGCCTATTCAATAGAGAACATGCACTGAATTTTTTCTTTTAAATGTGTAAACAGGAGAATGAGGAGAATGGAGAGCCTGAAATCGATGATGAGGAAGACGATGAGGTAGATGAAGAAGACGAAGAGGAAGGAGAGGGTTGGTGCAACATTAATGTTCACTCTTTACTGCCCATGACGCAAACTTACTCGAAGATGTTTTAATTGTGGCTAATGATCATTTTCTGCAGGTGATGAGGATGAAGACGAGGATGAAGATGACGACGAGCTAGGTGGAGGAACGAAACGGGCTGCTGAGGATGACGATGAAGATGATGAGGTACAATCATGAATCTCTATGCCAAAAGAATACTGTGGTTTACACGAATTGTGACAAAAAGTAAAATTAATTTTCGAATCCCCCTTTTCTTTCAGGATGATGTCGACCCCAAGAAGCAGAAGAAAGATGATGATGATTAAAGGATTTTCATATTGCTGAGCAGATGTAGACGCCTCTGCTTTAACCCAACCGTTGGAGCCAGTGGCATAAAGGACTCAAATACATAAAACATGGTCATTTTCAAGTTCGTCACCCATGTCAACCAACTGACCCCCAATTCAAAATTTTCTAGCGGACCGACCACAACGCAGATTTCCAGCATTCGCAATGAAATAAGCAAGACAAGGATTTGTTTGTATTTTTATTTACATTTTATATTTTTGTACATATTGTGAAGAGGTCAGCCACTTTATCGTGATCTCCTGTGACCAAAACGGTGCTTCTTTATGAAATTTTACTTGTTTGACCATGTCTCAATATTTCAACATAAAGACAACATGTATAAAATCAACAGCCATTGAACTCAGAGCATTCCAGTAAATTTTATGTATGAACTTTAGTTGTACCATAACTAGTTGTACCATAAACTAGTTTTTGTATGGGAGGGCTAGGCCAAAGAAAAAAGGAGTTTTGGTTTCTTTTGACTTTGTTTTGTCTGCATTATTTGTTTTACCTTGGCCTGTTTGTTGTATGTGTGGAGTTTGTTGTTCAACAATAAACTTAACTTTTATTTTGTGACTTATACCAATTTCTTTTGTTTCACAATCACATTTGCCACTTGACACGACCATTCATTGTGTCAAGAGACCTTGGTGCAGCTTGAAAAATTAAGGAAACATTAATGAACATTTGATACACTTCACCTATTAATTCAGTTCATTAGATACTTGACCCATTTAAGAGTATTATATTTTTCCAAAACTACTTTCTATATAATGTATAAAGGAATATGTGATAGAAATATATAAAGTGATATATTAAGTTATTATACAAAACATCAGATGTCCAAACTAGCATGATTGTATAAAATGTTTGCTGCACTCTGGAAAAACTAAAAAAGTCAAGTGTCATTGGATTTCTAGTTCTCAAACAAATAAAATTATTTTCCTAAAAGCCATACCGCTCCATCAACAGCTCTAACAACCTAACCTGACCTTAACGTGCAGGTGCGCTGTCATAAAGATTGAGTTTACACATTTATTTCAATAGAAGGGATCCTGCTGGAAGTAGGCTTTTAAAGGGATAGTTCACCCCGAAAATGAACATCCTGTCATTAATTACTAACCCTCATGTTGTTCCAAACCTGTGAGATTTCTGTTCATTTTCAGAACACATGTGATCTCATTGATGAAATCTGAGAGCTCCCTTTATTATCAGCTTGATCTACAAGGACCAATGAGGTTCATTCTTGTGTTACGCACCACTTTTGAGTTTCAACAAGAACCAATGAGGTTTGTCTGAGCTTCTGTTAATGTTTCAGTGTCAATAAAAGCTTAAATTAAATTGTTCATCATAAAGCATTCAAGTCTCTTCAGAGAAATGGGACTAAACTGCTAAATTCATATGAATTATTTTTAAGATTACTTTATGAGGTCATCATCAAATTGGTAGTTGCGTAGCCGTCAACAGAGGGACACAAATCGCTCACATTTCATCAAAAATATCTTCATTTGTCTTCTGAAGAGGAACAAATGTCTTGCAGGTTTGAAACCACATGACGGCGAGTAATTAATGACAGAATTTTCATTTTTGGGTGAACTATCCCATTCACACACGCATTCACGCACATCTGCATCCTTGCCGCCTTCGCACAGCTGCAGGAGATTTCCCCACTAGCCTTATAAACGCAGGTCATTTGGCTCAGTAAAAATGAACTGAATGTGTTTGTGTGTGTTTGGCTAAAACACCGGCTGATGTCATGTCTAAAAAGGGGTCTATTTCAGGCTTATATGTCAGGGTCACGTTTGAGGAGACTGAATGCTTGTGGTCTGGACGTGACTGAGTTGTGGATATGTTTGAGACTAAGTCACATTACAACTTTTTTTTTCTACACAGAAATTTGTGTGTAATGGGACAGAAAACATATAGAAAACAGCAACTTCGCATACAATACGACATAATGTTGAATTTAACTTTTCACCTCACATTTTGCATCCCTTTAAAACACATTTCCCAGCGTTCATTGCAAGCATGTGCTTTGATCTTGATAAGAGTGGAGCTGCTCAGTCTAGACCGGATGGCAGCTGTCGACCAGCCTCAACCGATCTCGATATACCAGCCTTCACTGAAGTGCATCTCAATATGCAGGCAGCAGCTTGAGTGTTTGAGGCTTCAGCACCACTGCCGGTATGTGACAACAGCAGGACGCCGATCTATCAAATACTACATGTAAATGCTGCACGTCAAAATGTTGGCTCCTGAAATTCAGCGACATATCACGTAGTCTGGTCTGACAAGTAACACATCAGATAAAGTTTGTGATAATGCTTATACTTGGATAGACACCTCGGGATAAAGTGGGAATGCGGAAGTGAGTTTTTAAAAACATGCACTAATTTGAAACATAGCAGCAAAAGTTGGTTGACAAATTGTGAAAGAAGTGAAACTGCAACGCTCTATTTAAACCGCTTGCAGACTGTTCAAAGATTCAAATTAAAGTCGTCTCTTTATATTTCACAAGATTTGTTAAACAATTTTATTATCTTACCAGTTACAGATGACGTAGCCTAATATAACAGCCAGAATCGATGAATATCCAGTTTAAAATCTCTCCATAATTAATCCTTTTTTTTTTTCATTTTGACTGACAAATGGGAAACTAAAACGCTTTACAGCTATTTAAAACTGACGAAGCACTGGTAAAACCATGTCCACATCATGCTGGGTTCATGTGTGTCCTCATTCAGATTTCCAACAGCGCGGTGCACGAGTTCTCAGTGGATGTGACAAACTTAAGCGCGCGCAGCGCATGATCTCATACAAATAAATCGTCAACCGTTTGACTCGCTAAAATTCACCGTCCTCTTCTGTCTCCTACTGGCACCCAAAGGTATCGCACACCAGCGACGTCACAGACGAAGACACGACGAATGGAGGGAAAGGGCCCGTTCTTTAGGTTACAAATTTGAAACGAGTGGCGTAACTTCTTTTAACTGGAAACGCGTTAGCAGGCTAAGTCATAACCACAACACACAGTAGACTAGGCCTTTATCTTTTTTTAACGGAACACGATGCAAAGTGATCATGTTTAAAAAATATGGGTTAAACCAGATGTCCTAGCTTTAATTAGAATCGTTTTTTAAATGATTTAAAGTTTTATTTTTAAATTATGTTGATATTGTTGAATAACCTTTGTGTGACTACATTGTATATTATGGTAGGCTACAGAAAAAGTGCCATTTTCTAGGTTCATGGTATTTAGGCTACATGATTCTTCAAGAATGTTGTAAAAAAAAACAAAAAACTTTTTTTTATTAGTTCCCCCTCTCCCTCCAATCTTCATTGAGCAATTGTTAGTCAATCTTTACATTCTAGCCACGGTAAGTTCCAAAGTCTTTGTCTCTAAATCCTATACAAATGCAGGTGGCAGTTGCTTCTTTAAAACAGAGACATGGCCAGCTTTACCCCTTGATGCATTCAGTTGGGGATTTGTGGGGGTGTGTATTTGGGGTAGAGAACCCCCCACCCCCACCATCATCATCATCACCACCACCATCACCACTACTATCATTACTTTTCTCCCCCACCATCTCTGTTTCCTCCACCCCCATCACACATGCACACCAGCTCGCCTTTTGTTACCCCACCTTTTTTGAACCAAAGCAGCCTTTGCTTAGTAACGTATAGTCAAGGGACATCTTGTGTTGGATACGGCAAGTGCCACTGAAAGCACATGGCAAGGGGCGCTGTTAATTGTCCCTAAAGGCAAAGCTGTGGCTGCTTGTACAGCCCGCTGAGATTAAGTGTAATGAGTGCCTTGTGAAACACGATAGCTTTGAGAGAAAGGTGTGATGCAAGTGGTCCTCCCGTATTAGTGTTCAGGTGAAATAATTAGGATTAATGAACACAGCAACCATCTAATTTCATGGGCTGAAACGGTCTCCCTGATCCTTCTTATGTAGAGGAGTTTATAAAATAAAATAAAAAATGCAGTTTTTGAGCTAAATTTACATGCATGTTCATACAGTATATGATTTATTTCAGCCATGTAGGAAAGTCAGAGATGCTCTCCTGCTCATTCTGTAGGTTGTGTGTCCTATAGACATACCGTTCTCTGCCCACTAGGTGGCGCACTTGCACGGCTCTCACAGCGTCATCATGTGTCAGGCAATAGCGGCCACTTTATTAGGTACATCTTCCTAGTACCGGGTTGCCCACTTTCCCTTCCTTCCTTCAGATCTGCCTTAATTCTTAATCGCATAGAAAGGTGCTGGAAACATTCCTCAGAGATTATTTTATCCATTTTGTCATGAAAGTATCACACAGTCAACGGCCGCACATCCATGATGTGAACATCACATCCCAAAGCTGCTCTATTGGATAGAGATCTTGAGACTGTGGAGGCCATTTGAGATTAGTGAACTTATTGTCTTGCTCAAGAAACCAGTTTGAGATTATTTGAGCTTTATGACATGTTGTGTACAGGTAAGATGGTTAGCAACAATACTCAGGTCGGCTCTGGTGTTTAAAAGATTGATCAATTGACGTGTGCCAAGAAAATACAACACTACACCAGCAGCCTGAACCACTGATACAAGAAAGGACAGATCCATGCTTTCATGTTGTTTACGCCAAATTCTGACTCTATCTGAATGAAGAAATCAAGACTCATCAGACCAGGCAACGTTTTTCCAATCTTCTATTATAGTTTTGTTGAGCCTGTTTGAATTGCACCCTCATGTTCATGTTCTCATCTGAAAGGAGTAACAGCTGTGTGTTTCTTCTGCTGCTGTTGCCCGTCTGCTTCAAGCTTCAACGAGTTCAGAGCGTGCAGAGATGCACTTCTGCAGACCTCAGTTGTAACAAGTGGTTATTTGAGTTACTGTTACCTTTTATCAGCTCAAACCAGTCTGGCCATTCATCTCTGACCTCATCAAGGCATTTTCACCCACAGAACTGCCTCTCACTGGATAATTTATCTTGTTCTGCCCATTCTCTGTAAACCCTACTGATGGTTGTGTGTGAAAATCCCAGTAGATCAGCAGTTTCTGAAATACTCAGATCAGCCTGTCTGGCACCAACTAGCATGCCATGTTCAAAGTCACTTAAATCACATTTCTTCCTCATTCTGATGCTCAGTTTGAACTTCAGTAGATCATATTGACCGTACATGCCTAAATGAATTGAGTTGCTTCCTTGTGATTGGTTGATTAGATATTTGTGTTAATGTGCAGTTGAACAGGTGTACCTAATAAAGTAGCTGGTGAGGATCCTGGAGATACAGACACTTAGGCTAGGTTTACACGGAAACGATTCTGAAGAGAAAACGCAAATGTGGTGTTGCGTTATCACTTTTTATTCTGCGTTTAGATGAGTGTTATGGGTGGGAAATCCGTGTGCATATGGTGATGCAAAAGTGTGTGAAATTCAATGTAGTACTCCAGGTGGCACCGTGAAGCTGTGCCACACAACAACACCAAGTCCACGCGCCTGAGTACAACCTTCACTGTCAAGCAGACTTTTGCGTTTTTACCCTTTCACACGGAAACACGGCGGTGGAGCGTTTTTAAGATTTCCACTCTGGAGGGTGGTTTCACTTTTTTGCATTTTTTAAGCCCCCAAAACGCCGTCGCCGTCTAAACAAAAGGCACATCCGATAAAATATTTTTACGTTTTCACTCGCGAGCGTTCTCGTGTAAACAGGGCCTTAGGATTTCCCAGCCAAAACGCTCGTCTATACGCAGAATAAAAAGTGATAACGCAACGCCACTTTTGCGTTTTCTCTTCAGAATCGTTTCCGTGTAAACATAGCCTGAGGCCTCCCCAAAACCACACATGTAACATTAGATTTCATCATTTATAGGATTTGCATCTTAGGCCCTGTCCACACTACTGCGTTTTCGTTTAAAAACGGAGACCTTTTGCTACGTTTGCACCTCCCGTCCAGACTAAAACTGAAAAAACGAAGACCTAAAACGGAGAATTTTAGAAACGCTGCAGCTCCGTTTTGCGTTTTGAATCTGCGGAGGGTATTTTAGGCCCCGTCCACACTACTGCGTTTTCGTTTAAAAACTGAGACCTTTTTGCTACGTTTGCACCTCCCGTCCACACTAAAACGGGAAAAACGAAGACCTAAAACGGAGAAGTTTAGAAACGCTGCAGCTGCGTTTTGCGCATCTCTGGAGGGCGTTTTAGTGTGGACGAGACAAAACGGAGAACTTCAGAAACGCTGACGCAAAGGCTGACGCTTGGCTCTATGATTGGGTGTTATCAGTCATGACGTATCCTTCCCTGATTCGTCATTCACTGTTTACACCGGCACGCGCATGCCCAGTGTTGGTGAATGGTCACGTGATCCTCGTTTTCAGTCGTTTTAATGTGGACGGAGATCGTTTCTAATATGCAGATAAAACGCTTGTGTGGACGGAGATCGTATTCGTTTTAATTCTCCGTTTTTAAACGAAAACGCAGTAGTGTGGACGGGACAAAACGGAGGAGTTTAGAAACGATGTCGCAGAGGCTCACACTCGGCTCTATGATTGGGTGTCATCAGTCATGACTTGTCCTTCCCTGATTCGTCAGCCACTGTTTACACCGGCACGCGCATGCCCAGTGTTGGTGAATGGTCTCGTGATCCGCGTTTTCAGTCATTTTAATGCGGACGGAGATCAATTTTAATACGCAGATAAAACAGTGGTGTGGACGGAGACCGTATTCGTTTTAATTCTCCGTTTTTTAAATGAAAACGCAGTAGTGTGTACGGGCGCTTAGTTAACATTAACGTTTGTTTATATTTATGCTTTTAGAAGACACTTTATCCAAAGCAAATTACACAAGGGGAGCAAAAGCCACTCATCAAAGGGCCATCAATATTTCTATGCAGTGTTTATTAGACAGCTAAATTAGGAAGCAAGATAAAAAAGGGCAAATATTCATACTTGTATTGTGAGTGAGTGTGTAATTGCATTGATTTAAGGGTGTAGGGTGGGTGAGTGCTTGCAGAAAAGTTAACAATGATGGTTTAAGTTAACAGTGGATGTTAATGAACCCTTCATGTGTAGTGATGAAAGTATGGGGTCCTCTCCTTTTTTATGTATAATTAAGTTTTAATTAATTAATAAATTAATAATTAAGTTGTTTCTCTAATTATTAATATGAAACTGAACAATAATGGAAGTTCAGACATTTGAAGATGGTGTTCAGGTCATGGTGTTCAGGAATGACCCAGGACCCTCCACACATTTCTTCCTCTTTTTCATGCATGGAGCGATTTGGATGGATAACAGTAGATGACGTCTTCTCCCCCCACCTCTGAACCATAGGAAATGACTCTTGCTTTCTAATATTAGATTTTGGTAGGATTCCAGGTGCCGACATCTGAGTCTGTGTGTGAGCCTGTGAGTGTGTGTATGAGCTCATGGACACGATTGTGTCTCTCTGAGTGTCTGTGTTGTCTGTGTGTGCGAAACCCGCACTGATCCTATTCTGAGCTTGGCTGTTAATCGGCTTACTTGATATCCTGTGTGTCTGTGTCTTCTGTCTTCCGTCTCAGCACTTTTGTCATATCTTGCTGTCAGATCACAGGGCAAGCTGCATGGCTCTTTAGCTGTTAAAATTAATAAATATTGTACAAAATTTGAGAGCTGATATTTTGTATCAGCACTGGGAGTTTTCACTGTTTGCATCATCACATTGTTTATGCTGGTGTGTCCAACCCGATCTCACGGGAATTCGTACGAATTTTACGAGGTGGCTAATTCGTAACAATTCATACGACCTCACTCATACAAATTAGTACGATTTTGCTAAATCGTACATATTTTACGAATTGGCCAATTCGTATGAATTCGTACGAATGACCTACCCCTGACCCCGCCCCTAAACCTAACAAATCGTATGAATTCGTACGAGTGAGGTCGTACGAATTAGCCACTTTTTAATCACTCGTACGAATTTGTACGAATTGGTCGTGAGATAGGGTAGGACTATCAGCCTGTGCATTAGTGGTGGGGTTTTTCCGCAGTAGGTTGAATCGCTACACCAGTAGGTGGTGACAAATTATTTGTGTGTTTCCTTTTTTCTTTTTTTTTTAACCTAATGTTCAGCCAAAATGTCATAACTGGATCTTCCGCAAAATGCGTCAGACTCTATCATTTAGTCCATTAAACTTTTATGTAAATCACAATACAAAAGAAAAGATCTGTCGCTACTTCTGTTTCATTGCGACTGTAAAAACTTATCATCATGTGACCTATTCCAGCATCAGTTACGTCGCTTCACTGTCATTCGCAAATCCTCTCCCGTGGCCTCATGGGATAGTAAAGTATTCATTATATGGGATAGTAAAGTATCCATCAGAAGTTGCTCACCCGGTATTTTTGCCTTCTCTTTTATGAGTACTGTGAATTCGGACACACTTTGTTTGTCACATACTTTTTTTCGCCTACTAGTTTGGGAAGTATGCGATTTCGGAGGCAGCCACTGTTTAGTTGAGTCCACAACTGCTTGTTGTTTGGAGATGCAACGGCTGTTCCTGCTTCTTTGCATTCATGTTGTATCGAAATGACTGTAATAATGAGAATTCAGACTTGTGAAAAACATTCACTTCTCTAACTCGTAATTACAACTTGTAAACTGGCAATTTTCTCAGAGCTCCAGTTTGTCATCTATTCTGACATGACGTGAATGCACCATTTAAATTTGTCTGTTTGGAACTATTTATGTTGGTGGAGCAAATGGTGCGTTCACGCCATGTCTAGAAAACAAACCAAACTTTCCATTCGGAGCTGCTCAGTGTTCACGTCCTAGGACTTGAAATTATGTGTTTCTGTGGCAACAATATTCAAATTGATATTCAAACAAATTCTGTGTAATTTGGGTAATAAATAGACAAAACCTTCCATCTCTCACCTCCCATCATGCCATTAGGGACTTATTACAGCTACATTTACACTTATTGCTGTAAACAGATTTTATTGAACCTATTTTGAAGCAAGTGCTTGCTTGTGATAAACGTGGTACCACAATGTTAGCATGTTGTGGGTGGTTGCTAGGGCATTGCTATTCAGTTGCTTTGGTGTTCTGGTCATTGCTTGGGCATTCTTGGTGGTTTCTTCTTGGCCTAAATCAAAAGGGCTCACAGAAATTTCTATTTAATTTTGGTCCCTATTTATTCCCCAGGTCCCTGTTTCAAGTAATATCATCCATTGCCTCAACAAGCTGCACGGTTTGAGGTATCATTCAAGCTTAGTGTTGCATGAGTTGTGTATGAGCAACAATGCCTTCTTTGGAAAACTGTATCTTCTGATGCAGGCACATTCTGCGTGTAGCCAACAGATGTCCTTCATATTCTTCAGCTCAATGAAACAGCCAATTATTCACTTCGAGAAGGGCAGACTGATATTCCCCAGTCATTCCTTTAAGGAGCCACAAATGAATTATCGCCCTTTGTCTCACAATATGATGATCTGAGATTTAAGATCATATTCATATTCGTATTTCACTATAGAAAGGAATAGATTGGGTGAAGGGATAAGGATTTCTTAACTACAATGCCCGAGTTGCTCTTTATTGAATTAGGTCTGATTTGGAAACACCAAGGTTATACACCCAACGCAGCATTGGATAAAGCATGTGTAAGAAATGTGTAATGAGTAAGGGTGAATGTTTTCAAGGGCAGTAGACCAGTGGTGTGAGCAGTGTGTGTGCTTATGATGATGAAAGAGTTACAGGTTCCAGCTGAGCTGGCAGAGCATTCAGCAGAGTGTGCTACCTGAACCCGTCTACCGATCTGTCTTTCTGTCTGTCCGTCCGCCCATCCATTCATCCATCCATTTTTCTGTCTGTCTGTTTGTCTCAAACACACACGTCCCTTCTACTATTGGTTTAACAAACAGTTCCACCCAAACTGAGTGGTGCAGGAATCACGTAGTCTAACTGGCAGTTTGCATCACGCTGGTTCCCTTGACAAAAACCCAATAGGATTTTTATATAGGTGTAGCAAGGTTCAGGGAAGAAGGAGGCAGGAACCAGATAACAATCAAAAATCAAACTTTATTCAAGTGAAATAAACAAACAAAATACCTCACGGAACTGCTGGCTACCCAAATAAAACATAACTACCGGCCAGCAGCCCCTCGCGGACGACTGCTGGCTTACCAAATAAAATATAACAAAATACAAACAAAAGCAGGCCTGTTCCTCTCTCGATCATCCACTCCCTCGCTCCCCCTTTATTCCTCTGTGAGAGATGAGAGACCGGTGTGCTTCACAGGTGCTGCTCATTAGCAATCGCACCACCGGCATCGCGACTTTCTCTCACGTCCCTCAGCCGTCCTGCTCACCACAATAGGCTTTTGGATTATGGCTAAAAACAAGCTCAACAAACGTGTTATCTGAATGATATTTAGATAAAATGATCCTGCCAGTAGAATAGCATGAGAACTTCATGTCTGTCTGTTCCGCCTGTATCATCTCAGTGAGCTTTTACAAGGTTTTATGCATGCGGAGTAAGGTGAATTTAGCACTTATAAACTAGTCTAACTCAAATATTCTGGGAAAATGTTTTTAGATCAAATCTGAATGAGTTGTCAGAAACTTAGTGATGAGACGATGAATGCGTGGACCGTGGAGTAGTTTGATTATAGCCTAGCTTTAGCTTTTTAAACTGGTGATTGCATTTAGTTTGGAAAATGCTTGAAACCGCTATTGTGGACGAAGATCGTTTTGAAATGAAAAACCTGTTTTCAAATGTATCTGGATTAATGTAGACGTAGGCCCCAGTCTGGGGTGCTTAAAAAGAGTGCAATCCATTTGATGCAAGATAAAAAAAAGCAAGATAACAGCTGTACAACTAAACTGGAAATGGCCTTGCTTTCACCCTGTTGTGAGATTAACTAATTCAGGAAGGGCTTCAGCAGAGGTCAGCACAGCCCATGGAAACACAATCAATGTTTCCACTCAGGCAAGTCATTGATCTTGAATATCATGTACAGTAGTTGTAGTAGTGTTGCATGTCACAGCCTGCCACATCATTGCAGACAAGCATCCAGTAAGACTTGAGAGATGCATTATGTGTAAAACATGGCCATATGCCATGTACTGATTTGCTCAGACTAATCTTGTCGTTTTATTTGCATTGTCATTGTTCAGTAATGTTCATTAGTAACTTTTTATGAGTGTACTTTAGCTGTGTTTCCCAGTTTTTATTTATTTTTATTCATTTATTTGCCTTAGGTAACCCCAGACTTCACAAAACTGAACTGGCATTGCCAATACATGTTTGCACAGTGAATTGTGGGCTGACAGTGGAGCCTCGTCTTATCCAAGCAACAAATTGATGAGAATCACTTTACCAATGTGCATTAGTGAATGACAAGATGTGACCGTCTGAAATGCCATCCACACTTCTGCAAAACACAAATAAGCAGAATTTCATCTTCCTTGTCCTGTGAGTCTAAAGTCTGGTGAGAACAGCTTAGTGAGGATTTTGAACTGTCCGTGTCATCATAAGCAGCTTTGCTGCTTTGGTCAGAAGTCCGTTGAACTGAAGACCACCTGAGTTCTGTGGAGCTGATAAGGTGGTTTAGGACATTATTCCTACCCTGTCAGGCCATCATTAACATGTATTCTACATTCAGTAGCATCTGCATACTGTTTATTTAAGATTTACAGTACACCAGGTGTAAAAGACGACGAACATTTTTTTTTTTTTTTACCATTCTTTTTATCTGCTTTATATAATCCGGACTTCTGATAAGCAGCGCAATGTTGCAGACCACATACACTCACCTAAAGGATTATTAGGAACACAATACTAATACTGTGTTTGACCCTCTTTCGCCTTCAGAACTGCCTTAATTCTATGTGGCATTGATTCATCAAGGTGCTGAAAGCATTCTTTAGAAATGTTGGCCCATATTGATAGGATAGCATCTTGCAGTTGATGGAGATTTGTGGGATGCACATCCAGGGCACGAAGCTCCCATTACACCACATCCCAAAGATGCTCTATTGGGTTGAGATCTGGTGACTGTTGGGGCCATTGACAGTGAACTCATTGTCATGTTCAAGAAACCAATTTGAAATGATTTGAGCTTTGTGACATGGTGCATTTTCCTGGAAGTTAGTAGCCATCAGAGGATGGGTACATGGTGGCCATTAAGGGATATAAATGAAACAATGCTCAGGTAGGCTGTAGCATTTAAACAATGCCCAATTGGTACTAAGTGGCCTAAAGTGTGCCAAGAAAACATCCCCTACACCATTACATCACCACTACCAGCCTGCACAGTGGTAACAAGGCATGATGGATCCATGTTCTCCTTCTGTTTACACCAAATTCTTACTCTACCATCTGAATGTCTCAATAGAAATTGAGACTCATCAGACCAGGCAACATTTTTCCAGTCTTCAACTGTCCAATTTTGGTGAGCTCTTGCAAATTGCAGCCTCTTTTTCCTATTTGTAGTGGAGATGAGTGGTACCCGGTGGGGTCTTCTGCTGTTGTAGCCCATCCGCCTCAAGGTTGTGCGTGTTGTGGCTTCAGAAATGCTTTGCTGAATACCTCGGTTGTAACGAGTGGTTATTTCAGTCAAAGTTGCTCTTCTATCAGCTTGAATCAGTCGGCCCATTCTCCTCTGACCTCTAGCATCAACAAGGCATTTTAGCCTACAGGACTGCCGCATTCTGAATGTTTTTCCCTTTTCACACCATTCTTTGTCAACCCTAGAAATGGTTGTGCATGAAAATCCCAGTAACTGAGCAGATTGTGAAATACTCGGACGAGCCCGTCTGGCACCAACAACCATGCCACACTACAAATTGCTCAAATCACCTTTCTTTACCATTCTGACATTAAGTTTGGAGTTCAGGAGATTGTCTTGACCAGGACCACACCCCTAAATGCATTGAAGCAACTGCCATGTGATTGGTTGATTATATATACTATAATGGCTCTTCCTTTAAACCTATTGATTTGTGATAAAGCTGTGTAAAACCTTGTATAACAAGACTGAATGGTCAATATTCCCTGTTCCTAAATACTAAACACATTTTTCGTTTGCTTTTCTTTAAAAAACAAATGCAGTTGAAGATTATTCTGCTGCAGTTTATTGCTTCATCAATTGCAAGACTTCAAAGGTGTGCTTCAATAGAGTGGAGGAGAAGTGCATGTAAGTGAACACACAATGAATGGCTCATTTCCACTGTAGGAGAAAAGGAAGCAGAGGCAATTTGTAATTAGCATAACCAAAGGCTACATCAAATAACTGGTTCTGCTCAAACAGGCAGGTCAGATGAGAGCAAAATCTGGGTTCAAGGGGTCTGCCATTTCATGTAATTTAAGCATTGGGTGTTATGTCTTGCATACTAAATAAGTGTGCTTATTTAATAAGTAAACATGATATGGTGAATTTACAGTGAGGTTCAGATTTCAAACCAAGTGGCATCGGCAAGCAAATAATTCTAGACCTTTTCTCAGAACTAAAAAATACTTGTATAGTTTTTACTAGTATAACTTTTGACAACTTTTTTTGTGTGTGTGTCAATGTATTTTATGTATGCTTGCTTACGTTCTGTTCCCCGAGATGCCCACTATAAACTGATCTTTCCTTGAATGCAGAGAAATGATGCCTCATCAGATTGTACTTTAAAGCAACATGACATCATGACTTTTGCGTAAACATACACGCCACTTCCGAGCCAAGTGGCGTGTTATCTCTACGCATTTTGAGCTATCCGCGTGTATCCGCGTGTTTGCGTGTATGTCTACGCCATTAACGTCCGCGTCATTCCGCGTGTCTGTGCACGACGTCAAATCTCCAGTCATAAATGCCATTAACCCCAGTGACGGTTAAGTTTAGGGACGGGGTTGAGGTAAGTCATATCTTTATATAACGTTAAGTCAACGGCGTTCATAAACACGCTGAAAAGCGATTATGCGTCTTGATAGCACGCCAAAAATGGAAATACGAATTGGCGTGTCATACACACGCTACTTCATGAGATCAGTCTGTTTAAATGGATAGTTCACTGAAAAAATGAAAATTCTGCCCTTAATTACTCACCCTCATGTCATTCCAAACCTGTAAGACTTCCATTCATCTTCGGAACACAATGAAGATATATTTGATGAAATCTGAGAGATTTCTGTCCCTCCGTTAACAACTACACAACTACCACTTTGACGCTTCACAAAAGTTCATAAAGAGATTGTAAAACTAATCCACATGTGATGAACGAATTGAATTTAGGCTTTTATTCACATAAACATTCTTCAACTTACACATCAGTTGTGATAAACGGAAGCTCAAACATGTTCAATTGACATGCTTCTCAACGTGTCAAGCAGGTTTTGAGGAACTCAGGAATCTTTCAGGTTTTTATTAAAATTTCTTAATTTGTGTTTCAAAGATAAATGGAAAAAAAGCATGAGTTTGGAGCAACATTATGACAGATTTTCTTTTGGGGTTTTTTGGGGGCGAACTAACCCTTGAAGTACAAACAAACTGGCAGTAATTGTACCAATAAAAGTGTTTAAACTTCAGGGGCCTCTCTCAGAGGGGCCACCCCAACTTGCCATTAGATCACATTACTGAAGTCATTTACAATGGCAGTTTGAAAAACCGGCCTGATGTTTCTCGCCACCATACTTTGCTGCTGTTGCCAGGACAGCTAGGTGGGAACATTTAGTAGAAAACAGAGAGATTGGTGTATGGAAAATATGCAATGGATGCATAGGTGTAGTGGGCCAAGGATTTTGACAGTTTCAGGCTAGCTTAAGGGTTTTGTGAGAGCCACTAAAGGGTGTGTTTGTGCATATTGTGTTCAGGTGTCAGTGCGCATGCTTAAACAAATATGTGTGCAGTGCAACACAAGCTCTCACACATTAACACACACTCACATTCATACAATGAGCCCAACCCTTTGCACTTTCTCTTCTTGAACAGAGGAAGCTTTTGTACAGCCTGGTACACGGTTGCCGAGTCGAGACTGCCAAGGAGGCTCTGTGGTGCTGTTCCCTCTCCTTTCTCTCCCCCTTCCATTCACTCTTTCTCAACAGCAACCAGACACCAGGGCTCTCTGTGCCTTCCATTAAGGGAAACAGCCTTCTGACCAGCACTCATTCACTGGCTTCACTGGCACTACGCCTCTTTTTCCTTATGTGGTATGTGGTCATTGCTGGGCAGCCCGGGTCAACGCCCAAAGCACACTCTCGCACCACACACATATTTTTAAAATGAAGACTCGTACTATGATTTGCTTTGCCTTTCTGGTTGGATTAATGTATTGTGGCTAGACTATATTTGTTGAGCTCTGTGGAAATATAGTTTGACGCAAAAAAAGACTTACCACTGGCTTTTTTACACCCTAACCAAGTATTTAAATTGAAATGAATAATGTCTTTATTTGTAAAAGTCTTTTTGTACAAAAAAACTAGTACAAAAAAGATTTTGTACTAGTTTCTAAATTACTTGCTCTACATGCCAAAATTAATTATATTCATAAATATTGGGTTAGAGCATGGTGCCAGGGAAAATCTTTTAAAGTGTAAAACGTGCCTTTCTTGGTTTAGTTTCGTTCTCACTGTTTGCTCTGTTCCAGTTTGCCTGAGTTCCTAGTTAATTTTCCTGTTTCCCCTTAATTAGCTTGTATAGTTCCTAATTCCACACACCTGTTATGTTTCTCTCTTGATTACATTATCTGTGTATATAAGCCCCAAGTATCCCTAGTTCATGTGTCTATTATCATATATGTTAAACATGGTTGTGTGTTTGTTTGTCCTCAAGCAATCTTCTGTTTTGACATATTAAAGGGTTAGTTCACCCAAAAATGAAAATTCTGTCAGTATTTACTCACCCTCATGTTGTTCCAAACCTCTATGTGTTTATTTGTTCTGCTGAACACAAAGGAAGATATTTGGAAGAATGTTTCAATCAAACAGATCTCAATCCCCATTGACTACCATAGTAGGAAAAAATATATACTATGGTAGTCAATGGGGAATGAGATCTGTTTGATTAAAACATTTTTCCAAATATCTTCCTTTGTGTTAAGCAGAACAAATCATCATGTTAAGCATTAAGCAACATCATGTGCTACCATGGAAGTATTAGTGGAGTGAGGGGATGATGGAAGACACCGTCCACACTCCCACCACTGAGGGTGAGCTGCAGTTGGCCTCTGCAATGACTTAAAAGAGGATGCATGCCTTAATTGCCTGTCCCTGCTGGTCCCGACCAGCTCAAAGTCTTCTTTGTCTCCAGAGTTCCCACCCAGCCTTCCCTTCCAGCCTCCTCTTCAAAAGTCCACCAGTCCATCACCGATTGCCAGTGCCGATCCTGACCTCAATGGGGCCCTAAGCAAAATTCTGCTAAGGGGCCCTCTTCCTGACCCGTGACGCCGTGACGTGAGCTATGTAAACCATTTGCCAATGCTACACAGTCACACCTGACACTCAGTGCTCCAAATACAATCCTCCCTCCTTTAAACAAAACAGTCAAAGAACAGAATAAACAAACAATATTTATTGAATAGAGTATTTTCCATAGAATATTAAGATAACAAGTGAATATTATTAAGTAAGTGAAAATTAACGTAAACATAAATAAGAATAACATAATAAATTATAACCCTGAGCTTTGGCTTTTGGGATTAACTTTTGTTCTCTCGTGTTTTTTTTTTTTTATTATTATGCATGTTGAAGCAATTTTTGATTTATGGTAATTATTTACTGAGGGATGTGCATCCATATTGACCAGTATGTCCAGCTAATCAACATTTTAAATTCAATATATATCAATAGTCAATCAATGTCAAATTGTCAATATTGCTTTCCATTTTGCACAATTAGTGCTGCTGCAGTTGTTTAGAATGTTTAACTACACATTGACTGAGACTAATCAGTGTCTTGTTTTAAAAGTATGTATGTACAATGTGTACTTTGATGATGAGTGCCATCATTTCCCGCCCATATATTGTACAGTATGTCCACATATATTTCTGCTTGAAAAAATGCGCGTTTCATTTCGTGCACGCGCATATGAACGCATGATAGCATAATAACACATGCGATCATCTTTTCCGAGCTGCAGTAAACAAACACCGTTGCACAACTTGCACTTTGTTGTTTATCAAAAACAAACGTAATAAATAATTGTATTTTACTCTCACTTTTGTCAGTCAGGCACAAAGAGAAGTGATGCAAGAGATGCACTGCCTGCCCAGCTAGGTTAGCAAGACCGAAAAAACACAATAGAAATGTAAACTTAACTTTACTTTGCTGACTGACAGCAAATTTGGAGAGGAGGCAACACAAGTTTACCTGAATGTTGTTCCCGCAATTCACTCTCATGTTTTTTCTTCTTCCTCTTATCGTGACCAGAGGGATAGTTTCGCTTCATTTTGTCAACATTAATTGACGCGCTATGACATGAGGAGGGGGAGGCGGGGCCTTGAGTAATTTGCGGGGCCCTACGCAGCTTGCGTAGTGAGCGTATAGGGCGGATCGGCTCTGCCAATT
This sequence comes from Pimephales promelas, assembly GCF_016745375.1. Next base: position 426,380 of record NW_024121177.1, on the reverse strand, counting down.
GCCTTCAGCACCTGGGCTTCTCCTATAATTTTACTGTTGTTTGGGTTTTCCTGTTTCCACCTCTGACCAGTCAGGTGGATCCCTGGCTCTGCCTCATGCCACTGATCCTGTCAGCTCCACTTGGACTCCTCCCTCCCTTGGCTGCACAAGATACCATCGCCCTTACTGCTCCATTGAGCTCCCTCACCCCACCGGCTCTGCCTTGGTCAGACGTCGCTCTGTCTGCGCCACAGACGTCTCTACCCCTTCGGCTCTGTCTGCCTTTCCTCCGGCTCCACCTCAGTCCTCTTGCACCCTAGCTCCACGTCAGACGCTTGTCACTGCGGCTTCACCTTGACCTCCAGGACTATTGGTGTTGCACAATCCCATCTGCTCTGCATCTTCGCATTGGGCTGCACAACCATCGGCTATATCTCCATCATTCATCCCGCTGGTATGATCAGACAAGTCACCACCATGGCCCACCATAGGTCATCTTCTTGGCTGTGTTCTGGGTCCCCTCCTGGCTCCATTCACCATCATCACCAACCTGGTTTCATCCTATACCATCTCCTCTTATTTCCTTCTCTTTGCCAGCCCCTCGTCCTCTTTTAGAGCTGTTTATGGTGTACTGTAACATGCATGTCCTGTTTTAGTTTAGTTTATGCTCTGTTCCTGTTTGCCTGAGTTAATTTCTGAGACTGTTAATTAGCTTCCATAGTTCCTAATTCCACACACCTGTTCTGTTTCTCTTTGGATTACATCATCTGTGTATATTAAGGGGACTTTCACACTGGCAGTTTAGTTCGGAACGGGGCATGGTTCTCATGAAAAATCGCTAATGTGAACGCTGTCATGGGACCCGGGTGCACACTGGGGTACCGAACCCGAGACTACCTGGAGGAGGTGGTCTGAGTTCAGTTGCTTCCGAACCGTGCCGCGGTTCGCGTGAATGTGAAAGCAACACGGATTCGGGCGCACACTTGTTCAGGAAGTAAAGTATCCTGCGCATGCGTTTTAGCTTATTGTGATGTATTCAATTAAATAAAACACTTGTAAGGGATGACGGTGTTGATGATTTACCTTGGATACGAGCGAGAGTGAGTCTGCAGTGTATTCGTGCACTCATTTCGTGTCTTAGGCCATCAATGTGTACTTGCATTCACGAGTCATTAAATCATGTTTAATTTTGACTTCTCTGTGCATGCTCTTTGAGGTGGACCCCCTAAAACTGCATTATATGACTTACAGACAACACTGGTTTGACCAAAAAATGTCAAAATTGGAAATACTGTGGAAACAAAGACACCTACATCTTGGATGCCCTTGAGGTAAGCTAAAACATATCAAAAATTAATTTCAAGGTGAACCATCCCTTTAAAGAAAAAAAAATGGGCCTGGTGTCACGGCACGGAGCAAGAAGCGGACGTGGGAGCTTATAGCGCAAATTGTTAACGATTTATTCCCCTGCTTGTGCGCACCAGTGCAGTAAATGCAGAGCCTGCAAGGTGGGACATAATAAGGTGGGACATAAGAACTGCGACATAATAAGAAGTTCTGAAAGTGCTGTAATGTTTGCGTGATGCCTGCTTACAGAAGGTTGTGACAGACCCAAATCACTGCTGCTTTATTGCATTTTGTCACTAGGAGCTACTTTTTGCATTAATATTCTTTATGAATACGGGCCCTGGATCCTGACATTACCTCCCTCAAAGGAGTGGCTTTCAGACGCAGCTAAAAACAAGAATAAGTCCAGGAGGGTAGTGAAAAGGAGGTGGATCGGGGGGTGGAAAGGAGGTGGATCAGGGGGTGGGACGGAGGGCCAGGTCTGTGGAATAAAGATTTAGGATAGGAGACTGGATGGATCGGGGAGCCAGGAAGGAGCAGGCTGGAGCTGGCCAGGGTAGAGCAGGAGGCTGAGCAGGTGGCCAGATTCATGCAGGCTGGATTGAAGACCACCTCAAAAGAGCTAGAGACCACCATGGGGGAGCAGATGACCACCACAGCCGGGCAGACAGGGCTGAAGAGTCCCACGGTGGAGCAGAAGACCACCACACCGAAACTGTAGACCACCAAAGCAAAACAGACGAAACTGACAACCACCATGGCGGTATGGAAGGAACTGCAAACCACCATAGATGATCCGGCAGATCTGTGACATGCAGCATACAGAGGTCAAAGGTGGCCGTGACAGGGCTGGAACAGTGCTCATAGATGGCCTCTTGAGACACCTTTCATAGCAGTAACAGGACTGGCACAGAGTTTAGGGGCAGCCCCCATGTAGTGTTGTCAACTATTTTCAAAGGAAAGAAGCTAACGCCGTCCCTAAATGCCGCTAGAGGATGTCATACATCCAAAGCTCGATTCAAAGCTTGATTAAAGACCCATTTCTTTGCCCTATCATACACATAATACATTATAGACTTCTATAATTCAATATTAAGCTGCATAGATTAGGTCAGCCGAAATTGGGAACACTTCCCTTAAATCCTGATGTACTCGTTACATCATAAGAAGAATGGCATCTACGCTAATTTGAGTGTCTTTGTTTATCCCGAAGTTTTCCCGCAGCCTGCCGGATCCAGGCCGTATCCAGATCTGACGAGGAGCTTAGCCTGGAACCGATGACAATGCAGTGCTGAAGTGCCAACTAGGCTCTCCCTATGGAGGATCCTTTTCCCATTCTACAGATAAAGCGTTGTGAATTTCGTTTCGCGTACCTACCCCGAAGTGATAAAATAAAACAAAATTACAAAAAGACAAGTAGATTGTTCAGGCATGGTTTTGTAGAGATTTACAAACCTGCGCACATATATTCAAATGCACTTAACAATAGAATCAAATCTTAATGCGCATGTGAATGCCATCAGCAGTTCTCACAGGTCCGCGTTTAAAGTCTGTTTAGAGACATTCATGATATACATTTTTACCTTACAGCAAATCCGTCCTCTAGTTCATAAACGCCAGAGGATGAACTGGCCCCCACTTGAGCCTGGGAGCTCCCAAATTTTTTTTTCTCCATTGGGTCACTTGATGGAGTTTTTCGGTTCCACTGTTGCCTTTGGCTTGCTCAGTTGGGGATATTCAAATTAATTAACCAATCGTTAATACCATTGATCAGCTCTTCCAAACGTGAATGTTTTTCCAATAAGAAATTGCATCAAAGCAGCTTCACAGTATCAATCTATATTGTGAAAAGCGCTATATAAATATACATTTCTTGACTTGACTTGATACATCAGGGCTCATATCTGAACTTCCGGCCTGACTTGACGCGACCGCAGGGGTCGTATCTGAACTTCCGGCCTACCTCGACGCGACCGCAGGGGTTGTATCTGAACTTCCGGCCTACCTCAATGCGATCGCAGGGGTCGTATCTGAACTTCCGGCCTACCTCAACGTGATCGCAGGGGTCTTATCTGAACTTCCGGCCTACCTCGACGCGACCACAGGGGTCGTATCTGAACTTCCGGCCTACCTCAACGCGACCGCAGGGGTCGTATCTGAAATTCCGGCCTACCTCAACGTGATCGCAGGGGTCTTATCTGAACTTCCGGCCTACCTCGACGCGACCACAGGGGTCGTATCTGAACTTCCGGCCTACCTCAACGCGACCGCAGGGGTCGTATCTGAAATTCCGGCCTACCTCAACGTGATCGCAGGGCCCGTATCTGAACTTCCGGCCTACCTCAACGCGACTGCAGGGGTCGTATATCAACTTCCGACTCAGGCTGCTCCGCCCTTGCTTCATGCTCTGCCTCAGTCTCCAGGCCCTCTTTCGCTCCACAGGCCTGGCCCTTCATCCCTCCCACGTTCTGCCTCCGCTCCACCACCCTCCTGGACTTTTGGAATGGCTAGAATCCATTCCTTAAAGGGGGGCTCTAATGATTTCTGTCTTGTGTTCCCCTTGCCTTGTGTGGACTTTTTTGTTGTTTACTGTTCTTGCCATGTTTTGTAGTCCTTTGTAGTTTTTCTTATTGATTAGTTTTCCTCAGGTGTTTCCTATTAACCCCCTTGTTATCTTGTTAACATTGTTTCCCTGGTGTGTGTGTATATAAGCCCTCAGTCATGGTTAGATGTGCTGTAGATGTTTGCTGTTCCTCGTAGTCCTTGTTTCCCAGTGTTATTTTGTTCTAGCTTTACGTTCATTATTGTTTGTTTGTTTCATTAAACTCAACTGCTCTCCCTGCCTTCCTTGATTCCCCTGCTCCATTACAGATACACAGTCATGAGGTCAGATTGTGAATAAATTGGCCATGTTGCGAATGAATATCTGGTGATGACGTGGCACTTGTAAGAGATTTCGCTTTACACTTTAAATGCAAATGTCTTGCATAGTATTATATAACTTTAATGCTACAAATATTATATAATAGAATAAAGACTCTGTATGGTCCCTGCAGAATGACTTCTCTGAGATAAGACTATGTACTAGAAACCATGTAATAACTGAGAATTATATGAGAGAACATACAAGTCCCCTCAGATGAGTACATGCGTTATAAACAATACGTGCTGCCAGTAAAACATGGCCAGCCCCTTCTGTAAAAGAAGAAAAGCTGTTAGACAGCACTGACCCATAAACGTGATGGACAATGGAACGAGAGTGAGTTAACATACTGTGCCAGAAATGGATCTAATCTCTTACAATAGCTTTTTAATGCAGTCACTCAGTGTAATAGACCCAGTTTACTTTTCTAGAGCAGTCTTAAAGAGCAAAATGTCTGTTAAAACGTGACAAATACCGTTTTCCTCTTCAAAAATGTGTCAACATGGTTAGACACGTATAGATCTCCATGCATTTTAATTCCTCAATTTAATCCACAAAGATCTGCTTCATGGCATTAGTTTATCTTCAATTTTCACACACATTTGACCTATTGTTGTGTTCTCTGTTATTCTGGGATTAATCCCTGAGGTCAAAGAAGCTAATTCAAATCATTATCTGTCCGCCTCTGGGATTTGTTCAAATCAAGAGTGGAATCGAGTGTACTCAGATTAAATTGCAAAAAAAAAAAAAAAAAAAAAAAAGCTGGCGTGTCAATCACAATAATAAATCACTTCCCATTAAGACAAACATTTTAATATGGCTATATCATCATTTCTAAATGCCTAAAGATGCCAACTGCCATATGTCCACATGAAAACAATCTGCAATATGGCAGGCTTTTACCGTTCATTTTCTAAATTAAGTCACACCATTTATACAGCAACATGGCTGACCCCCACTGAAAAAAAATGCCATTGGATTAATTGTGCTATACTTCACAGCAACTACAAATCAAGTTGTTGTTCTGATAATCGATTGTATCTCTCTAGTAATGGCATATTCAGTATTTAAGAGAAAAAAGATGCTCACAAGAACGTGTTTTTTTTTTTTTTAAGACCGCAGTCATCACACAGTTTACATCATACTGTTCAGTGAAAGCTTTGTTACCAATTACCATATAGAAATTAACGTGATGTTTATAAGTTGATCAGAGTTTCATTAGGCCAGACAACGGATCTGATCGAATTTGACATGTTTTTTGATGACTTAAGATTTTCAAGGATATTGGTTTACAATATTGGTTTAAAAATTGGTTTAAAGCAACATTTAAGCCATTAATAATACATGATAAATGACATGCTTAACTGAAATCAGCTAATGATAATGCTTTATCAATGATAAAAAAAATAAATGTTTGTATAGTGTCACACTTATGTATCCAAATAAATCACTGTACTGTAAAAAGTATTTTTTTATATATAAATGAAAGATTATTGGAGTATGTTCTACAAGAAAATACAATTTCATTTTTTTTCTACTTCAAGTTTTTATGTTTAATTCAATATGTCACAAGCTTTTTTTTGCAATTATTAGTGAAATTTACTTATCCTTGAATGAAAGTAAATCCTACACCATTTTCCCTTATTGTGCAGAGCTTGTTTAGACATGCACTTTAAACAATTTGGCTGTGCTTTCATTTTCCTCCCCCCAAAAAACAACCAGTAAGCAGATGTTAAACTCAGATTTATGATGTTTTAGACTGGTATATGAGCACTGATCAAAGATTAAAGGAGTAGTTCACTTTTTAAAAAAACTTTTGCTGATAATTTAAGTTATCTTAAATTATAATTTAAATTATATTAATCTTAAGTTATTGTAAATTATAATTTAATTTATGTGAAAAGAAATGAAGGTTTTTGATGAAAACATTCCACGATTTTTCTCCATATAATGGACTTCAATGGGAACCAAACGGTTCAAGGTCCAAAAGACAGTTTCAGTGCAAACTGCAAACTGTTCAAAGGGCTTTAAACGACACCAGACAATGAATAAGGATCTTATCAAGGGAAATGATCGCTCATTTAAAAAGAAATAAAAAAGTTTAAGTTTTATAAGCTCAAATGGCCGCCTTGCTCTGTTCTGTGATGAGTGTTTGTGACTCTACTATTCGAACTCGTTCATCAAAATGAGCGAATCTTTTCCCGAGTCAACTCATTCATTTTGTTCGTTGAATGAACCTAATGACACGAAAAAATATTAGTTTTTTCTTTTTGAAACTCTCTTTTGGACCTTGAACCATTTGGTTCCCATTGAAGTCCATTATGGAGAAAAATCCTGGAATGTTTTCATCAAAAACCTTAAAGGAGAACTCCGGTCAATTTTAACATTGAGCTAATTTTTTTGGTACATTTGGAGTGCTGTCAGTACAGACAAAAACGACAAAAATTGGTGTTTCCTACACAGTGTTATCTTCTTTTTTAAAATTCGCACCCTGTTGACTTCAATGGGACAAGTTCTAAACCTGCTTTTAGCCTCTTAACATCCTTGATTTGTCATTACAAGTTCACAGTGAGTGGCGTTATTAAGAGTGACCACGTCAGTCTGACTGCAGTAGATGTGAAAGATATTAATACAATGTTAAATCATCTAGCGCACATACCTGTATTTACTTCCTGTTTTCGGTCAAAGTCCACAGTAGTCGATTGTAGAGTTCGTGCGCACAATCATTGGTATCTAAGCAATAACCTTTCTTTTACTGTGTATGGCAATAACGCGCAAACTCGACAATCAACTACTTTGGACTTCGACCAAAAACAGGAAGTAAATACAGGTATGTGCTCTGGCTGATTTAACATTGTATTAATATCTTGAAGTCAACAGTTTGCGAATTTTAAAAAGAGGATAACACTGTGTAGGCAACACCAATTTTTGTCGTTTTTGTCTGTACTGACAGCACTCCAAATGTACAAAAAAAATTAGCTCAATGTTAAAATTGACCGGAGTTCTCCTTTAATTTCTTTTTGACTGAAAAAAGATTGACATGGACATCTTAGATGACATGGGGGTGAGTAAAGACAAACACACATTACTTTTCCCTTTATTTAGTAACACCATGTACCATGAAGTTTTTGCATATTTTCAGGCACACTATAAGTACATCATCATCATTGCCCATGTACTATAGGTGCACAGTACAGTACAGAATGGTGCCACTTGGCACAAAAGCCCATTCGCTTGAATCACTATGCTTTGTTTTTGCAGACAGCAATGCAGAATGTGTGCTACTGTCTCCCTATAGTTCTCTGTTGGGCCTGCTGAGATGTAGATAAGACTTCCTGTCTTGTGTATACTACTGTCTGTGGGAGATTATATTAACAGACTTATTTTATGATGTAAGGTGGGATTTGTAGGGTGCCATCTGGCCATTCACCAACACTAAGCCCCTTCCCCAATAATCTAATCATGACATGAGGGGCTGCAATAGATTACAAGGAAATCTCCCCACACACACGGATATAAAATCAAACTACCTGCAAAGCTAAAGGTACAAGCATCAGTCCTTGATATCAGTCCATCCGAATTGGTAAAGACTCGTCTCTTATTAAGATTTCAGATAGTAAAGTTGAACAAAAGTCTGTCTTCTGCCATTATGACAAATTTTGGTGTTCCCCATGGATGCTCTGCTCTTTATACAGATTTTTTTTTTTTGGTAAAATATTTTAAGATACAAAATATTTAGATGTCACAGTTTTAATATCTTTTAAGTAGCTTGGGCATCTGAGATTTGAACACCAACACGGTATGGACAAAGTGTTTGAATGGAGTGGTAAAAATGTTCTCGAGATTACAAATAAAACCAAATACGTCAGTATATACGTTTCTGCGCGTATAAAACATAATTAAATGTATGTATGATAGAACTACACTTTACGTACAAATACATACGTAGCCTATTCTGACGAGATCACGCTGCAGCCACAGAACATTTATAAGCTTCCAGATGTTATTCACGAGGAGGGAATCATGCAGATGGTTCATAAATACTTGGGTGTAATGATAAATCATGTATCTTGGAAAGATAATTGAAAATGTTTGTTAGGAAAAAGCAAAAAAAATATTTTCTTCACCATCTCAGATCTTTTTGATCTTCTGTCTCCTATGTTTTATTGTGTTTTTGGTTTAGTCCAGTGACCTAGTTTTCCCTAGTCTATTTAATTAGTTATGTCATTGACCTGTGCCCTGTTAATTTACTAATTAAGTTCCTTTGTTTTCTTTGTATACTTAAACCCTCGGTTCTCAGTTCTCTGTCCGTTCTCATTAATGTTCGTGTGTTTGTGATTTAAAGTCTGTTTCCTGGAATTATTCCTCATCATGTGAGTTTCTAATAAACCACGTTGCGTGACACAATACAGGCATTTCTTTTTTGCAATATTGTACTACATACATGCAACAAATGTTTAAGTTTAAAGATTGTTAGCCAGCCCCTTGAGATGCTTTTTGAATCAACTTACCATCATAATTAATTAAGCCTGTCAAACAATATTATCATGATCCTAATCATGCCCTGCACATCATAGAGAAATACAGTATATTGTTACCGTCAAATCAGAATCCCGCGATTTAATATACTGAAGCACTCCTTTATGTATCAGTCATAACACTTTATTTTAAGGTGACGTAGTTACACGTTACTACTTAACAGCAAAGTATGCACAGTTACAACTAACTAATTACAACTAAGTAAACCTGTTAACACTTTACTTTACAGTGTCCTTGTTACATTTGTGACATGTACTTACCATACTAACAGTGAATTATGCATAATTACATCCACCTAACCCTCAACCAAATCCTAATCATACACTAACCCATATATACATGTAGTTGCATAAATGGTTAGTTCACCCAAAACGGAAAACAATGTCATTAATGACTCACCCTCATGTCGTCCCAACTTCGGGAACACAGTTTTACGATATTTTAGATTTTGTCCGAAAGTTTTCTGTCCCTCCATTGAAAATGTATGTACGGTATACTGTCCTTGTCCAGAAAGGAAATAAAGACATCATCAAAATAGTCCATGTGACATCATGGGTTAGTTCGATTTTTTTGAAGCATCGAAAATACATTTTGATCCAAAAATAACAAAAACTATGACTTTATTCAGACTTTATTCAGTTCTGTTGTCAATCCGCGTTCAGTGACGCTGATGACATGCTGACGTGTTTTCTGATGCGCCCGAGCTTCTTTTACAGTCTGAGGGAGACACACACTGTAAACAAAACAATCTTCGGAAACATGTCTAAGGATTTCGACACAGGGGAAGATTTTTTTTTGCCCAGGCATATTTATTTGAACCCAAATACAGGGACACACCAGTTAAACGTCATCAGCGTCACTGTGGACTCGTAAACGCGGATTGACAACAGAACCGGAAGACAATACAATGCTGAATAAAGTCGTTATTTTTGAACCAAAATGTATTTTCGATGCTTCAAAACATTCTAACTAACCCAATGATGTCACATGGACTATTTTGATGATGTCTTTATTTCTTTTCTGGACAAGGCTAGTATACCATACATTTTCAATGGAGGGACACAGAAAGCTCTCGGACTAAATCTAAAATGTCTTAACCTGTGTTTCGGAGGATGAACGGAGGACTTACGACGACACGAGGGTGAGTCATTAATGACATCATTTTCATTTTTGGGTGAACTAACCCTTTAATATTACTCAGTACTTAAAAATAGAATTTCACTGTAAGTCACCTTAAAATAAAGTGTAACCCTAAACCCTAACTGTGAACTCTATAGTATGTAGGCCTACAAGTAGTTAATTCAAATGACTTCAAATTAATTCAAAAGTGTAACCTCGGCTCAGTCAGTCCTAAAATTGAATGTGGAACTTAAGAATGTATGTTGAGGGACTTAATTATTATGAGTTATGAATAATGTGTTATGTTAAATGTTCATTTTTGATTGTGTAAAAAAAATGTTATGCAGGAAATAAACAACATATAGATGCTCATGAAATTCTTTATATATATATATATATATATATATATATTTACCTATATGTTATGCTGTTTCTTTTATGTGCTTTAATGTGGGGTTTATGTCCATCTATCGCTTCTACAAAAGAGGGGATGGGGATGTTTATTCGCAGCATATCGCACCAAACATCATGGATGTTTGGCAAGTCCATTAACCTATTTTACATTGGCATATTCTCCCCACATTGACATGGGTTTCCTCCGGGTGCTCCGGTTTCCGGTTGAATTAGGGAAAATACATTTCCAAAGAGTGTGAATGTGTTTACATCCATCCAGGATGTTTCCCTGCCTAAAATCCAATAGGCTCCAGCATTCCCGCAACCCTATGACAAGAAGTTTGGAAAATGGATGGATGTGTTTTTAACATGTTTATTTATTCTTTCATGGCCCCAGACTTTTATGGATCCCTGGAAGACTACTCTGCATGGCATTAAATGATGATGTTTCAACGTTAATCCATTTAAATGAGCATGCAAAATCACTGAATTTGACTTACAATGGGAATTACAATGTAATCTTCATTGGAAATGTCAAGTGTTGCCATTAAGAATGGCATTTCTCATAGGGAGAGTGTCTTTGATAAACTGAGATGCAGCACAAATGGAAGATAAGCTGTTACTCTAGATCGATCACGTCTTGGCATCCTGACATCCCGCTGAAATTATGCCAGGGAATTATCATGTTTACAGGCTGGGATTTGTTTAATAGGCCATCAACACATTAAGAGAATAAGATCAAATTACATGCCACGCTGCTGTATGATACCAAAACAATATGATTCTAATAAAATGGAAAATGACGGAAATAATGATTTCAACGCAGTATCACATTACCATTAGTGGTGACAAAGCAGAAACAACTAAACAAAAAAGTCACAAATGTGTCTGTATACGTAGATGGAGCTGCCCGGAGAAACTCCTGCATCATTCTAGTTGTATTTCCCTTGTTTTTGACAAAATCTCATGTCGCTGCACTACTGCCAAAATCCTGATTTATGCCAAGATTAATTGTGAGCAATTTGTCCAGAGATGACAGCAAAAACAGCTGCTATAATCACTGTTCAGTATGAGAGAGCCAGACGGGATAGACATGTGTTGGAAAGAGCCGATGTCATGTTGCTTACAGATCCACATTCTGTCACAGAGAATATGCCCAGTCTCAAATGCTAATACGTGATGATTACATCGACACAGTTTGGACAAAAACTAATATAGAAACAAACTAAATATTCCACAACAATGCCAGACTCCAGAAAAACTAAGCCTTAAGCAAAGCATGCATGTCTGTCACCAAGAATAATACGCTGGGGTAAAGGCAAAATCGAACAGAACACTCAAAGCGAATCCAGTGTTCATGAGATACAATACAAACCTGTACACTGCAAGGAGGAGGTACGGCCTCTTCAAGATCAGAGAGGAAGAGCATTCATAAAACATGATCATCTAAAAATAAAATCCTCTTTTACCATGACTCCTCACTAATCTGGGCCACTGCTTTGGTTGTTTGTGTCAACACATGTCATATTTGAACGGCACATCTGGATCTGAGGATCCATTGAGTGTTTGTGGTGTCAGACAACCTTAATTGTGTGTTCTGGGATTGGACAACATTAATAAATGAAGATTGCACAGAGGATGTTTTCGTTCAAGGTTATTTCATGGTTGAATTTTTTTGTTTTTAATTTAAGCTGTATTTTTTTAACGAAATGTGCAAAAAAAATTATTTTATAGCACTTATGTTTTAATTATAATTAGTGTTGGGCAATGATTAATCCCATCTAAAATAAAAGTTTGTGTTTACACAATATATGTGTACTGTGTAAAATTATATATAAATTCACACATATGCATGCATGCATATATTTAAGAAATATTTGCATACTGTATACATTTATATATATAAATAACATTTTTTTCTTAAATATATACATGCATGCGTGTATTTATATACAAAATAATTATACAGTAGACCAATTAAGAAAGAAAAAAAATACTATTTAGCTATTTATAAAAATAAATATTTTTAATATTTTTATGCTCATAAAGCCTGCATTTATTTGATCAAAAATACAGAAAAAACTATAATATTGTGAAATATTATTACAGTATAACAATAACAGTTTTCATACTTTAAAATATAATCTATTTCTGTGGTGCAAAACTGAACTTTAATCAGCCATTACTCTTCAGTCTTCAGTGTGACTTGATCCTTCAGAAATCATTTTAATATGCTGATTTGATACTCAGTTATTATCAATTTTGGAAACAGCTGCTGCTTACATATTTTTGTTTAGCAGGTGATACCTTTTTAAGAATAATTAATAAATAGAAAGTTAAAAAGAACAGTAATTATTCAAAATAGAAATCTTATCTAACCATATAAATCTTTACTATCACTTTTGATCAATTTAACACATCCTTGAAAGTATATATAAAAAAAAAAACTAAGAAAAAATGACCGACCCCAAACTTTTGAATGGTAGTGTTTGGCTTATATATTGTATAGTGTAGGCTACACTGCAGGCTTGATGAGCATAAGAGACTTAAAACACACACACACACACACACACACACACACACACACACACACACACACACACACACACACACACACACACACACACACACACACACACACACACACACACACACACATAAAAAATAGAAATGTTTCCAAACTTTTGACTGATACTGTCTATATCTGTTTTGCAATACCCACACTAAAATAGTTCTACTCATTACACCAGTGGATTAACACAGAGAAGTGTGTGCAGCAGAAGCCACATCTCAAGATCAGGTTCTTCGTGGCTTTACATAATGCTTCTTCAGTTGAGCTTCCACGTAAACAACTACTACAACTTCTCAGCATTGGGTTATTAAGTCAAAGCCGGTGTCATAACCATGCATGTTTCATTTGGATTGGAAACACAATCTAGGCATAGCAATGTTCAATCACAATATTTACTTGTAAGAGCCTATATCCTCATATGGTCCCTTGTTTACACCACTAGCCTGCTTGAGTCAGTAGTGAGTCTCCTTTAAGAAAGTGTGTAGTCTCACCTTCCCAACCCTGAGCTGAAAGGTATCAGTCCCATGATTGGGCGGTCAAGGGTAGGGTCTAGCATCACGTGACATTGTTCCAACCCTGGGACGCCATTTTGGAGGAAAGTTTGGAATTTCTGACACATAGGAAGAAAAAAAAGGAGGAGGAGATAACGAAAGAAGTTTGACGTTTAGGAAAACAATCCTCATTCCTCCGAAGGCGAAGAAGAATGAGGGAAAACTGCGGACGTGAGGATTTGTACCGCTTGTGTTGACACTGAGCCCTTGCAAGCTCACGGCTGGGAGGGAGGTGTATATTTGCAGTTTGGGGAGTTTTTTTTTTTTTTTTTGGAAGCCCTCCTGCAACTGGCGGCGACATATGTTCAGTTTTTCCCCCGCAGCCGCGGAGCAGATTGGCGGCGGAGCCTGAATCGCAGCGTCTGTGTGTGTTTTGAATGGAAACGCAGGGCTGTCAGTGGAGTAACGTTAAAGCTCGACTGTCGGGTTAAAGAAGTGCAGCTCGCGCTCGACTCTACAACCAAGCGGCTCGTTTTCATATCAGCCCGAACCGTCCTCATGTTTTTTTTTACCGGATAAACACTAGAGTTTCATGCCAACTGCGTCTTACTTAACGTTACCCCCCTCTGACACTCTGGACGCACTCGTGTTGGGTGAGGAGCGTTGGTTTTATCAGTGCGTGTTTTGTTCATTTCTGTCGCGAGCTCTGCTGGATTGGTTATCGTGCACGAGCCCAACCGAAACATGCCAGTCAGAAAAAAAGGTGAGATACACTTCGGATATACTTTTACACAATCTGGCACTGGAGCTGGTAAGTCACTTCTTTCAGACTGTAAAATAATACTATAATACGTTTTTGTTTTGTCCAGTCATCAAAACATAGATTTTAAAACTTATAGCAAAGTCATTTACGACTTATTTAGGCTCTATTCAGTCCGTAAGACGGCAATAGCTTACTCTCTCGTGTAATTATGTAATTAATCAAACGTTCTGTCTGCTCTGTATAGATGCACAGAGGGCTCTGTTACTCCTGGAGGAATACCGGTCAAAACTCAGTAACACTGAAGACAGACAACTGAGAAACTCCATCCAGAGAGTCATCGACATCTTCCAGAGTAACCTCTTCCAGGCGCTTATAGGTACTACAATGTGTCATTCAGTACTTCCCTAGTCATAATGAAACTACTGTGTCATGCCGTCATGTGTCATCTATCTATCTATCTATCTATCTATCTATCTATCTATCTATCTATCTATCTATCTATCTATCTATCTATCTATCTATCTATCTATCTGTGTCATGCCGTCATGTGTCATCTATCTATCTATCTATCTATCTATCTATCTATCTATCTATCTATCTATCTATCTATCTATCTATCTATCTATCTATCTATCTATCTATCTATCTATCTATCTATCTATCTATCTATCTATCTATCTATCTATCTATCTATCTATCTATCTATCTATCTATCTATCTATCTATCTAGATTCTGTCTGTCAAAAGGGGACACAAGACAAGTGACTAAAGTTTGTTTGGAGCCCTGTAGGATATTTTCAGTGTCTGTTTTTCATTTATGAAGGGTTCATATTCAGTGTATGGAGGTTGCTTGCGTCATTTTCCCTCCAAAAGTTTGTGAGAGCTTGTCATTGCACAGATGTGTTGAGTAGTAAAAAGACCATCAGGGCCGTGTGTTACTCGAGCTATACTGTCATTTAATGACTATTGCCCCTTTTCAGAGGAGTGAGAACTTCTGACATGTAGGCGACTATGATATAAGGGTACCTAACACTGTGCTGTGAATGGTAAATACTTTGCAGTGTAACCTATTGTTTAAAGTGTCTTTGGATGTTCTTGTATAAAAAGATCTAATATGCATTCATTTATCTTGCAGTCTGTTTTGAGGAGCCACAAGACAGTGTCTCTTGTGGCTCTTAGTTTTCTCATTTATCTGTTTTTGATAGGGACAGTGCACATCAATCAACAGTCAGACACTGTACATAAGCCAGAGGTAACCCAAGAGGCTAATTTTCATCTGTTGCCCCCTGCCAACTATAATAAAACATGTGTCAATCATTATAATTAGGGAGTGGTGATGGCGCAGTGGATAAGACACATGCCTTTGGTGTGAGAGACCCGGGTTCGAATCCACTGTGAGACACCAATGTGTCCCTGAGCAAGACGCTTAACCCCTAGTTGCTCCAGAGGCGTGCAACCTCTGACATATATAGCAATTGTAAGTCGCGTTGGATAAAAGCGTCAGCTAAATAAATAAATATAAATGTAAACCAAGTGGTCCCCAAACTTTTTAGACTGGCATACCCCTGGAGGCATTTAAGATCCTTCCTACGTTCTCTCTTCCACTTGTCACACCTTTTCTGGGAAGGGACAATATTTTGCTTTTCATTTTTTTTTACCTTTATTAAAACAAAGATTTTCTAAACCTATTAAATGTATGTCATGTTTTATATAACATTCTTAAAATTCCATTCATTTAATAATTAAAGGGACTCTGTGTAGGAAATACCCCCATCTAGTGGTTAAATAGTATTTTGCATTCAAACGAATTTTGCTCTCCAGCGCCTCGCATTTTCAAATGCGTATTGCATCTACGGTTGCCGTTATGTACCAAAAATGCTATGACAGGATGTCTTGTAGTAACACTTCATCGAGTTTTTCTCCGGGTGAACAGGTTTGTAACTTAAAAAAAAACCCAGCAACTTATGTGTTAACTTATGTGTACAATTTATGTGTCTAGCTGTATAAATTGATTTTAATTCTCTGTACAATCTTATCCACATAGCAAAATCACAATTTTAGCTAATTGATCATTTATATATAAAAAGAAAGCTATAGAAAATCTTACAGAGAGCAATATTTTCTTACAATCATTATCTCTATATTCTTACTGAATTTATAGGTTATAAAGAATTAACTTACAAACCTTGTTTTTAGCACCTTCCTTCACAATAGCTGCGAGTAAAGTAGTCAATAGCTGCTATTCATCAAAGACCTTGTTTAACTGTTATACTGTCTATATAATAAAGTACACAACCAAGCAATGACAAAACAATTAAGTCAGACTGTAACATTGACTAACCTGTCGAGGAGAAAGCAGGCAACTTCAGCGTCTCTTCTGAAATCTTTCTGCTGCATTAGCTATTTCCACGGTTGAAAACGCTATCCCGATATTTAAGGCCATTGCACACTGAGTACGAAATTTTCGTATGCGTATTTTCCTGTACGTCAGCCTAAAAATTCGTCACGCATAGAAACCTTGCACACCGAGTCCGTTGCGTATTTATTAAACCTTTGCGGGAAAAAACGCAAAAATACCAAATGGATTCGTCAAGCAGTGAGGATGATTTTTGCCCTCTCTCATATTGAAAAGAGAAGAAATAGAAAATATCCATCCAATCCTGAAATTGCGCCGAGAGGAAGGAGTTCATTATCAAGAAGTTGCGAATTTATCCTGAGCGATTCAAAATTTACCTCAGAATGTCAGAGGGACAGTTTGATGCTTTGCTAGCGATTCTGGAGCCACATATTAAAAACAAGACCACCAATTTCCGTGAACCAATCGATTCTGAACGGAGACTGGCAGTGTGTCTGGTATGGACCAGGTATGGACACACACAAACACACACACACACCCGCGCGCGGCCCTGTGGAAGCGCTGGGCAGACAGAACAGCTAGGCTGTTATTGTGTGTATTGTGTACTGTGCCCAAATAATACAATAGTTATCGAATAGGCTGCTCAATCACACCTTATTCGATCCTAAATTTCAATCTGATTGAAAGGGGAGGTTTATTAATTTCATAATCCAATATAGAGAAGAGAACATAAACACTTGATCGAATTGAAAACCGAAACTGAAAGCACGCATAATGTTCAATGATTTGAGGACGAGCTCCCCCGGCCCTGAATTGTCAAAAGATCTCTCAAAATGCTGGCTCTGGATGCGAAAAACGCAGAAAATCGAACCATCCTATTAATTTTATGACGGAAAAATGAATGGCCTTGTTTTTTGCAATCTCCGGTCACGTTTCCTTTTTCGTTCAAGTCTGGCCTTTTTTTGCGAGGAGGATGCATTCTCCTGTGACTCGGCATATGGTCCGCAACAAATAATAGAGCAAAAGAGCAATCAGCAATCATAGGAGTGCAATGCAGCCGTTTAAACTTGCAGGGAATGCGCCTCTCAATGTGACGTGACGATGGCTCTGAGTCTGAACGAAAACGCGTTGTGGAAACGCGTTTGGCTGGTGGTACTTTTTGACCCTCTCTGCTATTATAGTTTTCAAGATGGCGGAACGGACATGGAAGCCTCCGTGAACCTACCCGTCCCATGTACATAAAGATAATAAATTCTTCATTTACGAGGATAAGTCAGATAATTTGCAGAGGTATTTGTACACCATTGAGGACATATTTATGAATAAAAATATTGATTTCAGATAATAAAATACCTAAAAATCTACACAGAGTCCCTTTAATATAATAAAGCAATGAATTAAAGTAAACCAATAATTCTAATGAAATCAGTTTTAACAGAGGCTACCTTTGCACTGCAGTTGCACCTAGATGTATTTAGTTTAATCCTGCTCAGTGGCATGCATTCAATTTCAATCTGGTATAAATAATGAGAATGTTTTAAGAAACAAAAAAAAGTTCATTAGAGAAACAAAGTGATACTTTTAAATATCAAACTAAAACTGACAGTAGGTGTCAAGTCACTGTCTTATGTCACTCGACTCGGTTCCGCTCGGCTCGCCTTTGTTTGGTTTTCCACTGTCTAAAAGTTGTACATGTACCTGCTTTCGGCTACTTTTTTAGTATCACCTCCGGCGAGGTTCTGAGCGAGCTAAAATGTGATGTGAAAACAATGCCGACTGCTGATTGGTCAGAGAGAATCGTGACCATTCACTGCGTCATCATTGTAGGCGCCAGACGGAGTATCCAGAATACCCGTGCCATTTTTAATTAGTTTTGCCAGAGATAGTTTCTAAACTTACTACTATTATTATTATGGCAACTCGGAAGAGGAGGTGCAGACTCTCCTTTGTTTGGTTGCCGATTAGAGGATCCAGCGAGAGCTTGATAGGGCAGCGAGGAATGAAAGTCGTCGCTATGACGACGGGGTACTATTTGTGGCGGTACTGTCTGCAATTGAGAACGGTGCGAAAAGCGAGCCGAGTCGAGCTGAGCTGAGCTGGTACTGGTAATGGAAAAGTGCCATTAAAGATTCATTCATTCATTCATTCATTCAGTCCGTCAGTCAGTCAGTTGAGTCAGTCTGTCAGTCAGTAACGAAGCAAGCGGCTGGCTGTATTTATGAATGGGTCATTGGGTCATTGAATCATTGACTCTCCCGATTCTTTCAAAGCCGCAGATTTGTTCACTGACAAAACACTGCTGTGTGCTTTTCAGAGAGGCACACCAGTTCTGCTGTGGATTTTAGAGCACAACAGAGAAATAGAGCAAACAATACTGTTTAATGTTCAACTGTTGGATAAAATAAATATCACAATCATGTGGATAATCTGAAAAAACAGCATTCTTACTCGTAAAATATGTTATTAACACTAAACTAGAACTCACACAGGGTCTGTTTTTGTGTCGAAGAGAATTTGAGTCTTAAATGGATCTCAATGCACAGTCTGTGTCTATATTTGTTTGTCATGCTAGTAAATGCTAAAAGCCACTTTTACAAAGGTACATTGTCGAGAACCGGACCAATGTAATGCGATTTGCTAAGGCAGCAGACTCTGCACGCAACCTAACAGCCAACCCACATGCAATGCTGCTTGTGTGGATGCAGGCAGTTTTGACCCCAAATATGATTTAATTTGATTGGATGTTATGTGTTTTAGCTTTTACGGCACTACCGTTTTCCTGTTTTTACATTAGAGGCGGCATTTTGCCGTAGCTTTTTGTTTGCGTACTCCCTCCGTCACCTCAAATACCCTAGTTTAACCACTGTCTTTGGCAAGCCGTTGCAAACTAGGCAAAGAAAGCAACCACGAGGAATGCTGAACAGCCAGTTTGAGTTTCTCCGGGGTTTTGACTGGCCTTGCGCCAGTGTCTTCCTGTGTTTGACCCTTAAGGTGTGGAGGCTTCCTGTATTAACTTAATCTCTTGTTTCCAATTCTTTTGAAAAAACAAAAAAAACAAAAAGCTTGAATGTTTTATTGCTCTAGTTGTTAAACGGAAAGAGTGCTGCTTTAGGCTGGCTAGGTTACTTGTTTAGGTTTGTCTGCTAATATGCTCATTCTTTTTAGTATCATGTCTGGTCAGCTTCCACTTTGTGAATGTATTTTCACTCATGTATGAAAACCCAACTCAGTTAGAGACAGGGGGAACTTTGCAAACATTTTATTTGCACACCACAAGGCACGCAAGATGTAAAAATCTGCTTGTGTTGTCCAGGCTGGAGCACTATGTTCTGTATCTCAGAAAACCGTCTTACTCTAAGCTGCCATGATGAATCGTTGTGCTCAACATTGCTGGATAAGTTCATACATCATACATGTGTAATCATCCTCATGCGTAGCCTCGTTCACGTTCACACAAACACGCACAGAAATCCCTCTACTCGTATATGTCCTGCATGCACACGTGTTCTTCTTAAGAGTGCCGGCCGCTAATGAAAAATGCATTGGAGTGACGGATTCCAATTTGACTTTTCCTCAGATATGTATTCTACAGGACAAACAAAATGTAATCCGTCTGTTGACATGATTACCCTAGTCCTAATCCGTAGGCTGATGATTTATGGCAGTTTCTCTGAGAGAGCAGCGCATGCAGACTCTGTGCATGTCCCTCAATGATTAGAGCCTTAAGATCCCTCTCAGGATGCCAGAGAAGAAGAGTTAACCAGAGCAGGGCAGGTCTCCTTCCACATGCAAAATGTGGGTCACAAGACAGACCAGGTTTACCCTTGACAGAACACACCCGCCTCACGAGTTCCTAGTTAATTGTTTTGAAAATGAGACTCGGAGTAGGGGTAAGATCTAATCACATTACCCAAAGTAGATAATGGACAGGTTTTCTATTCACACACAGAAGAACCTTTTTTTTTAAAAAGCTCTTAGTGCTTCATAAAGAGCTGGAGTGCTGAATCTGATATCACACAGGCAGGCTGATATCTTGTCCTAATCTTTATTCAGACGTCCTGCCTGAAACAGAATATGTAATGGATCAAAATCACTTCCTCAAGTAGGTAGGAAGCATCTCTTAAATCACATCATCATATCACTTGGGCAAGCGTCAAGCTAGCCAAAAAAGCAATAGTATACACTGCTAGTCAATAGTTTTGGATCGGTAAGATTTTTTAATGTTTTAAAAAGAAGTCTCTTCTGCTCGCGAAGGCTGCATTTATTTGATTACAAATCCACCCCCCCCTCCCAAAAAAAAAATAGTATAATAGTAATAGTAAAAGAAAAAAACAGAAATAGTAAATACTATTACAATTTAAAATGTCTGTTTTCTATGTGAATATATAGTAAACTGTAATTGATTACTGTGATCAAAGCTGAATTTACAGCATCAAATACTTCAGTCTTCAGTGTCACATGATCCTTCAGAAATTATTATAATATGATTTGATGCTGCTCAAGAAACATTTTTCGTTATTATCATGTTGAAAACAGTTATTTACATTTTTATTTCAGGATTCTTTGATGAATAGATAGTTCAAAAGAACATAATTTATCTGAAATAGAAAACTTTTGTAACATTAAACACTACCGTTCAAAAGTTTGCGGTCGGTACAAATTTTTATTTTATTTTTGGGGGAAAGAAATATAATGAAATCAATACTTTTATTCATCAATGATGAATTGAATTGATCAAAAGTTACAGTAAAGACATTTATAGTGTTACAAAAGATTCTATTTAAAGTAAATGCTGTTCTTTTGAACTTTTTTATTCTTCAAAGAATCCTGAAAAAAATGGTACACAACTGTCTTTTTGAGCATCAAATCATCATATTAGAATGATTTCTGAAGGATCATGTGACACAGAAGACTGTTGATGCTGAAAAATGATGAAAAATGAAAAATGATGCTGAAAAATCAGCTTTGATCACAGGAATAAATTACACTTTAAAATAAAGTATAAAACTAAACTAAAGTATTTATTTTAAATTGTCATAATATTTAACAATATTACTGCCCCCCCCCTTTTAACTGGTAGTGTATTTTAAAATGGTTTCCCGATGCCAAATTCACACTACAGGATTTTAAGCCCGATTTGCAAATCGTTGAGCTCGCCGACAGGTCAGGGTGTTATCGCGTGCAAATTGCGGGGGATTAGCGGATGATGAACGCTTCCCAATCTGTTGGTATGAAAGAGACAACAACGCATCAAAGACGCTCGCAGACACGTCGCCGAGCCCAGAAAAATATCTAGCATGCTAGATATCAAGAGCTGTCGCGCGACTCAACCTCAGTGATGTCATGAGCTCCAGCCAATTAGAGCAAGGCATGGGTTGAGGTCACCGGGTAAATCTTATTTTTTTTCTTTTTTGCATTTTTTTTTCTCAGAGCAAATCATCGCGCAAACAGTTTGAAGCACTAGTTTCTGTATGACGTCCATATTCGCGTGTTGTGTTCTTCGCTGGGTATTGACGCACGTGCTGTTTTGCGTCATTTCCGGTTCGTCTTATCTGGTTTGTTACCTCCTGTTGTGGATCAATCGCGTTGTTTTGTGTGGTGTGAACAGCTCAACAACTTGAACACTCCTGATTTCACAGAGAGCAAGTAGTGTGATGAAGTCATGTAGTCTGCTTCCTGATGTGCTTCAATGAAAAACAGTAATATTGCGATTAAAATGAACGTGATTTTTCGTGACAACGTGGTTTGTAGACAAGATGGAATCGTTGGGTGACAGAGTTGTTGTCAGCTCGTGTAGTGAGTTACCTCCTGTTGTGGATCAATCGCGTTGTGTTGTGTGGTGTGAACAGCTCAACAACTTGAACACTCCTGATTTCACAGAGAGCAAGTCATGTAGTGTGAACCGCACGGTTCAGCCCTGATATTTTAAAATCATGTTGTGTGAACAAGCCAAGGCATTATGTGGTTTATTGTGGTCTAGTAAATTATTGCAATCTTCAAAGAGAATCACAACTATTTTATGAATTGCCTACAGACAGAAAGCATTAACATAGCATAGTCTGTAATTGAGCCATCAGAAAATGAAGACATGTGTCAGAGGTAAAGGGACCCGGCAGGCTCTGTGAACTGAGGAAACTCTATCCTGTGGCTGCAGAGGTCTGTTAATCGGACGTCAATACAGCACTCTGTTTAAGGGCTGCCTTACCACAGATCTCATTCCGGAGGGAGAAAAGTGAACATGAGACTCAGAGAAACCTGGGAATCGGCTGAGAGTTACACCTCTGTTTTGATATAACAATCATCCACACTAATGGATTATAACAAACTTAAGGCCAGTTACAGATCTTTTGCTTTTTGCATCCTATTATGAATCCACTGTCATTTACATTTTACATTAGCTGTTTTTTTTCTCCAGTCTTTCTTCTGATATTATAAAGATCATGTAAAACAAGACCATTTGTATTATAACAACTGGTAGTACTACTAAAATAGGCAGCGATTAAAAGTGTTAGAGCTCCATTTTTATCGTGCACATTACGTTCTCTCAGAGCATAGATGGGGTCACTGAACTGACATGAATAAACAGAAGGCCTCGTAATGACATTGGTATTATAAGGGCAGTATTAACCTCTTACTGATTCTCAAACAATGATTAAAATGGCGTTCCTGACTCAGAAACTCGTGCTCATTAGTAATTTGCTTCTTCAATCAAAACTTCATCAGATGCCACACTGATTTGCCACAGAGACAAGATTAAAGATCTAACTCATAACCTCACTGGTTATTACTTTTTTTTCCCCATCACATGCATGTTTTATCCTGGCTGACCAAAAGCCTAAGTTCAGCCATGTTGTTGACCATACTGTTTAAATCTGCTGGAACAAACAGATTGCTTTGGAGTCAAAGGCCTGATGTTAGAGAGATGCTTTTTAGCACAATTTAAACATCATTGGTTTTCCAGGCGATGTTTGGGTTATTATTAATTATTAACATAAGACGTCTGCGTTGTACTGATTGGGATGGGATTGGGATTTCTGTCTGGTTGTGGTCTGTGGGGATTACAGAAGGTAATGTGCTCTGGATATTTGCGTCACAAAACTCATTCAAATGAACAATTTATATATGCGATTATAATTAATTATTACGTTATGTACTTAACTCAACCCGAGCTAAAACTAACACTTACTATTCTGTATCAAGTATTTACATGTACTGTGCTGGACTAACTGGGCACTGGTCACTCTCCTCATTTGTAAGTCGCTTTGGATAAAAGCGTCTGCTAAATGATTAAATGTAAATGTACTTTATTGAGGGGAGAAATTAATTAAGATGACGATCATATCTCACACTGCTGCTCCAGTGGCCTTTTTTTGAGCAGTTTGCATTGGGATTCCTGCAGTACGCAAGCCAGTAACTGTTATTTTACTCAGAACGTTGGCAAAAAGGTCAAAAGCGCAATGACAAATGTAATTGTAATCTTCGTGAAGATAAAAATAAATTAGCAAAAAAATCATACACCGCAATCTCAGACACTCATATCTAGATTTCTCACAGATTTTCCCCAGGAGTCAGTTGATAGTTTGCTCTATAGTTTTTACAGAGGTTGTTTGGAGAAAACACGATTCGATTTCAGGGTTAAATTCGCAAAGTGTGTATGAGAAATACAAATTTACCTCAAGGAAAAGTAGTTTAATCTAAAAATCACTTTTGGCTGTTGGTCCATAGCATACTATTAGGAGATTATTTGAGGCAAATTCAAGGCAAACCTTGACAAAGTATAAACGCATCTGCTTGTTTAGGCTAGTCTAATATTGGCATACTTAAATTTGGGAGACCCACAATCCACATGTAAGAGAGCTGCCATGAATGGAGCTAACACAACTCAAACACTATTTTACTACTATTAAAAAAAATATATATATATACTTCAAATATACTTGTTCATCATAACTGTACATGATTGATTTGCTTGGAAATTGAGGGTTTTTAACCATCTGCTTCCCGATGTGCTTCAATGAGATTTACATATAAATTTGTGAAATATTTTGCTCAGATATTGCAGCTGACTCAGCTGGAGTGCTGTGTAAATGCACACTCTTATGTAATGCATTTTTAATTTGTTTGATGCATGATGATTCAGCACTTGAAAAATCGTTAGGTCCTTTGATTTATGTGTCCCAGATTGTTTTCAGTAAGATAGCATAGTTTGTTCTAGTCTCATCCCTTCCCATCTCACCCCCACTAACTTTTGGACTGGTCGGTTGCCAATCTGAAGCTGCACTTGGCTCAACCGAACCTACTTGACGCTCGAGAATAAACCTCTTGCAACCTAATTAGCTGCGCAGTACTTGTAGCCTTGTCCGCCCAAAT
The DNA here is from genome assembly GCF_016745375.1 of Pimephales promelas. Next base: position 401,528 of record NW_024121177.1, on the reverse strand, counting down.
TAATTATAAATAAGCATAAAAAACTAGTAGACTATTTGAAGTAACATTTTTGACTTAATTATTTTGCACTGAAATGACACACGGATCTGTCAGCTCTGACAGCGTTTCATCATGTGCCACTGCGTGATATTATAGCTAGCCTATGATTTCAGAAAATAGAACTATGTCAACTAGTGAGATCAGCACAAGAACTGTTGAGGAATATGCAACATATTTAGACTATTTTTTTTCATATGTTATAATAACTGACTGACATTTCAGCCACTCTGTGCATGTCCTCGCACAGAGTGAGGCTGAACATAGGAGCTCAGCTTCGCGGCTGAGACACGAATAGACTATTAGTTGTTCACTTTTAAAAAAAACCTTTGCTGATAATTTACTCACCCCCATGTCATCCAAGATATCTATGTCATTCTTTCTTCATTTGAAAGGAAATTAAGGTTTTTGATGAAAACATTCCAGGACATTTTTCTTCATATAATGGTAACCAAACGGTTCAATGGGAACCAAACGGTTCCAAAAGACAGTTTCAGTGTAAACTGCAAACTGTTCAAAGGGCCTTAAACGATTTCAGACGATGACTAAGGTTCTTATCAAAGGAAATGATCGCTCATTAATTTTTATTAAGTTAATTCTCTAATTCATTAATTCTCATAAAGTTTTATAAGCTCAAATGTTCGCCTTGCTCTGTTCTGTGACGCACGTTCGTGACTCCTGTTTGAACTCGTTCATCAAAATGAACAAAACTTTTTGTCATTTGGTTCATTCAACAAATGAAATGAACGAGTTGACTCGGGAAAAGATTTGTTCATTTTGATGAACGAGTTCGAATAGGAGAGTCACGAACCTACATCACACCCTAAACCTAACCCTAACAGGTGACCATTTGGGCTTATAAAACTTAAACTTTTTTTTTTATTTTTCTTTTTCAATGAGCGATCGTTTCATTTTATAAGACCCTTTTTCATCGTCTTAAATATTTTAATGCCCTTTGAACAGTTTGCAGTTTGCACTGAAACTGAAGTCTTTTGGACCTTGAACCATTTGGTTTCCATTGAAGTGCATTATATGGAGAAAAATCCTGGAATGTTTTCATCAAAAACCTTCATTTATTTTCGACTGAAGAAAGAATGACATGCATACATTGGATGACATGGGGGTGAGTAAATTATCAGCAAAAGTTTTTTTAAAAGTGATCTACTCCTTTAAAACTTTTACTCTTAAACACAAAAGGCACGTTCACTATAATAATAATAATAAAAAAATCATATTTATTAAACAAACCAGATGAAGACGAGAGCAGCAACGAAATACGAGTGCATAACCTAAAAATAAAGCATTGGCTCAAAACAAATACAAACAGTGGGGACAGTGCAATTGTGCATTAGGTTTAGGCATTGGGTTGGGCCAATCCAAAAAAAGGGAAAACAAGGGCAGTGTTCTAAAGACAGACTGCTACCTGTGAAACAGGGGTACTCTGAAAACACCCTCATTAGCAATTAGTCCTTTCCACCTGATGAAATTAACATGGCAAAAAATCGACCAATCATAATTTTGGTCGAGCCAGAACATATTGACCAATAAATCGACTGGGAGATTACAGCCTTAGAAATAAACTTTTGGAAGAGTCAAAGTTGTAGTTGTGTGGCTGTCAACAGAGAGACAGAAATCTCTCAGATTTAATAAAAAAGATTTTCATTTGTGTTCCAGAGATGAATGGAAAATCTTGTGTGTTTGGAACGACATGAGGGCGAGTAATTAATGACAGAATTTTTAGGTGCAGTATCCCTTCAAAGAGTTGTCGCATAACCTGCTTTCAGATGTCACTACATGTGTTAAACAAGACATACTTTGGAGTAATGTCCGTCAGTAGCTAAGTTTTCATCCAAAGTAGCAAATTTAACTTTGTGAATAAAGCATTTGTTTCCATTCCATTTGTTCAAGAGAATCATCAAACTGGCAAAAACTGGCAGTTGTGTATGGAAGTTGTTGCAATCGGGGAAGCCACTGTGGCTAATTTTTTTCCTACATCATAATGACTTGCGTCTCAGAGCGCACACAAAGTGCAATAAACGCTGTCATCACGTAATCTCGAGTTTGTATGCCTAAGCTGAGGTTTGAAAAGGCACACTTCTGACACTTTCCAGACACTTCTGGGAGGACATTATACCAAATCATTCTGATGACAGACATTGGCTCAGGCATGTCAAAATGATCAAACCAACATTTGAGATGCTGTGCTAGTGCAACATTTTTTGAATTTATGCACTTATTGGCGTTTACATGCAGCGATTTATTACTTTTTTATGCAATATCCCAAAATGTGCATAAAATAGGTGGATGGAAACATAAATAATAGCACAGTGACATGCATACAAATGTCAGTTTCTTAATGTTAGGTGTCTCAATTTCCAGAACATCTGATAAGTGATCACTTTAAAGAGCATATTGCAGGTAAAAAAAAATCTAAAATAATAGATAACCTTGTATGAAAATACCATATGAAAAGTTAATGCAGGATTTAAAATGTTTTAAAACAACATAAGGGCACTAATTTAGTAGATAAAGTGAGCGTTTCTGGGACTGCTCGTAAAAACGGCGCTTTTTTTTTTCAACATCGCATCATTTTACGTCACATTAGGGTGCCTCAGCCTCGGCTCAGTGCAGAGTAGGCTGGTATTCAGTGAGAGCGGTCGTCAGTAAGTGTGCTTTCTTTAGTTTTTGTATTTTAATTTATCATCGTCATGGTAAATTATTGTGTTTGTGGAGGTTGCAAAAACTCCGGCCTGTCAGATTTCACAAGTTTCCATTACAAGAAAAGGGACGGTGCTATAGCCTATAGACCATTTTGCAAGATGTAAACAACACTGGTCCAGAAACACTTCCTGTTTCAGTTTGTAACTGTTTTCTTTATTTCACATGTAAAGAAAACATCTTAAAGATGTTGTTTAACTTTTTGATTTAGTTTTACATGTTCTGTTGGTTGTATTTTATCCCAGCTTTTATGTAGTGAAACAGGAAGTGCTTCTGGACCAGTGTTGTTTACATCTTGCAAAATGGTCTATATCTTTTGTTCCTGGTGCGGTTTGTGCTGGTGAAAAGATGGGATTTCTCTTCCGCATCGGCTTCGGAAAACGCGGTCGTATGTAGCGTTCACTTCAGATCAAATGATTATCGTTCCGGCGATATGATGGAGTTCTACATGGGATGCCGAAGCAAGAATATTGATCGTCGAATACTATACCAATGTCATCAAGTAGTGTGATATAGGTAGTCATGCCCTAAATAGAGGCAACTTGTAATTGAAAAACAAAATTGGTTGTTTAAATACTCAATTCTTTAATTTTCTGTTTATGTTATAACCCAGGTGAAAAATATTTATTTGTTTTTAGTACAATAGAAATATACTCAAGTATAGTTTTTATACATTAATAGTATAAATCTACCCTAAACATACTAATGTCTGCTGGCCTGTTATAGGATCATAATAATCTGTACAATATTGGGAGCACAGTGTATATCTTTAGCGAACGTGTAGATCTATAAGCACGTCTCTCACCAAAAGACACATGTCCTGTTATCCACTTGTTCTCCTCACACCACAACTCAATTTGTCTCTGACCGTTCTGTCTAACATTATCCTGCCCTGTCCCTGCTCTCTTGGCAGCATAGCAGGCTCATAAATTTATGGCTTGGTCCTATAATATGTGTATTTCCTGAGCGTCCGAAATGTCATTGCGATCCATTGTTTTCCTGTTGTTTGAATCGACCGCTCTCCCCCCCGTTACGTCACGCGTGCCACGCCCCTTTTCAGACGTGGAAGTAAAATTTTCTCACAAAAACGGCCCCAGAAGCTTCTGTAGTGTGTTTACTAAGTATATTTTAAAGAAAATCTAGTTCCTACATTTATTTTTCTATGCATTAACTCGTTGGGTCCTCTAACCTGCAATATGCCCTTTATTGGTTTTTCATAATTCCCCTCCCAAAAAGTTATATTTTTTAGAAAGTGAAATGAATGCCATTGCATTTCACCTGAATAACTTTAGCGTTTCGGTTTGCGTAAATAGATTCAGTATTTGTTTTTCTTTCTTTTGTTTTATTTTGAGAGTAGTTGCATGACTGAGAGGTCAGTCAGATGTTAAATGGTAGGATACTGTGACAGCTTCCAGCTTCTCTAAGGCTTACAAGGCCTTTGACAAGTCAAAGAACAGCGATTAATCTCACAAAATAAATCCTGGATTAGACACTTTCATGTCTGTGGTGGAACAAAGCTTTTCTTTTTGACTAGCCTTAATACAGGCACCAAAGACACCTTTCAGATCTAGATATTAAGAAATGCTAAATTATTAATGGTCATAGCAGGACAAATGATCATTCTACTACGTTATTTGGAGCTCAGTTACAAGCCAATAGTTTTTTAAAGGGGCTGTGAAGTTACTGGACTCTTCAGATTTCTTCAGGGAAACCAGAGATGAGGGAATCACCCCCACCAGCTGCGTGCATTATAAAAATATTTATTCTCATTTCTGTGAAGCTCCATGTGATCCAGCATGTATTTTCAGCCATGTTACCCAATATCTTCCATGCATAGAAGACCTGTAACCCTCTGCTATTTTCTCTCTCAGCTGTGTGTCGACCAGCATTGCCAACCACTGCACAGCACGGCATTCTCTCGAACAGTCATTTCCTTTCTGCTTGTGGAAGGGACTAGTTCCCTAATTTTTAAACTGCATATTTGCCTTTTGCATGTGTGAACAATTTCTGTTGGTTTGAATGTCACAGTGTATGAACTTCTTATCTTATCTGTCACATTTATACATACCTATGCCCTGTTTACTCACGACTGGGTGGTGGCTTTCAAATAAGTGCAAGACATTTTCATAAGAAGTTCATCTGTTGTTTTTGTTGAGGCCATGTGTGCTGACCCTTGTATCATTATGATTGTAACCTGATAAATGTTGTAACAGCTGTGAATGACCTTTAGATCTCCCATGCCCTCCAGCTTCAGTCAACACTCTTGTTTGTAATCTTTAAATTGTTGTTCACTCTAGGATGTGTATTTATAGATGCATGCCATTAGCCAACCCATCACTTCAGATCCTCTGATCAGTTATGAACAAGGTTTTAAAGCTGCACAATTAGTGTGTCCTTGAATGACCTTCAAAAAAAATGTAAAAAAAAAAGTATACTTAAAGGGATAGTTCATTCAAAAATGAAAATTGTGTCAGTATTAATTACTCAGCCTCATGTTGTTCCAACCTGTAAGACTTTCGTTAAGAACACAAAGATATTAAGATATTTTCGATTAAATCTGAGAGCTGTTTCACTCCTCACTCGTTCTATTGTAATTGAAACCTGCCTGCCCAGAAATTTAATAAAAACATCATTAAAATAATCCAAGTGACTACAGTGGCTCAACCTTAAGTTTATCAAGTGACGAGAATACTTTTGTGCGCAAAATAACAAACAAAAATAACGACTTTATTAAAACTGTTCATCTTCTACTGTAAGCGTTGTGAATTCGTTTTGCGTACCAACCCCGAAGTGATAAAATAAAACAAAATTATATATCAAATTTATAGACAAGACAAGTAGTTTATTCAGGCATGGTTTTGTAGGGATTTACAAACCTGCACACATGTATTCAAACACACATAACTATAGAATCAATTCTTAATGCGCATGTGAACGTCATCAGCATTTATCACAGGTTCTCGTTTAATGTCTGTTTAGAGGTTTTCATATACATTTTTACCTTACAGTTACTGTAAATCCGGCCTCTAGTTCATATACGCCAGAGGAGAACTGGTGCTCGTTTTTTTTTTCTCCATTGGGTCACCTGATGGAGTTTTAGGACATCATTAAAGTCAGCATGAAATCAAATTTGACATCTTCTTTTTATATGTAATACTGTAGTGTTTATTATAAATGATTTATCTGTTCACTTCATTATTTTTTGAAAATTCATGTACCCTTATAATCTTTAATCAAAGACATTACCCTTCCCTCCCCCATCGAAACAACCTCTCTTCTATTTCGGTCACGTGGAATGGCGAAAGGGTGTGGGTGCGGCTATAGATGATCCGCCTATCAGAGAATCGCATTCAAATCTGGCTCCATTTTGTATGCAACGCCCAACCTCCAATGATCCAATCAATTCCCGAAGGACGAAATCAAGCCCTGCCCTACATGTTTTTCTAATTTCAGAAGCCGTTTTACTCGGATATACGTCACGACAAGGAAAAAATTACAATTTTAACTTCCGTTTCACGCCGACTGTAACAAGGTTCTTACTCAATATATATATAGGAAGAAGGAGACAGGGTCGGCGAGACTGGAACTCGAACTGTATTTTATTCTTTCAAACACAAAACAAAGGTGCGCACACAGCGCGTTCACCGTAGCCTCTGCTACAGCAACTCTCATTCATAAACTCTTTCCACGTCCTTGATGACAGCTTCTCAGTCCACTGGGTATGAGTCCACAGGGAGTTTCAGATCCCACTCCTTCCCGCTGATTCACAGCTTTCGACTGACAGCCCGAGTTCCAGCCTGTTTCTCTCTCCCCGTCCTTCTCACACTGTGCCCGTTTTAACCGTCTCCCCACACCAATCACTGCAATCAGACACAGGTGTTTATCATTTGTCCTTGATCCACTTACTCACCGCACAGCCCCTTGACTCATCTCTCCGTGCAGACAGTGCGCAAACCACGCCCCCCTCACCACATACCCCCACCGCCCGACTCAGGCCAGGGAACCGTCCGGCCTGCAGCCCCCCCCCCCCTTCCTGGAGAGGAAGTCGGCCACCGCCATCTGCGCCCCCGGCCTGTGGACCACCTGAAACTTAAATGGTTGTAAGGCCAGATACCAACGGGTGATCCGCGCGTTGGTATCTTTCATGCGGTGGAGCCACTGCAAGGGAGCGTGGTCCGAACACAGGGTGAACTCCCGTCCCAGGAGGTAGTAGCGGAGGGTGAGGACAGCCCAGCGGATGGCCAAACACTCCTTCTCAATGGTGCTGTACATCGTCTCTCTCTTAGAGAGCTTCCGACTGATGTACAGCACCGGCCGTTCCTCCCCTCCACCTCCTGGGACAGGACCGCGCCCAAGCCCCTATCCGACGCATCTGTCTGCAGGACAAAGGGGAGAGAAAAGTCAGGAGCATGTAACAGCGGTCCTCCGCACAGAGCAGCCTTTATCTGGGTAAAAGCCCGCTGGCACTGCTCCGTCCACTGGACCGTATCTGGCGCGCCCTTTTTAGTCAGATCAGTCAGCGGGCTAGCGAGGTCCGAATAATTGGGAACGAAACGTCTATAATATCCCGCTAGCCCCAGGAACTGTCTAACCTCCTTTTTGGTCTTAGGACTCGGACAGGTTGCAACCGCTGCCGTCTTATCAATTTGGGGACGCACCTGTCCGTGACCCAAGTGGAAGCCCAGATACCTTACTTCTACCCGCCCAATTGCACACTTCCTCGGGTTGGCCGTGAGCCCAGCTCTTCTCAGCGTCTTCAGGACAGCACGCAAATACTGCATATGCCGCTGCCAATCATTGCTATAGATGATAATATCATCCAGATACGCCGCGGCATATGCAGCATGCGGCCGGAGAATTCTGTCCATCAGCCGCTGAAAAGTTGCCGGTGCCCCGAACAAACCGAACGGAAGCGTGACGAATTGGTGTAACCCAAACGGCGTGGTAAAAGCTGTCTTTTCTTTGGACATTGGAGATAAGGGGATCTGCCAATATCCCTTTGTTAAGTCCAGCGTCGAATAAAAGCGAGCAGAACCAAGCCGATCAAGCAATTCGTCAATCCTCGGCATTGGATAAGCATCAAATTTGGACACCGCGTTCACCTTTCTATAGTCCACACAGAACCGAATCGAGCCGTCAGGTTTTGGAACTAAAACTATCGGGCTGGCCCAGTCACTGTTGGACTCTTCTATTACCCCCAGGTCCAGCATTGTCTCTAATTCGGCCTGAACCGTTTTCTTCTTGTGTTCAGGCAATCGATACGGACGGCAACGTACAACGACCCCCGGATCGGTCTCAACGTGGTGCTGAATGAGATTCGTTCGACCAGGCAGAGGCGAGAACACATCAGAAAACTCCGCTTGTAATCTTTTAATATCAGTGAGCTGTGAGGGCGAGAGATGGTCACCAGATGGAGCCAGAGAGCAGGGTTGCGATTTAACACTCGCCTCTGGTCCGAGATCCTCCTCCCCGCTCACCACCGTCGCCAGCATCACTGCCTCAGCCTCAACCCATTTTTTTAGTAGGTTGAGGTGATACGTCTGACGTCCCCCGCCCCTGTCTGTTCGAATTACCTCATAGTTGAGATCGCCGACTCGCCGTGTGACCTCAAAGGGCCCTTGCCACTTTGCAAGTAATTTCGAGCTGGACGTGGGGAGTAATACAAGCACTTTATCTCCCGGTGAAAATTGACGGAGTTTAGTTCCCCTATTGTACTGCTGTTTCTGTCTGTTCTGAGCCTGTAACAAATTCTCCAAGGATAGCCGCCCCAGTGTGTGGAGTTTTGTTCTCAGGTCCAGGACATACTGAATTTCGTTCTTACTAGCCGACGGTCCGTCCTCCCAAGTCTCCCTCAGTACGTCTAACACCCCACGAGGTTGACGACCGAAGAGAAGCTCGAAGGGGGAAAACCCCGTGGAGGCTTGGGGGACCTCTCGCACAGCAAACAATAGGGGTTCTAACCACTTATCCCAATTTTTGGCGTCTTCGTGAACGAACTTACGAATCATGGTTTTTAACGTGCGATTAAAGCGTTCGACCAGACCATCCGTTTGTGGGTGATAGACGCTGGTGCGAATCGATTTAACGCCCAATAATTCATAAAGTTCGCGAACCGTCCGTGACATAAACGCCGTGCCTTGATCGGTGAGGATCTCCTTAGGGATCCCCACCCGGGAGATTAATGAGAAGAGCGCGCTTGCCACACTCTTAGCCGAGATGTTGCGAAGCGGAACTGCCTCCGGGTATCGTGTTGCGTAATCCACCAAGACTAACGCAAAACGATGCCCCCGTGCTGACCGTTCTAATGGCCCGACGAGGTCCATGCCAATTCGTTCGAAGGGGACCTGCATCAGTGGAAGGGGGCACAAGGGTGCTTTTGGACTGGCCGGTGGATTTACCAACTGACATTCACGACAAGACGCGCACCACCTGCGCACATTCTCGTGAATGCCCGGCCAAAAGAATCGGGCCATGAGACGGTTTAGTGTCGCCTTTTGTCCTAAATGTCCGGCCATCGGATTACAGTGAGCCGCCTGGAAAAGCATTTCCCGGCGGCTCCTTGGCACTAATAACTGGGTTGTATCTTCCTTTGTCTGGGCGTCTTGGGTCACCCGATACACCCTATCTTTAATTATGCAAAAGTAGGGATACGAGAGCGGTTGGTCCGGGTGGAGTAGCTGTCCGTCGATGGAACGGACCGAATCAATCGCGTGTTTGAGCGTTTCATCCTGGGACTGCTCTAGGGGAAAATCATCGCGCTCAGAGAGGAGATTTCTCTCTAAAGCTCTCTCTTCCCCTACAGCAGCACCCAGAGGTCCCGGTACAGCCTCCCCCACCTGCACCACCGCTGTCTTCCCCTGCTGCTTCGTTCTCCAAGAAGCATCCGCACATAAAATCCCCAATAGATTCGCAAAACCTGGCCAATCAGTTCCCAGAATTAGCGGATGCTGGAGGCGCGGATTAACTGCCGCCTCCACGTTATGCTTTTGTCCCCGAAATAGAATCGCGACGGACATTAACGGATAATTTTCCACCTCCCCGTGCACACACCGAACCCTAACCAAGCGGCTGTTATCCAATGCCCCGGACCGAATCAGGCTTTGATGAATAGAGGTCTGGTTACATCCCGAATCCACCAAAGCCTGATAGGTACCCCCCTTTATACTCACAGGTATCTGGTACAAGCCAGCTTGATCGGGGGCGGCCGTTGGCGCGTCGGGGATCCGGACCAGTGTCCCCACCTCCATCACGGGACACCGGTCGATAAAATGGCCCGGGTCCCCACAGCGCCAACAGGCCGGCCCAGGCTTTACCGCTGCCCCAGCGGCGGGAAGGGGAACAAGGGATTGCCGTGAGGAGAGGGTTGTCCCCGGAACCAGGGTGGACGTGTCCCCCGCTGTTGGCCCCCGCGGACCCGTTCTCCCCGCGGAAGCGCTATCCGTTGGCCAGCCAGACTTCCACCGCGGCGCTGGGCGGGGCACCAGGCCCCCTCGAGACCTGGGAGCGGGGAGAGGTTTAGGAGAGAGAGAGGCGGAGAGAGAGAGAGGGAGAGAGGGAGAGAGAGAGACTGATGGGAGGGTTTCGCCGACCCCTGAGCACGCCACCATGTGATCCTCCGCCAGTTGAATGGCCTGGTCTAGCGACGTCGGGCGGTGGCACTGGACCCATTGGGCAGTCCTCTTCGGAAGCTTTCCCACGAACTGCTCCAGTACCACGTGATCGATCATTTTCTCGACGTCGCTACCCTCGGCCGTCAGCCATTTTCGGCAGGAGTCCCGGAGCTGTTGTGCCATCACGAAGGGCCGGCCGGACTCTTCCAAGGTCAGGGATCTGAAGCGTTGTCGATGCTGTTCGGGGGTCCGGCCGACCCGCTGAAGGATGGCACGCTTCAGGTCGTCATAGGCCAGGAGATTCGCGACTGGCAGTTGGTGGGCGGCGATCTGCGACTCACCGGACAACAGCGGGATGAGTCGCAACGGCCAGTCTTCTTTGGGCCACTCCCGGGCCTCGGCCGCCTTCTCGAAAAGGTCCAGGAACGCCTCCGGGTCGTCCTGTGGACCCATCTTCCCGAGGGTCAATGGTGTGGCCGAGGCTGCAGCTGGTGGGGGAGTGGCCGGAATCCCCTGGCCGATACAGCTCCGGAACAACTCGCGGTCTTGCTGCTGGCCTTGGAGGAGCGCCTGGAAGCGCTGGTCCTGTTCCTCCTTCATGCTCAGCAGGGCTTGATGTTGATCGCGCTGAAGAGCCGCGAGTGACTGGATGATCTCCGAAAATGGCGATCCTGACGGGCTCTGCATGGCGGCGGCAGACTCCTTCTTCCCGGGTTTCGGCACCAGTGTAACAAGGTTCTTACTCAATATATATATAGGAAGAAGGAGACAGGGTCGGCGAGACTGGAACTCGAACTGTATTTTATTCTTTCAAACACAAAACAAAGGTGCGCACACAGCGCGTTCACCGTAGCCTCTGCTACAGCAACTCTCATTCATAAACTCTTTCCACGTCCTTGATGACAGCTTCTCAGTCCACTGGGTATGAGTCCACAGGGAGTTTCAGATCCCACTCCTTCCCGCTGATTCACAGCTTTCGACTGACAGCCCGAGTTCCAGCCTGTTTCTCTCTCCCCGTCCTTCTCACACTGTGCCCGTTTTAACCGTCTCCCCACACCAATCACTGCAATCAGACACAGGTGTTTATCATTTGTCCTTGATCCACTTACTCACCGCACAGCCCCTTGACTCATCTCTCCGTGCAGACAGTGCGCAAACCACGCCCCCCTCACCACACCGACTTTTCGGTTCCTTGCCACTGTTACCTTTGGCTTAATCAGTTGGGGATATTCAAATTAATTAACCAATCGTTAATACCATTGATCAGCTCTACCAAACGTGGATGTTTTTCCACTAAGAAATGAACATTGTGTCTTGATAATGTCTTGATTGATACTGTGAAGCTGCTTTGATTCAATCTATATTGTGAAAAGCGCTATATAAATATGCTTGACTTGACTTGGCTTGACTGGTCCTCAGAGCAGCGCTACGTCAGAACGTAGGCTCACTATTGGCCAATGTTGGTCACGAGTGTCATGCTGGCCAATAGAGAGAAAGCTCTTAGATTTCTTAAAAACAATCTTCATTTTTGGATGAACTTTAAGTCACAATTAAAATGTAGGAATGACATTTTGAACACAAATTAAGGCATTTTATAGTTGTCAAAGGTTAGAAAAACACATTATGAACTATGACCTTTGTGAATTATAGGGGACCTGAAATCATGCAGTCGCCCTGTTGGTTAGAATTAATAGCAGAAATGACTTTTTTGATAAGAAATGATCTATGCAGTGGATACATGTATGGCATAAGTGTCTACAGTAAATAGTTTGTGGGGCCCTGTGTCTTGCTTTTCCTTTTTAGTAAGCTCTCTCAGATGTGACATTACAGAAAAATGTCCTGTTACAAATGCATGTTTTCTCTTTTAACAGATATCCAGGAATTTTACGAAGTGACCTTATTGGATAATCAGAGATGTGGGGAATCGGTGAAAGTGCCCGATGTGATGCCCCCAATGAACCTGTGGGATTTCTCCAGCATTCAAAGCACAACGGTGACTTCAGACACCCTGCCCAGCCTTAGCACCAGCATAGAGGTAAGAGTGCTCCAATTTCTAATTATCTGAATTAGATTAGCGAATAGAGCTCAGAAGTGTCTGGTCTGATTTTTAGGGTCAATTTAATGCCATTTAAGACTTTGCATTTCAGCTAACACATTTCTAGCATCTCACAAACATCTCACAGTGTAAAAACATTGATGTTTTTAAAGAAAATGTCATACAGCTTGTTTTTCATTAAACAAGCCATGCTACAACATGGTCGTTTAATTAGATAGCGTTTAGATTACTAAGCACCAACCAAACATGACATGATTGACATGTTAATTGGGATTAGATGGTAGTCTTACATATTAAATGAAAGGACGCTGTGTGGATGCTGTCATTTGGGCTTTTTTTGTTCTTACACTTCATTTGTCATTGTTCTGGGGTGCGTTTCTCAAAAGCAACTATGGGAAACAGCGTTCAGCAGAGCTTGCGTCCATAGTTGGCTGATGATGCTTTGGGAAAACGCACCCCTGAACGGGAAAGGAAATGTTTCCTCTACATGAAACACGTGTGCTTTTGCTGTTACACACTCTTATGTAATCATCAGTCAGTCATTCTGGGAATCTGACATCCTGCTTTGCATGTTACCACCGAATTCATTATTGGTAGAAATTACTGTAATCCGTGTTAAAGATTCTACTGGAAATCATTCGCTGAATGACTCCTCACACTGTGGTAAAAAACACTGTCCTCCTATATTCAGGTATATAGGCTGCGCGTGATGCTACTGAAAACAAATATGACAGTCTTTACGCTCCACGGCTCTAACTGCAGTCTCTGTACTTGCTGTTTGTGAGCTTGAATACTTTAGTAGCAGATGTTCTCTTTCTCTGAGAGGAGGAACAGAATAATGTACTTGTGCAGAATATCCTGAAAGAAAGCAATGTTCAATCACTAAATTACCTCTTAAAAGTGCAACAACATAGATAAGTTGTCACAGATTTTTTTTTGTATCCTTTTTAAGGATCTAAACTGAACAAGCAGTGTAAATTCATACATTTTTTGAGTTTAGGAGTAGATATGCAGATACCTTCAGACTTTTGCTGCTTAATGTTTGCTTGTGTGTCAGAAAAAATGATTTCAGCTCTGGTCATTTCTAACCACACTTTTGAGAAAAAATTGGACAGGAAAAGAGAACACAACAATTGTCTCTTCCAGTCAGTTTTATTCCTCTTTCAATTAAATATATCAAAGGTTCACAATGCATAGTACTAGAGGTCGACCGATATATCGGCAGATGTTTGGCATTTTTAGAATATCGGCATCGGCCGATAAGTTTTTCTGATTGGCTGATGTTGTAAGCGGGACCTTTATTTTGACGGTGCTGCAGACTTTTGTTTTGATGGCCGGTGCTGAGAACACCAGCAACTGAGAAGAGAACACGCCTGATCAGTGATCACACAGCGCTCACTCACATTCTCAGTCTTCTTCTTTAGTTTACACAATCTCTGTCAGTCATATCTACAGTGACGGGAATAACGGCGTTATAAATAACGCTGTTACTAAACGGCATTACTTTTCCAGTAACGAGTAATCTAATTGATTACTCTTCTCCTCTTAATAACACCGTTACCGTTACTGCCAAAAAATGCGGCGCGTTACTATAACTGATGAAGCTGTTTTTTTTTATCAGACCAACTAGATCTCTGAGCGAGAGGCAAATACTTTTTTTACTGTTCTTTCTTGGTTAGTGGGCAAGAGCACGAGACAAGCTCATAAATGCTGATGATTGGCTGAGATAGAGTAAAATGTCATTGTAAGCCAATCAGAAGTAGAGTTGGGCGGGTGTTTGAAAGCACGCATAGTAGTGATGGGCATTCGGCTCTTTTGACTCAGCTCACTGAAAAGAGACGGCTCTTTTGACTCACAAACAGCTCTTTAAATGACTTTGACTATAATATTTCAATTTTTGTTAGATTATTATTTAATTTCAATAGGCTAAATTTGTAAAAATAGAGTCGGCTCTTCAGATATCCGAGCCAGCTCCCGACGTTCACCTAAAAGAGTCGGCACATTCGCAAATTCGAACGACCCATCAAAAGCTCATTCGCGAACGAGTCGATCCATCATCTCTAACGCTCATTCGCGAACGACTCATCATCACTAACTGCTAACGCTCATGAATTGTGAACGACCCATCATAACGCATAGTCGGACAGGACAGGACACACAAGGAACAACACAAGCCAGTCAGTCAACGAGAGACGGGTATGGCGACAAGCCCAAAATAATCCAAAAGTAGCCTTCTCTAAATGGTATATTACTTAACAGGCTTAATTTAATTTTGCCCAGTTTTGGCCTGTTGAGGGGCAATAAATATCAAAAGTTCCAAAACATCTATTGCGTTACTTGCATTGATCAACTATATAAACATAATATCTACATACATGGCATTTGATTGGAGGCTCGTCTCACTTTGTACCACAGCAACATTTTTTTTTAGATGTGTGTACAATGTTTCATGTTTCTGTTAATAATGTATTGTATTAAGTGTCCATTTCATTATAATATTTCGATTTATCTTAAATAATTGAACATGCACATGTATTTTAAGTTCCGTTAAAGAGGGCTAGAGGTGGGGTCACATTTGAGCATTTAAAATTTGATTTTACTTGAAAGTAACGCAAGAGTTACTTTCTTAAGTAACTACTTTTAAAATTTGTAACTGAGCAACTAAGTTAGTTACTTTTTGGAAGAAGTAACTAGTAACTGTTACTAATTACTTTGTAAAAGTAACTTTCCCAAAACTGCATATTTAATACTTTATGACAGAACTGGGGGCTTCAGAACTGGTAATCAAATAAAGTAAAGGGTATGTGAAAAAGTAATGCGTTTGCTTTTATATTATTTGTAACAGAAAAGGCAAACAATCAGCCTAAAATACTTTTTCTCATTTACCGTCAACATTCAGCAAATGCGCATATACATCATTTAAACAAATCTCTGAATATCTAATAAACATTTAGTGAGTGAATGCGAACAGGAGTTCGGCTTCACAGGAGATGCGATCGAAACATTTTAAATCCTTTATTTCAAAATATGCTGTGCTATATCCAGTTGCCCACTGTGTCATATTAATGTCGTTTTCACTGTGTGCTGTATGTAAAATTAGTGTTACCTTGTCAAAAGTTAAATTCAAAAAGTTTTTTTTTTAAATGTATGATTATCAGTGTGCATGAAATGACCAGATTACTGAGTGCCCTGTCACAGTGTTTACTTCCTTTTTTTTCACATATTCATATGTTTTTAAACAATGACTGTATTTGTGAAAAATTGCAGATTCAAGAAGTTGCCATCTAAAGTATAGGGCCTAAGCATGTTTATTTTAAAGATTTTTTAAACATAAGTTTATTAAATATCTAATTTATATCTCATATCTATATCTCTCTCATATATCTATATCTCAGATATTGGCATCAGCCATCAAAAAACCCATATCGGTCGACCACTAACTAGTACTAGTACTTCATGCAAAAAAAGAAAATCGCAAACATATTGTACATGGTTTTGTAAGCTTCATTACACACCAATAATTATCTTTAATTTAATAGTGAAAAGCATGTTAAATATCAACTAAGAACCATTTTTATTTTCTATAATTTATAATCAAACTGCAATTTTGTCAAATTATGTCTAATAGTGTGAACATGGGAAGTGTATAAAATGTTTATTCTTACATAATGATATTGTGTTTTTAGGAAACATAACATGCTAGCCATGAAACATAGCTTTATGACAAAGAATTCAGAAACTTTATTCCAAAGTTTCCAAAGTTCATTCCCAGTTTCAAGTGTCATTCTACAATATAATGCTATTAAACACTGTAATGAAAGAATGTCCATTATTGTGCATAGTTGAAGAAACACTTTTAGTTTACTTGCATCTCTAAGGAAGTAATAATACAAATATAATAAGCATTTACAAAAACTGGGTATAACGAGATGACCACCCTCGGATCATCGGATATTCGGATGCCATCGGATATTAAAATGACATTTAAAAGTGTAAGAGCACTAACAAATTGCTAGCAAAAACAATTAATAACCCCAAAAGATTGATTATTTCCACAGCATTGTGTTAAAAGTCAAATAAAAAATGTGCATTAACTGGAACATTGCGTAATAATATTTATTTAAGTGATTTTCGGCATTTTGATGGACAATAGATATTGTATTTAAACAAACCTGTAAAGAGACGTGAGGATTTGGGCAGACAATTTTGATGCATTGCAGTGAATTATTCATGGGATATATCATAAATTAAACCAGGAGCAGTAACAAATGCGCAGTGTATGTTGTGTTTTCATAATGTTACAGTGGAATACAAAGGAAACAAATCAATTCAGCGACTGAAAAGAACTCATGCCATATATATTCTTGTTACCGTCATGACACATTATATAGACCATTTTGCAAGATGTAAACAACACTGGTCCAGAAGCACTTCCTGATTCAGTTTTTTAACACTACATAAAAGCTGGGATAAAATACAACCATCAGAACATATAAAACTGAATCAGAAAGTTAAACAAACATCTTTAAGATGTTTTCTTTACATGTGAAATAAAGAAAACAGTTACAAACTGAAACAGGAAGTGTTTCTCGACCAGTGTTGTTTACATCTTGCAAAATGGTCTATAGAACACGAAGGACATTTACAGCTCATTCAGTCAAACTGTCGGATAAGGATTATTTGTGGCACAAACATCAGTCTTTTTGATTGGAACATCCCCAAACCGGAAGTGCCTCCCATGATCTAAAGCGCAATATTCTTGTTAGGTCTTGTAAGTGTGAATTCAGTTTGTTTTACTAAAGGTTACCAAACAAGTTTTGCTCAACTATAACATCTGACAATTGTGAACAAGCTAAAAAGATCATACAGAAATAAACATGCTTTGTGCCCAGCTTCTCAGAGTTGTACAAAATTAGATGAATTGACCACTTGTAATAACAACAGTGATGTCTGTTAGTGACTTGTCAGACCACATTCTCAGTGTCTTTTCATATAAACATTGTGTAAACAGTGTTGATGTAGTTTGTATGTTTGGATCAGTCAGTCTGTCACAACACCACCACCTGCCTGCAGTGTGTAGACGTGTACAACATGAACACTCACTTTGAGTATATTTAAAATAACAGATTATTGGATCCAGTCATTAGCTTAGTTGGGAAAAAAGGAACTCAACTGTTTGACTAATATCTCAGTAAAAACTTTCACAGACTGACCTCTTAAGACGAAATGGTTTACATTTATATAAGTGAGTTAGTCAGTAAGCTGATCAGATTCTCTAAACTTGTTCAGCTACTGCAAATATCACTTAGAAAACCTGTAAATCTGAGGCTCGAACTTCCAAAGCCTGAAAATGTCACTTTGCATCTGTTATACCATAAACACAACAATCACTTATTCAGAATAATTCTTCTCATTGAACTCTAACTTACTGGGCTTTCTAATATTTTGTTTTATACAAACAAAATATTAATTGTTGCTTAGCCTCAAGCTTTTAAACTTCATACTAGTGGAATGTAGGTCATTTTAAATAAACTTATCTAACTCGCACCTCTGCTGTGTATTTCAATGTCCTTTCTCTTTTCCCTCTTGTTTCTTTCTGTGTTAATAAAATGGCCCCTCTCAGGACTCTCCCCTCCTAAATGAAATCCTTCTTGTGCTCGCTAAAGCGAAATCCTCCCACAGTGAGCTGGACCAAGTGAGTATCACACCGGCACGGGTCTGGTGGGTTGGGCATCCCCCATAGCCGCATGTCTGGGCCGTTCATTTCCTCCTACCCTCGTCGACGGGGTTTGCTCCGAGAATAGAGGGAATCATGGGTCATTGCGCCCTCATTCATTTAGGCTCGCCTCATGGGTCATAGGTCATAGCATTATCGGTGGGATACCAGGTTTTGGTGGCCGTGCTATGGGTTGCATTTTCACAAGGCTGAAACTTTATTAAAAATGTGTTGGCAGCATTAAATTCACAACGTTCAAAATGTGACGTTTGTTTCTGAATCTTTATTAATGATTTGTGGAATTGGATTTTTAATTATATGATTGTTAAATTGTGCTGTTTAATATAATAATTTCATGAAAAAAAGTCTGTTCAAGCTTGTGAAAATGTCAATTTGGTGTTTAACGTTTAAAAATGTATTTAAATCTCTTATTCAAGGACTAAATGATTATTGTTTTTTATATGTACCAGCAAAATGTGTATTTTATGTTGTTTACTTTTCGTATTGCCTTATGATTGTACCTGATGCCTATTATCAAGCAAAATTTCACTATCGACTCATTACACAGACTTTGCTTACAAAAGGGTCAATAATGGAAGAACTTTTTTAGACTGTAATGTATTTATATTCTGAGAGGCTAAGAGGGTTGTGTCATTACTTTATAACAAGGCAGTCTTGAGGTGAAACGCATGACAAGTACGCAAGTTACGAATCAGCTTAGTTTTTTCAAGAAACTAGTGAAATAACGCATTGCTTTTACAATTAAAACAAAATATCTGTTACTTTTTCAAACAAGTAATGCAAATTACTTTGTTTTCCCATTTATTGACTGACAGCTCTAGTGTCCCCATGTTGAGAGAAATCGGAAGTGATCTTCTGACGATGCACAAGTTAAAGAACCCAGACACAGCTGGATCATTTCCATAATGTCTCAATCTACCAACAGCAGCATAAAATAGCATCTGGTTTAAGACATGCTTTTTTGGGCATTAAATAATGGCACAAATTCCAGTAAATTGACTAGCACTAACCTTAGTAAATCACCTTGCATTATCATTCATTTTAAATAATGCTTTCCTATAAATTGTGCATCACAAAGGGAAACGCCTACAAATGCATATGCTAAAAGGTAAGCCACAAAAATAACCCTCTGCATGCCTTTTCAGTGCTAATCTTTCACAAGTGTGGATCGTCATCTACTGTTTGCGATCCACCGTCACCTCCAGTAACAGTAAGTGTATTTTATGATTTTTGAGCAAATAGTCATTTCAGTCTGTCAGCCAATTCAACAACAAATGTGTCTAAAGTTGTTGTCGTCTGTGTATATAATTTAAAGTTAAACATTGTTTGTATAGTGTGTAACCACACGTTTATAAATATATATTTAAAGATATTGTATTAAAAACTGCATATATGTTGTTGTTCTTTAAGCCATCTTCTCACATTTGCCACAGAAGCACCTGTATGACAAGTAAACATGACGCCACAGGTCCCTCGCATAAATGTAATTTCGCTTGTACGTGTCTATCTGTGTGTGTGTGTGTTGCACATCCATACTTGCAAAATTACACGATTACAACTCTATAAGTACATAAATGTATCAAATAACTATACCGAGACGTACTGGTCCAAGATGGCTAACTTACAGAACAAGAACATATATGCAGTTTTTAATACAATATCTTTAAATATATATATATACAGTGTGTATATATATATATATATATATATATATATATATAAACGTGTGGTTACACAACTATACAAACAAGGTACATCGACTGAAAAGACTATTTGCTCAAAAATCATAAAATGCACTTACTGGAGGTGACGGTGGATCGCAAACAGTAGACGACGATCCACACTTGAGAATTAATTTTTAAGCCACAACAACAGGATTAACCCACGACAGAACATTTATGTTTCCAAGAGACATTACCGGCTGTCGTTGAAACAATGGAGGATGGTGTACAGATCACCGAGGGCGGGGTCTATATGCCACAACCACACTGTCAATCAAACCCCTTGCTCAATTCTACATCACAAAGAGCTGGATCTCAGAACAGCTCGTTTTGAGACAGCGCATATGATTTATTGAGATTGTAAAAAAAAAAACACTGGGTGGATTTTTATCATTCTAGGGTGGTTCTGCTCATACACTGCCAACACACGTTTATGTTTAAACACGATGTAAAAGTGAATTTTCCATAATAGGTGCCCTTTGAAGAAAGGTTTCTTTGTGGTTTCTCTTTAAGATCTCTGTGAAAGTTTTAAAGTCGCTTTCAGAAAGATCATGTCCGTGAATGTAAAACGCATGTGTGGACTGATATTTTTCTAATGTCTGCACCACTGATTTATATAATATATCATTCTATATAGATGAGTGGTCTGGACTAGAGTGCTAGCATTCTATGTAAACAAATACTTCAACAGGAAGTAGAAAACCGTTTAGTCAGGTGAACCCGCTATGAATCATGGGAAATAGAATGGGGGCAGAAAAAGGTGGATAGAGTTGTAATCGTGTCCCCTTTGAAGTTATGGATGTGCAACCCACACACACAGACACACACAAACGCTAACGTTGGCGCAATTTTTTGAAACTACATACACATACTGTGATAAAGTTTGCTACGTACAAGCGAAATTACATTTATGCGAGGGACCTGTTGCGTCATGTTTACTTGTCATACAGGTGTGGCAAATGTGAGAAGATGGCTAACTACAGAACAAGAACATATATGCAGTTTTTAATACAATATCTTTAAATATATATATATATATATATATATATATATATATATATATATATTTATAAACGTGTGGTTACACTATACAAACAAGGTTTAAATTATACACAGACATCCTACGACGACAACAACTTCAGACGCATTTGTTGTTGAATTGGCTGACATCGACTGAAATGACTATTTGCTCAAAAATCATAAAATACACTTACTGTTACTGGAGGTGTCGTTGGATCGCAAACAGTAGACGACGATCCACAGTTGAGGATTAACTTTGAAGCAAGACCTGCTTTCAATTGAACCTCGTTCACAAAACAGTCAGAAAATGATTTGCTTAAACATAAACATATTTACGAAGGAAAGGCGCCACTTAAACTTCCAAAATACAATACATCCAGTGTGTTTTCAGTGGCTCTGATGTCGGAAATAAGTGAAAACTTTAATTCTCCGCTTTAATTCTGGTCGGATTAACGGTTGTTAACTGTCATAGCAATTTTTTTCCAAATGAAACATTTCTTCTTACTACATTCTCCGTTAAACTTCCCAAGTAAAATGTTCTTGTAACTGATATATTCCTCCAGCAAACACACATTTTCTGCTAAGGTAAACTTCGCTGAGCAGTTGAATGCACTTACTCTATCCGCCATGTTTTTTGTTTTGAAAAGTGTCTTATTTTACCCAGAATCCATATTTAAGATAGTCAGAGTCTTAAGTGCTTTGTGCAACGGTCTGATTTAGATGTCTATCTGAAGTTTGACTATCTTATATATAAGCCATAGTCAGTCTTTGTGAAACTGGCCCCTGCTGGTGAAGTTTGTTTTTATGTGTATAATGAAAACTTTTTTTTTTGTTATTTAAAGAGCGCGTTAGTAATGTGTGCTTATAGGCTGGTACACAATGCACTTACACTTTGTCCCGTATATGGTCTGCTCCTTAACCTCGCGCATGAGCAGATCCGTTTCATCGCTAGAAAAGCGTTCAGTTTTTCCTCTTGCAAAGTCCGTCATATAAATAGCTAATCCGCCATGGCGCAACTGGCTTTTAAAGAGAATAGGAGATGAGGCTCTGATTGGTTTATTGCACGTTACGCCCAAAACACACCCGTTACTCATTAAGAGAATAGAGACAACACGTTTAGACCTTGTGCCGCACACGCCAACCATTATTCCCGCCGTTAAAAAGTGGATTCGGACATGCTCTAAGTGCACTTGGACCATGTGATTTAGACCATGCCCTTAGATCCTTAAAATAGTGCCCCTAATGTTTAGAAGGTAGTGTTGAAATAATGTCAGTTTAGATTAAAAAAATAAGTCAGTGTGGTAAAAATAACATAAAAGTTAAAAGCACAAACAAACAATCAAACAAACAAATCCCTCTCATTACAGTCAGCAAAGTGCCCTATGTTGGATCCTTTTTCTTTTGTTCAGTATGTTTCGTCATTGTACTATTAACAAATATAGCATGTGGACTTATTTAACTTATTGTATAAAAAGCAGCTCATAATGGCGTTGAGACACTGAATTAATGTCTTAGATGTTTAAAAATGTTTTGCGATGAATGTGTATTTGTAAATCAACGTTCATTTCACAAGTCAGGGGAAATGTTGTCCGTTTCGAAGTGCTTTCCACCGGCCAAAGTTCCGACTTCATAGCACTATTTGTTGGAAACTAGGTTACCCAGTGTTCTTTGTTTTCTCTGGTCCAGAAAGCTTTATGCAACAGCAGCATGCGCTAGTAGAGGCTGCCTCTGAAGGGAAGGGCTAATCACTGTGCACATCAAATATTTATTCTTACACTGCATTTCAAGGCAATGTGCTATAAAAGGCTGCTTTTACACTGTCAGCTCAGTGTTAAAATGTGTGTGAGGTGACTGATGGTTGGACTGCTTCTGCTGGGAACATGCTTGAGTTCTGCCAAACACTTTCTCTGTCTCCTCCTGGATCAGTTATCACTTTTAAATTTCTTGTGTCAGTCTTTACAGGATGTGGCACATTCAGTTGTGAATATATTGCAGTGTAATTTCAGAAAAAAATGTAATGGCATGATAAGGTTCAGGTAAATTACTGAAGTTTTGATTATCCTGAAGAGTCTGTTAAGTAATCCCATTCATCAAACAATTGTAAGAGATACAGTATATGATTTTTTTATTTGAAGATATATTTTTCACTCTGAAATGAGGTCTTTTGAGATCATGTACCATGCAGCCCCAATATTTTTGTATTTATTTTTTGCTTGCTGATTTGGTCTTTTACAATGTATTGAAGTTTGCTCATGGGTCGCAATTCTCTGTGGAGATTCAAATATGTCGCGAGGACTTTTTTGGTGTAATCTGATGCTGATTGACAGATTGATGTCTGGGACATCTGGGCTGAATATTCTTTTCTTAAGAGTTGTTATTGTCTACAGTGGTTTTTAAATATTGGTTTATAGTCGCAGTAAAGTTATTCACTCTGCAGAGTTGAATTAGTGAGATGCTGGATGAAGCAGCACGCGCGCTCTCGCTGATGCTCCTTCTGGTTCACTTGGAGACGTGCGCGCATCTCTCTCTCTCTCTCTCGAACTTCATTGGCATGGCTAACATGGAGAGCAAATACAAACACGTGGATGGCTGTTATCTTTCTCTCGTTCATTGAGGAGTAGCGGTGAGCTCCGCATTTATGAACGGATTCAGCGTGATTCTCGTTAAAGAAGAGTTGCAAAATGAGATGCTGAGAGGCACGAGGTCTCTGTCCGATAGGAGAGAATGGACTGCATTTGTATTGTTACTACCAAGGTAAGCGCACAGATTAACGATGATTTACTGCGACCATCTGAGTGATTGCATGCACTGCATTATAGTTTGGGTTTTTTTCTCTATACATACTATAGCAGTACTACTAATTACATTATGGCAGCATTATCATCTTGTCCTAGGGAGTCAATTTAATTACTTTAATATTGTTAATAGTATTTTAATATTGTTTTTGTTGTTATTGTCTACTAAATAATAATTATAATAATAAGATTTATTTTATGTTTCTTTACACAATATATTTGTTGAACTATAACCAAATATAACCAAATATTCGAGATTGGGGGACCAAATGTCAATCTGCCTTTTGAAAACCTTTATTGATTGACAACTATTCAGTGTCGCTGTCATTTTGCTGTATTTAACCCATGCAGGTCTTGCCCTGATCAATTTGCTGTCCCATAGGCAAGATTCTACATGCTATCCCTTGCATCACAGTCAATCCTACTGATCATTGTGTCATACTCACACTAGAGCTGCATGAGTCTGGATCTTTAATTTTTTTTAAGACAATGTGCTGTTTTTGTTGAGCTCATTCCATCCAGATATTATGATTTATATCATCCCCATATTTTGAGCCTCAGTGCTCTCCTTTCTGCCAAGCAGAGCTACTGAGCCCATATGATCGAGAAGCAACCTGCCTCCGAGCCATGAGGCTCACTATCAGAGACATCACATGTCTTCTTTCCTAGTATCCTTATGTACCAACAATACCAAAAGCTTAAGGGACGTGCTGTTGAAATCTGCTGATTATATTACCGCTGGTGTGATGTCGTGAATCTTCTGCACTTGTAGTTTCTCCCTGAGCTGTAGTTCAGTTCCTTCATTACAGTACTTAATGCCATTATATCCGTTCATAGATGACTGAGCACGCAATGCTGAATTGTTCTTTTTTTGCTGATTTGTTTTAAGAAAGAAAGATGGCAGCTGGACGCCTTGACAATATCTGGTGTTTTGTATGCCAGTCTTTCCGATCCTGCTTTGATGCCGTTTATCTCAAGGGTCTTACTGTCATTTATCTTGACCTTCATGAATCATGAGGTTGACGTCCTGTCTTTGATCTCTAGTACTGTCTCTCATAACTGTGGGCTGAAATGATACCTATTTAATTCATATTGGACTATTTATCAACAATATATGAATACTATAGCAAGCAGTATTGAATTTTCTGTTCGTTTGTGGAACTTTCTGTAATAATGAAACGTTCTTCATATTTTAAACTGATTTGAGCAAGTATATTATTATATTTGAAAGTGCTGCTAGGTTGCTTTGTGTGTCAAACTGGACAGTATGAGGCGGTCATTGTGATTGGGACAGCGTCTATGTCTATGTACTTATTTTCTGTTGTATGATCAGCCATGGTGTGAGAAGAACAATTTTTCTTTTTTTATCATCAATGTGTGGTCAAATTAGCACAATTTTGGCAAAATTGTAGTCTAGCGATGTATGAAGCACAACGGTCTTGACTGTAAGCTTGACCTTTGACTATGTAAATAAAGTTTTATTGCACTGCAGTGCAAGCTGAATTTTGGCTGAGCGTCATCATCATCACATTTTGCACTGAACTGTATCGCTATACGTTTACTTCTTTTCTGTACTGTTTTCTGTAAGTTTTTTTTTTCACCTACAGCATACACTTTTTCACAAATTTATCATCTCTAAATATAGACTACACAAATGACATTTCTAAGTAAACTGATGAATAACCTATGATCTTCTGTTGTCAGAAATGTTGCAGATGAGGCTATTTCTGCTCAAGAGAGCAGCGTTGGTGTCCCTGTGTGGGAATTCTCTCGTTCTGTCTCTTCCTCTCGTTTGAAGCGACCGTGAGGCTTCACGGAGGACGGGCTCCAGTTGTGTGGAGTGACTGCATGTTTTCTGCATGCATGACTGCTTATTCTCATGTCTCCTCTGGTTGGTGCCAGCCTCAGGGCATGTCAGACTTACAGTTAAGAGCACATAGATTTCCATGTGGGCTTTGCATCGACTTCACCCAAGTACCAGAAGGAAGGGTCAGAAAAAAAACAAAAACGTTTTTTTTACACTTTATACGTTTATCAGAATTTAGTGTAATGTGATTCAGAGGTTTTTCCTCCATAAACGTTCCTCTTAAACATTTTATTTGCTTTCTGATGAAGTTATAGACACCCATACTGTCCACATGATATTAGCTTGTCAACATTATGCACAATCAGGGTCAGAGTTTACAGTGCAGCTTTTATTAAGTCTACAGGCCTATTAAGCTTAGCAGTGGACATGAGTTCTGTAATAAAAAAAACTAGCCATAGACTGGCCTGAAGAATTAAACAGACACAAGTAATTCAGCTCATTTATGTGTGTGTGTGTGTGTGTGCACCGCTTAAATATGGTGTAATATGGCTGTGTTGGGGTCGTTGTAGCGTAGCCTGCATCAAATGTCATGCTACACATTATCTCAATCCATGCAAATGAATGACTCATTGGTTCAGAAATGGACCATTCTCCTCTGGGCATTACAGTCTGCGCTAATCACTTCTTTAAAATATTCATCATCTTGTCTGTCTCAGCAAAGATTCAAATGAACGTAGGAGGCACCATTGTCATCTAAACGTGAATTGCTATACCACATAGCTGATTTCTCTCAGGTCCCTGTTGCTCTTGCCATTTTAATGCATGGTGGTGAGGATGCCAAGCTTTCTCAATCTCCCTGTGCTTTTATGCTGAATTATGTATTTAGTGGCTCTGAAATATCAAGCAGGAACACAGTATTTCTTCATCTAAAAATACTCTTTAAAGCTGCTGGTCCGCACTGATGGAGTAAAGGCTCGTTCACACCAAGGACGATAACTATAAAAATAACGTTAAAGATATAGTTATACTAATTCTGGGGGGCGGGTGAAATCGCTTTCTGTGGTTCTGGTAAGGGCGTGACGCAACAAGCTGATGTAAAAGAACTACAGGCGATGAAAAGCTGACTGTTGTCTGACTGTAGTGGTCGACCAATATTGGTTTATAGATCGATGGCCTATATAAAGCCATATACGTATGTGTGTGTGTGTGTGTGTGTGTGCGTACACTGCAGTTCAAAAGTTTAGGATCGCTAAGATTTTTTATGTTTTTAAAAGAAGAAGGGCTGCACGATTTGGGCCAAAATGATAATCACAATTATTTTGATCAATATTGAGATCACGATTAATTATCACAATTATTTGTTGATTTTAACCAAAACAAATGTTATTGTCACATAGGCTAATTATAATGCTTTCACATCAATATTGTGCTACATTCCTGCTAATGTACAACTATGTGCATTAAAATAAAACAGGTGCTCTCATTCACCAAAATTCAGTACATCTCTTTAAATAATAAAGAAAAATAAAGAAAACAATAAATAAAATGTAGTAAAACTTCAACAGGGCACTATTTTACATTTTACGTTGTGTAAATATATTTTAGGAAGCAAAATATAAACTTGCATTGTACCTGCATGTGAATAAAACGCAAAATATACAATCAATAAAAACAAATATTCCATAACAGAATGTAACCAAATGAGTACATGTCAAGGCAGAACTATGCACTATGGAAGTTCGATTTATGGATTCAATTCAGTGTCATTGTTATAGGGGTGGCCGATATGGCAAAAATATCATATCACGTTTTTTTTTTAGGAAAATCACGATCACGATTTTTTTTATCACAATTCTTTTTCAAGTTGGTTTTAATATTTTGCAAGTGGCTGTTCATTACAGCCAAACTAATGTCCCTATGTTAAAAACAAAGCCTTAGGTAACAAAAGAAAAAAGAAAGGCATAGCCTACATTTAGGCCAGTGGCGAAGATAAAAATCTTTTTCATTATTTTCTTTGTTATTAAAAAAATAAGACAAGATAAACATTACACAAATTAATATTCAAATTAAATAAATAGTGTTTTATTTTTTCAGATGCAGTAGGTGTATTTAGCAGTAGCATTAAGAAAGTAATTAAATTAACAAATATTAAATTAAAACTCTACATAGACTTCACTGAATAAATTATTGATTCTTATTAAAGCTACTATTAAAGTTATCAGTCAGTGAGTGATTTTCTCCTTGTGTTTTTCTTTTGTTTTGTTTTATTAACACTAAAGGGATAGTTCCCTCAAAAATGAAAATGGTCTTAATTTACTCTCTCAAGATGTTTCAAACCCAAATAAGTTTCTTTCTTCTGTTGAAAATAAAAGTTATTTTGAATAATGTGGGTAACTGAACAGTTGCTGGTCCCCCTATAGTTTTTTAGGTTCTCTCCTGGAAGTTAATGGGGACCAGCAACTGTTTGGTTACCCACATTAAAAAAAAATCGTCTTTTGTGTTCAGCACAAGAAAGAAATGAATATAGGTTTGGAACAACATTTGAGTGAGTAAATAATGACAGATTTTTTTTTTTTGTGAACTATCCCTTTAAGGACAAGCGGCAGTACTATTTATTCCTGTCGCTTTTAGACCAGCACGCGACACGTTTAATATAGACGCATATTACACCAGATATTCTCTCAAATGGTTGCTTTCACTTTAGACATAGCCAATTCTGTTTATGTAAACATTGTGTGTATTCAACAGTATTAGCATAATAAGACTCCAAAGATAACTTAGTCCAGTATTCAGGCGCTGTTTGACAGGCTTCTAGTGCCTGTGAGTGTCGTGGGTATGCGACACTAATATTACATATAGCACACACTGAAAAATACATGAAGATGTTTCAGTGGGAACTGAATTAAATGTAGCATAGTTTGAAATCAAGGGTTCAAAGTTCGTCAATTACAATTCACACAGACTGACCGTCACGCATATTGTAACACGTTCAACCAGGCTACAAATGTGCACTTCAGAATATGTAACTAAGACTGCAAGGTGTGTGAAATTGAAATGTTTATTAGATATTCGAATATTTGTTTAAATCATAAAAACGCATATTTGCTGAATGCTGAGGGTAAATACGATAAATGAGAAAGTATTATAGTGTTTGCCTTTCTGTCACTAATAATATAAAAGCTATTAGGGCTGGGCGACATGTACAATATATTTTATCGATAATCGCCTTAAACAATTTCACAATATCCGATTACCCAAGCCCCAGCCCCAACACGGCCTGCCGGAGACCGACATACACCGTAAACAAAACATGTTGAGTTTGGCTGCACTTTATCTAATGATAGCTAGGAATTCAGTTAGTTTAATTTAATGATTGAAACGTTAAAGGTTTTACTTTGGTTAGTTTGGCTTGAAAGAACATAAAACATTAGCTTTGCTGTTATGTTAGTTTTGCTAATATGCTTTCAGCTATAATACTTTTTCATATACAGGTACAGTTTACTTTCTTTAGTAGTTTTATTTTGTAACCATAACTAATGAAGATGGAGAATGTGATCGCTGTGTGCGAAATGTGGTATGGATGTTCTCTTTGCCATCAAAATAAAAGTCTTCGGCCAAACAGAAAAATGTATCAACTTACAGTATCTCTTTATGCTTACTTAAGACATAACCAACAGGGTTAATGAGGACACGCGCCAAAATATTTTCTATATGTGACCGTTCAAGTGTATAAAGACATGGAAAAAGCACTCAATTCGCATGGTGTTTGAGAGTAGGTTTTCTGTGCGCACACTTCTCAGACTAAATGCAAATACCAAATTGAGTTGTTTTTCACATCTCTTGTGCTCGAATGTTTAAATTGACAAGAATTGTGCAAATGATAAACTCTTGTAATGCCACAGGACTGGTATCTTTGACGCTATCCCCGGGCCATTATCCCTATCCCTACGGTAATACCTTTCATAAGTATTTATTTTTAAAATGTTGAACTCTATCCATGGATCTCTAAGATATCTTTTTGCATTTTTTGTTACATTTTTTGACAAGATTTTGCTCTAAGGTTTTGCCTTTATATATGAATAGAATAGTGGTGCATACAGCAATTCTACAAATGCTGTGTCCAACTTAATAAGAAGTGAGTCACAGTCATATGTTCAGAGTCTTTAAGACACTATGAAATTAAATTTGAGCTTGTTTGGATTTTAGGCCATGTCTGCTATCTTTGATAACATTTATATGAGTACACTCCTCAAAGTTGACACAAACTTTTAGCAGACTTATATTTATATAATTTAAATAATTATCTTTTTTTTAAAAAAAAACTGTGTCTATCTTTAACTATATATTTAAAGCTGCAGTCCGTAGCTTTTTTGGGGGTTAAAAATGATCCAAAATACATATTTGAGAAAATACATGATCAGCCAGTGTTCAAAACTCTCTGCTTGCCGTAGTTCGATTCAAAGCAGTAAGCTTGTAATAATGTTTTTAATTCCAGTGGTACTGGTGGATTTCCACTTGAGATTGTTAGATTTAATCAGTGCGATTTACTGCAATGTCAAAACCAGAACAAAAGTGGATGTTACTGACTAGTTCAGATGACATTTTCCGGTGAAAATTCTTATGTTGGTCATACTTCCAAAAAGAATAATCTGTGATTCTGAATGCCATTGCAATATCCACTCTGGCGGATAGCTGCACACTCTCCTCAAACATTGTGTTCATACACACTGTGCCGTGTTGAGGTACTACTCACGTAAAGTTGATAATTCCACGAATGACTGCAATTGCAGATTTCGAACAGAGATGCTTTAACAACCCATTCAGTAATGAGTTTTCATGAGCCTCATTTGGAGAATATTTGCTTAATTTCCAGGGTTTTTCCTGACTCAAAACTTAGCAGAGGTGGTAAAATCCTGATCACGTATTTTAATAATAAGATAATTGAATTTTTATTTTTTTGTAGACCATCATATGAAGAGTTCATATGCAAAAGCCTCTAAATGCCATTTGAAATTTTCTTCTTTAATGATGATTTTTATCAAGCTTGTATATTTAAGTTCAGTAATTTCACTTAAATGGCAATGATAATTACCTATTAATTGTTATTTAAGTGAAATTACTGAACTTAAATATACAAGTTTGATAAAAATTATCATTAAAGAAGAAAATTTCAAATGGCATTTAGAGGCTTTTGCATCTGAACTCTTCATATAGCCTATTGTGTTTCCCACAGTATTTTTGTGGGTGGAGCTTGGTACCTCTGGGGTATAATAAAACTGTATATGCAAAGTGCGGCCTCTCTCTTCCATACCTCTGGGGGCATGCATTTCAGATAAATTCATTAATCTGGTGCACTTTATATTTAATATTTATATTTAAACAATATGAATGTAAGCCAGAGGAGAACTGGCCCCCGACTGAGCCTGGGTTCTCCCAAGGTTTTTTCTCCATCCAATCTGATGGAGTTTGGTTCCTTGCCACTGTCGCCTTGCTTTTGGCTTGCTTTCAGCTTGCTCAGTTGGGGTTATTTATTTAGTGTTTAGCAATGTTGTTGATCTGTGTTGTGCTACTTTCATGTTATCACTGTGAAGCTGCTTTGATACAATCTGTATTGTGAAAAGCGCTATATAAATAAATGTGACTTGACTTGACTTGACTTTGAGTCACCCGAATCCGCTGTTCAAAATAATCCACCTGCCAACTGCCTGAACCTGTGATATTCTTTGATTTAGATATCTGCATAATTACAATTATTCAAATTCTCAGTGGTAAGCATGATAGTAAAATACCACACTGAAGTAGACTGGTTTAAAATGAACATTTATTTAAATTAAAAGTTCTTCTTTGGGCAAAATTACATTTCCTTAGTAGCCTAAACAGACGCTTTACTCCCTTCGAATTACGTCACTGTTGGCAAACACTCTTATCAGAATCATTTTTTTTTACCATTATAATAGAGCATTTTTCCCTCTAATTGTATGCATGTATGTATGCTCCATCTTTCATTTAAAATATTCTTAAATTTGATCAATACATGAAATTAGAATAATAAGACACTAGGTTGTTACCAATCAAATGAACTGTGAAATGAAAATTACATCTGTATTAATGCCCTGATTTTTTTTATAATACCTTGATTGGTGTTCCCTGAAGAGAATTACGTTGTTGAAAACAAAAGTAAGAGAGTGACGCTCGTTCATTGCATTTTACCATGATAAGAGTTCCGTCTTTATTAAAATCAACACATTATAATGATTTATCTGTCATCCATCTTCGATTAATTTGAATGTGATTTTTTTTTTTTTATTACTTGGCCCGCCCGACCCTCGGATTACGATCCGCGCAGCACTATTGGCAAACTATACTCTTTGAGAATGGACACAGGCCAGGAAACCGCAACAGAACCGTCACAGTGGAAAAAGCGTTTTGATCATGTGACTGTCTATATGAGTTTTGTCGAGATTTGATTTCAAATAAAGGTTAATGACTGAAACTAATAACATATTTAATCTTTTAATCTCCATGCAAGTATAAAAATCTACATATTACAAGCAATATTATGAATTAAATTTAACAACACTAATGAATTGAGTTCCTTACAAATCAACCATTCAAAATTGGTAACTGCAAAATGCAAATAGCACACAAAAAAATGTAGTTAAATTTTAAATAAAATATTGGTTTCCTTGGACAAAACGAAACACTATGCTAATTTATACCACTCAATTGAATTGTTTTGATTTATAACAAAAATAAATTGGTGTTATTTTTTTATGTGTGGATTAATTCAAATAATTTTATTAAATCTCATTTCTGCTATTAATAACAGACATGGACGTCAAAGATGAATTACGAACTCCTTTATTATTGCCAACAGCAGTCACAGAAATAGCATCTATTAGTATTTTCAGAGTATACATTCACTACACTTTATCAACAGAACTGCATCTTTTTTGCCCCAATTACTTTTTATAGGCATATCAATTGAATTCACAAAGGTTTGCAGAAAGTTTGCAGAACAAGTCTTTTTTTGTGTTTCTTTTACTAGACACAAATTGTTTGAAAATACACTATGCAGTTGGGTTAGATATATAAAATAGGGCTGTCACTTTTTATTCGATATTTAATTCTTTGAAAACCACACATGTTTCTTGGCAAATAATACCTTTGATCGGGCTTCGGTGAAAAAATATTTTGCTGTCCCACTATTCATTAAAAACTCTCCTTTCTTTGGTCCTCTCGTTGTTCAAGGAAACTATAGTTTTGCATGTTTTTTTTAAACATTTTTTCAGTGATTGTAAATCAAGACAAGGATACTAAATGATTTTTAGCAATGCAATGTAACATTACAAATAGGGCTGCCACGATAACTGCAATATTGTAATATCGCGATACTGAATAGCGAGCCGCAAAGGAATGCAAGCAACCGCATAAAGCTAGGCCCTTCTTGTTTAATTTACGCTTCAAGCTTGTGTATTGAATGTTAAATAAATGAATAATGATAACAATTCCACCAACTGGCTTTTTTACTTAAGACCATGTACCATTGCATTGAGTGAGAGAGAGAGATCGACTGAGCGCGAGCAATTACTAATTTTGTCCTTCTTCAGGTCAAACCATATATTCGTGAAGAAAAAATACGTTTGCCACAAAAACAAACATTTTGTTTCAGATATTGAACATTATTTATTTGATTGTGTTGTTCATGTTGTTCAAATTGCTCAAATCCGGTGCCATTCGTTTTGCGCTCTGTTTGTACCGTTAAAGCAAACACTAACTATTTTCCTTCCCCAGATACAAAAAAATATAATTTGGGAGCTGTAATGTTTCTCTCCCCCCCATTTAGACTAAATCGCGCAAAACGGTATCCTTCATTATGAACGAAGTAAATCATTGACACGCCAAATTGAGCACCAAGGAATGGCACACATGGGTGAGGATTGACGTAACTGCCTCTAAAAGATTATTTTTTTGTTAAATATTGAATCGTGGTCATTTATGAATGAGATTGCGGTCTTTTAGCAATTTATCTTGCAGCTCTTGGTGGAGAATCTTTTTTTCCTCGTTATATTTAAGAAGAGGTCATCACTTTTTTTAACGGCACTGTTTTGGAGCAATTTGGACTGCATGGAGAGTGATTAATATGCATACGGAAATGATGTGCAGATGAGGATATGCATACAGCCAGGTGAAACTCGAAAAAGTTATGAAACTCCTTAACCTATGAAAACCCCAAATTCAAAATTAGAATATTGTGAAAAGGTTTTCATAGCTGTAAGCCATAATAATCAAAATTATAACAAAGGCTTGAAATATTTCACTTATCATGTAATGAGTCTTTTTAATATATTATTTTCACCTTTTAAGTTTAATTACTGAAATAAATGTACTTTTGCACAATATTCTAATTTTTCACCTGTGTTTTAAGCTCCATATATGGTTATTTCGGGGTGGAGATGCATACACACAATATCCCGCTGACTGGTTTTATAAAGGGAATTTTGCACACATTCTAGCTTTTGTGCGTACGCACACTTAAAGGGTGAAATCTACATAAAGTTTAATATATGAGGCAGCCCATTTCCTCTTTGTCATTTTTAGATTGTTCATATCATGTTTCAGCAATTCCAAATACAATGTCAGCCTGATGGGTCTGGAGAGGGGCACGCTTTCCTTTCCTTTGTTAGCTAGAGAAGTGGTGTGTATATCATGGGAGTTTGAATGGGATGGAGTACTCCTCTCATGATAGCTGTTCAGTGCAGATGGTGGCACCTCCATAGAGACTACTACTTACTGTGCATGTCTTTACTGCTCTCAGATCTGTTCACAAACAGATTCATTGTGAGAACAGAACAGTCATGGGATTTGTTTCTCCAGACGTGCCCCACAGTCAGGGGATCATATATCGGTTCTTTGTCTATGCTTTACCAG
The DNA here is from genome assembly GCF_016745375.1 of Pimephales promelas. The sequence goes on along the minus strand of NW_024121177.1, from coordinate 367,097 downwards.
TTTAAATTTAGAAAGAATTAATTGCTTTTTTACTCTAAACCATCCTCAAAATGAAAAAAAGTACGGTTTGTAATTGAACCCTACTGAACCATGTTCAGAACTGGAACTGTTCATCATCACCGTTCTTAAGTCGGGGCTATACATTGTGACCATTTCAGTTGCATTTGACTGAAAATTACTGCATGTGACTGAAAAAAAATATTTAGACTAAACTACTGTTGTGTAGTGTAGCTGTATTTTGGCAGTTGTTGATTAATTGCAACTGTGATCAGCTAGTTTTCATGCCTTTAGTCAACAGAGCAAGAGTAAAAAAGTTATGTTCAATGTACAACACTTCTTTGATTGTAATTATTTTTGTGAAACAGGTTAACTGCTTCTGTTTGTATAGCTTCTGCTGTCTATTTTCTGATAAATAAACTGAAAATATTACATTTCATGGGGTAAAAACGTCACTAAAGTAAAAACAAAATGCGACCACAATTGCAAAAATGCCCCTGAATAAAATAGTTAAGCAACATCACATAAGCCAGACTTCTAATTCTGCTTGCAACTCTCATGCTCCAAAGAAACACTCAGTCCACTTTTTTCTGAACTTGTTTGATTGCTTTGAGGTTATAATTTAAGTTCATCACATACTTAACTAGATTTTCTGCTAGTTAAGCACAGCATGTTTGACACCATGAAATTACAGGGAAACAAGACCGGGAAATCTTGTATCCCAAGTTACAGTGAGAGTGCTATCAGTATGAATGATCTGCTGGATTACATTTCTAAACTACTAAATAGTTTGGTCTCTGTACACTTTAAGGGTGCTTTCACACCTGCCTCATTTAATTTTGGTTGAATCGCACTAGAGTTCGTTTTCCCTCTTGGTGCGGTTCGGTAGCAATCACACTTGGGTGCACACCAAAAGCTGACCAAACAAGACTGACTTTCAAATGGCGCTCTTCAAACTCTGGAGCAGTTCGTTTGTGGTGAGAACGTGATCCGACCTCGAACAGACCCAACTTCCAAATAAATGCGCATTTTTTGACTAAACCAGGTGCCGTTGTAAAACAAAATGATTATTTATATAGCCAATAGTGCTTCCTTCAGAAATAACTTATTTTACCGCTTTCTGCACTCTCACTAAAACACTCATCATAAACACTGAAGTTGTCCACACTGCACAGTGAATCTCTTATTTATATCACGTCTATACTTTGTTGCTTATGAGGGGATTTGCGAAAGGATAAAGCTGATTCTGAACATACATTGTGAGTGAATTCTCCGCATGTCAGCCGGATTTTGCTCCTCTTTGTTTACTTTCAGGAGTTCTGTTGGAATTTACACGCACGTTAATTATAACCAATCGAAGTGCAGTTATGGAAATATGTTCAAGACATATCTGGCCAACGAGTAATGTGGATGTTGTCGCGTGACTATATTTTGGTTCGTTTCATCAACTCATCAACTGATTCAGACCAGAGCAATCAGTGTGATGTGAAAATGAACCAAAACCCCTGAAAAATGCTACAAAGTATAATTTTTCATCCTTGGTCCGGACCAAATGAACCGAACTGCAGATGTGAAAGCACCCTAAGGCTTCTGTATTCATTTGCTTCCCTCTCCTGGTTTTATATGGCATTACATACTGAAAAGCCCAAATCAATGTATAAAATTAATTGACGTGGAGAAAGACTTGTCCAGCATCTCATGAAGGTGCGTGTGTGGTTGTACATAATGTGCATGCATGTTTCTAACAGCAATCAAAGGACAGCAGATCAACTTTTTCCTCTTAGTTGGAATCTCTTGTCAACTGATAAAACATGCTCACTTTGTGGAATAGAGAGAATAGTGTATGCATTGCAAGCACAAACCCATAGCAATACATCTATGAGCTATAGATTTAGTCCACAGGGTGGAGCTGTGCACATTTATTTCAGGCTTCCCAAAGAGGTTTTTGCAATTATGACAAATCCTTGATTAGGTTGGTGATTACTCACCTTTACTCAAAAAAGAACTTGATTAAAGGTATAGCGGAGGATCTTTCCGAATTTTAGAGAAGACCCGCCCTCTCCAATTTTTTTAAAAAATGCACATGCACAAACACAACACTCTTACTCCCGAGAGGGAACGTCTATACGCCTTGCACAATTATGTTCCAAATTCTAAACTAACTAAAAAACATTCATAAAAAAGACAACATGTCAAATGCCCTTCCGTGTTTTATTTACTTATTATACTGATCGATTGAGTGACCGAGGACTCAAGACATGATATGTGCAACCCTGTATCACACGAAATACGTTCTGAGGAAACTATTTTGCAAATCGCAATTACGTTACATAGCAACATATAAGCAGTGCTATTACGTTGGTCCTTAACCTAATATCTCTCATTGTTAATACGTTATTTTTATACATAGTTGCATATGGAGAAGTAGCTTGTTGCATTTGTGTAATAATAAACACACAAGATTTTAGAATATTTCAGCGTGATACCATTTACCATTTTGGACAAAAGGCTACTTTAGACAAATTGAGATGTTTACCGTGTCTATGCGGTGCATGACTCGTGCCAGGGCTAGCATTGTAGCTTGCATTAACTTTTACTAGTGATTTTAAATGGATTTCTCCAAATAGCGTGACAAACTTTACCAGTCTGGTAGAATCTTCGCGACTGCGGCATCAGTGAGAAGCCCAACCTGTGCTTTTAGCGCACGCCAGCGTGTGATATTCACCCAAAATCTCTCTGGTCTTGTTTCTATATTCTGACGCCTTTCTCTTCTTATCATACACTTAGTAAACATTTTTTCTCTTTCGACCCTCAGCCATTTTCAAAGGAATGGCTGAAACCGTAACTCCGACATAATACACCTGAAAGTGAAAACTACATAGGGATGAGCACGTAGCCTACGACGGCCTTACGTAAACATATCACCAGAATGATTGACACTTAGGTGGACCAATAGTATAGACTACCCACCCGGAAAAAGAAAATCCTCCGCTATACCTTTAAAATTAAATGGCTTTGAATAAAAGTTTATTTATTAAGCCTGTTGTGTCTCATTTTTGGGCTAGTGGTGAGAATTGTGCTAAATTATGTTTCTCAGGAAGACTTTCATGCTCATTTGAAGGAAATTATATTATGTAATTGTTTATAATGAAGCACACCCCCCTGGAACAGTCTGAACAATCGTGACCACAGTAACAGCCCAAATCTTCTATTAAGAAAAATAACTGTACTCACCTCAGCTACCCAAATAAATGTATCATTTGGTCAGTTCAAAATACAAGCTCTTGTTCCAGGGGTTCAGGTGTTGCTTTTTCAGTCAATAGGTGGTACTTTTTTAAAAAAAATATATACTCAAAGAAATTGATAAATTGTAAACAGATGAAAAATGTGAAATTTTCAAACTTTCTCAGATCAGGTTGATAGACTCTGCTATCTGTTTATTAGTCGTGTTGGAGCTCTAGTAATGTTCAGTTCTGCTTTGAGGTTGTTCCCTCTGTGCTGTCAGAAACCTCTGATCACACTGAACCATCCATCAGAAATGCTCTCAGTCATGTAAATCAACTAAATCAGCTAAATTTGCACTAAACGTAAATGCGCAAGAAGAAACTGAAATATTTTAGAGAAACCAACAATTTGTGCTGTTGTTTATTACAATATTTTTTTGCTTTGAATTTAGTCTAGGATATCTGCGCTGACAGATTATAGCACATGTATGCGCACGTTGCTTACGGACATGATCTCATTAACTGTAAGGATTGGATTAGTGTGTATGGCAGTATTTTGCTACATCCCTCTTAGCTTGACTGCTGATTTAAAATGTTCCTAAAGCAAAGTCAAAGCCTGATCTTTGTCATTGCAGACCCTCCCCCATGTTACTGCCCCTTTTTGGCCAATGACCCGAGCGGTTTGTCCTGTCTGACCGTTCCACGGACATCATAATCAAACCTTGTACAATGGGAAAAATAGACTAGAGTGAAGCTTAAGAGGACCCTGTCATGGACCACTTTCACCATCATGGATTCCTTCAAGAAATGGCACCAAATTTCAGAAGGTCACAGCCAGACTGTCCAGTCAGCTGCCAATGACATTCTGTCGTCTTATTGGCCAGTCTCCGAGCTCCCCCTCCCCCTGCCGCTTTCCTCTCCTCCGTGTAAACGTGCAGGAATTCTCTCCATTATTGCTCCTCCTCCACCATGTGAGGCTGTGCTCCCCGAGGATGTTCATTTGCTGTTCCACCATCTCACTGGTAACTGCTTTAGCTTTTTTTCCTTCCCCTCAATGTATCGGGTGACGTAGAGCACCCACGCTGAGGATGAGACAGAGAGAGACTCAACCCAACTCCTGTCTGACGGAGCCCATGTGACAAACCCCACGCTCTACAACAGCTTTACCATCCCCTCCCTCCCCTCACTTCTCTCCTCCTCTTCCCCTCGTTCTCTTCACAACTCACTGCATTGTGTTCACTGTGGCGTTCTTCACCTCTGTGTTGGGAAAGAGGTGCTCGTCTGGTGTCTTGTGTGATGGAGAAGATTTAACCAGAAAGCCTAAAAGCTGTGCTTCACGCACGCACGCACGCACTCTCTCGCACACGGCATGGCTCCAGCGAGGCCTTTGTTTAGACATCTACTCTGTGACTGACAGCCGTGAGGTCGCTGGTCAAAAAAGGAGAAGGACGGATCGTGGAAGACCGGCAAGAAGGTGCTGGGACAGATTCTTCATCGCAAGCAAGTGAAGCAGAAGAAGAAAGGCACTGAGACAGCGGGAAAACAGTGGTGGCGGAGAGGGGGGCGTGTGGAAAACTCGCTGGATGAAGGAAGCAGACTGGCTGTCCCTTCCCTGGCGTGATGGAGTGAGACGAGGAATGAGGGTGGATGGTGAGAGCGGGCAGCAGCAGCAGCAGTGGAGGGGCAGGAGGAGGAGGCGGTGCGGGGGGAGGTGGTGGAGCAGGAGGTGGCCGGAGAGGCAGGAGCAAGTGTCGCTTGCGGAGGCGAGTTTCTGGTTCCTCGCTGGCCGAGCGGCTCAGCTCCCACAGCAGCGAGAAAATGTCGCCCAGCATCAAGAAGTTGGACTGTTTCTCGCCCATGCTGTGCCACTGCAAAGTGGCCTGTACGAATAGCACCATCTCGCTCATGTTTGGATGCAAGGTGGGTGGCGGAGCTCCCTGCTCTGTTTCTCAGGTTTGCTTTATGGTAGAGATAGAGGACAGAGAGTGAGAATCTGTCCAGCATGTGCATCCAGGTGTTGCCAGAAAAATCAAGGAAGAGAAAGTCTGGTCTCTAAGGCACATACAATCAACTTGGTGAGATAAGTGTTGTCTTAAAGATCCAGCATACACCAAAGTAGAGATATTCCCATGGAGAGCTGACACAAAACATGTTCATGGACATTACATATGAAATTTGTAAGGGAAGGTACAAACATTAGGTTCTTTCTTTTAGCTCTTATACATACATGTATACATTTTTGTACTCACCAGTGTATGTAGGCATGTGTCATAAAACCTGTTTGCATATAAATAAATAAAACGATCAAATTTTGTTTAAAATAGTTTTAGATAGAACGTACCATGTCACACGACATATCAACTTTCAGAATGTGTATTATGTTAACTACTAGCAGCATGTTTTGAAGTATCAGTCCATAAGTCAGGGGTGTCTTTCCTCTATTCACAGCTTTCTCTTTTAATCAGCCATTGGCTTATCTCTGCTCTGACTATAGTTAACACTCTGCTCTCCAGTAATCACTCTTTCTACACTGATGAAGATTGCATACATTTCATTGTGTTAGCTCAGGGTAAAGCCTGCTTGTGCCTTATGAGTGTCACAGTAATGCGTTAGCTCTGGCATTAAGAAGAAACTCCTGATCAAACTGTATGAAACATCTTGATTATTCAGTACAGTGTGATCATGAAACACATAGTTCTGTAAAAGTGACTGTTTGTGGTGAATTGACTTTTGATTAGCGTCTCATGTTCTCATTAATTTTGTAACTCTCAAGCCTTGGAAGACGCAATTAATTCAAATGATAATGTCGTCAGTCACCCAATAAACTGTTAGAAGTCATTGGGATAGGCAGTGTTTAACTAGTACCCTTTGGCCTCTGGCATGATTACTGGTGCCGTATGGCGTCTTATGCCACCTCGAACCATGGCATTATCTTCTCAAATCCTTGATGCACAGCCCATAGGATTACATTCCATCTGCTCTGCTTGTGATTGACATTCAATTGGAATTTGTTGTCAATTGTTAAAAAAAATTGTGAATTCTTGAGCGGCAAACCTCAAAATACTACAAGATTATTGTGAACTTTTATTACAAGACCCTTACCATAATTAAACTCACCAGGCCAAAATTGTCTCAATTTCAGCCATTTCTGAAATTGCTAAACTGTAATTTAAATACAGTGCTGAACCATACATATGACAGGATTTCAGGCTGACATTTGAGGGCTTCACTAAGTCCTCCACCAGCACCTGATTTGGTTTGGTGGATTTTTAATCTTAAAGTTAATTTAATCATAAAATGTATAGCCTTGTTTTGAATCAATAAGTGCAGTAACTAATAACTAATAACAGTAACTATGTTTATTTCTTTGAAATGCACATTTGACAGTAATGCACTGAGCTTGAGTTGAAGTCAGTGTTAATTTCGTTAACGAAAACTTTGACGAAAAATGTTGGTTGACGATCGACAGACTAAGATAGATGACACCCACGTCATTAAACGATCAATGTGACTATATCAACACATGCAATATCGTTGACGAAAAAAGACGAGACTGAAATGTGTTAAAAAAAAATTAAAACTTGACAAAACCACTTGTTTTTTGTCAAATAAAGGAGACAACATCACGTTTTTACGAGCGTTCATGCTTACGGTTGCCAGATTTCAAAACTTTAAACCCCCAGTCAGAGCTTTTCTGTTAAAAAAAAAAACGATTTTAGCTGGTCTTTTCAATAGTATCTGGCAACCACACGCATTGCAATGTGCACACCCTCTCTCTAAACTGTTGAAGAAGTGTGTGGATGATCAGAAAACACAGACAAGTTAAACTGGAGTTCAGCGATTTTCATTTGAGATTTTCAACTTAAAGCGTCATTCATGTCGGTCTTTGTTCTGTTACAAGCCGCTCGAGCTGTTTGTGCGACTAAATCTGCGATCAAAATGCAGACTGACATCCGGCTGTGTTTTTAATGTTGATCATATTATACAAGTAAGAATGTTTTCTGAATATCCACATGATTTCAAATGTGACATTGATTTTATACATCAGTTCAACAAAAAATAAGGGTACGAATAAGTAATGTTCAACGAATTCGTGGCTGTGAACGAATCGTGAGATTGAATGATCCATTTACAAATACAGCAACTTGCTTCGTTACTGCATGAATGAATGAATGACTCGGTGACTCACTTAAAGCATTATTTATTTTATAAAGATATTTATAAAGGTAAAAAAAAAATAACTGGAAAAATCGATTTTAAGGGGCAAATATTGTCCCTTAATGGAAAGGTGTGACTGGAGAAAAATTGGAGAACCACTGGTGGAAAATGGATATGTAGAATTGCACAAATGCTTCTGGTAAAGAGTGCAATATCAACAACCCGTTTCAATTTTTTCATAAGCTTAATTGAATTGGCGTAGAGAGAAAATTAAATGACATTATTTTTTCTAAATAGTAAAGACTACATATAAATCGTTACCAAAATTATTGTCGGCAACTGCAGTCTGACTAAAAGTAATGACTAAAAGTTGACAAAACTTGCAATGACTTTTCGTCAACTAAAACTAGACTAAAACTATGAAAGGCAAAATGACTGAAATGTAAATAAGACCAATATTTTCGTCTGAAGATGAAGACTAAGACTAAATCAAAAATGGGTGCCAAAATTAACACTGGTTGAAGTTGACTTGAAATGTACTTTTATGTAAAAATGAAATGTGTATATATATATATATATATATATATATATATATATATATATATATATTATTTATTTACATTTTTGCTCATAACATTAACATTTAAATTGGATTATATTTAGAGCTGTATAGTAATGGTGTCTCGTGACCAAAGATAGGCCTTCGAGTAAACCTGTTCGGAGGTCACGCTACGCTGTCTGTTATTTATCCGAGCTGACAAACAGTTCTCACTGCGCACCTCAAACATGAAGCGAGGTTGCCTTATCCTTTTGTTTTGTTTGTCATTTGATGTTTTTTTCATATGCAACAGAATCGATAGAGTTTATCAGTTGGGCAATGTGGTGGTGACACCAGTGTGACCTCTAACAAAATTTACCCGCACCAACTAGAAAAAAGATCGCAGTCTTGAGCCCTATATGAGATGTGTAACATGTCAGCCAATATGATTTGCCCTTTCTACAGATGATCTGAAGTGCCTCAGACCCTTTTTGGAGGAAAATTTTACATTCCCACTTGGCGAATTTAAGTACTTGTAAATATTCTGTTGGTTCTAGTCAAACATGGAAATTATGTTTTTAGGTGTGTAATGACTGTTTAAAAGGACTTAAAGCATTTCTATGATTAAACTAGAGGCTGAAACGGCAGTGTGACAGTGATGTATGAGGGAGCCTATGCTGGCTGTTGGACTGCTGCTTGTGTAAATACTAATTTCTTAGTCAATCGTCCTTTTGTTCCAGGACTCGCCTGCTGAATATACAGCTTCTATTTTTAGTTTCTTAACAAACATGGGAGGTTAGCCCTCCTTTCTCTTTTGCTCTCCGTTTCTGCCACGCTCCGTTGATTTAATAATAATTCAGTCTATATATCCCAATTTGTGAGCAGCGCAACACCTCACCACGTTAACACAGTTACGTTAGAGGTGCACGTACACTTTTCCCCAGCTATAGAGTCCAGATTCTCTGGTCTACTGCTCACTCTCGTTCTTTGCCTTTAAGAGGTCTTGTTTGATTTGATAGATATAGGCTGGCGCATCTCAGATTGAACTAGAATGATCCAAACTTGCAAATGTCATTTTCTTGATGACAGGAAGGGCAGCATATAAAAGAGCAGTGGCTGAGCAGAGGAGCTTATTCTTCTCACTGGATTGCCAGCTCAGTTTTAGCATCTGATCACACAGATGAGATAATTGCCCAAATGCCATGTCATGCCACCCCAGTTTTGGTTGTTAGAACCGTTTCTGATGATTGTCCTATAGCACTGGAGCCAATGGCTTGCATGAGGATTTAGTTACAGGCGATGTAAAGCAATTACCATTCGGTCACCCTGTAATAACAGTAGGACAGCACTTGTCTTGCTGGTTAATGCATTTAGACAGATGTGAAGCTAAGGCTTATTATGCAATTGTTACAAGAAATTATACATTCAAACATGTAAATTTAATTGTAGCTCCTGGTTATGTGTGTTTATATGGTAAAGTGGTATTTATTTTTTATTAGTACATTGTGAAAAGGCATTCACTAATGTGCATTTAAAATTTTACATCATCCAGGTTCAAATGGATCCAATCCTGCCCCCTTATTGTTCCAGTAGTGGGTGCTTCCCTGTATTATTAAGGAAAAAAGAAGAGTCTGTTTACTAGAGTATTTCATCCTAATCCTTAAGGATAAGCTTATGTTTTAGGGAGTGGGATGTTGAGTGTAATTTTGACAAGACCTCTGAGGCACATGTGAACCAGATCTGACTCTAACTGTAACTTCTCTTTTTTCAGAGATTGCAAACTTTTAAATGATGCAAGGAAAAAGAAACTACAGATCCTAAAGAGTTTTCATGAAATCATTTGACACATTTTTAAGAATCCCTAAAAGCTTAAAACAGCTCTTAAAAATAATTTATCCTGCTAGTCACCTTGAAAATACTAGTCTCTTAAATTATTTTGACATTTAATGTCAAATTAATACATTATTTGAAAGGTTTATATCTGCAGCATAAAACAAAATCATTTCATTTTTCCTCAGAATTTCATTTTCCCATGGCAGGTTCAGAGAAATGTCAAAAATGTCATGGGGTGTATGCTCAAGTAATAATAATAATAATAATAATAATAATAATAATAATAACTTGGACTTATATAGAGCCTTTCATGGTACCCAATGTCGCTTAACAAAAGTGTGTGAGTTTGTGTGCTGGGGGAGGAGTCAGGGGTCGAAAGACTTCGTGAAAAGAAATGTTTTAAGGTGCTTTTTGAACATGGGCAGGGATGGGGCAGAGCGGACGTGGAATGGTAGACTGTTCCAAAGTATAGGAGCAATGGGCTATATGCACGCATAAATTCCGCATTTGACGCAAGGATGCTCGTCCATTTCCGGTTGTGGAGATTAAAGCGGAGGAAAACCGAGGAAAACGGGATTATGGCAGAGTCTTCAAAATGTACTGTCCTCCAGTCTTTGAAATGAAACGTACATACGTTTAGATGTAATTTTATATGTAGTTATATTTGTTTAATATAATTTTAAAAAGAAGCATAAACACAACGAGGGGTGTCTGTTTTATCTGTTTTTGTGACTAACATTTCTTTAGTATAACCATGGAGTATAAAATTCAATATAAATTCTCGGTATTGCATTGGACTCTACGATCGGCGGAAGTTATCGAGCATCCCTAATGCTTCACCGGAAATACCGCCGTGCATAGAGCCCATTGCAGAGAAAGCCCTGTCCCCAAAAGTCCGCAACCTAGTGCGGGGGGTGACCAGCAGGTCCTTGTCAGAGGACCGCAGGGAACGTGACTGAGTATAGGGATGGAGGAGGTCACTGAGGTATTTTGGTGAGAGTCCATGGAGAGATTTGTAAGTGAGCAGAAGGATCTTGTAGGTGATGCGTGACTTGACTGGCAACCAGTGAAGCTGTTGGATGATAGGAGTGATATGCTGCCAGGGCTTAGTATGGGTTAGAACCCTGGCAGCAGAGTTTTGTACATACTGCAGTCTGCTAAGGGCCTTAGTGGGTAGTCCAGAAAGGACGCCATTGCAGTAATCCAGACGGGAGGTGATAAAGGCATGAATGAGTGTCTCAGTTACTGAATCTGTGAGTGAAGACCGGAGTCGTGAGATGTTTCTAAGGTGGAAGAAGGCCACCTTAGTGATGTTGTTAATATGGGACCTGAAAGATAGAGTGGCGTCCAGAATGACGCCCAGGTTGTGCACCTCAGGAGATGGCGAAATGCAGCAGCCATCCACTACCAGAGCCAGGTCACCAACTTTCCTGAGCAGTTTTGCAGGGGCCACCACCATGAGTTCTGACTTTTTACTGTTCAGTTTAAGTAGGTTTGTGGTCATCCATGTTTTGAGTTCCTGCAAGCAGTAGACAAGTTGTGTGGGTGGAAGCTGGGAGGAGGGGTTTGTGGTGATATAAAGTTGAATGTCATTGGCGTCGCAGTGGTAGTTGAGTCCATATTTACGGATAATCTGACCTATTGGTAGTGTGTAAATAGTGAACAACAGTGGACCAAGCACACAGCCTTGGGGTACACCATTGTTGGCAGGTGCTGGATCAGAATCTCTTCCATTTTCTCTGAGCTAATGTTTTGGTAGGAACGAAAGTTCACATTCACGTTTCTCCGGAATCAGCCAGCGTGAAGAACGTCTATATTCCGATTTGGCGTTTTTCCGCTGCTTGCCACTGAACCGCGTCGCAGCTCATTACCATAAAGTTGAACTTCTTTCAACTTTCTGATTGACGCTCAAAACGCCCAAAACGCGACGCCGATAGATTTGACGCTGCTTGCAGCTGAGAAAAGCCAGCTTCCATTGAAAATGAATGACTTCAAGTCGGCGGCGGTGTGAACGTAGATACTTGATAGGTTATTGATTGCACAACCTCTTATTCCAAGTATTAAACATAGGCACAAAACTTGTCCCGCAGTCATAGTGCCATGGTAATAAATGGTACTGTAATTCAAAACTTTTATTCAAATCGGATTTAAACGTGTGGGTAAAACATGTAAGCTTACTGACAAATTGCCATATAAAGCAGGTTATTGCAGTATGTGTGTTCTCATTTGAAGCTGTAATTGTTTGCACAGTGTGCAGAGGTGGAAATTGGAGTCAGTTTGGATTCCAGTCTGCAGTGGTGAAGTATCAGGTGTATCCCAGGAAAGCTCCAGATTGAATAGAGAGCTGCCTACCTCAGTCACAAAGGACCGTGACTCAATAGTGAGTGGTCGTGGTTGCCAGGAGATCCTCCTCTTCATGTGCTCATGAGGGAAGACTGTGAGCTCTCCTCTTCTATCATGTGCTTCCTCCAACATGTTCGACACACCGAACACCTACAAATCAATCTTAATGATAGCAATCCTTTATTCCGGTCTCACTGACGTTTCCATGTTTGGTTTTTAGAGAGGATTGCATAACATGGCAGTATTGTTAGGGAAACACGAAACATCCCAAACTGTGGCCAGATAAAGAAATGGCTACATCTTTGGACACCTTTGACTTTTTATTAAGGCTTTATTTCATTGTAATTAGATCACTCGCTGTCAGTAAAAAAACAAACAAAAAAAACACACCAGTTCTAGGTAGTTGAGAAGTGTTTAGAGGAATTGTTTCCATCCAAAATAACTCAATATGTTGCTCTTAATTTATAGTTATAATTTACAGTTAAACTATTAAAATATTACCTCACTGGATTTTATGCACATGCACTACTGTAATCTTAATAGTACCGTTTACAGAACAAATACAATAAAGTCCTTTCTAACTGGCCAAGGACCCCCTTCCTAAATTATAAAGACTGTAAATTTCCATGCATAAAAATCATATATACTGTATGAGAATATAATGTGATGTGAAGTATGTTGCATAAAAATGTGAAAATTTTCTTAAATGAAATAATTGACTTACAATAACAATGTACTGAAGCCAAAACAAATGATTTAAACGAATGATAAAGAGAAACATGTTCTCTCAGTTCACATTTATTTCTACAGGCACATTAAGTTTTAATTACTGTTAAACATTAGGGCTGTTGTACTTGTGTGTCATAATGAAACCGATTGGAACGCACTTGAAGAAGGGAGCAATGAATGAGTCGAGACCACGTTATTTCCTCATTCGCCTCACGTTACCACGAAAAAGTTAATCAGCGACAACAGGGATATCGTTTTATTGTTGTTAATAGTACATTTAAAATGAAGTTTTTAAAATATGCTTCAGATGTGTGTGTGCCCAATCTGCTCTTAAACTTAAAGCATTTTACACATTTCTTACCTCTAAAACTTTTTTATACTTAATATGAAATGCATGACAAAAATGTTTGTAATACTGCATATCACAACAAAACAAAACAACTTGTATTATACTGTTTATTTATTAACCCCAACTCTCCCATCATACCTAGATTATTCACTTCACGAAGGGATTCATTCATTCATCCCTGTTCTGAAGTGCCCTTCAAGGGTGCAATTGCGCCATTTGAAAATCGGGCTTTGTCATTCATACATTCATAATCATTCATACATTCATAATCATTCATTCATTCATTCATAATCATTCATTCATTTATAATCATTCATTAAGTAGGTGTCTTGTGTTAAGTTAACAGTCTCAGTGTGTGCCCATTGTTCACTCTGTTCTGTTCAAACATAGCCTGGATGCCAGCCCGAACTCCGCCCACAACATTTTTTGGACGGGAAGTTCGGTCTGGACTCGATCCATTGAGGAGTAATTATGATCGGTTCAGAAATCATCGGGCCAATCAAATTGCCAGGGCGGGCTTTATACGATGATTGACAGGTGGTCTTCAGTAACGTAATCTTCACGTCATCAAAGTGCGCTTGTCAAAGATGACTGCAGCTGGAGAATTGAGATGTATAGATTCCGCTGTCGCGTCTTTTGTAAAAAAAAATTTGTCGATCGCAAAGATATTTTTGGCGTCCTTCCTACATGATTCGGGAAAAAGTGTAACTTATCAGCTGGCTCTGACGGTCGTTAAGAAGATGGGACGTAATGAAAAGCCTGTGGTCGTTGTGGTTTCTCCTTTGGTGGCACTCATGGAGAAGTAAGTAAAAGAAGTAACACTCATTATTTAAATTATAAAATAAGTAAAGTAGGCTACGTTCTGTATTTGAAAACTGCGCTATGCAAAGGAGTTGACTTATGCGTTGCTCTGATTGGTTGGTAGGTCTACCGAATATCCAGTTGAGTGCAGAGGGGGTTTTTTTATGGTTCGGTTACGACACGCCTCATAATCAAAGCCCAATGGAGGAGTTTCAGTCATATATTCTTTCTTGAATATAGGTATGACGAAGTCAGGCTAGTTCAAACAGTTAAAATATTAGAATTTTAAGTTTGTCCCATTGATTGTCCCATTGAATTGGCTTGATGAGTGCAAGTTTTATTCATGCTTTGATGCATTTCCGACTGAAACGAAGTCAGGGTGGGCAAAATTATGTATAATAAATTCCCCTTCAAAATGCCATGTTCCTCACCAAATGAATGAGAAGGGTTTTTAGTCTAAATAAAAGGCTATTGGTATTTTAAAATGAGTTAGATGTGATTGATCATTTAATTAATTATTTAATAATCAAGTATAACGATTAATAAAATGTGTCACCAACGCCGCCTCAGATGCGTGCTAGTCAGAATCTGTAACTGCTGTTGTGGATGCGCTCTACTGTAACAACGCACTGAAACATGGCAACTAAACTCAACGAATACACAACGTTTTATTACAATAGTGTTCTCTTTATAATGTTATGTAACATGACAGTTCCAATCATAGTTGTTATTAGTCATGCATTGTTGTTTAAGCTGCATGTGCTGAAGCTGAAGATGATCAGCAGCACGCTTTACTACTGCGTTATTTCTTGACCAATATATAGATATAGATACACAAAATAAACCATATAGAAAATAGTAAATGTGTGAACAATTGAATTGACCAGCATAAGAGACTTCAGATTCTAGACAGCATTTGATTAGACAGAAAATCTAAAAATAAGCAGAAGTGTAGAATGATGCCATCAAATTTGCAGAGCCGTATTGGTTGTAGAGAGAAGCTGCAAATTTTAAATGCTTTTAAATGCGAAGTTACTCATTTTAATTAAAAAAAAAACTTAATTAAATTTAATTTTTGTGGAAAAATACCTTTTTGCAAAACCTTTGTGTGCACACTTTTTGCCCCAGAGGGGTCCTTGAACTGCAGTTTGAAAACCTGTTTTATTCTATAATTTTTTGTATTCATGTATATTTCTGTATACTCTCTCAGATTTACGTTAAATATGTAACTGTATCTCAGTTAAAATATGTAACTGTAATAAATGGTCAACACATATTTAAAGGTAGCGTAGGCAATTCACACACTCCATATCGTCACCATTATTTATGGCGCTTTTCCACTACACAGTACCAGCTCGACTCGGCTCGCCTTTGTTTCCACTGTGTAAAAGTTGTACCTGTACCTTCTTTTGGGTACTTTTTTTAGTATCACCTCAGACAAGGTTATAAGCGAGCTAAGGAGAGCTAAGCCACTACTAAAATGTGACGTGAAAACAATGCAGACTGCTGATTGGTCAGAGAGAATCGTCACCATTCACAGCGTCATCATTGCACGCGTCAGATGGAGCATCCAGAATATCCCTGCTATTTTTAATTGGTTTGGTCAGAGATAGTTTCTAAACTTACTACTATTATTATTATGACAACCCGGAAGAATACGCCGTGGTCAAACGAGGAGGTGTAGACTTTCCTTTCTTTGGTTGCGAAGAGAGCATCCATCGAGAGCTTGATGGGGGCAACGAGGAACGAAAGGCGTCGCTATGATACTGTCGGATACTGTGGTACTGTCTGCAATGGAAAACGGAGCGAAAAGCGAGCCGAGTCGAGCTTCTACATGTAATGGAAAAGCGCCTCTAGTGACATCCCGTGATGCTCTTTTCGGAGCTGTTCACGTCCTCTAAGTCTCGGATTTATGCGTTTATGATTATGTGTCAACACTATCAACGCCAAAATGAATCTGTGGCAGTAAAGCTCTGTTTAAATTTATTATTATTGTAATGTTATGTGCTTTGAGATATGAGGTAGTTTAATGCTGTCTCATATGACGTGTTTTGGATGAGGCGTGGCTTTGGAGACACTCTGAGGGGAGGGGGTAGGATCTAATGCTTTGCTCCGATGGTTATCTCGGTTGTCCTCAACATCCATAATTAAATATATTTTCTAAAACATTGTGGATGATGTACATAATTTCCCTTAAGTAAACCAAAACACTTTACTGTGTGAATTCCCCATTGATCTTTCGTGTAATCTAGCTACTGATTATACACCATGAAAATTCATAAAGCTAAGTGGTTGAACCAGTCCAATGAGGCTTATGTTGGCTTTAAATAAGGCTGCTTGAATCTCAGGCTTACTCATAGTGAGGAATAGTCAGTATCTGATAAACCTGTTGCCATGGCAACTGTCTCCATCCTCCGCCTGTGTGGAAACAGCTCATCAGTTTTCTGTGAAAGCATGTTCCACTAAATGTATTTTAGAGGGAGGGGAGCTCATTCATCATCATATGAAAGCGATACTGTAGTGCAAGGGAATGGGTTGATAGCAAAGTCCCTTTCAAGGGTAGTCTGTGCACTGGGCGGCCATATTTGCTACGCCTCTGTACGCCTCCAGGCAGCTATTTCGGACATCCAAGACCAAGTCCTGTCTTTCTGAATAGCAGAATCCTGAAATTTCAAAAAACTGCTTCTGGACTCACAATTAAATAACATATTTCAAATCAGCAACAAAATCTGACTTTAACTGTCCCGTAATTGTTGTTTCTTAAAGCTTATTTGTCTGGCTAGATCAGCCAATGCACATGTACAGTCCTAAGGCATGAGTCTCACGAGTCTCTCTAGTCTTCTAACGGCAGATGTTGTGACTTAGATGGTGGGGTGTAAACCATATTGCGCGTTGCAGTTTCTCAAATTCATAATTAATAGAAGTGCACCATTTATAGTCTTTGGTTGATAGTCTTCTTTTTTTCTAGAATCAAATGTGGATAATTGTAGTTATTCACAACATTTATGATACTTAAGCTCCACATTGTGTAATGTTAAAATGAGACAAAGCCAGTGACCTTTCATCACGGTTGAAGTTCACTCTCTTTAATGCCGGGTGTCTGGTAAACAAAACTTTCATTAGGAGTTCAAGCACAAAGTGCTGAAACCCTATTTTAATAGTAAGGATTTATAAAATGCATCGTGCAGACCAAATCGTAAGAGCTAGAGACTTGAAACCTGGCCAGATGGTAGGCCTCAATTTGGGGACAACCTATCAGAGTATGACCCCGATTGGTGGCGCTACAGCAACCAAAAGTACAAAATTAGACCGTTTGGCTTAGACTCAAGGTTTTTACACCACTGAGATGTTGAATTTTGTCCAAAACCTACTTTTGCTAACTAGTCCCTGGTTTTTCACCAGATCGGAACTAGACCAGTCTAAGGCAATTCTCTGGACTGTCTAGATCAATAATTATCGAAAAAAAGTGGAACTTTTGCATTTAGATGGCTGTAACATGGTCATTTAGAAAAGGGTTGTGAAAAAATACATCCCAAAACCTATGTATCATAAAGGAAAACTCAAAACTTGAATGAGCCTATGTGTCCTAATATGCTGAAGAAGCATGTAAAGTTTCATCAGGATCGGACCATAGGTGGCACTATAACTGTCAAAAAGGTCTCATTCTTATTAGGGGTTCAAGCACAAAGTGCTGAAACCCTATTGTAATTGTAAGGATTTGTAAAACTGATCATGCGGATCAAACCATAAGATCTTGACACTTAAAACCTGGCCAGATGGTAGGCCTCATTTTGAGAGTAGAGTATGACCCCAGTTGGCCCATAGGTGGCACTACAACAACCGAAAGTATGCCTAGACCGATTTGACTTAGAATCACTCAAAAGCCTATAAATCCTAAAGGAAAAATGGATAATCTGGACGCTGATGCACATCTTAATATTTTTAATTCCACCTGCACAGATATTATGAATTCTATTCAGTGATTCTTGGGAATTTGGATAAAACAGGTTTTAATTTTGAAAATAAAAAGTTAGTTAAATTACAAAATCTAATGGTATATCATTATAAAGCAAGGTCTTGGCTGTTCAGCAATGCACCGGTGCAACCTCCTCATTTTGTATTTTTTTCATAAAATAGGCGTTTCTCCAGTTATCACTTTGTTTTTGTCAACACCGTCAGACAAAATAAATAGCAAATTATTTTTTATTTGTTTGGTCTAATATGTATTTAGAATTTTTAAATCATTATCTGGCATTCTTGGTACACATATATGCTGTTAAATGTTGAATATTCACTTTTGTTCATTTTTTATACTGTTTTGCGTGTACTCCTTTAAAAGATATAACATCATACAACATTTACTTTAAGCCTAAATAGAAAAATTAATGTTGTTTTATTTAACAAACATATTTTTGTATTAAAAGAGACTATTACTTTAATAACTCAACAGCACTGAAGAATCATATTTCAAGTATATTCATTTAAAACCAATAAAACTCCCTCTGACGGTGGTGACTTTAGAACTGACGGTGGTGACATTAATCTGACGGTGGTGACTGTGGCCTCTTTACAACATACAATTCCACAATGTATACCACTCAAGTCAATCAATTCTTGCTTAACAACTTCATTTAACTCTTTGGTCCAAAAAATAACAATCTTGAGCACTGTGATAAACATTTTTTTCCTTTTATGAGGTATTCCTCATTTAACTCTGCCTCACTGTGTATTTTCTCTCTCAGCTTTTTTTGGTATTCCCTGTTTCTTCTCCTTCTCTCCTCTATATAGCTGCTGCCTAGCCATAACTTTCGAAAATACATAAAGTCAAAGTTGAGTGTAATGACTATGAAATTGGGGGTAATTACAGCGAATGTTAGATTTGTTTAAATGATGTCATGCCATTTTCATTTGGCTTTAGTCATTGGAGATGCATAGCCTGGAATGGATAGTGCATACTATGTGCTGTGTAGGTAGGCAGTAGCTACACTATGTGCATCCTTAGTTCTGGTTAGTTCTGGCAGGTCACGTTAGTCAAGCTCGCATCAGCCGACTATTAGCTGATCCACCTCCCCCTATAGGAATATGACGCCTATCACTGTACACATATACAGTATAAGCTCCTTCAGTATTATCATCAGCTATCACGTTTCTCAGGAGCTCATTACCCTCCTCCCTCCCCAGCTCCACTCGTCAGTCAGGACTTGACATTCTGATTCCCCAAGAATCTGAATAAATTCTCGAATTATATTGTACTTTAAATTTTGAAATAATCTGCAAAACATTCATGTTGGTTCTGTTCTGTTTACCCCAAGGGGGTTATTGCTGCTCCTATCCATGCTAGGCTTTAACAAATTTTTAGTGTGGGCAAAAATCTAAATGAACGTCATGAAACACAATTTAATCGCATCAAACGTGTTCAGATTAGAACTGCTGTATTCCTGCAGCTGAAGCACAGCCGTGAGGATATCAGGAAACATCCTCACTCTCACTCGCGCTAATAGTAGCATGCAGTGTAAGCCTGAATGGAAGAAATATAGGGGGAATTAAATAAATAAAAATATTAAAGAGGTGAATGGAACATTGCAGGATAATATATTGGTATTTATTGTGATCAACAATTATATTCTAGCCTCTGTTATAGACCATTTGGGGGGTTTTGTCACCAACGTCACACAGTATGTCACCACCGTCAGATAGAAAACCTGACGGTGATGACGTCTGACGGTGGTGACAAAACCTACTCTTTCACATGATATGCATGAGTTGTTCACATTATAGCCATCTTGTTTCCCCTCTGTTGCTAGCTACTTCAGACCTCTTCTTAAAAAGTATACAATTATGTCATAATCTAATCTAATATTTTCTATACAAAAGAGACGGTGTTGACATGTTATGGTTGTGACAGTAGCAGTGCCCAAATATATGAACAAGTTTAAGAGAAAATAGCAAAATTACGGGAGCTTGAGTGATCTTGAAGCATGCTGTAAAGCTGAAGGTTTGAAAATGGGGTATGGAGGAATGTAGTTGACCTTGTAGTTGCCTGATTTTATTGCTTTTTATAAATATCTGACGGTGGTGACGAATATGTGGGACACATTTTGAACAACCACAAAATAATAGTAAATATTGTTCAAAACTCAATGTTTGTAGTTTTTAATACATATTACAATGTACTCTTTTGTGTGGTAAATATATTATTCAATTCAATTATTCCTTTTTGTTTTTTTAATCAAGTTGAAATGATTATCTCCTATCCGAGGACAGCTGATTTTGTAGGCAATGGGCCAGCATATAATCATTAAAATAATAAAAATGAAAAATAAACCTATAAAAGAACCTTGCATATGTGCAAAGGACCCCCTGATTATAAACTTGATTCTTTTCATTCATGAAAATGTTATTAATTTCCAACAGAATTAGCACTTTTTTTAGTGGGACATGTTTTTGCCAAAGTTTCAAGAATCAGCGTCCTTGAACTACAAAAATCATAAGCCTACACTGGTGCCCTGGCAGACTGACACACAAGTTCTCTTTTCCACTACTAACTCTGTTTTAAATCCTTCTGTGCATTCT
Source organism: Pimephales promelas (assembly GCF_016745375.1). The sequence continues at coordinate 346,552 of NW_024121177.1, read as the reverse complement.
ATTTTAGAGTCCTCTACTGCTCTCTGTGACAACTTTTTTGTTGACAAGATCACAACTTTAAGATCTCAGTTGTCTAACTCCGTACTATGCATACAATGCATGATGCTCCATTATGTTCTTCCATCTTGTCTAAGTTTGATCTGATTGATCTGGACTCATGTAATGAAATTGTTGGTCACCTAAAACCTACTATCTGTCCTCAGGATATTATTCCAATATATATATATATATATATATATATAAACTCATTTGGATCCTTCATCTCTTTCCAGCTTCCATCCTATTTCTAATCAATCTTTTATTTTGAGAGAGAGTTGCACTGACTCAACTACAATCATACTTTCCTGTAAATTCTCTCCATGAAACATTTCAATCTGGTTTTAAAGCTTTACGCATCACTGAATCTGCCCTTTTTAAGAGTTTCAAGCGATATTTTCACAGAAACTGATTCTGGGAAATCCATGGCTTTAGTTTATTAGATTCCAGTGCTGCATTTGATTTGGTCGATCAAGAGGTCCTGTTGAGACGTCTGGAGATATCTGTGGGCTTTCATGGCGTAGTCTTACAGTTGTTCCGTTCTTATCTGACCAGCAAATGTCTTAGTGTTCGTATTGGTCATCAGTCCTCCTCTAGTGTTCCTCTAAAGGCGGGCGTACACGGTGCGATTTTTTTATTTTATTTATTTATTATTATTATTTTTTTTTGCTGTTTTACGAGCTCGCAAATGATTTTTTTTCACTCGGGAGAAATCGCGTGTAAATCGGTTATGCTCGCATGTTGCGGCTCGTATCGTTTGCGAGGAAGAGCCGAGCACCTCTCGACCTCCTGATAATTTTTAAGCATGTCGAAATAGTTCGGGAGCTGTCGGCTTGCATTCGTGAGGTGTGTGCGGTTGAATGAGCCGATTTGTCGATCTATCTGAATTTGACCAATCAGGAGCTGAGGAAATCCACAGAAGAAAGACGAAAAATGGTGTGGACTACTAGAAACACTGCTTCAATTAAAGTTTTTATGATGACTTTGTGAAAGGTTAACTAAACAGCATCTGCCATGTTCCTACTGGCCAGTATTTGCCATATTTCATTCTGAAACATCTGTAGGCTATTAGGCTATTGTTTTTGATAGTGTTATACATTTCTTACAGATTCTTACACATCATGATCACGATCACGTTTGTATCTTCCTAAAAGCAATTACAGTTTGTCTACAGCCTAAGCCTTTTTATTAATGCCGACAGAACAATGTTGCCAGATATTGCTACGAAAAACAAGCAAAAACTAACAAAAACAAAGAAATTATATAAAAATCCGAAATAAGTTCAAAGCTTGTGTTTTGGAAATAAGATGAATATATTACGAACCACTTTAATAACTTCCTAAAGTGTGACATTAATCCAAAAAACAAGTCCAGATACTTTCACCTTTCCATTATGTGGATCTGACAACACGGGATCTGGCACCCGCGCCCTCACTCACAACGCGCTCAAGCTCACTCAAGCCCCGTTCACGGCGCTATAGCTTCTCGCAGCAAAATGAATTGCAAACTCTCACATTAGGCGTTTAAACAGCTAATTAATAATTTAGAGAGCTTGAAATTTTATTTTTGAATGTGTGTAGCCTACCTAACTACGTTTTTTTAACTCATTCAAACACACACACACACACACACACAAGGGTGACGGGATGTCCGTTTCCCGGTGCTGAAAACGAACCTATAGCAAAATAATCACGGCTTGAATCAATATTTGCAGTTATGAGAGTTTTTAGCGCGGAACTTCGTGCGATTTCTACGGAATTCAGCAGGTCGTAAAATCGTGTCGTATATCACTGCCTCCGTACGATTTTTGGATAAACTCATTCGTAACGTGTGCCTGGACATACGATCTTCCGACCATCAGAATTTGTACCGTGTACGTCCGCCTTAAACTGTGCAGTCCAACAGAGATCAATCCTCTGGCCGGTATTGTTTAATAAATACGGAGTATCCTTTCATCTATACGCTGATGATACTCAGATTTATTTTCCCTTAAAGCATAACGATAAAAATGGTTTACAAGTAATTTTCAAAATTTAAATGACAATAAAACTGTAATAATTCCATTTGAAATCTGGGCTTTCTGTTTGATCACAACCTAAAATTTGATAAACAGATCAGTACTGTTGTAAAATCATGCTCTAACTCCAACTCCCTAAAGTGAAAAATTTTTTAACCCAGTGCAACTTCTAGACAGTGATTCATGCTTTCGTAACAACTCATCTAGACTATTGTAATTCACTTTATATTGGTCTCTCAGTCTCCCCTCTCCCGTCTACAGCTAGTGCAAAACGCAGCTGCTAGACTTCTCACTGTGACCCGCAAGTATGAGTCAATCACCCCTATTTTATCCACAATGCACTGGCTACCTCAAATTTAGAATTTATTTTAAAATTGTATTATTTGTTTATAAAGCCCTAAACAACAGATTGGCCCCTCTGTACCTGTTTAGCACTTAATCTACTCTGTCCATAAACCCCTTCTATAACTCTTGAGATCTAGTGATAACTGTCTACTCATTGTGCCTAGATCTAGACTTAAAAAAAACGCGACGATCACCCTTTTGGGACTGCAGGCCTAAAACTTTGGAACAGTCTGAGTCTACCTCTAGATGAGACTAGCTCCCTCTGTTTCCACCTTCAAATCTTATTTAAAGACTTGTTTATTTTCTTTGGGCTTTTAATACTCCTTGATTTAGGTATGATTATTATTTATCTATTGTTTTGTGTTTCTTTGTTTTTTTTGTTGTTGTTTTTTCTGTACTGTACAGCACTTTTTGATCAGCCTTGGTTGTTTTAAACATGCTTTATAAATAAATATTGTATTTTATTGTATGAGGGAATAAAAATCATTTACTCAATCATTTTGCATTAAAACTGTATGCTTTTGACGGTTGCTCTACTTAAGACACTTAACTGCATCTCTACTTTCAGTCAAGGATTTCCATACATTTCAGGATTAAACTATCTGCAACCAAATTCCCTTTTCATTCCTTTTGCACCAAATACATGATTGCTAAAATCACCTTAAGCTACAGTCTTTTTTCATCACCCTCCTAATTTCACATTTTTGATTGTCTGGATATGTCTGGATATCTTAGCTCTTTTACAAAACCTAGACAGATGTCTTGCTGTCTACTTCCTCCATAGACAGTCATGTTGTAACGCTCCTCCTAACAATCATAGAACCTCATAAGTGACAGAAACTTCACACACAAATCTCCTAAAAAAGAGACTTCTTTAATAGTTTGGCGTCAGCATGTTGCTAAGCTAACATAATATACTCTAAGCAAAAAATTATATAAAGTACACAGGCATTGGGTAAAAAAACCATTTAGATTAAACTGAACTTTTTTATGTACTGTATTATATTATATTTACATCTTGGTATTGAAATAAATAAGATAATCCAGCATTTTGGATTACATTTTGGGATTGGCTTCACTGACAAGGCCTAAATAGTCTTCAGAGGTTCTAAATAATTAAGAAAAACAATTTTTTTAAAGCAACCTTTTTTCAGAATCGTCCTTACGATGGGTTAAAATTCTGTCTCTATAGGAAGTTTTCGAATAATATTTTTGTGACTACATTGTCAATTCAAACCAAGCAGTTTTCAAAGGGAAAATAAGTTCTCAAATGTCTTCTCAAGCATTTATCTTCTCTGACTGGTCACTGTTGTTCTTTACAGAAGTACAGACAACATGACGAAGACACAGGATCTGCACAGGAGCAAAGCTCGCCCCAGTTCACCGATGAGGCTCCTGGGCCAGAGCTGGTCCAAGTGGCCGAGAAGAACCTTTCCCAGATTGAGAACGTCCATGGCTATGTGGCACATGCACATATCTCCCCAATGAAGGTACGCCTGAAATCTACACTTCCTGATCAGTTCACCTTGTTTTAACATGTGCCATGTTGTCTATCACCTCATTGTCCAAATTCTGCCATGCAGTTGTATCTGTGTGTGCCTCACTTTTTACATACACAAGACACAAACACAAGTTTTAGGTTTTAGAATGGCTTCCCCTTCTTGCATTATTACAAAAGAAAGCCGGACAACCATAGTACTGCTACTGCTTTTGTACATTCAGCTGGTTTTTTTTTGCCACAATTGATCAAAATGGATAACTTTGACTAAAGCATACAATGGGGTCAGAATGAGAAAATGTTGGGCAAATAGAATGATTTTGCTAGATTGGCTCTTAATCCACCAATGCACTTGGTTCAATGGGATTCTCATTATTAGTGTGCAAAGTGCTGTATAACACAGAGTCGTTTGCAGAGTCCACAGGCTAATTGGACATTGATCTAAACCACACCGCTAAAGCATATGAAAGACTGGCATAATGGACACAAAGACATGTACCCCCCCCCCCCCCCCCCACACACACACACACACACACTCTCTCACTCACACACTCTCTCTCACACACAGGACACATCTTTAATGTTTTTACGTGAGCAGCTTTTAAATTTATTCTATTAGTTCTATTAGCTTTTCTGATTTAAACTTAAGCAGCAAAGTTCAGTTCATTTTTTATTCAAAATTCATGATTCAACTATATTTATTTTGCATTATTACTCCGAAAAGTTCACAGATTTGCCATTTTGCATGAGTTTAAAATGTTATAAGAATGTCTTGGTATAATAGTTTAGTGTGTTTTCAGTTTCTAAAGGAAAGCTGTCAGGTTCCCATTTGTACAAGTTTCTCTTTTTCGGCTAAAGTTTTGGTGCATTACTAAAATAAATCTATATTAGCTGTTTTGTATGTTTAAAATGAGCATACAAATGAAAATGATAAAATATTCGATTACAAAAATTCTGACATAATTTACACACCCTAATCTGGTTCCGAACCTTCATGAATTACTCAACACTTAATTCTCAGTTATGAAGAAAATTCTGGTCACTCTTTTGTAAAATAATGAATTGAGCTGTTCATCTCCAAAAAAAACATGATAAAAGTGGTCTATATTACATACTGAAATTTAAATTTATTGAACAATATAAGGTTGGGTAAATTTAATAGTGTAAAACAGAATTCATTGAGTTTTTCAGCCATTTTGACAGCCCTAGTTCCATATCCATATCCACATTCCAAATCCATATTACTGAATATTAAGTGTCCTCAACTTAGCAAGCCAAAGGTGACGGTGAAAAAAATCCAAAATCCACCTGACAGAAAATAGAAGAAAACCTTTGGAGAAATCAGGCTCAGACAGGGGAGCCAAATTATTATGTGGCTCCATCAGATTGTGGATTGATATCATTCAAAATATTTCATGTAACTATTTCTGCTTGAAGATCGGCATACAGAATTTGGTTTGGGGGGGGGGGGGTAACTTTTATATTCGATTTTATATTTGATTTAAAGCCACGGTGCATTTATTGTTGGCTTCTTTGAATATGTTTGTGAAATTGCTTAGCCCTGTATTTTCTCAGGGTGAAGCACTATCTCTGTGTGCTAAGTGGAAGGCAGTAGAGTGACTGTGTCCAGAGAAGGTGAATATACTGTGAGGAAGGAAGTGATATGTACTGTATGTGTGAACATTTACTAGGACTCGTCCTGCTCCGGTTGTGCTCCAGCGCTCCCTTCTGCCTTTAGATTTATGACCCCATGACAGGCTCCTCCTCAGTCCTGATCAGAGCCTAAGCCAAAAGCATGCACATGAGAAATCACACCTGCCATTTCTCATAACCTTCACTGCTCTCACTTAAACCGGCACCTTTTCATTCCCTCAGCCCGCCTCGCAATGTGCCATCCATCTCAGACACACCCTCAGAATACAGTTATGGCCTCAGCATCTCCTCAGAGACTCTCTAAACATCCTTTTTGACATTTTTTAAGACCCCCTATGACTCAACACAATATTTGAAGGCCCCTCCATATACAATAAGATATTTCCTGAATTTCTGCTTTAATTATGAAAAAGAAATGCTTGTTTTAAAACTTTTTTTATTGATATATTGAGTTGAAGTGGTTAATTAATTTATTATATTAAATTGACCACAATTCATTTTGTGATTCATATAGTAATATTCTGCATTCCAGAAATCTGTTCTTTAATAAAAACAATAGGGAAAATGTATTCATCCATCCATTCTCCAATCGGCTTTATTCCCTGCAGGGATGCTGGAGCATATACAGGTACAGGAATATGCAGAAAGCTTAAAGTCCCCCTGTAGTCAATAATTGAATCTCTTAACTCATCTTTGATCACCAAAATGACATATTTAAATATTTCTTTCCTGCCTTAAAATAGCTTGAATGTAACTACAACCTTGCTTCATGGTTTGTCTCAAAGCATATTAAAAACACAACATAGACATATAAACAACAGTAAAAAAAAAAAAAAAAAAAAAATGATTTCACCACAGAATATAAAAAAAAATGTTTTAACTTTACTATTGTACACCAACATATTCTTAATGGTTACACCACACAACATTTTAGAAGACATTAGGGTTAGGGTTAAATTTTCTTCATAATTGTATAAAAGCTAACAAAATAAATACACAAAAATAATTTGAATTCAAAGAATGCATTTCTAGGAATATGGTTTTGATTATATATGTGTTTTGAACTTCTTTTTAAAATCTTAAAATTTTAAAATCTGTGTCTCTATTCTGGACACTTTTAAGTGTTATTGACCCAGTATTTTATCATATAACAATTTGACATGGATACTTTGTGAGAGGAACTTTTGGAGATTAGTTATTCAATCCATTGCAGTGCTGGGTTCTATTGCCACCTTGTGTTACATAAAAGCCTTTGCAGTTGTACATGCGTGCCTCAAACTGCTGATTCTGGCCATTATATGTACCAATGAGACGTTTCTTACTGAATGTTTTCATGTGACATGGTTGAGGCTGACAGTCTATCCCAAGAGTCTTTTCATATATTTGTTTTACGTTGATTTTTATAGTATGCATTTGTATTTTTGTATATTAAAACATGATCTGCATGATCCTCATAGTTGCCATTTGGGATTAATGTTTCCATCCTGGTGATATACAGTCTGTGTTCCATCAACATAAGGGTCCTTGTGATACCACTCTCCGTTTGCTGACTCTTAGGCTTTGTCTCAAAACCTAGCCTAGGGATTGCATTTTTGGGTATCATAGGACGTTCAAACATGCATGTGATGCCCCAGACTGATGACTAGATCACTAGGGATTGTGGGACTGCATTTTTGGGTATCATAGGACGTTCAAACATGCATGTGATGCCCAGACTGATGACTAGATCACTAAGGATTTAGAGCTAGTAAACAGCTCTAAATCCTTACTCCTCATTTTGTCCTATTGTCTGTCCTCTCTTTAACCTCCTCTCACGATGAAGCAATTGTGGGCAATTTGAAGTCAAGCTTATATTGTAATACTTTGAGTTCAATGCCCCTCTGTAGGTTGAATCGTTGGAATGCATCTTCGATGGGCCGTCCGCTGTAGGGAACGAGGAGAGTCCTCCGTCTCCTACTACTCCCCTCTCCAACCCGTACCCTCAAAGTCCTGTGACCGTCCAGGTAACAGTCACCCCTCCGACTTGGCAAGCATCTTTATGTGCTTCTGATGTTAGTATCTGTGGCTTGCCAATTCTGTGTTTGTCATATGGCTGTCAGTGGTGTGGTCTGGTGTTGGTCATCATGTGATGAGAGTGACTGAGTCACATACGTTTTATCAGACAGGCTTGATGCCGCTGACACTAGAGGTTACATTACAGTACCTCTCGTTGGTCCTTCCTGTCTGTATAAGCAGTATTTCATTTTGATTAGTGCATGAGCCTGCTATAATCTACATATGTGGGTTCTAGTTAAAATATCAACTTGTTGCAACTTGTTTTAAATGCAACAGTTGTTTGTCTACGAATGTGAACGCGATAGCTTTGCTGTTGCATTCTTCATTTGTTGGTGCATGCTGTCGTGCATGGAAGCACCTTTGCTTCCAAAGCGCATGGCCAGTGTTTTTCCGTGCTGTGTAGGTACCAGTTAAAGCCTGGTTACTGCATGAAATGGTCATTTTATATTATGATGGCAAATTCCCGGTTTACTCCTTTTCTGACTGCACATAAAATAGGTCTTAGGATATATGAGTTGAAATTTAGGTCTAGAAACGGTTTGGTATTTTCTTCGCCACATGCTTCTAAGAATGAGGCAGTATTGGTATGGGTTTGAGGTGAGGCTGTGTCCTTCAGTCACTTTTCTCATACAAATCATGAGCCTTGAGCTGCCTCCCGTTTCTCGTCAGTGACGTCAGTCCTGATAAATCTTCCCATGAGGCAAAGTTGAATGGCTTTATCGCACGTTCAAGAATGCATTAGACGAGCACGACAAACGCGAAGAGGTCAAGGTTCCAGAGTGCCATCCCCTACAACCCGGGAATATCCATAGGCGCAGGATAAGGATATTGCCCTGCCTCATCTCCAAAGCAATTTGAGGAAGAAGGGGAACACATCGTCCTCTCTTTCATCACAACGCAGCATAGAGACACTGCAGCCGTTTATCAGCGAGTACTGTCTGCATCGCAAACCTCTGGACTAATTTCTTTCAGGCAGTCAGAGAGGAGCGCAGTCAGTGCTAGCCAAGTCAAGCACCCAGTCTCACTCTCTCAGCTTCCTGCTGACTCATTTTGAGCTGGAAGAGACGAACGCAGGCACCTGCATCTGCTCGCATCCCACCACTGCACAGCCGCGATCGCATCAGCGTGCCAGGAACTGCATCAGCCACAGCAGCGAGCGAGCGAGCGAGAGAGAGAAAGAGAGAAGGTGAAACGAGTAGCTTTACTGGCGGCTGCACTGATTGTAAAGTGCTTTATTTCTGCTGCAGTTTACGTGCGTCAGGGAGCCTGTGTTTTTCTCTTTCCCTGCATGCGGCTCTTCGTAGGTACCTGCACCGTATGTTTTCGACGCCGACACGCACTATGTGCGGAAACTGTCTTTAAGATGCCTGCGTAAGAAGAGGTGGAGGGGGCAGGTCAGAGTCGGGAAACCACTTCTATTTTACCGGAGCGTGAACCCCACACACGCACACTCCAGCCTCAGCCCACAATGCTCAACTCGGTTTGGTATGCTAAAAAGATGGGTCGCCGGATCATGGGTACCCTCAGGAGAACCAAGAGGCGGCGTCTGCACTTGTTGGTAGGTCTGGAACTCTGCAACAAGAAAAAGCTGCGTTTCAGTCACGGCAGTGAATTCTTTTGGTAAAGCAGATGATAAATGCTTAAACTTAGTTTTGTTGACAGAAGTTACTTGATTTTCCTTTATTGTACATCATTTGCAACTGCATTAATCCGATTCACGGGAACTTAGACCAAATGGACGATATAATCACGCCTTAGATTGTGAGAAAGCAGAGTAGCGTCATTTTTTTTTTTTTGTCAGCACGTCATGGAGTCTGAAAGGCACTGATTGACAGACTGTCTCGTAAGGCCACAGTAAAGTCCTTTGTTTTGTTGTGTGAAATATGAGCATTGATCTGCATTTACATTGTGGAAGTCACCTGTGTAAATGTACTGTATGGTGTCAAACACACATCAGTGTGTTTCGATGAGAAAATGTTAAAGCACATATCTCTTCCCTCTGCTGCCTGGCAACCTGCGTGCCTCTGTCATGCAGCAGTGCTCGCTGTGTCCTACACACACACGGTGTGCACTGCACAAAGCGTGCACGTTACAGATGTGAATGGTAGCGGTGCTTTGCCACTGATCCAATCATGGTTGTTGAGACCCTGGAAAGATTAAGCTCATTTAACTAGTCAGATTTACTGTTATGGTCCCTAGTCGCTAAATGATGCATGTGATTTGTTATCAAATGCATGTTACATGTTTAAATACCCATGGTAGCTTTGGTTGTGCCTATTTATGGGTTTGCTTCTTTGTGTGTATTTACTTACTATTGCTATTGCTTTCCTATTGGCTTCTACATTTGAATCATGTAAATAATGTAACCTGCACCTTAAAACCCAACAGATAACCAGCCATTTTTCAGGTCAAAGAAGTGAGTGTGTATATATAACATAAATGGCATTCCAAATAAGGTAGATATAAAATGTTTAATTTAGAAAAACGGTACAAAACAATCCAAGGGTTTGGATGTTTAGGGATGTTCAATTAGCAGTATTGAATATATGTGGAGTCTGCACACAGAACTGAAACTGTGTAGCGGACTGTTTTCATTAACCGTTAACTTTATTTATAGATAGTAATTTTTTAAGTTATATTTTTTTATGCTGCCTTATTGGCAGTGCTCCAACATACAGTTTAAGACGTATCTAGTCATTGTTAAAAGATCAGTCTTGGAGTCAGTTTAATGCGCTGACGTTCTCAACAACACTGACGCTGAAAATGGGAGAAACATTGTGCCACAACGATATAGTTTCTTTCAATCCACTATCATCAACATTTACCATGAATTTATTGTAGAACACTAACTGTAACCATGGTATTATGGCTGAAATGTGTGATATTAATATCAAATTTGATAATATTATTAAGGTAGACATTTATTGCATGTATTAAAGGAATAGTGGAATATAATTCTTGTATTTTTGGTTGTTAAGCTATAGTAGTTTTTGTGCATTTGTATTTATACAAAATGTCATTAACCTACTGTTTTTTTTTTCATAACAAATGCACAAAAATAATACTTTTTACCTTAATGTAATGGTAATGAGGTGATAAATGTGGTTATTGTGATCTTCAAATGTATGATACTATTGAAAACCAGTAGTTAACTTTAATACGAGGAGAATCCTAGCTTATAAGTCAGAAAATTAATTTTTACTTTAGAAAAATTAGGTTGTTACAGTTTTTCAAGATGTTACTGTTTTTGTTAATAAAAATAAGTCTATATCCACATCCATACTCAAGCACAAGCTACTGTCAACTCAAACTACTGTAAAAATGTATGTTTGTAAGAGACAAAGCATGTACCTTAATATTATTAATATTACATGTGCGGTGCGATCAAATCAGGTGCTGATGTCACCATCTGCAGAACTCTCAAATGTTACTCTAGAGCCTTGTAAAAGTTATGTAGGAAGCTTCCCCACTTTCCATTTTTCGCAAATATTTCAACCTACATTAACACTAACATATACAGTATTTGAGATACCTGTGGTACCTGTAAATCATGTTTGTGCTTTAATAGTTAATCTGGTGCATCTGAGTGCATTAATGTATTGAGGATCTCTCTTTTGATAAAAGTAAGTAAATTCATGGGTTATAGTTTTGGGCAGGATCATCATCAGCAGCAGTTCTTTCATGTTCCCTGAACAGGACAGGCTTTTATCAGAGACTGAATGCAGAGAAAAGGTGATGACAGTACTAGCCAATACATCATTTGTGGATTCTGACACTGCTATCATCATCTATTGAGAACCTGACCAGCCGTCTGACCCTGTCAATAGCTGGCCTAATTTGTCAGCCATTGTGTGGCCTATGGAAGATTTGAAAACGGATATCCAGCGTTAGGTGCCCATTCTAACTATAGAGAGATTCAGACGTAACCTTCATGCAGTAGCTGTTTTAGTTGCGCTAACACGTGTTTTTTTTTAATCTCATTCTTTTACTCTTAAGGTGTTAAGACGGTCAGATCCATATTGGTGTGGATTTCCCGTGCTGCTCAGTGCTGCAGCATGATGGTTTAATTGTCAATTAGCAAGGTGACAGGATGGCTCAGTTCTGAGAGGCGACTATAAATGGGGTTTGCTGGCATCTAATTAGATATGCTCACAGTGTATTCAGGGATAATGTGGAATTTATTATTGATGTCCTGCCATATCTATTGGCGATCTTTTCAGTAGGTGGTGGTTTAGCATTGTTGTCTGGGATGCCATCTTACCCTCCGAATCAATAGTTAAAGCTAAATCCTGACAAGCCAATTCTTCAGTGTAATTCAGTGGCGTTTATGTGCAGAAGGCTTTATCTGACTGCATGAGGGGATGCAACACTATCACAGCGCTTGAGCCAGCATGGTGTTGACACGCGAATGATAATGTTTTCGTACCATCCAGTCCCTGCTGTAGGCTCTGGTGCACTAATGAATATGTCAACAGATGAAGCCGAAGAGCATGTTTACTGTGGCTTCTGGTGCGAGACAGGGGACCGGAGCCTGCACGGGAAATCCTGCTGGCTCTTTTAGATGTGCGAGCAGTTGCCATGGCTTTATGCTCCTAAGGGAGTGGAGGCTGAGCCTGGGTGACAAAATCAGCCAACTCATCCGGCACCTGTGGCACATCTACGGAAATGTTGAACGGAAGAGGTTCCCTCTGTGTACCGGTGTTAAAGATCGGGTATGATGGCCACAGCGAATGGTAATGCAACTGATCCGGACCTGGAGAATACCTCTTACCTTTTTGTGCTTTTTTTCCCAAAAAGAAAAATCCATTTTTGGTCTAATTACTGACCACTGCTACACTTTTGATGGGATGGGAAAGCCTTCTCGGAGGAATGGAGATTAACTTAATTTTGGAATGATGCATGTTTGGGTCCCGGTTTTCAGTTTATGAAAAAAAACTGAGGGTCAGTTTTTAACACTTGGAAGTATTGTTGGCTGGGCTGTGTGACATTCCCAATTGGACTTGGATAGGCAGCTGTTAATCATTCAATGGCCTTTTAAATTTAGTATCTTGGAAGCACATCGAATTGCACAGATGGTTTCATTGGAACGAAGTAGTGCCAACGCGTAATTTGTCCAGCTACTGATCACTGTCTTTGAGTTTGCTTCCCCAGCTTCTTGTGGCTGATAAAAAGGCAGCTAGCTTTGTGTAGAATACTTAATTTCTTCTTTTCATCTGAAGTTCATCTGAAGTTGGATGGTTGTTTCTGTTTCACTTGCCAAGTCTTGAACGGATTGGAGGATCCAGGGTCATGAGGCTTTGTCCTGATGAAAACTCCTGATATGGCCCAGCACAGGAAGCCACACTCCTAATTAAGGAAGTTGTTTGGAAATGCTCTAAGACTTTGACTAGATTTGTTTTCCTGTCTTTGTCATCGACACACTCCCGAGAAGTGACTGGCGTGTATCCATAGTACATTTGCAGTGATGAACTACATTTTCGGTGGAAACACCCTCTACCCCAGGGGAAGTCGAGGCGGCAGCACCAGTTCGGCCCATGGTGGTTCATCTGGACCCAAGCTCAGACAGTGGTCCATACGTAGTTCCTCTAAGGAGACTCCAAAACAGACCCCGTCCCGCTGGCGCCGAGTCCTCGCCACCCTCACCCACCTCAATACCTTCTCTGACTGCATCATATCAAGCACGAGTCGGGTAAGTTCTGCAAGCTCATGCAGGGGTGCCACAGGACACAGACATCAAGAGATAATGTTAGCTTTCAATCCTTATGCGTCAATGACAAGTTATCTCTTTCGAATAAACATGCTACGTATGTGTTTCAGTGTTTACTTCCACTCGGCCGTGTTTTTATATGTATATATATATATATATATATATATATATGCAGGTGAGCTAACAGTGTTGTTTAGTATAATTTTTTTAAATTTTATATTTGCCCAGATTGTTGATGATATTTTTTGTTTTGTTTTTGGGCTGTTTGTCTCAAGACCTTTGATTGCAATGACAGATTATGAACTTTTGAAAGGAGTTTGTTAAAAATGTAAGCAGTTTAATTTAGAGCACACAAAACTCCCTTGAATATACAGTATATGTTTTATATTATATTATATTATAATATAATATAATACTGTTGTTTGCAATGCCATGTAATTAGTTATCCTATTAATTCTTTAATCATTGAGCTTTACCTTGCAGTATGTGATCGGCACATCTACCAATATTTCTCAAATAATGCCACTAGATGTGGTAGCAGAATTTCTTGCCCAATCTCTTGTTCCTTTGTAATTGTAGTTAGCTGAAAATGATTTGACTCATAGCAACAGTTCAACTGAAGGGCAGAGAGATAATTGAACAGTTTAATCCCCTCATACAGTGTAAAAGAAACAGATAAATCTTTGCGCATGCTGCAAGTATTATGCAAAAACACTGTATACTTTATTATAAGTTTCAATTCAAATATCCTTTCACAAATAATTAATACTAAATTGTATTTTCCATTCACAATTTACAGTTGGTATAATGTGTTAGTTAGTAGAGAGCATGCAAGCAAAATTGTCCAGGAACCTTGTGTTGGTTGTGTGGCCAGTAGGTGGCGCTGGAACTGCATTGTTTTCTGAGGTAAAGTGGCTTGCTGTAAACTTGATCTGAATCCTGATCACATCCTTAATTTTGGATTTAAATCTCTCACTTGCAACTGAAATGAGCAAAGTTTAAGAAGCTTAATCCGTAGTTTACAGGGGGAACGCTATTATTATTAATAATACCATTATACTATTAATACAATTATTATTGTCATATTTTTTGAAACATTCAAAGAGTTAACTTTTAAGCAATTTTCAAATTGCAAATAGACTGATTCTCACTCGGAAAACTAATGCTGTGTTTGACACTGTAACATGACATTTATTAAATTGCACTTTAACCTGCTCTGCTCATTGTGTTCGAGTTCATCCCAGCTGACATGCGTACTATATGTGCTGAAGCAGTGGTTGTTAACAGCTTGGCACACTCAGACTCATCAGTTCAAATCCACTTATAAAATCAGCCTCCAATCCAATGGCCTGAGTTGTCATGTCAACGCAGCTATTCTAGGCCATTTATCTATTCATAATATTCCCAAAGGAAAGATCCTTTGCATCTATACACTTATGGTAAGCCATCTGTCACAAAAAGGGGTCATACTGTATGTAATATGCATTATATGTATGTAGCCTACTGTTGTATATGCATTCTTTTACTATTGAGTGCCATTGATGGAATGAAACTGAAGTTCAGACCACAAACAAAGATTTGTGCATTTCAGGCGTTAAAATCGAATGGACAATCGACTTAAAGAGAATTTTATATATAATATCGGCAACACTGTACAATCAGGTCTCGGTTGTTACTAACATGAACTAACAATGAGCAATACATTAGTTAAAACATTAGTTAATAAAAATACAGCTGTTTGTTTATATTCGCTCACAATACTTTAATGTTAACAAATACAACTTTTGATTTTAATAATGTATTAGTAAACGATGAAATTAAAATCAACAAAGATTAATAAATGCTGTAGCAGTGCAGTTCATGTTAAATAATGTAGTAACTAATGGAACCTTATTTTAAAGTGTTACCATATTATCTTATTCATCCTGACTGTGATCACACAGAACATCAGAGAAAAGCTCCCCACAAACGGCACGCTGACTCAAGGAACGCAAAGAGGTCAGATATTCTTAATTATGTGGGCGAGGAGCTGTTTGCTAGATGGATCCCCCTCATGCGAGGTTACAGTCGCTCTATGTGTGTTGGCGCTGTTTCAGCAGGCTGGCTTTGTATGTGAATCGGAGCTCAGCATTGATTATTCATGCCAGGAAAAAGCCCCTCCACGCCTGATGCCTTTGCCCATTGGAGCTCTCTAATTGGCATGAGAATCCAAAGAGATGAGAGGAAGGGTGAATGAGAGAGATAGTGAGCACGCAAGAGGATCGTTGCACACACCAACGTGTGAGAGACTGGGGCTGAATCTCCCTCCAATTGCTGTTGCCAAGGCACTGCACCAAAACACAGCAGCTTTTTCAACGTCAATCTTGTTCTCCTAAAATTTGACGCCGTCTCCTAACGTCCACGTGCCAACCATGACGACCTTCTACTCTGGCCATGAGTACGGCATTCGGAGAGCAGACAGCTGTGAGAAGAGGAGCGACCCTCATGCTCGAGTCAACCTCAGGCAGAATCCGCCAACCACCTCTATCCTCAAGCAACCGCATCTCCAGCAGATGGTGAGCCAGGAGGGCTGCTACAACTCTTGCACCCTGCCCTTAAACATAGGGAAGACCAGGACCAAGTTCCTCAATCTGCGTGACAGCGTGAAGAAAAGCCCCACCAAGAGCACGGCCAAAGTGAGTGGACCAGGGGAGAGGTTTTCCTTTTGGGCCTCTGTGTCATTCGATAAGGTGAGTTAGAGGATAGGGATGAGCAGCTCCACGCTAGTTTGGACCTTAAGAGATGTTTCTACTTCTTGGTGTTAAATTAGGTTCCTCCATTTACACACCTGGCTGGTGTGCTCTTACATTTTTGTTGATCTTGATATATCTCATTCACTATCGTGTCTCTTTAATCTACAACACTGGGCTCAGTATTTGTCAGCTCCTTAGTGTTTTCTGGTATGTTCCTGCATTTCTTTGCATTCTCTTAGCAAATTTGTGGGTTGTTGCGTTTTATATATGCACCTTTTTTCCCCTTTTCAGATGTCCGTTATTATCAGGTCGACGCCAAGCTTCTTGTATGCTAATGTGTTGTTTTTCCATGTTAAATTCATTTAGAGCAATTAATCCCACGATTAAGGGTCTATAGTGGGACGCCAAAGTGGAACTCCAGTCGATAGTATTGACAAGCCCTAATGTTAGTTTCCGTGCAGATCGCGGATTTGGGGTTTAGGCACCGAAACAATTAAAGTGGCATCAGTATTGTATAAAATCAAGCAAACCCTATATTTATGGGCCAAAGACAAAAAGGGGGTTTCATGGGGGTTTCAATATACTGTATAGTTAACTGTATAGTTTTTACGCTTTTTGGCATTTTACTGTCTTTTAACTCGTGGCATCTAAAATAATCAATAACACAAATTAAACAATACAAAAATATGCATTAAAATAATAATATTTATTAAGTTTAACAATTCTTTTCAGTGCTAAACATCCATCTGTACCTGTAATATGAATAAGATGCTAAAATTGTTATTTATACAGTGATATTGCCATTTTGTAATGGATATACTGTATATATATATACAGTATACGTATATGCTAACCAAGGCTGTGTTTATTTGATCGAAAATACAATTAAAAAAAAGGTAATTTATTCTTTGTTGGCAAAGTTGAGTTTCAGGATCATGACTTTAGGCTTAAGTGTCACATGATCCTTCAGTGATCAATCTAATATTCTGATTTGGTAAAGTAGTAACATGTATTATTGATGCTGCTCAATATTTTTGTGGAAACCATGATTTTATTGTAAACTGCATTGTTAGCATGGACTGAAAATGACCAGTACTTCTAGAGCAAGGGTCTTTAACTGGGGGTCTGCAGCTGTACTGCAGGGGATTAGCCAATTCATGTTTGATCACAAATCATTTTTTGATGACTGATTTTTTTTAGTCTTTGTAAAGAGGGTGGTCTTTGCTTGCTTTCGAGGGTTATATATAATCCCTTAATTTTGTTTTTCATGATGCAAATAGGACCAACGTTTTTTACATAGCTTTTACATTTTACAAAATTTTGGATGTGACATCTACATATAAATGCAGGATTCATTCCGAAATTGCAATTGACAGTGAGACAGTGATAGCTAGCTAGCACGAGACAAATATATGGCATGCCAAAATAGATCCAGTTCATGCAATGTAATTGCAGACTAATAGATTAATAGAAAAATATTTGCATCCGTATATTTTTGAAATTCCCATTCCAGTTATTTGTAAAAGTAATAACTTGTAAATAATCTTAAATGTCTCACTGTATATTGTCTTGTTATGGTGGAGCCTTTGCTTACACATTATATCTGCACTTTACTGGAGAACCCTCACTAATTTCAGATACTCAGTGATTCGATTCTTAATTGTCCTTCTCACAGTAAAATTAAAACTTTGATGTTTTAGTAAATTTGAGGCTAAAGTTCTGGTAAATGTTTAATTGTCCAACTGACTTGTAAAATTAAAATGTATGACACTGCAAATCGATTAAAATCATTTACAACTGTGACCAACTTATGAATTGTTGATTTTTATCGCAACATGGATGTTTGTTATGATACATAAATCTCAATTTTTACAATAGTTCTAATAGTTGCATAGTTCGAATCTGCTGCAGCCCGCAACTTTTTTTTTTTTTTTTTTTTTTGTAAAATTGAAAATTTTTATTTAATAAGCAAGTACATCATGAATCATTTTTCCAAACTTTTTTTTTTTTTTTGGTAAACCTATAAGTGTTTATATTCAGACTTTTTTAGACTGGTATGGCCATTCCAAACTGTTTTCTGTGGCAAAATGAATGAAAATGTAAACACAGAAGTGTGTAAATCCTAAATATACACTTTAATTTCTGACTGAGTGAAATGCCTTCAAACTTTCTTTGTAGAGAGATACAGTGTTAATTGTGAAATCTCTGCATATTGTACATCAGTGGCTGAGAATTGCCTGTGATCTCAGTTGTGGGATTGTGAGTGTTACTGTATGTCCGAGTAAGTCCAACTCCTCCTAGCCATTCCCCAGGCTGGATGTCAACCTTGTCATAGTGTTACAGTCATGCCCATGAATGTGTAACTCATCGTTCTGCTTGTCGTCACACAGCTCAGTAAACATTAGCAAGAGTCTCAATAACACTATGACCACAAACAAATGCAAGTTCGCAAATGCAAATTTATTAGTGCACTTTAAAATACCATGTACGATTGTTGTATGCTCCGAACACAATTTCGTTGCTGTCCTTTGGATAACAATGACAATAAACTAAACTAAACTGAAAGTTCACTGCATCATAACATAACGCAACATGGCATCATGACTTTTGCGTAAACATACATGCCCCTTTCAAGTTAAGTGGCGTGTTATCTATATGCATTTTGAGCTATCCACGTGTATGTCTACGCCGTTAACTGTCCGAGGGATTCCACGTGTACGTACACACCGGTGAATGTCCGAGAGAAACGAAGCAAAATGTAGATCAACATCTGGGGAGCGATGTTTTTTTTTTCCTAGGATGGTAGGGGAAGACTCATAAATGGTATTAACCCCAGTGACGGGTTGGTTTAGGGACGGGGTTGGAGTAGGTCATAGATTTATATATACAGTAATGTAACGTTAAGTCAACGGCGTTCATAATCATGCTGAAAAGCAATTATGTGTGTTGATAGCACGCCAAAAATGGTAATACGAATTGGCGTGTCATACATACGCCATTTCATGAGAACTGTCAGCATAATAGCACAATATCATAACAGAAAGGCTTTATATAAGTGTAATGGAACTGTTGGATTTCAAGAGTTCCTCATACCTTTTCCCCGATTGATTACTTTTTTATGGATAATGGTTTGATTCCTAGAGTTCAATCTTGTGCATACCGAAATTTTGTCATATTGTCATTGTCATGCTCCTTTATCTCTTGACTTGACTTCCACTTTTTTGAACTTAGCCTCTTTTAGGAGAAATTGGCATTTTAATTTTTTCTCTCTTTGCAGATGAGAAATTTGTCTCCCTTAAAGCTGATAAAATTTTTCCTTTTAAGCATCAATAAATCAGCAGACGTCTCCGATTCAACTGTATGGGTGGCTCTTAAGGCATATGTAAGAGGCCATATTATTTATTATGCCACTAAGAAAAGAAAACACTCTTAAGAAAAGCAAATCTTTCTTGCAAATGAGATTTCTTGGTTGGATGAACAATACACCCGGACCTGTATAAGAAGCGTCTTAAATGGGAATCAGAGTATGATTCGCTTTCTTCCAATGAAATAGAGAGCCTTTTGAGAAGAACTAGAAGTGTTTATTGTGAAAGTGGGGAGTAATCTGGAAAACTACTGGCTAATCAGCTACGTAGGATAACAAATTATCAGTGGCCTTTGTTTGGATAATAGGGAAGTCACAACTGAACAAAGCATAATTAATGATACATTTAGGGACTTTTATTCTTTTTTGTATGCCTTTGACTAGGAATGCTCCAATCAGGGTTTTTGCAGCCAATACCGAATACCGAGGCGATTACTTGTCATTATGATCAGGCCAATACCGATCCCGATCACTCAAGCTTTATAAGTGATACAGGTGAAACTCGAAAAATTTGAATATCATGCAAAAGTTCATTTATTTCAGTAATTCAACTTAAAAGGTGAAACTCGTATATTATAGAGACTCATTACATGCAAAGTGAGATATTGGATTGGTCTTTCTTGGATTAAATTATTTTATATTACTCCCTTCACAGTAGTCCTGACCAATAGTCTGTATTCTAGACCATTTAACTTGTACTGTGGGACTCGACAGGTCTGTCCTTTAAGCCCATTCATTAGTCACTTTAGCCATTGAGCCTTTAGCAATTGCCCTAGACGAAAGTCAGCAGATTACTGGAATTACCCGTGGTGATGTTGAACATAAGGTAATAACAGGTCAGCCATCTGATAAAACTGATCTTTAGATAATATTGAGTACTTTTTCGAGGAAGATCCTGGCAGACCACTCTCTGATGACACGTGGGACCATATCCTCATGCAGGTCCACTCATCATCAGTGTGTGCTCGGTACTCGCTTATTCAGTTCAAAGTAGTACATAGAGCTCAAATGTCAAAATATTAATTAGCTCAAATTTTGTCAAACCGATGTCAGCGTTTTAAGGGTTCACTATTTGGAGATTCTGGAGATGCTGTAAATTAGGGCACTGTTGTTTATCAGTATTTGACACTCTTTCAGCTCCAGCACAGGTTAATGCCAGATCCCCTTGTTGGCTATATTTAGTTGCCCCAGAAGAGTCATGGTTATCAGCATCAAAATGGAAAGTCCTTGCTTTTTTTTCCTTGTTAGAACATAGAGCAATACCACTAAAGCGGAAAGAGGCTGCTTCACCCACTTACATCCAGTGGATCAGAGTTATAACGTCTTGTTTTTGCCTTGAAAAGATCAGACTCTCGTTAAGAGGATCGAAAAAAAATTCCTTCGGATCTGGTGGCGTATTTTGATCATTCTAATTAATGCCTTACACCGTGTCCTAACGATGATGCGTGTAGTTTTTTTTTTTTTTAACTATTTATTTTTAGTTAAAAATAGGTCACTGTGCAACAAGCGATAACGGATAATTTACCTCAGATTTTGAAAGCATATAATATAGAACTCTATGCAAACATACAACTGTACTTCATAACAAAATTATTCAATGAGTAGATTTTGTTGTTTTGATGTGTAATAATGTTATTTGTTGATTTGATTATGTCCTTACCCATTTCCAATGCGAGTGCGGGCCAACTGTGCGCTTTCACAGAGAGACTCCGCTCACACGCTGTTTTGAATGTGGGGCGTCTCACAGTCGTGTCGCGTCTAGTGTGGACAGACACACTTGCTGTCGCTGGTATTTTATCGTGTCGCGTGTAGTTAGGACACAGTGTTATTTATCACAATATTTCTCTCTATTAAACGCTAAATTGATGTCAAACCAGTTTATTTTATTTCTTAATTTTTTGTTTTGTTTGTTATGCATATGCTACTTTTCAATGTTTCTTATAGTAATCAATGGTCAGCATGGATGTAATCAAGGGATTGTTGAATCTAATCTGTATTGTAAAACTCATAAAAAACTTTTAGCGCTGTTGCTTTGTGTTAAGTAAACAATTGAGTAGGCTAAGATGCAATAATTTACTCACCCCCATGTCATTCCAAACCCATAGGATTTTCATTCATCTTTAAAACAAAAAAAATTGTCTGTTACGTCCATAAATGCCATTCATTCATTCATTCATTCATTCATTCATTCATTCATTCTTCAAAAAGCACAAAGACTTTATAATATTACACTATAAGAATCAAGTGGTTTAATCCAAGTCTTCTAAAGAGGCACAATCACTGCCCCTTTTCAGCGATGTGCTTGTTGCCTTTTGTCTTCTGGTCTGTAATTTCACAGTTACCTTGCGGATTTATGAATGAACGGCTCATTTTAAAAAGACATTTGTTAAGACATCTGCTTTAAACACTACAATCCACATGAGAACTTTCGTTAACTTTACAATAAGTCCACTTTACCAGCTAATTACTCCCTGACAAAGATGACTGCTCGCTTGTTTCTCTGGCGCATATGATAACATTAGATTTTTTTATTCTATTCACAGATAAACATTGATCAACACGCATCAAATATGGTTAATGGCAGCTCAACTGTGCTTGCTTGAAATATAAACAAACCTCACTTACTTGGAGAAGCACTAATGTACTTGCATGACGCACGAAAACAAACATCATTGCAAGCAGGTTTGGACTTAAGTTTACCATATTTAATGCGCTCATGGTTGTGTTGATCTATGTTTATATGAGAATAGAAGCCCAAATTAAATTTGTTAATCATATAAAGTGACCGTGTCTTATCAAAAGACTATTAGTAAACTGCTCAATCCATATGGGTTACTTTTACAATATCTTTATGAACTTTTTGAAGCATGAAAGCTTTGGTGGAATGCATAGCAATTTGAGTGAACTGTCACTTTTAACATGTTTTGTTACAAGCTGGACATTATAATAGAACTCTAGGGGGGGCTTTGCAAGTTTGCAGTGGCTTTGTTGATTATGTCAGGAGTAGGGGTGTAACGGTTCACAAAATTCACGGTTCGGTTCGATACAATACACTTGTGTCACGGTTCGGTACGTTTCTGATACAGCAAAAAGAAAGAAATGCCAGAGAAATTTCCTTGATTTAATTTTTATTAAAACTAACATCATAAAGTATGATATTTTTTTTACTTTGAGCAATGATGGAGCTATACTTGACTTTTCTTAGGAGCATTTAAAACAAAACAGCTCCCGGGACAAAGTGAAATGTAATATTGTAGTAGTGTGATAAACAGGTTTATTTTAGTTCAAATTAACATTTGAGGGCAACAATCAATTGTATTAATAATGTCAAAATAAAACCGACGTAATGTTACTTGAAAGCATTATAGCCTACTGTTCCTGCCAAACTCCCATGGTTACAGTTAGTAGTGTTACTACAGTAAATCCATGGTGAATGTTGCTGATCTGTGGACACTGGATAGTTCATTCATGGCGCAATGTTTCTTGTTTCCATGTCAGCGCAGTTTGATCCGTTAATAACGGAGAAATGTGAATGTTTCTCACTAGATCTCGCAGCGATGTTATTACTTCAGTGGCGAATTCACATTTTTTCTTCTGATTTTGCTGTGTAGTAACAGTGCTGATGATCAAGATCGGCTCGCGGCCTCGCGCTGCTTTGGTCCAAACTGATAAACGGTCCATCAACCACACAATAACGATTAGCTCAGTTTCGTTCCGCTTACATTACATTTGCTATTTGATGTTGGGCAATGTTGTGGTCACGCCAGCATCTCTTACATTATGAGCGCACTTGCCACACGCTATGCGCCTACATTTGAAATAACGAAATTTTGGTCGGCAGGAAAAATGGTCCAACGAACCGTTCGGTTCAAAAATGCGTACCAAACGGTTCAATACGAATACATGTATCGTTACACCCCTAGTCAGGAGTAACTGTACCATGTGCAGCTGGGTGGATTATGGCCGTATTCTTATTCACATGCTCATTTCCATTGTCCCCTCATCTGGATTCTTCAATAAACATCCCCCCGCCCTCCACCTTCAGATTTGCTTCAGTCTTGCACACATTCTCATACAGACACCTACTTGCACCCATCCTCCATGGCTGGTTCCTGTGCAATGATGTGCATTGTTGTGTTGTTGTGTATGTATATGTGAACTGACCTCTCCCCTTCCATGCTATTGTTCAGCAGACAGATGCTGTCCCACCCTCCACTCTCATAATCCCTGTGATCCCAATCTCCACTGTCCCTGCGGAGTCCGCTGTCATCTCTCCATCGACGTCACAGGTCTTTTTTTTTCTTTCTCTATTTTCCCACTCCCCCCTCCCTTCTTTTTTTTTTTGCTCTCTTCCTGTTGGTCATTTTTCTTGATCCCTGCCATTCTCTGGTCGTTGATGGGGCTGAAGGATTATCGGCCCTAGAGTCGGGTAAAGTACCACGGCTCCCCTTGACTAATAGCATCTGCGTGTCAACCAGCCGGAGGAAGTGGAAAGCTCCACAGAAAGACAGACAGAGAGATTGAGCAAGCAAGAGAGAGAGAGGATTTAATTTTAGGCTACTTTTGGCTCATAATAGCATTCATGCTTCAGCATTGCATGTTCTGCAGTATAAAATGCCATGTACGTACGTATGCTGGCAGTGCTGTGTTAATCTGGTGTGAATGCCAGTGGTGGTAAATGTAGCATCATGTGGAGAGTAAGTGAATATACCTTTGCTGTGTAGAATGCTGCAAGCTTAACACGGCTTTCCATACTTACTGCAGTTCCAGGTACAGTTTGGATGGAACAAGAAATGTGCTGCAATCAATGCTTTAACTGGACTGTTTTCTCTTGCAGGCAAATCCTCCCCCTGTCGTGGTAAACACAGAGAGCTTGGATTCAGCTCCATATGTAAGTTTTCTTTTCACTTTTTTGCACTTTATTTTCATTTTGAAATTCACAATTCCTTCAGGACCAGCATGCGACATAGTTTTATCCTTTTTCCTGTTTCCTTTTTGGAAGCAAGCTGTTATTGCCAAGTTACTTTTGGTGATGCCAGCAGAAAAAGGTGTACTACTTTTAAAATCAGACGGCATTCCCAGTTTGCTTATGTAATGTCATGGATTTTCAATAGAAAATGAATTGATTGGATTGAGTTGGCATCCTGTACCAATATGGTGACTGGAAAGTGATGCCTAAATACACTCTTAAAAAGGTGCATACAATAGCTTGTCATTGGGGCAGTACCCTCAAAGGCACATCTTTGAACCTCATTTACACCTAAAGTGTTGTTAATATTATCCTAAGGGTACATAGTACTTGTAGCTAAAAAAAAGTAATGTTGTTAGTAAAAAAAAAGCATAAAGCCACTTCAGAGGCAGAGCAAGTTATTACATTTTGATGAAACGAATGAAAAATTTGAAGACAATAATGTCTGATATCTGAGGTACTATAAGTATAGTCAATATCTTAAACTCATGTTGACAAGATATAGTTTCTTCAGTCATATTTTATTTATTGCACTATGTGCTACTGGATTCTGATTTAAGTCACTGACTTTGAGTCGAATACCAGGGTATCTCTGGATCTTCAATGTCATGATAGCGTAGAGTTTGAAATATCGTTTCTAAGGCCCATTAGTCAAGTGTGGTGTTCATTCAGCTCTCTGGTGAACTGACATCTCTTGGGTTTGTTTTCCACTTCCTTTCCCTTGAGTCTTCTTGTGGAGTAGTGAGGTCAGTAGTCTTGATTGTGCCACTCAGGGCCACTACGTCTGTTTTTCTCATCAAGCGCCACACATTCAACCTCCACTCCATCCTTTCTGCTGGATCAGCAGTGCTGCAGGTTCTGGGTAGCATACAGAGCCTCATGGGACTTTTTGTCTTATGTGATCGGGGACCATAATTGACTCAATGTGGAAATTATGTTGTGAAGGCAAGTGGGGTGAGAATAATGTTTTTAGGTTGTCTTGTTTAGAGGAAACTACATTATGTTGGCGGTGTTGCTGTGGTTCAATTGAGATGATTATTAAATCAGGCTAATATCTCTATCATTTATTGAATTTGTTGATTTGAAGTGAGAGTGAGTGAGCAAGAATGAGTGTCTGTGTGAGCGAGAGTGAGTGTGTCTGTGTGAGTGAGTGAATAAGCGAGCGTGTGCATGCGAGCGAGAGTAAGTGTGTGTCTGCGCAAGTTAGTGTGTTTCTGCGTACAATTGATTGAGTGAGTGAGAGTGAGTGAGTGTTTGTCTGCACAAGCGAGTGAGTGTGTGTCTGCACGAGTGAGTGAGTGAGTGAGCAAGCGCAAGTGTGTGTCTGCGAGAGTGAGCAAGAATGAGTGTGTCTGCCTGAGTGAGTGAGCGAGACTGAGTGTGTGTCTACACGAGTGAGTGAGTGAGTGAGCGAGCGAGAGTGTGTTTGCTCGAGCGAACGTGTGTGCGTGCGAGAGAGAGTAAGTGTGAGTCTGCGCAAGTGAGTGTGTGTCTGCGCGATTAATTGATTAAGTGAGTGAGTGTGTGTCTGTGCGATTAATTGATGAAGTGAGTGAGAGTGAGTATGTGTCTGTGCAATTAATTGATTAAGTGAGTGAGTGTGTGTCTGCGCAATTAATTGATTAAGTGAGTGTGTGTCTGTGCAATTAATTGATTGAGTGTGTGAGAGTGAGTGTGAGTCTGCATGATTAATTGATTAAGTGAGAGAGTGAGTGTGTGAGAGTGAGTGTGTGTCTGCACGATTAATTGATTAAGAATGAGTGAGAGTAAGTGTGAGTCTGCACGAGTAAGTTTGAGTCTGCGCAAGTGAGTGTGTGTCTGTGCGATTAATTGATTAAGTGAGTGAGTGTGTGTCTGTGCAGCTTCACAGTGATAACATGAAAGTAGTACAACACAGATCAATAATATTGTTAAATATTAAATATTAAATATCCCCAACTAAGCAAGCCAAAAGCAAGGCAAGGAACCAAAACTCCATCATCCAGTGAGTGAGTGAGTGTCTGCATGAGTGAGTGAGTGAGTGAGTGTCTGCACAAGTGAGTGAGTGAGTGTCTGCACAAGTGAGTGAGTGAGAGTGATTGTGTGTCTGTGCGAGCTAGCATCTTTGAGAGAGGGCAAGCGATGACTGGTCGGAAAGCAACGTGTAGTCTGACATATTTCTTGTCCACGACATAACACCATTTTAGTAGTCAAAATCACGTAATCTGACACAGTGACTATCGTAACAGACAAAAGAACCAGGCATTATGCATTTATTTGATCAGACATAAAGTAAAAACTGTTAAATTAAGAAAATTATTTTGAATTTTAAATATTTTTTTTCCAATATATTTTCAAATGTAGTATATTCCTGTGATTGTGTCACATTAGTCAAACCATTTAAAATATACTGATTTGGTGCTTAGTATTTTACTGTATAATTGTACAAGGTTTACACCTGCAGAACCAAAAGGTGTACATTGTGCAAATAGTTAAGTCCCTGATCTTCAATACTAAATAAACTCAATATAAATATCAAATCTTGAAAACTACTAATCACCAATAAAGGGAAATCAATGTGTGGAAATGTCCTTGCTCATTATCTTAATTTGAGTGTGACACTGTCTGTGGCGCTGAGACCTAACCAGACGCAGCTAGCTACAATGCTGATGAATATGTAGGCTCATTTCCTCTATGCATTACATAATCAAAGCTGAGTTCTTCTGGAAAATTGCATTGACTGCAGTCACATATTGTATAGACACTGTGGTTTAAGGTCATTTTAGTGTGAAGAGGTTTAAATTGATGTCAAAAGAATGCCTTAAAGCAGAGAACTTAGAAGATTACTTCATGTTTGATTCTAAAAACAGACAATTAGATGTTTATGTGTAGTAGTAGTAATCTTTATTTGTCCCTTCACAGGGCAATTTATGCAAGAATCAACAATAAAATACAGACATCACAAACACACATGAGCTACGAAAACCCAGCCGTACAGCACATTTTCCTCATAACTTTAAGCATAAACTTTAAAACTCACCTGTATCTTTATGCTTTAAATGAATTTTTACTATCAAAACTGCATTTGACTTAAAAGATCTAGAAGCTCTAAAAGTTCTCCACGTTGGGACTACTGTATATCGTCTTCTTGAAGGAAGGAGTTCAAATTCGAAATACAAAATGTGATATGTATCATCTAAAATGGTCAACGAGTTTCTAAGATTAAGATAATCTTAAACCCTTAAGATACATTTCTCTTTGCAGATTATACATTCCGTGATGGCAATATGAGCTCAGACGCAGTTGCCATTTTCATTCATTGTTTTGCTCTTCATAATATGAAGCAAAATATGGTTATAAATAGGGATGCAGAATTTTTTTATATGGATTGATTATTGGCCAATATTTCAGGTTTTTTTTTCTTTTTTTTTTTTTTCTGGATGTGTATTCGCATCTTAGGTACATAATTGTGCATGCTCATTTCCTTTATTTTAACATTTAGATTATCTTTACACCATCAATGCTTTCATAATCATAGTTAATTTTTTCGTTCAGTACATTATAATGGTGTAATGATCAAATTAATTGAAGCATGTAAAACGACTGGTTTTTAGTTTTTAGATTTATTTTTTATTTATTTACACAAAATAGTATATCATTTTGTTTTCTGCTATTTATCCGTTTTCGGACATAACAAGAAAATTCGTTGTGAATTCCTAGTTACAAATGCTTTTTCCAAAATTTGTTTATCTCCGTAACCAAAGTTGTTTTAAACGATGGAGATGGTGGAGTTTTACAGGTTTACGTGGTCCGTTTGCATTGTTTTATTTTCCTGAATGAACTCTCATTGACTTCCTGTGTACCCCACATATGCCACAGTCTACTAAACAATCCATGAAATGAATACAGTTCTCCTGTAAAAGATAATGAGTTGAGTATTGAAATATGTAAAGAGTCTCTGACATGTTGTTTTATTTACAGGTTAACGGTACCGAGGCTGACTTTGAGTATGAGGAGATTACACTGGAAAGGGTGAGTGGACTGACTAGTACTGCTTTTGTTCTCTGCTTTCTCCATACAGCAGTTCCTACAGTCCACTATGGGGCCTTTGGCTCAAAACAGAGCATGTTTTGCTTGAAAAATCAGTAATGTGAAAGCTGTTGTGCGATCCCGGGAGCGCACCGAACTCGAGGCTACCTGTAGTAGTGGAACTGTGATTCATTTGAATGTGAAAGCAGCTCTAATTTGGGTCCGTACTTGTTTGAGCAGTAAAGTAACCTGCATGTGTGTGTTTTAGCTGATGATGTCACTAGTTCAACAAAACAAATGCAGGGGATGACAGTGGTGATTTACCCTGGATATGAGCGAGAGCGAGCCTGCAGTGTAATCGTGCAGCGAGTACAAACAATCAGATGAATCAAATTTAACACACATACAGTAGATGGAAGTCGTTCACTCTGAGGCGCATAATAGCACCAAAAAAACACAATATATTGACCCACGTTCTGTTTTCAATTAAGGAGAGGAACTTGTAGCTCAACTGCATTGTGTCAACTGCATGTCAGCATTCATTTTAATGTAATATAACAGACAGATTTTTTTTCTTTGAAATAACACACCAAAAGGTCATTTACAATCTGGTAAAAGGAAATGTGGTTGGTTTTGATTTTAGTATTGACTGATAACAATTTGCATTTTGCACAGCATACAGGACCAGTGGTGGAATGTAACGAAGTACAAATACTTCGTTACTTTACTTAAGTACATTTTTCACGTATCTTTACTTTACTTAAGTACAATAAATAGTGCATACTTTTTACTTTTACTTCGTTACATTTTGCAGCAATTATTATACTTTCTACTCCACTACATTTCTACAACTTCTGTTACATTTTCGTTACATTTTCTGATCAGTTTTTCCTCTGCCAAAACGTAATCTGACCGTCCGTTCGTTGCACGTTTGTCTCACCAGTGACGTTTGGTTGCCATAGATACAGTATATCAACCCGGTCACACTAAATGCGTCTCGCACGCGTGTTTATCGTGCAACTCATACGCGAAAATTTGTTTTTACGTGCATAGGAAACACACCGTGTGTAATATACGTTTGGTTTGGTTAGGATTATGGCAAGCCAAGAGGTTCATAATTACACCATGAATTAATCTCGTTTACTGCCAAACATAGTTATTATATAGTAAGGATAAGCATGATGTGTATATTGCCTAATTGCAAGCTTGTTTCAGAAATGGTGACATTTTTTTCCATCATTATTGAACATCATTATAGGAGTATTAGGTTGAATGAGTTAGAATTAAATGTTTTATTAATCATTAGAAAAAAGACATTAAGATAATAAATTGTTATGCAAGTACTTTTAATTTTAATACTTAAAGTACATTTAAAATAAAGTACTTTTTACTTTTTACTTAAGTATGGTTGTCATTGTGTTACTTCTACTTTTACTAAAGTAAATATTTATCTGGGTATTTGTACTTTTACTTAAGTACTGAGATTCAGTACTTCCTCCACCACTGTACAGGACAATCAAAAAAATCTGTATTAGAGCCGAGCAGTTTGCCGATGAATCTTTTTAAAATTGAATCACAGATTTCTCTCCGTTATTTCCCCTCTGAGCAGCTTGTGTAACACTGACTCGGGTTACTGTGTACTTCTCCCGCAGCCATTCCTAAAGTACAAGCGGATACACAACCAAAGCTTTAAATACTCCTCTGCAGTGACTCCATTTAACTGCTCAAAGTCTGTCAATTAAAATGCAAACGCATCAGACAATCAGCGCTTGAGAAAGAATGCGAAACGCTCTCCCGACTAACCGACTCACTCTATCTCTACAGAGTTATCAGGGAGGAAAAAAGAGCACCATCTTGCCTTCTACAGTCAAGACTTAATCCCGACTTTGCCTAAGGCCCCCCCCCCCCCCTTCCCTTCTCATCATGCTTTTTTTTGTGACCCAATTCAGCACTGCTCTGTTGTGCACATTTATTAACTCTGCATAAATAAACAATGCTCCTCCACAAGCTGTTGTCAGCTCAACTTTAAGCCTGCTTCTTAATCGCAATAACAGAATAACTTGATGTTGCAATCCACAACTGGAGC
Organism: Pimephales promelas; assembly: GCF_016745375.1. Next base: position 316,082 of record NW_024121177.1, on the reverse strand, counting down.
CCTGGAGGTGTTTTTTTTTTTAGTCTGGGCATCGTTTCTTCATGCAATTAGTCTTGTTGGCTTATAATAGTTAGCCTGTGACCTAAAAATCCACATTATTAGAGCATTCTTCTTAACATGTTTTGAGGATCACTGTAAAAAGGCAGTGACAGAATTACAGTATTAAGTACTATAACAAATTCTGGCCATTGTTATTGACTGAGGGTTGACTTTAACAGTGGTGAGAGCTATTTCTTTGTCCACGGCTGCAACAACAAATCAATATAACAAATCGATACAAATACAATAGTAACAGCAGTTAACAGCAGAGCAAGCTGTAGCCCTTTTATTGGGGCATTTATTAGGACTGCTAACAATTATTTAAATTATTTCTTAGATTTTTTGGAGACAAGTCTTTTTCTGTATTTTCTTAAAAATGCAAATCTAGCTCACTGTTCTCCTGCGAGCTATAAAGGCCATAAAACAGTTCCAAATGTATGAATGTAGCTGAGCTATACATGTGCAAAAATGTTTAAAATATAAACATTAAAAAACTGCAACTTTCTCCTCAATGTTAAAGCACCATGTCTAAATAAATAAAATGATAGATTTCAATTAAATGTTTTAATATAAAAGTAAAATGCAAGTTGTGGAATTATGTTATGCAGGCACTTTTAAATGGTACAATCCATTCCATAGAGTTTTAATAGACATGTGGCCTTTGATGTCAACCACAAAACATATAGGGAAGATTTTAATGTATTAGCCGAAATAGACTGATATTTTCAATTTGTTAATGAATTAAGGGTAGCAAAACAATATTTTATTTATAATTTTCCTGAAATGCATTTACTCTCACAATTAACACATTTGAAATTGCATTTTTGTTAATACCGCACAATGAATGTAGCTAAATTTAATTAATTGAAAATGCATTGCATAACATGGTAATAATGTCAATTGCTTATGTGCGTCAATGTCTTCAAGCAAAGGTTTTAAGCAAAACCTGTTAATATACATTTAGTGCCGATAAATAAATAAGTATTTCTTCACTTATGCAGTGTGTATAATTGTGTACTGTTTGTGTGTGGATAGACCTGTTCGTCATCCACCACCGAAGAACATTTTTGGTCTAATGGTCTAAATTCTAATGGAAGTTCAATTCAATTCACATATTAAAGTCTATGGAAGTCCAGTGTGTGGGTTAAAATGATCCTAACAATATTATATGGTGCATTGGTTCCTTTATTGCTTTGATCAAATTCTAGAATAAAAGATAATAGCCTAAATAAATGAAATATGACACATTTTCCAATGCATTGCATTCATATTTTTGAATTTACGTTTTGGCCTAAACGTTGTAATTTGCTTTAAAATGCCATTTCAAACGCATTTTGCATATCACATTGCCAGTTGATTTTAGTCGACATTATGTTCCCATAGTCGTTGACCAAAGCATAGATTGATGTTTTAACTCTCTGGGGTTGCTCGTTTCAGAGTCACACTCGGGGTGTTCGGGTCCAAATGGACCCAAAGGGCGGGATTCATTTTTTTAAAAAAAATCATGATTTGGTTTTTTTTACTCGTTTTTTATAATATTTTTTCTTTTCTTTTTTGGTGTTTTGAGAAAATTAAAAAAAACAACAACAAAAAAACAATTATAATTAGTATTAATGCAATAATTATGACAAAATTTCCCCCTATTGAACATAATAGAAAAAATATGTTAAAAAATATATTTTTCTATTTTTTTTTTAAAGCTGTATTTCATTTTAGAGTCAAGCCTAGGCCTCGTAAATGGATGCCATCTGGTGGACAAACTTGGCATTTAAAAAATGCAAAACACATGTATAATCTGATTTTTTTTGGTGTGTTTGTGTATAAAAGTGTGTTTGTGTGTGTGTGTGTGTCTGGATGTGTCTGTTTTGCACTCTTGATTGTTTATAGATTCACCCCTTCACTGTTGTGTGCTTTTTTTCAAGATCGTGGCTGATTTGTAGATTGTACGCACAAAAAAACTCAGTATTTTCACATTTTTGCCAATTTCCCATTCATTTTCCATGAGGGTCCATTTGGACACGAACACCCCAAGTGTGACTATTTTTTTACATCCACTTAGACTACTCACATCCTGCCCCCTTTTTTTTGGATGTTCAAATACCAAATACCAACAAAGTCACCAAATTTCGGACCATTCCGAGGAAGCTGTGATTTGTAAAAAATTTTTACTTAAATTCTTCGGGTCCATTTGGGCCGAACAACCCCAGAGGGTTAATGGATGTTCCTCCAGAATCTAACTTAAGGTTTCCTCTCCAATGCTGTGTAGGGGAATTCAGGCCTGGGCTTCAGTATTGCCGGTGGCACGGATAACCCTCACATTGGTGAAGACCCCAGCATTTTCATCACCAAAGTCATCCCAGGGGGCGCCGCCGCTCAGGACGGGAGATTGCGGTAAGGCTAAGGTTCTCAAAAGCTATATGTTGCTTTTCGTACTTTAAACAGTTAAACAATACATTACATTGAAAATTCCATGAGGTCAATGACGCAGCAGTTTTTTACGCCTCGTGTCTTAAGTGCTAAAAGTAGTTCAACGTTAAAATTTTAACTATCAGCGAAGGATCACCATTCCAGAGCAGAAGCAAATTTTCAGATTTTTTTTTTCAAGATTATCACAACACATTTTTTCTGTGTATTATCGGATTAATTGTTAACCACACGACTAGTAATGTGTGCTAACAAACTAAATAGGGCCAATTTTGATATCATGAGGACTTTAAAATTATTATTTTCGAATTTTCGATATAAGATTGTATTGACATTTGATGTTGTATTGACCATTGAGCATTGTAATAGTTTCCTCCTCTCACATGTTTTGTTTGGGGATGGATTTTTCCTGTTTTGGAGTGGTTACTAAGTGATAGAGCCCTCCAGTGTCTCGCTGCTGTCAGAGGCTCATTAATGCAGCGCTACTGAACAGTCCTGACAGCATCACACTGACAGCTCAACACACACACACACACACAGAGAGAGAGAGTTTAAAGAGCCAGCCACTGACTGCTTTTTTTGGTAAATTGAATTGTGTGAAAGAGAGAGTTAATTGATAAATGTCGTAAGAGATACTTTGATATTCTTACAGACTGTAATGTGTTGTATAACGCCAGTTTGTTGCGACTGACTTGATAACTTACTTTTATTGCTTGTAATTTTTCATGCCCAGTTAGAGCTGTCACTGAGAATTGAATTGTAGACTTGGTTAATGCTCAAAGTTCTCTATTCTTGTGTGAAAATGCTGTGTTGAAGTTCTGCATTTGTGTTATCAGGCATTGACAGAGCAGGCAACATTAAAAATAAAGGAAACCAGGAGACTTTGTATTCAGTAACGGCTTGACAAAGCGATCCTCATCAAGATGTCATGCGGTGTCCAAAGAAATCAGTGTAAAACATAAATCTAGCGTAACAACAGAGTACAAGATTAAGTACTTTCTGCTCCACTAGCGGCACTTAACAATGACTGTTGTTTACTCAAAGAGAGCCCCACTCAACTATTTGGTTGATAAGTGTGACTGTGTCTGGCTTGTCTGGATGCCAAAACAGCATCTTGATAGTGTCACAAAGCGACAATGTTTATACATGTCTGGGAAATCAGTTTATACTGTAAATGGCTTTATGTATAGCTGCCTTTATATATTAAAGGAACATCCACCCAAAAATAAAAATTCTCTCATAATTTACTTGCCCTCATGCCAAATGTATATGACTCACTTCAGTGTGGCACAGAGATTTTCAGAAAAATAATCCGAATCTGTGAGTCCATTTAATGCAATGGGATTGTAACCCAAAAGTTGACGCCTCAGAAACAACACAAAATGACCCCAGTTGATGAATCAATGTCTTCTGAAGCAAAACGATTGGTTTGAAATGATAGAAGAAAGTCATAGAGGATAAAATAAGTGACAAACTTCAACTCTAGAGTTTGCTGTCGATGGTCTGTTTGCCTTTGTGATGTCTTGGTACTTGATAAACAACACAGAAGGTAACTTTTTGAAACAGAGTAACAAAAATAAAAATCAGAACACTTGATTCTTTTCGGTTGAACAATGTGAGTATTTAAATGGGATGGTGATGTCCACACACACCTCAGTGTTTCTTGTGCATGTGTGTCAAACACCTGCGCTTTATTCCACTCAGGGTTAACGATGTGATTCTGCGAGTGAACGAGGCTGATGTCAGGGACGTGACCCACAGTAAGGCTGTGGAAGCATTGAAGGAGGCAGGATCACTGGTCAGACTGTATGTCAGGAGGAGAAAGTCAGCATCAGAGAAAGTCATGGAGATCAAGCTCATAAAAGGACCCAAAGGTACAGTAAAATCAACCAACTCCTCATTACTGCTGTTGATCTTATTTTAGAGTTTTAACAGTGTAACTGGGATATTAATGGTCTTACCAATTCTAAACGTTAGAGACGAGTACAACATGTGGAACTCGCAACATCTTTGTGTTTGAATCTCTTCATCTATTTAGTTAGCATGGTTTCTATCACTGCTTAATGTTGACTTTCAGCAGGAAGAGCTTTTTTATTTTATTCATGATCATTTTTCAGTTGCAGAAATTTGTATTTCTTTCTACTACACTCTATACTATTTCAAAGTGTAAAAATGTGGGAAATATTCTATAGTTTTAACCCTGGGCTAAGCAGTGTTGGGAAAGTTCACTTTCTACATGAAGTAGTTCATAGTCCTTTTTTCCATATGTTGATGCAAGCTATTTTTATTTTTTAATTATTGCCACAGCCCGTATACAACCACAGACAGCAATTATTTTATCGGTGGGCAAAGTTTGCACAGAAATGTAAGGTTTTCCCATCCTAACCAACCTTGTCTTAAAACTGATCATACGATACGACGCCTCCTGATGCTTTGTCGACTACATGTCGACTACATGCTCCTTTTTGTTTTGATGACGCATGCGGCGGCTGCGACCTGGGTGCGACACTGGTGGCTTGTGTTGCCAGATTGTGTGTTTTTTCTTCGCTACATATTAAAGGATCTGTATGTAAGAAATAGGGCTGGGTAATAAATATCGATTTCTCGAAATTAATCGATTCTCATTTTTACGAACCGATATCGATTCTTAAATCTCAAGAATCGATTAGTCATCCTGTTTCATTTGAATGAATGGGACATTGTATCGCGGCTGCGCACATCCAAAAAATCGCAATAATCTTTGTCCTTTGTTACTATTGATATGAAACAAAGTCTCAATTTTCAAATTATGTCCATTTTCTTTAGAAATTCAAAAACATAAATAAGGTTTTGACGCTGTGGTGTGAGATCGCTCTGGCTCAGCTCAAGAGAAGCAGCAGCGCTGATCTCTCTTCCGGGTTAATAATACCAGTCACAGCGTGAAATAAACATGAATGAGCATCTGAAAGTGTGTTAAAGATAGAGTACAACTTATCGAAATCCGTATCGTCACATTGATTCACTCAATCAGCGTTTCAACCGTGGAAAGACGTCAGTTAAACAGCTTGTCATGTATCGTCATATTTACCTCACAAAACCCACATAAACTCGTTAGTCAGCTAGAAAAAAATAACTCTAGAGAGGAGCATTTTGCTAAATATATACACCATATTACATATGCATTATAATCTTAATGTTCTTCAATAGTTAATGCATATTTGAATAAGCTGGCACGTTTTTATGACAGCCACCATTTAAATGTTTATATTTCATAAAATCTTCTTATTATAAAAATAAATAAAAGTGTAATTTAAGTGATTCATTCCTTATTACCTTAATATTTGAATAAATCTGGCAAGTTTTTATGACAGCCACCATTTAAATGTTTATATTTCATATAATCTTATTATTATAAAAATAAATAAAAGTGTAATTTAAGTGATTCATTCATTATTACCTTCATATTAGGCTAATGAAGCCTATAGGCTACTAGACTCCCATAGTTTACAGCATTAGTTAAGAGATTTGATTCCCTTGAGAAAAAAATGCAATTTATTGTAACTGATATCCAAAATAATCGATATTGAATCGAATTGAATCGAAATCGAATCGAATTGCAAGCTTGTGAATCGAAATCGAATCGAATTGTGAAATTTGTCTCAATACCCAGCCCTAGTAAGAAATGTATTTCAAATAATCATAAAATGGCCCTGATATGTCACTAGACATTAAGAAATAATGTTCATTTCAAATACTTATATCACTGACAACAGTAGTCCAGCCAGGATATTGTCATTTAAAAAGTGAAGTTGCAGCCCTCAACTGATGTTGATGTTGTCATGTTGTGTTTTGGTCTGATTCGCCACCCTCCACCGATTTACCAATCGCCAAGTCAGTAGTTTTGCAGCATCCAGGTTGCCAGCTCTGCTCTAGTTACCACAGCTGCTGCAGATACAAACGTGTGGGATAAAAAAATGTTGGGTCCTGCAGCCTATCTGGCAATAGGGTTGGGTTTTATCCGATACCAGTACCTACTCGGTATTTTTTAAACGGTTTCGGTGCCTAAACGGTTCTTGAAACGGTACTTAAGAAAACGAAACCGCACACACTTTGTCAAAAAAATAATAATACCCCTTTATTTACAGGGCCAAACTGGACACAATATTAACTTACAATATAAATCCAAGTAACATATGGTAATAATAAATAAACCAATATAAAATAAAAGTTCATATTTACATAGTATCAAATAAAACAATATTATATCAAACAATGTAATTATTCTGGAGATTAATGGAGATTACTACCAGGGTAATATAATATCGACATGGCTACAGGTTCCCATGTTTTGTCTGCTTTAATTAGTCATGCAAGTTATCTTGTCATTTACTAGTTAAACTCTTAGCCAGTTTGATATTTCGTTCCCACTGCGTCTTTTACGCAGCTTTGAGTAAACATATGAAAGAGAACGTCTCTGTGTAACCCATGTTCTCTGAATAGGGAACCGAGATGCTGCGTTCGCTGCCGACAAGCTTCCTTTTTCGACAGAGAACTCTGAGGAGCAGATGATGCGCGCGCCAATGTAATATGACGACGTGAGCGTCAACGCGCGCGAATGGTGATTCTATATCCATAGACAATCGTTATTCTGACAATCGTTATTCTGACGCGTACATTTCACGTGTGTTTAATCTCCTCGCTTTCAGCAGACGTTCCGGGAGTCTCCCGCATATTGATAACGGCTCCCGGATTGATCGCAAATTAGTTCAAATCTCCCGGAACCTAGAGCGAGCAAGCAAGACAGATCAGACAGTGCTTCAATAAACCGTATAGTGCGCGCACGTCGGAGAGGGAGACAGCGAGAGACTGCTTGTTCATTCTTATTCGGTCTGGTTACTACCGTTTACGTCTGAACCGGTTCCCTATTAGAACCGAGTTTCGGTACCCAACCCTATCTGGCAACCTCGAGTCAATGGGGAGGGGGCGGGGATACACTGCTCTACAGTAATTTGAAAGTGATTGCAGTACCAGTTTTGGCCACAATCTTACATATGGCTCCTTTAAGGCCTGTTTATGTGTGTTTTAGCCGGGTTTTCGCTTGGAAGGCTCTCTAGAAATCTGGCACCCTATACAAAGTTAAACTGAGAGAGCATGCATTCACAGACACCAGAATGAACGCATTCACAGTATCGTTCATCAGACAGTAATACAGTACGTTCAGTTCATGTTCGCCCAAAATATGAACGAGTTCATGAACTATCATTCATTGACCGCGCTCAGGCACAACACTGAAACTATGCTAAGCAAGGGTTAGGAATAGCATGAAAAACCTGTAATTATACTGTTGTTGTTGTTGTTTTTACACTGCATACATCATGCTAATCAACAATGAAATTATTGATCAGAATTAATGTGCATCATGTTGCAAGTCTTAACTTCCTAAAAGACTGGTCCCCAATTGTTCGAAATTGTTTTGTACAGTTGTAATCAGAATATTTCAACCTCGATCAACCTCGCAAATCAGGTTTATTGACAAAAGTGTACAGACTTTCAGCTGTTTGCAATGAACAAATATAACAAAAGTAATTGAAATAGTTCAACACAACAAACGCAACTTTTAATGACTTCTGCAGTTTCAAAATTATTCAACCCTTTCATGGCAAGCATCTTTCTTTAGTACTTAGTAGAACAACCTTTTGTACATTCCAGCCTGTACATTTTCCTAATAAACCTGATTTGCAAGGGGGGTTGAATTTTTGATTACAAGTCTGTATAAAGTTATAATTATGGCTCTTGCTCTTTTAAAAAGGATAAAAAGTTTTAGTTTGAGCCAACCAAATGTGCCATTTTCTAGGTATTTATTCCTCTTTAATCAAAACCTCTAATCCTTCTCGGCATTACACTGAGGAAGCAAGAGTGCTGCTAAATCATTTCTTCAGAGTTAAGAGTGTACTATTGTTCACGCTTTAACTAGAGACCATAGACATTGTCCCCTCTTGGGAAATTATATATACAAGCACACACACACAATACGCAATGGGGGGTATTTTAAGGCCAGCCATAAAGTTTCCATAACACTGCAAAGACTTTAAGCTGCTGTTGCCATGGAAACATTCCCCTCCCATGGTTTTATAGACAGTTTGTTGTATAATTTATGCAACATTTTTTTTTTGGAATTCAAATTTAAAGATTACAGCATAGCTTTTTTATGGTGTGTGTGTGAGTGAGTGAATGTTCATCATGACAGATATTGATTGTTTAGCTACTAATAATAGCTTTTTTGTCACGTTGTCTGTTTGATTTTTGCATGTTTTAGGTATAGTGTCAGATGTATTAGAGCTAAATATAAATGTCGTTGTCGCCATCAATTAACCTTTTGTTTTTCGTCTCTATTTTTGTTTATCCCAGGTCTTGGTTTCAGTATAGCAGGGGGTGTTGGGAATCAGCACATCCCAGGGGACAACAGCATCTACGTCACTAAGATCATTGAAGGTGGAGCCGCACACAAAGACGGGAGGTTGCAGATAGGAGACAAACTTCTTGCTGTAAGAAAAAAGAGACAGTGCCTATTGCTGACAATGTGCTTGTTAAACAGACTAAAAGTCTGTGTGTGTTTTGGTGGTCTTAGGTGAATAGCTCCTGTCTGGAAGAGGTTACCCATGAGCATGCCGTGACTGCCTTGAAAAATACCCCAGACGTGGTCTACTTGAAAGTGGCTAAACCCAATAGTGTCTTCATGAATGACAGTTTTGCTCCTCCTGACATCACCAATTGTGAGTGCCTCTTTAAAATGACCTGACTAACATCAGACACGTCACAGATTATATTCTTATACTATTCAATATTAAATACAGTGAGGGAGTTGTCAGGTAGGTGGATATTTAAAGCACAAAGTCTACAGTAGTAATAGCACACATGCTGTGTTTGAAAAATGAGGTAGGTTATGTTATGCATTAATACCATTGAAAAGTTCCCTCAAAACATCTCTCAGTCCCACTACACATAAGCCTCGATGGAAACATTTGTAAAAGCGGTGAAATGTGCTGATGGTGGGAGTGGGATAAAGTGTGGTACTTGTGCAGACCAGATTGTTGCGGTGTGTGAGGCCCATGCCCAGCAGTGAGTGTATTGATCTGTGCTCTGTTCATAGCCCTGCCAGCAGGAGCACTAATAGGCAACAGAGGGGAGGACTAAACTACTATCGATTGCTCTTGACTGAACTTGCCACCCCCGCAGCCATTAAAGCCTACGTTGTGCTTAAGTGCAGAGGAGGTGAAGTCACCGCTGCACAGATGTCCCTCCGTGTGTCTTCCTGCCCGTAAACATGAGACTAATGATTTAGAGTAATGCTGAGGCCTGACAATATCATCTTTATGTGTCAATCAACTAGGGATGTGCAAAACACACGTTCAAAATAGACTAGTTGGTTGGTTGCCAGAACGACTATTAAACCAATTGATCTTAAGGAAGCCCTAATTAGTCTAATTTCAGGTTCACCTGACCCCATTTGGATGTATTTTTTGGACAGGCATTTACACAAGATTAATTCTTTCAAACAGCTAAACCAATGGTTCTCAACCAAATTTCCAAGGGGGGTTGATGACCTGAAAGTATTTAAATTAATACATTATTTTTACTGTATTAAACTAATCTGTAATCTATAATAGCACCCTAAAAACACTTAGAATGATATAAGGGTTATACAAATTTAAACTGAAAATATTTTCCATTATTTTCCTCAACAAATGAAGAGTTCAGATGCAAAAGCCTCTAAGTGCCATTTGAAATTTTCTTCTAGAATGATCATTTTTATCAAGCTTGTATATTTAAGCTCCGTAATTTCACTTAAATTGCAATGACGATTACCTATTAATTGTAATTTAAGTGAAATTACTGAACTTGAATATACAAGCTTGATAAAAATGATCATTCTAGAAGAAAATTTCAAATGGCACTTAGAGGCTTTTGCATCTGAACTCTTCATATATTGTTTTTATTGAAGAAAACAGTTACGTAACTTGTAAATGAATCTTGGTTAATTATTTTAAGCACTTTAAAATAAAGCATTTTAATTAAATTTGAAAACAAGCAGCTTTGTCATAATTTCTACAGAAATACTAGAAATATCTTGCCATATAATGAGTCTTCGAATATTGTGTTGTACAACGAGTCAAAAAGTTCAAGAACCATTGAGCTACACGGGAAGCAACCTTTTGAGATGCTTATTTGTCGGACCACTAGGACTGTTAAATTATTATTCGACTTTCGAATATTCCTCAAGAGTTTTAAATACACTTTATTGTTTTTCTTAGCCTATTCAGTATAACCCACTTGATGCGGAGCTGCTGTTTTGTTCATTAAAAATATTCCAGAAATAGAGAATCTTGGTTACTTCAAAACCACAACCAAGCCGTTCACACAGAACATATTTTATGCACTGCTTTTCCATTGTTTTCTGTGTAAACAAGCGCTAGACTTACATATTTAACAATTTCACTATGAAATTATCAATCTACTGTTGGCAGTAATATTTATTTTCTGATACATATTGATACTGAAATATCTGAAACTCGAGTTGACACATCAACCCTGTACTCACTCATTTTATTTGCTCTGGATGAATATTGTTGGTGGTACAGGGCTTGAATTCTGGTGTGGGATTACACTTATTGGGCAGAATTTGACTCATTCCCACAGATTTTGGGCTCACACCCAAAGTGCATATACATATATTGGCTATATAAAAGAGTATAATGGGTCTGTGCGTCAGATCTTAAAGCAACAGCAGCCTAATATACCAGCTGCCAAATTATGAGATGCTCTTAAAAATATCTATATGGTAGTTATTTTCCCTATGGTAGGCCTATTGGTGTCCAAATTGTGGCCTGTGGAAATGCTGAGTGGCTAGTAACTTTGGAAAACCACTAGCCACAGTGGCTTGTGAGCAAAAAAGTTAATGTCAAGCCCTGCTATTGACTATTTTTAACATGTCTAACAACTAGAGAACAATACGATTTCATCAACATACTAAACAAAGCCCATAACATGCTAAATAAAGCACCATAGCCCAAAATATCAAAACTCACTTATCAACTAGTCTGTTGTTGGACAACTGAAGGCTGGAATACACTACACAACAATCTGAAAAGTTTTTAAAACTCCAGCCATCACACACTTGCTGACTTTGTATGGTAAAAGGAAAAACATTGTTCCGAAGTCCGAACACAACAAACTCGCACCGAAACGAGCACCTAAATGAAAATGAAAACAATTTGTGTTCCAAAATCAGCTCAATATGTTCGACAGGATAGAATCATAGTCTAAAGCTGAAAATCTAAGTCTAAGTCTGTTCCCATCATACAAAATGAAGTTTTGTCAGTCAGATCCGACTGCTGAAAATCTCTAGACTTTTAGCAACTGATGATAACGTCCAAACTGAAAATCTGGAAAAAGTTGTTTAGTGTATTCCAGCTTTAATTGGCTTGTTGATCGTCGTGAGCCATCCCCTACATGGAGGATGATTTGTCAACATGATTTGTCTCTTTTGATGGAAAACCCTGGTGAACACAGATGGTTTGATGGAAAACCTCGGTTATCCAGCAGCCATATCTCCCTGTAGCCCAAGAATGGTTGCCCACTGAAACTGAGCAGGGCTGAGCCTGGCTAGTACCTGGATGGGAGACCTCCTGAGAAAACCAGGTTGCTGCTGGTAGAGGTGTTAGTGAGGCCAGCAGGGGGCGCTCACCCTGTGGTCTGTGTGGGACCTAACACCCCAGTATAGTGACGGGGACACTGTACTGTCACAGTACAGAAAGAGCACCGTCCTTCAGATGAGACGTTAAACCGAGGTCCTGAGGTCATTAAAAATCCCAGGTTGTTCTTCGAAAAAGAGTAGGGTTATAATCCCGGCATCCAGGCCAAATTTGCTCCTTGGCCTCCTAATCATCCCCATATACTGATTGGCTTCATCACGGTCTCCTCTCCACCAGTAAGCTGGTGTCTGGTGGGCGTTCTGGCGCAATATGGCTGCCGTCGCATCATCCAGGTGGATGCTGCACATTGGTGGTGGTTGAGGAGATTCCTCCTTCAATGTAAAGCGCAATGTAAAGTACCCAGAAAAGCGCTATATAAATGTAACGAATATTATTAGATGAACATGTCCTTAAGGCCTAAAATATGATACATGTCATTGTTCCCCGGTTGCAATACGTCAAGCTAAAGTGTTACCTTCGGTACCTACAAGCATTGTTAAGCAGTTTCAACTTTGACACCATTTGCAGTTGGCCTTTCAAAACTGAGACAACGATTGATGCATCAGCATGTATGTCTGTAGCCTCTAGCCCCTTTTCCACCAACACAAACCATGTGCTGCTTCAGAGCTAGAGCTAGTGCTGGTTCGGAGTTGGTTCGACTGATGAACTTTCAAAGAATCGGTTTGCCTTTCCACAGACTAGAGAGCCATCACAGAGCCAGATCCTTCGTCACTGTATACATCTCATGTTGCCCAGCAACGCTAGCGCGGCACACCCAGGCTAGGGGTGTCCATGGTAACCGATTAACCGTTTAAAATTGCATAACCGAGTGAAACCTTTTTGCTCGGTTAAGTGGCGTCAATACATATTTGCACAAAACTTTTGCGTAAGTCATTCCAAAAATAATGGCAACGGATGTTGGTAGGCTATATCACAGCCACCGCACTAGACATTATTATTATTTATGGAAGGAGACATGGTGTGTTATCCAAGCATTAATGGCAGGAAAGACACAGAGTTCCTGGGTGTTTCCCTCTCTTTTCTGCTCCGAGGTCTTGATTGTGAATTTCTTGATCGAGGTCTTTAATGAATTTATTTTATTTATTTTTTTAACTCTGCCTCGTATTATGTCTAAACGGTCAGTGTACTTTTGTGTTAATTCGTTTCCCCTTATTTAATCCCTAATTGCAAAACGAAAAATGAACAGTTGTTGTGTTTTTTAAAACGCAAATTTGAACACAATTGAATATAGACGAATTTTCAGATATTTGTTTGATTTTTTTGCCCCTTTAAATATTTAAAATATTTGACAAATTAATAAGGAAAAAAATTGATTTTACTGGTTTTCTGAGGCCAAATTAGAACCTGGGAATGATATTTTCCCCGCAGTGCTGAATGAGAAGAGCCACCTACAGAAAGGGTATTTATAGGTGATTTATAGGCTTAGGCTATAATAAATGAGTCTGATAATAAAATAATATAAAATAATGAGGCATTATTGTTTATTAATAAACTATTGTTTTCTAAATCAGTTTCGGCTAAAAACTTATCTCCATCTCCGGATGCATCTTTAGAGAGAGCAATACATAATTAGCTACATAATTACTTAGTCAGAAGATATTAGCTTTCGATTCAAATTTGTTCGTTTTGAATTGGACATTTAAAGCTTTAGTCTACAAAAAAGCTTTAAATGTCCAATTTAAAACGAGCAAATTCGAATGCGGGGGCGGTTTCAGTTCTTGCGCTCCAGTTCACGGAGGTCATGAAGCGCGCCTGATTGTTTAATTTATTTTACAAAAGCACAACGTTTTCTTGTTATTGTGAGTTTACGCAAATAAATGTATTTTGCGAATAATGTATTATTATTTTCTGTATGACCAGAAATGAAAGAGTATTTTAAGTTGTTTCCACTGAAAGGAAACTGCAAGTGTTTGCATGGGTGTCTCGCAGCCATCAGTGTGCGCTCCACACTCGCACACACACTGGATATAGCCTACGTCAAAATATTGTGTTTAGTTGTGCTTTGTTCCTTTTTTGGATAAAAGCGTCTTCTATATATGTAGCCTAATAAAATTTTACAATAATGATGATGATGATTATTATTATTATTTGCGGACACGGACCCAAAACACACAAAATGTCGCATTGCAGTTTTGTGAAAAATACTTTTTTTCGAATTGCGGAGTTTTTGCGAAATGGACGTAATTCCAATGTGCGTATTTTCAATTGGAAAATTCAGTTTGAAGGGTGATGGAAATGCACCTACTTTAACTGCTCTGTAATTTACCACTGCGTTTTATTTCTATAAATTAATTTCGTTTCAAATGGTGTCCAACCAGTTATTAAAGGTGTTAAAAATTAACTCTGTATCTCGAGGTTGCGGCGCGCACACTATGGTTAACCGAGTATTAACCGCTAAGGGCCTCGGTTAACGGTTAATGAAAAATTTGAAAACGTGCAGCCCTACACCAGGCTTATTCGAGATGGTTCGGCACTGCAAATCTCGAACTGCGAGAGCTTTTCGAGAAAAAAAAAACATTAGAAAAGATTCGATTCAAAAGCAGAAGGAGTCGTAAACTCTCCAAACACTCCCGCCTCTCTGATCAGTCCACGTTGCTCCGAAGCATCTCGAACAAGCCTTCCATCAACAATGGCGGTTGTTGCGTTACTATTTATGCTCATGGCTTTGCAAACCTACATCGGTATCCAAACACGGTGAATACAGCACGTCTGTGCAGCTCGCCGTAACTTGCAATAATGGAGATTACTATCGAGCTGCTATTAGCATGATTAGCTGCTATTTAAAAAATGGCGGTCACAAGTTTCTATTCGTCTTGTTGGTCACGGTAACCCCGCCCCCAGCCGCTGACGTAAGCGGTTCTTTCTTCTAGACCAGTAATGATTTGGTGCTACTTACACTTTCAGAAAAAAAGGTACGAAAGCTGTCACTGGGGCGGTACCTTTTCAAAAAGGTACACTTTTGTACCTAAAGGTACAAATATGTACCATCAAGGTACCAATATGCACCCTTTAGGTCCAAAAGTGTACCATGAAGGTACCAATATGCAACCTTTAGGTACAAAAGTGTACCTTTTGAAAAGGTACCGCCCCAGTGACAGCTTTCGTACCTGTTTTTCTGAGAGTGTAAGAACCACTTTTACTGGTTCGGAGCTGGTGCTTTGGTGGTCGAAAAACAAAGAGCCGATTTGAAACTAGGCTCTGGCTCCGCACCAGCTCTGCCTTGGTGGAAAAGGGGTATCTGTGTATCTAGATAGAAGTTATTTGACACATCTGTTGCAAACAAACTCAATGCTCAAGATGCTTATTCTTACTCCAAATATTTTTATCTTAATGTCTCTGGCAAGAGGTGGCAGGTCAAAGATGTCCATCTGACGCATGTGTTCATAGACGTGACAATTAAACAACTGTGCTGACGGAGCATGGGAATGCCATTTGTGTTAACAATCCTCATCTGCAGTGCTGTTCATGTGGATGTCAAAGCACCACAGGCTGCTTGTTTTGAGAGATGCAAGCCTGACGCAAGTCATATGAAACGTTAGCTTTGTGCTATAGCTTCAAAGCACTAAAGCTACAGCTTTTGACCTATAATATCTTGACTTTTGAAGATGACCAGAATATCTTTCCAGTAAGCTAAAGTCTGTTGAATGAAAGTTACCGGTAATCAAAGTTATTGTACCCACCCCATGGTTGCCCACAGTGCATTTACATAATCAACCACCCTTATTCTCCACTGTTAAGCCCTGCAACGGCTGTAGACCCCAGACTCATACAGACACACCATCACACCATCCAATCAGACACGCTTTCGTCATAAAAAGCCCTTGATCTCTCTACCTCTTCTGATGTGCCCCACACAACTCTCTTTAGACACACTCGTTTTTAATCCTTAAAAAGAATGCTTGCCATGTACCCTAATACGATGAAGGATGACTACTTTCTCAATGTCAATGCTTGCACAACTCTGCTCATTTGCACTGATCCCCCTTGTGTAAAGGACAATTAGACAAAACCACCCCCATATCGGTCACAATTTGCGACCTATTAGGGATGAAGTCTAGAAATCAGTTCAAAACCACTAGAAGAGAAAAGGTCCATGACCCTAATTAGAAGGATCACATGCAGAATACTGCAGCCGAGGTACTGTATATTGGTGCCTTCATAACACATGGAAGATTAATGGTTGATTGTTGATGGCAATCCTTTTAATAATCCTTGTCCTTTTAAATCAGAATGTCAATTCAACTTAATCTTCCAGTAAAACTACAGACTTTACTCTGGTGATGTATACTGAATTTCTCTGATAATTCAGTCCGCTTAAACCCTGCCGCTTTCTTACAATGGACTGGAAGCTTACTTTCAGATTTGCCTCCATCCAAGCAACAACCAGTTAGAACCACATTTATTCTACTACCATTGCATCACAACAATATTACCTGCATCCTTTGAAGAGGCAACCATAGCACGAACTACATAGATTCAGTGCCGAAAAGTGTTAAAAAGAGTTTCTGCCTATGTAGCACATTCCAAATCAGTCAGTTTCTTAACCGGTAAATGATTAGCAGGCAGCTCATTAGGTTGTGGAAGATAGCTAGGGTTGATATAGCTACAGAAAGAATCACTATCTCTGGGACCCATCCATACATAATAGTGGAGCCAGCAGACAAGGATGCTTTGCTCTGCTTGGCTTGAAAGACAAATAGCAAATTCAATCATGGCTGGGATCACATGGTCAAGTCTGTATTGCTAATCCAAGCAGCAATATCCTAATGCATTGAGGGCAGCATGTGGAACGATGGCACACTGGCCTCACAGAGCCAATCTGAGTCTTGAGTTAATGAATGAGAAATAATTCTATTGAGCGTGCACAATCATTTAGCAGCCTGACTCAGAATGGTAATAACGCTGTTTATAGCTTGTAGATGGTGTGCAAGCGCTTTTCTTTTTTGAGTGTGGTTTTTGGGCACACTGATCTGCTTTATTTGGTTAGTGTGTTGCAGAGGGGGAGCCCTCGTGTTATTAGATTATATTTTTGTCCCCATGGAGAGCCATAAAGCATGCATTTTACCATCTGTTGGGCTTTTTTTTTTTTTTTAAATCGTGCCACTCTGTTCTGCTCTGCTCCGCCTGAGGGTAAAGCGAGGTTTCTGCAGCTAAACCTCTCGTTCTATTATATGCCATAGTTGCAGTACTGTAGTAGAAAAAGCCACTTCCACTGCTGCTCCCCACCAAATGGGTCCAAATATACATCTCACAACCAGCAGTTAGCTCATATCACAGGATAAACAGACCTGGATAGACACATAGATGAATAAAATGTAGTGAGTGTAGTAAGATGTTTCTTTCTAAATACTGTACATTGTGGTCTTGAATCTCTGGTCTCATCCCATTAAAGTGGTGTACATCTCATCACGGGAGAGAGCAATCTTTCACATGGTCAAAGATGGGAGCTTTGTTACCCTGCCTTTCGCCACTACAACAAATGCATCATGTTTAAGAATGCATTCCACATTAGTGACATTACCACTGTAACTGTTGATGGCAAATATCGGCAAACAGACATTATTAGCGATGTTGGGAAAATTATTAATTTACTCGTCTTGGTTGATGTATCATCTATTATATCCATTTCCTACCATCATTCTGTCATTATGCAAGTACGGATCACACTTATTTCCAATCAACAGAGTTCATATGAGGATGTACCGATACCCAGGCAGCCTTTTGTCATGAGCTCAGCCAACTGCCTGTTTCAAATGAGACATTTACAGAGAGACAAAGACAGGTGAGATAAGGATAGTTTAGGCTCAGTTTCACCCTGACCTCCAGGTCTTTTTCACCCACATGGATAGCCATGTAAGCAGAGCCGCAGTGGAGGCCCAGGTGTTAAAGCTCAGGCCAAGGTATCATTTACTGTCAACGTGTGTCTGTTTAGCTTAGGTATGCAAACTGCGGAAGAGCATAGTTGTGCAATTTTGGAGGATTATGCAAAGTTGACATCCTGGAAATGATTTGTTCAAGCTTCTTGGGGAATTCTGATCAAGACGTTATAGACTTGTTTCGGTCATGTTGATCTTGTTTTTCTCTTTCCCAGCCTATTCCCAACACATGGAAAACCATATCAGCCCTCCAAGCTATATGAGCCAGCCAATGCCCCCAGTGCATTCTGGACGCTACTCCCCGACCCTAAAGACCACAGCGGGGGAAGATGATGTTTCCAGGTATTGCCTCAAAATTGGCTACATAAACCTACTATGATGCTCATGCACAGACTATTTTGCCACAATGCAACAATGAGACACGATGCAACACTGTCTCTCTGTATAGACCAATGTTTTACACATTAAAGTTTAAATAATGTTTTTACTACACAAAACTAATCATAGTCCTTGCTAGGGCTGGGTATCAATACATATTTCCTCATTCAATTCTGATTTTGCTTACATGTAAGAGACATTTCCTGTCTTCAAATGCTTTAAATTATAAAGGTACCTTGGTAAAACTTTTAAAATTAGTAGCAATAAAATACTCTATTTAACAGATAACAAACAAAAAATCTAAGTCAAGTCAGGTCATCTTCGTTTATAAAGCGCTTTTAACAGTTTGGATTGTTTCAAAGCAGCTTTACAGTGATGATAGAAATTACCGTAACAGATTGTTTAGGGCAGGCAATGTGTTCAGTTATTTTAAATTGATATACTCATAAATACTTCATGAAAGAGTAGGTTTTGAGTCTTTTTCAGTGATTCATTAAAAGGGCCAGCTCATATTAATTTATCAGACTACACCGATGGCGCCATCACCAGTTGAATACCAGATTAATCCTGTTCTTATAAGCTTATTGTTTGTGAGTTCAACAAATGGGAAGCTTCAAGCTGTTCATGATTATTAGTATAAAGTGTTGCCTGAGCAGGTCAGTGCTCTGATGCTCACCTGTCATGTTCAGAATGATGTCATGAACTTCAATAAGAGTTCACTGGCATATCAAATTGCTTTTTACTTTTGCTCAGGTCACCTGACCCAAGCTGCAGTGCTTCACTGAGGGAGTTGTCAAAGCAGACAGCAGTTCCCCTTTCAGCACCTCCCTCTATGTCTGATAAACATATGTATTGATTTTACTGGGTTAAACACATTTTGATTTTAGAATTCCCCCCACACAATCAAAAATCAAACTGGATGCAAAAAGAGTGGTCAAAACATTTATCCAGATGCAACAGCAGACGTTTAGAGAAATCCGACCTGAAATGACACGTCTGTGCCGATTTAGCGATTTAATAAGCTCCAAATTTAGCTCATCACGTGTTGGTTCATTTTCATAAAAACCGCAGCGCATCATCAAGCCTCTTAACCAGCTTGCCAGAAAATGAATAAACAAGATTGTCGTAATCCAACAGAACAAACGATTCTATTAATCTGACCATGTAGGTGCACGGGGGGGTTGAATTTGAGCACAATAATAAAGCATACAGTACAAAGTAGCCTGAAAAGAGCATTTTAGATGTCATTGTGTTCAGATTTGTTTTTTAGAGGAATCTTCTATTTAGTTGGCAAAAGCTGATGTGATCAAATGGTGTTTGACTACAGTATCAGTATTGTAAGATAGCCACAGGGATGTTTTTGATGCTGTTGTAGAACAAGGCTGTGTGCAGTAGTAGACCAGCAGTGCCTCCAAGAGGACAGTTATATACTCTGATCCTGCACTTTTAAAGCAATGTTTATTGTGGCATAATATCAATTACCACAGAAAATATTTTCATTTTGCCTTTCAGTTTGACACTCCACTATTGACATACAGGTGCAATGTATTCAAGGCAATTATATTCTCTTAAAAGCAGAAATATGATTCTTGTATGTTATTATATAATGTTGTTTGCTCCATATAAAAGGTGTTTTGTTGATAGTATATCACATCTTTCTCTGAGATTCTTGCATGCATCATCCAAAAATTATTAAATTACAGGATTCCTGCTTTTCCCTTGACAAACAATTTTTGATAAGATGTGCTTTTAGTTGCAACAGTCTCGTGTATAGTAGATGTTGTGGATTCTTTGCAATTGTAGGGATTTTGAATCTACTGAGTCAGTGGTTGTTTTGCACCCCTTCCATTTGTAATCTAAATTTCTTGTAAACTCTTTGAAAAGACAGAAAAATGATGTAGTTTATGTAGTTTACTATATTAAATAAATGTTTGATAAATTAAATAGATGTATAGTTAACGCATTCCACAGAAGTGTTCTGGGAGATGGGGAGTATTGACGTTTGTGGATGTGTGTTTCACCTGAATCACCTGTTTCAAAGTCAGAAGACCAGTGTTAAAATACAACACGTACAATACAAAGAACACCGCACATAATTTTTGTGATTCAGGAAAATATAAGGATTTTTTACCAGCTGTTTGTTTCGGACTCAATATACAATTTGGTGTGCAATGCTATACAAGTCTGTAAGTTTAGTATTTATGTCAGTCTATAAGGACATATGTTGTGTTGTTTTTGGTCATGCAGGGAACCCAGGAAGGTGGTGCTGCATCGAGGCTCTACAGGGCTTGGTTTCAACATAGTGGGTGGAGAGGATGGAGAGGGCATATTTATTTCCTTCATCCTGGCCGGAGGCCCTGCAGACCTGTGTGGAGAGCTGAAGAAAGGAGACCGCCTGGTGTCTGTGAGTGTTTCAGTGCCCACTGTATTTCTTACAGTATTCAGCGGTCATACTGAGCTGAATGGAATAGATAATAGTTATTATACATAATAGATACAGTCTGCAGACCACTGTTACACTGCTTGCGGTATAGATGTAAAAACGACTGTCTTTTTCTTAGGTGAATGGAATAGACCTACGCAGTGCCACTCATGAACAGGCTGCAGCAACCCTGAAGAACGCCGGACAAACCGTTACCATCGTTGCCCAGTATAGACCAGAGGGTGAGTCAATTATTTTGATCACCCATTAAAAACAAACCCGAAATCAATCACCGATCAGCAGGAGTCTCTTAGCTGTGTTGTTGCAAGGAGTAAAAAGCCAATAAACCAATACTCCAGTTTTATAGCCATCAATTGACTCATTGGAGTCTTTAAGTCAGGTCAGGGTCTGAAGTAGAATTCGTAAAAATTAGATTTGGATATTGAATCATGCAAGGCTTACTGTACAACTCGTCCTACAGACCATTATTACACTGTTAACAATGCCAGTAAATGTGTAATGCTCTTTCCTGCATTCCCCTTGATGAACAATTTTGCAGAAGATGTGCTTTTAACTGCCTAGTGTCCCTTTTTAAAAACATTAGGCAGAAATCCCATGTTCTTTAGAGATTTGATTAGATTAGATATGTTAATTAAATGTATTTGCCATAAAATGGTATTATGAAAACACCGCCCGTGTATATTGGTATAAATCATGTCTTTTGTTGAAAACATTTTTTTATACACAAATATTCTTCTGTGAAGTCTATTATAGATCTAGTTTAAAACTAGACTAAAGAAGCATTTATTTAGCCTGGCATTCATATAAATGTTTTATCTTACAGTTACTGTAAATTTGGCCTCTAGTTCATAAACGCCAGAGGAGAACTGGCCCCCGACTGAGCCTGGGTTCTCCCAAGGTTTTTTTTTTTTCTCCATTGGGTCATCTGATGGAGTTTTAGGAGACCATCGGATCACTTGATGGAGTTTTTTTGGTTCCTTGCCACTGTTGCCTTTGGCTTGCTCAGTTGGGGATATTCAAATTAAATGACCCATCATACCATTGATCAGCTCTACCAATCTTGATTGTCTTTTTTCATGAATAAACAAACACTGTGATGTTGTCTTGATTGATACTGTGAAGCCGCTTTGATACAATCTGTATTGTTGAAAAGTGCTATATAAATATATTTGACTTGACTTGACTTGACTATTATCTATTACACACACAAATGTCTCATGACTGCATTCAACAGCAGCATTCTGGGAGATGGGCAGTATTGATGTTTTGTGGCCTTGTGTTTTTAGAGTATAGCCGATTTGAAGCCAAGATCCATGACCTAAGAGAGCAAATGATGAACAGTAGCATCAGTTCAGGCTCAGGATCCCTGAGGACCAATCAGAAGAGATCACTATACGTCAGGTACTGGACAAATTTACACCAAAATGTTACAAGGGACTGGTCACCAGCATGTAAAGTCACCATTAAATTAAAATGGACAATTCTTATTTTTATATTTAATATTGCAGTTATTATAAATAATTTCTTCTTGCACATCATTATTATCATCATTATCTCGCAATGACATCTCTTCTCTGATGACTGGAGCACTGCACAATCTCCTCTAGCAACCTGTCACTTACATGAGATCGCTAACAACAGCGATCCAACAGTACAATCAAGTCCTGATGGATATCAAGTGTCGCCCCAAAATGTTTTTTCTCATTCAAGAAGCAGTTTCTCTCAGATATTCATCACTAGAGCTTGGAGCTAGGGGGGGAAAGGCCACAATTTCTGTTTCATACCAACTTTAAAGGCCTGGTTACACTAAGAACGATAGCTGTAATGACAACTATATTAGCGTCCATACCAAAGGACAATAATGTTCTGTTTATTCTAAGCGCATGTCGCAGTTTTGTCATCTGCCACTTTAAACGCTCAAGCTCTTTAAAGTAGGATGGATTCTGATTGGCTGTCAATTTTTTTTATAGTTTTTTTTATCGTGATTCCAGTGATATCGTTCTTTTGTGCCTCTATCGTTAGGCCGTGTTTCCACCAAAGCGTTTTTCCACGCGCATGGCGTATGTTTTCAATTGTTTTCAATGGGAGCGCCGCGTTTTTTTAAACGCCATGAGCGTAACGAGGTGCTGGGCGTTTTTTTTTTTTTCATGCTGAAGCGCCGAGCGCCCAGCGTTTTTACTGGTCGCCGGGAGTTGAAAAATGTTCAACTTTGGATAAAACGCAGCGCTCATCATCATCACTTTTTACCCAGCCGTCCAATCACAGTGGAGGAGGGGCGGGACTAAACCACACTGACCAACTGTCACAACATTCTTTCTGTACAACATCAACTAGCAGAGCTAAACGAACTTAATGGATGAAAAAAAATTTTTTAGTATGAAACAAATTATCTGCGAAATCGGTTACAAGTAAACTGTGCTGCGGATATTCTGTACCACAGTAACGAAACGTCTCAACGGAAAAAGCGCCCAAAGCACGGCGTCTTCAGCAGAGCATCTAGCGTTTTCAGCTGGCAAAAAAACACTTTGGTGGACACACGGCCTTATAGTTTTGGCGTGGACTCTACTATTCTTTTATATTTAGAACAATTTTTAGAACAATTTTTTTTAAATTTCACGATTGATTTGAAATGTTTAGTTCACACACAGCCCTGCAGAGATTAGTTCCAACCCCAATTAAACGCCCTTGTTCCAGATGATCAAGTCATTCTGGCTTATTTATAAACTACTTGTGTTGACGCAGGGTTGTAAGTGAACTCGGTAGGACTGGGGCCCTCCAGGAGCTGAGTTTGACACTCCTGATTTAAATGGGCCAGCAATTTTTAAAGCTTCTTGTCAGACTTCACCACATGCACTCAGATAATGCATCAAGTATCTAGTCTGTGTTTTTCCTGTGGTCTTATTTCGACTGTTTTCTGCAGGGCACTGTTTGATTATGATAAAACTAAGGATTCAGGGCTGCCTAGCCAGGGCCTGAACTTCAGTTTTGGGGACATCCTGCACGTGGTTAACGCTTCAGATGATGAGTGGTGGCAGGCACGGCAGGTCACTCCTCAAGGAGAGGTGGAGGAAATGGGCGTTATCCCCAGCAAGAGAAGGTGAGAGACTGAAGCTTAAGAAAATGAAAAAAAAACGAATAAAAAATAAATTGTTAAGGTTTACTTTGTAAACTTTTTATTTGTACCAAATAACATCACAATCACAGGTCCTCCAGCACCTGAGTACTTAGCTGATAACTTCTGTAGCCTAAAGTGCATGTCTTCGGCCCTGTTCACACCCGGTATTAAGATGTGTTTTGGCTGATCGGAACACAAGTAGACAAGGGAGACAGTGTTTTAATCAGTCTCTTTTGTCCACTTTCAACCACTTCTGTCCTGATTTCTTCGAGGAGAGGGTCTATGGGCGGGTAAATGCATGTAGGTCTTTTCTGATCTTTCAATCTATCTACGCAATTTACATTTAAACACACCCAGAGACGACAGAAAACCATAGGGAGGCATCATTTCTAAATCAGGAATGGAGAGAGAACATCATACTTGGGATGTTTTTAATCTTTAAATCAAACTTGAGTCTCCAGCCAACACCGTTTAAATCCTGTCTTGTGCTTCCCCTTATGTTTACGCAGTAGGTCAGTAGGCGAACACATTCGACCACATGACAAAAGCAATCCAGCAATCCTACACTATAAAAGCAATCCAGTAGAATGTGTTTTTCGACTACCTCTTGATCTTGAAGTGGTTGAAAGTGGACAAGCTCAAAACGTTTTAGACCCTGTTTACGCCTGCATGGGATGACCCATCACCAACCCCCACCCCATGGAGTCATGGAGTTTTAGATTTGAAAATGATTAAATATGTATTTATATGTACATCTCCACATTGATAGGGGGCAGAAGAACAAAATAAGAGCAATAGGTTACTTTTCAGTTATCATCGTTAGTATGACTATTAGGGAAAATTAAATGATCGGACAACAAGGGTCCCAATACGCTGGATAATTACTTCTCTAAGAAAACAAAAACAGAAATTGCTTATGGCGGACTGGTAACTGAACAGACAAGTGTCACTCATGCAGAAGATGAGATGTGAGCCATCAGCTCTTTGGAGACGTTAGTCAGGCCTCCACTGACAGCGTCCTGAGCGAGATCCAAATGCACATGAATGGCCCGTTCAATGGCGCAAGCTAGAAAAACTCACTGTTCAGAGAGTCAAAGCTAGTCCACAGTCTAGTAAACATTGGCAACCTCTTTAAGTTATTCTTGACCGTGCCGATTAACACCGCATCACGTGAAACTGTTGCTTGTGTCGACTGAAAACATACATGAGAAACACCATGAGACAGAAGAGATTCTTGGCCATTGCAGTATGCTACTGAACATTGAACACGCCATTTGTGTGGATTTGCATAAAACAGTTAATTGCTTTGATGCCGTGAAGAATACAGTGTAACATGGATTTAAAGTGGATAACAGCTATTGTTATCTGAGATCCTTGTGATTTCTCTACAGAGTGGAGAAGAAGGAGAGAGCCAGGTTAAAGACAGTTAAGTTTAACTCCAAGTCACGAGAAAAAGGGGTGAGTGAACCATTTCACACATGCATACAGTACCTAGTAAGATAAGAACAATGTTCTGTTCTAAAACCTAGCGAGTTGCAAGTTTGACTTCTAAGACCACTTTCTTAGTGAACTTGAACTTCGTGACTGATTTGCAATTTTTATTTCATTATTTTCCATAAATAACATAAGACTTGACACTTAAATTTTGTTGTTCATTTTCTAAGATAAATTGACAATAATGTAATAAAGAAAAAAATACCTAGCACACTTAAATATTGGGTAAATTTGGGTCAGAGTTGTTGGGTCAAGTTGTGTCAGGATTTTTTTTTATACTTTTCTGTTAATCGACATTTCTCTCAACTTCTCTACAATCTTGAATAAAGTTTTGAGCTCACAGTGTGTCCTGGGATTGTATTCTCTGCAAACCAGACACTACTGTTCAAAAGTTTGGGGTCGTTTTTGAAAATGCAATAAAAACTGTAATACTGTGAAATATTATTACAAATTTTTTCTATTTTAATGTTTTTTTGTAATGTTATTTAGTCCTGTACTGACAAAGCTACGAATTACTCCAGTATTCAATGTCACATGATTCTATGCTGAGAAACGTTTCCCATTATCAATGTAGAAAACTGATATGCTGCTTACGATGTTCAATAAATATTGAACAGATGTGCTGCACAATATATTATGATAATTTTTTGATGAAAAGTATATCTTTTGTAACAAAAATGTTAATTTAATGCGTCCTCGCTAAATTAAAGGTGTTAATTTCTTTAAAAAAATTACTGACCCCAACAATTGGATCAATTACATTGGTAAGTTTACATGTTGATTTTGGCTAAAATAAGGTATCTTAGAAAGTAACACAATGTTGTTTCCTTCCTTATGGAACAACCTCTGGATTATGATGTCTAAAATGCTGTAGAAGTAGGCAACTCACTAGGGATTAGAACAAAACATCTTTGTTGCTTACATTTTCTGTCTAGAATGGCATTGAAATGCAATTTAAATGACTTTACGAATTATGTTTAGATAATGTTCCTACCTCTGTGAAAGTTTGAAAGTTTTATATTAACTCACATTTAATAATGCTCAGTCAGTGCATTCAGTGGAATGTAAGATTCTGGATGACGTTTACTAATCAGTCTGCCATATGAATGGTCCGGTCTAAATTAACAGCATGCATAGCTGCAAGTGTTGCAGGCCCAAAAACGGCCATATGTTATATATAACACATATAACAATACTGTAATACATCTATAACTCATTTATGAGGCATAGAAGTCAAAACACCAGATTATCTAACAGCCGACAAAACATGCATGATAGGAAAACGAAGGACAAATACGCTTGCCATTGATGTCGGACTGCTCGTCCTTCTGTATGCCACACCTCCTCCTTTCCTGTCCTTCATCCTCACACTCTTCTCCTTCTGCCTACCATGCTATGCTCTCCAGTAACTCACAGTGTTGCAGTGCAAACAACCAGGCTTATAACTGACACCGCGTAAGAATAGAAATGCACCAATACTCCTGGTGCCGAAGAACAGAGCCATGTAGTTACTATTACTTAAAGGGGTGATGAACTGAGAAATCAAATTTTTCCTTTTCCTTTTTGACATCTAAGAGGTCATCATATTCTAGACCATTTCACAAGATGTAAACAACACTGGTCCAGAAGCACTTCCTGTTTCAGTTTTTTAACACTACATAAAAGCTGGGATAAAATACAACCAACAGAACATTTAAAACTGAATCAAAAAGTTAAACAAACATCTTTAAGATGTTTTCTTTACATGTGAAATAAAGAAAACAGTTACAAACTGAAACAGGAAGTGTTTCTGGACCAGTGTTGTTTACATCTTGTGAAATGGTCTATAAGAATATCCTGTAAGTTTCAGAACTGAAAACGTCCTTGTTAGTTCAATAAAAGCTTTTATTGACACCAGCCTCAGCAAAAGACTCATTTTTAAAAGTGAGGAACTATGACGTCAAAGAGGATAAAACACCACCCCCGCAGAAGAAGATCAAATGGCTACTTCAACACGGCCGGTTTAGCCCCGCCCACCAATTCACGCATTACACGCATAGCAAATAACATAGATGCCTACCTCGTGATGACAAACCGGATCGAGCTACCGAGCAAAACAAAATATTGTGCAGTGCCTGGTTGTGAAAGAAGACAGTCGCTGCATAAGCTTCCTCTGGATTCCTATAGGGCTGCATGGACAAACTTTATTTTTAATGACGTTCCAGCTGATGAGGTAAAACATTGTCCGTCTGTTCGCTTCATTTCACTGAGAATTGTTTTATAAACAAGACTGGATTTGAAGAGTTCAGATGCAAAAGCCTCTAAGTGCCATTTGAAATTTTCTTCTAGAATTCTCATTTTTATCAAGCTTGTGTATTTAAGTTCAGTAATTTCAGTTAAATTGCAATGAGGATTACCTATTAATTGTTATTTAAGTGAAATTACTGAACTTGAATATATAAGCTTGATAAAAATGATCATTTTAGAAGAACATTTCAAATGGCATTTAGAGGCTTTTGCATCTGAACTCTTCATTTGCAGACCGATTAAGAGTAAAGAACAGTGCTGTGCCGTCTATATTGGATCTGACAGGAATTGTGCAACACAAGGACTATGGGTCGAACATGTATGGGCGAATCATTCTGGTTGCCATTTTACAACATTGGACATTACAACATTTCAAAACAATTTCCCCCAAGTGCATTGACGGATGAGTTGAAACTCATTATAATATGCAAAACTGTTATCCACTCACAGCAGTGGGCGTTTATTTCCAAGTCTTCAGTACGAGACGCCCATAAAAACCAAGCGTTTTTTTCAGCTAGGCTCAAAACTAGGGTACAAAATAGCCTATTACTTATTCATTTTGATGTTTTTGAATGCAAAAACCAAGCGGACGTCATAAGTTGACCTCAGACAACAATATAATAAAATTTAAAAAGCCAGTTCATGACCCCTTTAAATAGTTTCGCATACAGGCTCTGTCCACAGCAAAGGATTTCATACTATATTTTGACCAATAAATCAGCCCAACTTGCTTTGTTTTGTGTCATGTGGCCACAACCAAAGCAGTTATAGGCCTTCACGTACATGCTTTTTACCCTCTGCATGCAAATCTGAATGCTTCGAGATTTCCTGCTGCTAGCTTTTTTTTGAGTCCTCGACTCAAAATCCATTCATTTGTCCACTTCAGTTCATCATGCATTTCATGTACAATTCTTACTTTGTGACGTCCTCCATTAATTGAGTAAACACCTATCTATGAGAAATTGATCGTCAAATGTATCTTGAATCACTTGATCAAGTCATCAGAGGTCCACAAAGCCAAGAGCAAAACAATCATCTTTTATTTTTTCCATATGAACATTAGACAGCCCTCTTTCCCTCCCTTCTTTT
The DNA here is from genome assembly GCF_016745375.1 of Pimephales promelas. Next base: position 287,186 of record NW_024121177.1, on the reverse strand, counting down.
CTTTTGCCCTCCCCTTCCTTTTCTTCCTCAGCAGTCCCTCAATGACAAGCGTAAAAAGAACCTCTTTTCCCGCAAGTTCACCTTCTACAAGAACAAGGAGGCGAGTGAGCCGGAAATGGACGATGTGGACCGTAAGTACAGAAAGCGGCACTGCAGCGCAATCTTGGGTGAGAATAGGGCAGCAGGTCATGAAGGACAGAGGTGGGCACTGCTCCACTGGACACAGCAGGCATCACAGCAACACCCGTGGACAGAGAACGCATGGTGCCTGCTGTGTCCAGTGACTGGACCAGGCCTTAGAGTGTCTCAGTAACCCATGTACTCTTGTGGTTGTTGTCTCTCTCGTTGCTCCCTTCCTGACCGCTCCACAGGACAACCCAGATGACATGCTATCCAAAGGCCTGAGTAAGTTCCCCATGTAGACGCCCACTTGGTCACCTCTGGACCAGATCTCTCTTTCTCTCGCATCTCTCATTCTTCACTCTCATAATTCATGCTGATCTTCCTCTCGAAGGGCACCTTTAGTTTGTCCCAGAGATCAAGAGCTTCTCAAGACACACTTAAACTACCAGAAACTGTTTTCTCTTTCTGTTGTTGATGGTGGAGGTGAAAAGGTCTGTCTTTCTCACCGTTCTCTATGGGATCTCCCCTCATTCAGTATCTGCACATTTTATTTTCTCATGATGTTCTATTGTGAAAAATGATCTGATTTGTATTTGCCATGACACACTTTAGATCTAAGCACGAGTCCATCACGTGGACAGGTGAACTGCTAATGTAACGGGTGGAAATAACATTTACGTGGTCATTTGCAGTGCTGGTCGTGAATCGTTATTATTAATTATTACCATGTTATTGGGCTGAATGCCTAATGTTGGTTGGTTTGATTGCCTGTGTTACATGAGAAAATCAATCATTTTTCTTTCTAATCAGATTTAATGCGGGTGTGGTGTGGTTTTATTTTCTGTGTTGAGTCATTCTTCAATTGCGGTGGCACACAACATTTGTAAAAATCATGTTTTATTTTTTAAAATAATAAAATGCTACGTATTTAAAAGTTGTTTAATATAATATGTCTAGTAAAATGAAAGCTTACTGCTTTTTTTTTTTTTTTTTTACATATTGAAATCAAATACTGGTGCCACAAACATTTATGTCTGTATAGTCTATAGTGTACCAGTATTTGAAGTAAATTTCTGTTTTTCTAAAATGAGTAGGAATATGCACATTTAAAATGGTGTTTAGTGTCAGGTTTGGGTGAAGGGATAAGGCTAGGATTCAATATGCTAGAAGCAATGGGCTTTATTAATGATTTATAAATAAAAAAAAGACCTAGACGTTTCCACATGAAGGTACCTCACGAAACTGATTTGGGACAGACTTCTGAGGCAGCTTCACTGTTTAATGATCTACAGCAAAATAGAGCGAGCTTCGGTGAAAACTAAACGAATATTTAAAGACTACAATAATGATTTCTCACTAAAAATGACATCATAAGTGGAAAACATCGATCAAAAATGTGCATTTACACACAAACTGATGACCAGCCGCAACTTTGAGACACCATCTTTAGTGTCCAGGGCTCTGTCATAAAACCTAGAAATAAACTATTGACAGAACCCTGACATTTGGTACCTTTATCACTTTAAGGTCTCAACTTTTAATTATAAATGGCTATGAAAGAAAGTTCAGATATATTTTTGAAGTAACACTACAGAGGTAATATAACATCATAGACTTAGAACAAAGTCTACGCTGTCATAAAGATGCTGTTTTTTAGCCATACCTGAATAAGAGTGAAACAATTATATGATAATGAATGTCCTAAAGCAAATTCTGTAACACTTTACAAACTGAACATCTACAGCATTTTGTAATCTTAGTTAATGACTAATAGATTATTAAAATCAAAAGTATGTTATCATTAGTTAATGCACTGTGAGTTTACATTAACAAACAATGGCAGGCTGCATTTTAATTATGTAACATTAACAAAGATAAATGAATACAGTATTAAATGTTTTGCTCATTGTTAGTTTATGTTAGTTAATACATTAACTGATGTTAACAAATGAGACCTTATTGTAAAGTGTAACTGCAAATTCTTTGATTTTTTTTTTTATTTTTTTTTTTTTATGAAAAATGTAACCAAATGTTTGCTTTACAAAAACAATTTATTTAAATTGTTCCTGGTTAATTAAGAAATCTCAATATTTTATTTGTTCTAAAAATGTTATATTTTTTCAATTATGTCCCAGGATATGTCTGTATGGCGGGAACATGCTGATTTTGTTGGTTGCACATAAAATTTCTCAAACTCTATTAAATATGTACCAGTTAAAACAGTACACAAATTGTTACCCCTCTTCACAATTTAAAAATGCAAACATTTAATGATTTATTGGTTTTTAATGTTTATTTTAACTGTTGCAGGGGTAGGGGTAACTTGCCACTGAAATTGAAGAATGACCCCGTTGACGGATTTTGTTTTGAATCAGGACGTTGGGTGTCATCCAGTAGCTTTCAGTTTAAAACTCAATAAAGCCACACTAAAATGGACAAAGACACCTTCAGAAAGGAAATCATTTCTCAGCCTACAGCCTAAAACTTTAAATCTGCCCGTGTATGCAAAATGGGTAGTACATATTTTAAATGTTTAAGACATTTATAGACAAACGTTGCGTGAGCGTGTGCTTAATACCCTGTCTCTGTCGTTTAGATTAATATTTGCTGCTAGGAAGGATTAACTTGTTTACTGTCTTTCTCTATTTTTATTTTCAAATTTATAGGCTATTTTATGCTAACATTAATTTGAGATGTATAAGAAACATGAAACTATGGCTGGTAATAAAAACAAAAATTGTGATAAATCTTATGATTTCTGACCAGTATTTAGAAAGCAGAATGAAACCGTAATAATGTCAAACTCTGTATTTTTAACTATCGTGTAATTTAACTATTTTTCCATGAACTTTTCTACAAAGCTTGCATTTTCTACAAAGTTTGTAGACCCCTGCGCTAGTTAAAGGATAAGTTCACTTTTGAAAAAAACTTTTGCTGATAATTTACTAACCCCTATGTCATCCAAGATGTCCATGTCTTTCTTTCCTCAGTCGAAAAGAAATTAAGGTTTTTGATGAAAATATTCCAGGATTTTTCTCCTTATAATGGACTTCCATGGGAACCAGGTCCAACCGAGGTCCAAACGACAGTTAATAACAGTTTCAGATGCAGCTTCAAATGTCTTTAAACGACACCAGACGATGAATAAGGGTCTTATCATGCGAAACGATCGGTTATTTCAAAGCTTATTCCAAAAATGTAACTTTTCTAAGGACAAATCCTAGCCTTTCTCCATTCTGTGAGGCGCGTTTGCAACATCACGTAATACGTAATTACGTTCAAAAGGTCACGGGCGACGTAGCCAGAAGTACAGAGTCAGAGTGTTTACAAGTTGAACGCATAGGTTGAACGTGAAAACTAACTCAAACGCCGTTTACAAAAAAGGAATTAAAAGATAAAACAACGATGTCGGACGATTTTGATTCTGTACTTCCGGCTACGTCGCCCGTGACCTTTTGAACGTAATTACGTATTACGTGACATTGCAAACGCGCCTCACAATATATTACAAGGCTAGCATTTGTCCTTAGAAAAGTTACATTTTTGGAATAAGTTTTGAAATAACCGATCGTTTCGCATGATAAGACCCTTATTCATCGTTTGGTGTCGTGTAAAGACATTTGAAGCTGCATCTGAAACTGTTATTAACTGTCGTTTGGACCTCGGTTGGACCTGGTTCCCATTGAAGTCCATTACAAGGAGAAAAATCCTGGAATGTTTTCATCAAAAACCTTAATTTCTTTTCGACTGAGGAAAGAAAGACATGGACATCTTGGATGACATGGGGGTGAGTAAATTATCAGCAAAAGTTTTTTCAAAAGTGAACTAATCCTTTAACTTTGTCAACTTTTAAGAGTATATTAGCACACAACCTCAAAACTATCAAACATGGACTAAAGTTTTGATTTCATGTGGTCTTTAAATTGGAGAGGGACACAGATGCATTGATGATTCTCAGAGGGTGTACTGTGTCCCTCAGTGGTGTGTGTCTGCACTCCTCCACTCTTATGTGAAGTCACCTCATGCATCATCATGTGTTCCTGTTCTTGGTTTTCATCATCCATTCCCCTCTGTTATGATTTCAGAGCATGTCACCTCTAATGCCAGTGATAGTGAGAGTAGTTACCGTAAGTTCTTCTTTCCATTGTGTCCTTCATCCGTCGGCCTTGTCTGCTTTTCTTTCACATTTAACACTCTTCCTCTCTCTCTCTCTCTCTCTCTCTCTCTCTTCCTCTCTGCTGTGAACTAACGTGTATGGGAGATCCAGTTTAATAATACAATATAAAAATAAATAAATCGGCAAGCAGTGTTATTCTGGGCTTCTCACGAGTTTACATCACCCACCCCCTTCACCAGAGCAGCACTGCAGTGAGGCAGGCTGGGTAATGTTCCACAAGCCACACAGATACAATACCAAAATCAATCAGTGAGCCCTCCGCCAGTCTCCATAGCAACAGTGCACCCCCATCACTACCCAGCCCTTGCCCTCTCTCTGTCAGAGACAGTCAGAGTCACAGTGTTATATCAAAGCCACTCTGAAGATATTACACACCGCTGTGATCAGCACTGCAGACTGTGCATCAGAGCAGGGCATTACCAGCTACTGCATGAGACCAGACACTTCGAGGCACGATTCAATGCGTCACAGCATCATAATGGGATCGCCAATGAAATTAAATAAATTCAAACATAAATCTAAATTTGATGTAGCTTCTTCAATATTTCCACTTGTTCTGCTATATCACCGTTCAAAAGCTTTGAGATTTCTTTTTTTGAAAGAAATGAATTCCTTTATTTAATAAGGATGTATTAAATGATGTAATAGTTAATTACATTTAATTGGGAAAGTAAAGACATTTGTAATGTTTCAAATAAATGCAGTTCTTTTGATCTTTCTATTCATCTAAAATCCTGCACGGAAAATCCACAGTTTCACAGCATGTGACTCTGAAGACTTGGAGTAATGATGCTGAAAATTCAGCTTTGACATCACAGTTTGTTGCTTGTTGACATCACAGAGTTGTTTAATGTATTATTAATAAAAGATGCATTTATTTTAAACAGTAATAATATTTCACAATATTACAGTTTTACTGTATTTGTGATAAAATAAATGCAGCCGTGGTGAGCATAAGAGACTTATTTCAGACACGTTTTTTTAAAAAATCTTACTTTATTTTATGCTGATATGTTTTAGTAAATGTTAAGTTTTCATTTCTTTGGCATTTGTTTAGTTAGCAATGATATGGAAATTGTATGGCTACAGTACAGTGCAATGAAATCCATCACAGCAATTAATTCATAAATAATTGTTTTGCTGGAAAATGATGTCATACAATGCAGGACCTGTACTTTCAAGTTGTAATAGTATAATCAGTATTTGATTGTATCAGCACAACCCTGCTTGTCCTGTAAAGTCAAGTCTTCATTGAAGCTGTACTTTGTGATCTTTCATACATGTGAATAACTAACAAAAACAGGCAGTTTATTCTGCATTAACCTACAGTATTTCACATTGCTTTCTTGTGGGAAGGGGAATAAATGCATAATATTTCATAGCATTAAGTACACTACAGTATGATGCAATAAACAGCACATGCATGGCACAGGCCCTTACAAATTCTGCCCTTAACTTTAAATACGATCTACATTCATTTACAGCACGTATCTACCTCTAACTCGTAGTGCACTGCTGAGATCCACAGGAAGAGCTGCGCTTTAATCATTATGACAGTTTCATACCAACCATGACGGAGGACTCCATTGCCTTAACACTGTTCATTTGTGTGGCATAGAGGACCTCTAGCGGCCTCGAGTGGATCTCGCATAGCTTTTGTTGCAGTTTCACACATTCAATAATAGACTGGTGCAGGTATGACGTCAGAACCCAGTTCGCCGCTGGTTTCTTCGAGATGTTCCTGTGTGGTTTTATAATGGGCTTTTTTCACTTTATGAGTAAAAGAAAGCCTGTGGTAAACATAACTTGACGATTCTTTGACGTTTTTTCTACAACTTACACTCATACCTCAAGCAGTCTTATCTAGTAACTTAATAAAAATGAACGCAACTGCTTCAAAATTGAGCGTTTTGCCCTGGGGGTGTGAAAATTGTTGTTGAACAAAACGTCAGTTTATTCAAGTCATGTTTTCCACAGTTTAGTCGGAAAAAACTCATCATAAAAACCCATAGGAAAAGGAACCAGCGGCGAATTAACGTCATACCTGGACCACTCTATAATGCATGAGCTGAAAACATTGCATTGATATTTAAGTGTCTTAATCTGCTTGGCTGGATTTGTTTGTCTTAAAACGATACCGTAAACCAAACGATGTATTGTACAGAGATATTTTTTTCTAGGTTTAACTGTGTGTGTGTATATGTTTATTTCTCAGGTGGTCAAGAGGAATATGTGCTCTCTTATGAGCCAGTCTGTCAGCAGGAAGGTAAAATGCTTATGATTATTTGTAACATAAATATTAACCTGTGAGATTTAACACAAATTATTATTAGGAAAATGTCATTGATTTCATGTATGGTCTTTTCACAGTGAACTACGCACGGCCAGTGATAATCTTGGGTCCGATGAAGGACCGAGTAAACGATGACCTGATATCAGAGTTCCCTGACAAATTCGGTTCCTGTGTTCCCCGTAAGTCTCTGTACACCGTGTGTATGAGCTGATGAGATAATATGATGAGGGCTCATTGTCATCGTAACAGTGTCTGCAGTGGATATAACAGGATGGTTTGCAGGCTTGCCAGATGAGAAAAGCAGTTTTGACTACATCGACATGCTTGAATAGCTTTTTTCTTTTTTTTTAAATTTTAATATAATTCTACTTGTAAGTAATGTTAATTATTATTCCATGTGAGGTTATTAAACTGGGGAATGTCTGTGATTTAATTAATTTCCCTTCAAAATGCAGTGGACTCGGACCATTCATCATGCGGTTTGATTAAATTGAGCATTAAGAATACCGAAATATGATCACACAATGCACCGTAGTAACGAGCGCACAACCAATGGCTAGAGAATACCCATAATGCACTTTGTCTTGCCAGAAGATGGCACTCACAGCTAAGTCATCCATCCATTTTCCAAATCGCTGATCCAATGTGGCTACAGCGTAATATCACATCATCCTATTTGATGGGTTATTAAATAATTAAAGTAAGGTTTATTCATGATAGTTTCCACAACAGCGTTCAATATAAATCTTTTCATTATTCCTGGAGCTGCCAGTTTGCTAAGTGTCAAATGATTTTTGAATCAGCAAGCACAAACTACACAAGAGTGGCAGCCCTTCTGGCGCACTTAGTGTCCGAATTCCTTTAAGGCCGCGACACACCAAGCCGAAGGTCTGCCGTCAGCCAGCCGAGTTTTTTTGGTGTGTTCCGCACCATTGTCTCTAGTCGGACGGCGTCAGGGTTTTTTGGGCCGATTCAGCATGTCTGCTCTGCGTCGGGCCGTCAGTGAGAGAGAGAACTTTGATTGGCTGTTCAGCTTAGTGAATGAATCCGTGCAAAAGAATTAAAGCGAAAGTGATGAAAGCGAGCAAAGAAGTTAAGAGGGTACAGACAGAAGACTGATATAATTTTACATCATCTTACCTGAGCATTCGAATGCACAGATATTTTCATAATAATAATAATAATGAGCTGACTGGAATGAAGAAAGTGTTTGATATTGAAAATTTAACTTATAATTGTAAGCAAGCACTGCTTTGCTTACGTGTGTGTATCTGCAGACCTAGTTTCAGTTACCTATTCTGAATGATGAAAATACCTGCTGATATAGACAGATATTTACTTACACGCAGACGCGGAACGCACATGCTAGTTTACAGTTGCCTTTAGTCCATTTGGTGAGATCAAGTGCAGCTTTTTGGCCACAACACAGTCAGCTGTAGTCGCTGCTAGTGCTTGGTGTGTCCCAGGCTTTAGATGAGGAAGGCATCCAATGATGAGCAGGGATCCCCAGGACAAGTTTGAGAAGCACAGCAATAGCTTCCAAAAAAGTCATTGAGGCCAATGGTTCTCATCTTACATTTTTTTAAATATATATATATAAGCGTATCAGGTTGAAATTGTGACTAACAAATATTTTACTGATTCTTTTCCTAATTCTTCTAGAATAAATCTCTTCAAACTCATGGGCCTTGCACAGCATAATCTGGGTGGCTGTGTTCTGAGACCCACAATAATAATGTATCTTGTGCTCCTCTCTGTCTCAGATACAACGAGACCGAAGCGAGATTACGAGGTGGACGGGAGAGACTACCACTTTGTCGTGTCCAGAGAGCAGATGGAGAAAGATATACAGGAGCACAAGTTCATCGAGGCCGGCCAGTACAACAGCCACCTGTATGGAACCAGCGTGCAGTCTGTCAAAGAGGTGGCGGAAAAGGTGAGGTTATCACCAACACCAAGTACGTACATTACATTTACCTGGCAACAGAATAGGTTTTTGAATGTCATTAGTCAATGTTTACATATGATGTTATTTAGGAATCGGAGCTTAGCATTATTTCTGGAGAAATAAGCACAAAATACACCTGCACAACTGCTGACAACACAGGAGTCTAATGCATAACATGCATCATTATTGCTAACCAGATGAAAACACTGTGTGTGTGATACTCTCGTCAGGGCAAACACTGCATTCTAGATGTATCAGGCAACGCCATCAAGAGGCTGCAAGTGGCTGTGCTTTATCCCATCGCCATTTTCATCAAACCAAAATCAGTGGAGAACATCATGTGAGTAAAAGACAAGAAATCCAACTAGTATTTACAAAGAATGTCATGCCGTCAATGACGAATACATTACTATGGTGATGATGGGAAGGGTGGGATGTCTATTCTTTACCTGTATCGTTAACTGTGCCCAGTCAGAGGCATTGGGGCGCCGTCAAATCTATTTATTTCTCAAACCCTTTTTAATATTGGATCACCCACTAACCCACAAGGAATGCAGTGCACCAGTGTGTAATTAAAGGGCAATGTTGTTTGCTCTGTCCTCAGGGAGATGAATAAAAGACTGACGGAGGAACAAGGCAGGAAGACATACGACAGAGCCATGAAGCTGGAACAGGAGTTCATGGAGCACTTCACAGGTCTGTATGCTCATTCTGTGTGTCTCTCACACAGCCGTCAAGACTAGAGTCTACCACAACTCACATTCCTGATATTACAATACCATAGACTGTAAAAAAATATGGACAAAGCGTCTGTGACGTCACCCATAGACTCTCTGAAGAACGGGTTTGAAGCTGTTTATGGGCGGCGCCATACTGGAAAATCTTGGAAAATACAAAAGTTTCAGAAAGGATACAGAGGTGGTATGATGTGTTGTGTCAGATCATGGCCGAGACGTCAAATTCACTCGGCGCAGCCCGTTATCAGCTGTCAATCAAAGTTAACCGACCTTATTTGTCATACGTTTTATATCTAAATATGATCTAAACTAACGAGTTAGAAAAAAATGTACCCCCCTCACAGTTGTCAGGCACGCGGAACATATTGAAGATTACAATAAAAGTCCATGGGACCAAACTGTAAACATATGAATTTATGCTGTGAAAACGGACATTATAACATGACGTCTATGGATATTTGCTCCCTTTTGGGACCGGCCTCTAGCGGATTTGAGATGTATTGCAGTTTATCGCACTTCCGGGTAGGCTTCATCTTTCAGATTAGAATGTTGCCGCTTGTACAATACACTATATATGTAGCAATGGCAAGGTCATTGGTTTGATTCCCAGGGCTATGAACCAGTTCAAGAAATGAAAACAAAAACTGGAAACGAACGACATTTTAACAAGAACAAAAACGAAATTTAGTTTAATCATTCTAAACAGAAACGCTAGTTTGAAATGACCTGTAACCAGTCAATATTGTTATTTTCTCATTCTGTTTAATATTTTAATTTGGCAGTCAACCAGTCATGAATTAAAATATTACGACCTATGCAACGTTGTCAAAATGTGACTTCGACATGTCCATCGTGAGTGTATTGTCGAGCCATCGCCATGGCAGTACTCAATTAGCTTTTGATCTCAGGAGTTTTTCCAAGGATACGCCACCAACTGTTAAAGCATTACATTTAAGTGAAAATAAATGCCAGATTAAATCCAGTGTGGCGTGTTTTGAACCCCGCAAAAATTGCAGGTTAGTGTGGAAGTTTTAGGAAATTAAAAATACAAAACGTACAAACCAATGAAACCTTGTTGTTTAAGTTAGTATTGTGACTGTGTATGTTCAGACACTAGCATTATATTGTTAACATTTTATGAAGATCAAGCTCAAATGGAGTTGCAAGGTTTTTCCCCAGAGAATGTCGGAGATCTGTTTTGTCCGTCATTAGAACGGCTACATTTGGCCATGCATTGGCTATGACCATACGGCAAAAACCAGACGAAGACACTCTACTCAGCTCCTCAAATACGTAAAACATTGGCCTTTACAAATATTGTGTTTCATGATAATCGAATGTAAAGAGTTTTATTTCTAAAAACTTTACTTCTAAAAACTCGGCGTTCGTGGTTCGACTTATCGAGACTGTTTTCCAAAGATAGCTCCTGTCTGTATACATGAAGTGGACTGTCTTTATAAAATATCTTCTTATTAAACGGTCTGTACACTTACAAAGTTCTCAATGCTTCGTTTTGCATGTATGGAGCCTCATTATGTTATTGTGTTAGTGTGGGGCTATTTTGAGACTTCTTAGTGGTATAAACTAGCGATTTTTTTTTGTTTGTTTTTTTACTTACTCAATGCCCCCATATACTAGCATTATACGCTAAACAGTTTTTAGAGATAAAACTCTTTACATTCGATTATCATGAAACCTTACAAACCTCAGAGAACGGTCGACTAGGCACCAATGTGTCATTAGACCAAAGGTTCATTTTGCGCCGGAGTTCTCCTTTAAAGCACCACTGCTGAAATGTAAGACTAACCAAAAAGCCTAGATAAACTCACCGATTGACTCGCTGTAAGAATCTAACTGTTGTCAGTTTACACTGTCTGCATGCGTTTCTCATCTCACTGTGGCGGTCTCTGCATTGCAGCGATCCTTCAGGGTGACACCTTGGAAGAGATCTACGATCAAGTCAAGCAGATCATCGAGGAGCAGTCTGGGCCGTACATATGGGTGCAGTCCAAGGAGAAACTATGAGCGCCTTCAGGAGATTACCGTCCCCTTTTCTCTGCCTGATTTATTTATTGATTCTCTCTTTTTTTTTTTTTTTGTGGTTCTTTTTCAAATAATCTCAGTCGGGCTTCTCCAGCCGACAGCGTTCGCTCAACAGATTAATTCCTTAATCCAACGTACTTGGATCTCTGTTCAGTCCTACATCTGCACCTCCTGACTCTCAAGAGAAGGTGATCTGTCCTCCTCAGATCTCCACTGCTTCCACGCTTGCAGAGAGCAAAAGCTGCGCCGGAGCGGCATCTGTTTACCAGGGGTTTGGAAACGGGACAGTTCCTTAATGTTTAAGGGAGGTTACTTTGTAAGGACAAAGACAGCGATCTGGATTTTCCGACACACGTCTCTTTTTTTTTTCTTCGTTTGACCAGTTCGTTTCTGTGTTGTTTTTTTGTGTAAATGGTAACATGGAGCCAGAGTCTCAGGCATCGCATTCATTCAAACGGTGAGAGAAACTCAAAAAGGCAAAAGTTTGCACGTCGTAGCTTTTAAGACCAGGCGTTTCTCTCTCGTTGTCCGTTCCGCACATTGATCGTCGTCGATTTACTTCTTTTTCTCCCCTTGACTGTTGTATTGGCATGCTTATTGTTCTCCTCATTCTAATCGTCTGCGTTTCAGAGCCGTTGTGTGTAGATGATGTCCCGCCACCGCTAGAATGTCGGAGTCTACAATCAGTGTCTTACACAGAGTACATGTTTTCAACTCTTTGATTTACATCTAGGAAAGTCCGTCATTTGTAAGGAACTGATATTTTTAAGAGGCAATAAAATGCCAGCGCATATGTGGAAGAAATTTATTGTACAATGAGATATTGACAGATATTTAACCCTCCATAAACTGCCTATTTTGTTATAATAAAAGTCTATATTGAGCTTTACTTAAGCACTATTATGATGGGAGTTATTTTCTTGACATTGTAAAATGTATATTAGAGCAAGATATTTAACAAAAGGAATAGTATGAATATATTTTTTTCCCCTTTTTCTGTTACCACCCTTTATTTTCCCAAACTGAAACAAACGACAAGGCAGGGCAGCGAGGAGACCGCAGAGAAGACTGAGCCAGGACGATGATTGACACAATATTTGAGGCTAGTCCTGTCTCTTCCTCCTCTCTGCCCACCATTTCATCCTCATCATAATCAGTTGGAAGAAGCCGGCTCTGTCCGTTCCCCCTCTCAGCTGCAAGAAGAGCTTCACAGAGACTTTTTTTAAACCCGTCCCAGAGAAGGGGTCCCGTCTGCTCTTCCTACGACATGATTGTTTTCTATACTAAGACTGCTTGTTCTACCACCTCAACACCTCTGCTTTTTAGGGACATTTTGGGACTGGACGAAAAAAAAAAAAAAAAACATGTAAATAACCTACTGATCTGATTCATTCCATTGATCACAACGAACAAGAGAATGGTTAATTCAAAAACAATAAAACAAAATCTTTCTCATACAGCACAGTGCTGGTGTGAGTCTTCCTTCAGATGGAGTGCTGAAGTATATTTACATTAATACACTTCTGAAAGTTGTCATTATGGTAATGCCAGGCCATTTATGATCGTTCAGTTTGGTATGATTTATTCGCCCTCAATCTGTTCCAAACCTCTATTATTTTATTTCTTCTGTGTTTATTAAAATTGTTACCAACATTCTTCAAAATATCAACAGTTGATGGAAATGAGGGTTTGTAAATGATGACTATTTTACAACACACTGTCAACTGTTTTACACAAATTTGTATAAATTCTTACAATATTATCATTGTTAGGATTTCATATGATCAGCTGACTCCCCACTGGCGGTTAGGTTTAGGTTTTCTCATGAGATTGGGTTGGAAGTTTAAGTATCCCTTTAAGTGTTAAAGCAATGGCAACTGATGTGATGGTATGTTTGCAGATGTATGCAATTATTCATTTGGTTAGTAAACCAGGGAATTGTAATTAACAAACATTGGGAAGAACAGTGAAACGTTCCAAAGATAAGGAACGTATTATAGATAAGTGCGCCTGGTTTCACCCACTGATAGAGGCTATTTATTTGACATTACACACAGTTAGACTTCAAGGGCTTTTTGACTTCTTTAAGTATTATGGAAATCACCGGCGCCTCAGAGTAAAAGTAAAAAAACAGAAATTGTGAATTACAATTAAAAAGGCCACATTTGTGTCAAAGTGCATTTCTTCTTTATATTTTTTTGATGAATTCATGACAAATATCCCTTTATTCTATAGAGCCATTCATTTTTAGTACATTTATTAAATAATGCATATTTGTTTGATCTTAAACCCCCAAAATATCAGGTAGTGCAATTGTCTGAACAAATAAACAGACTAAGAAAACTATTTAAAATTATTTATGATGGCATGATTTTAGGTTTGAACCCTTTCATATAAATTATCCGTAGATTTAAAACTATTGAGATAATTGAAAAACGTTTGTCTGTGAATTTGTATATTGTGGTAACCGCTGAAAACATGGCTCTTTTATTATGAATTGACAAGGTAACAGTAAACATGATAATGCATCATTCAGATCCTTGTGGCAGGCAGAGGATTTTAAGGTTTGTAAATCTCTCCTAAATACTAGTAAAAACTTGTTTCAAGTATGGGTTGGCTGATACTGTTTCCATGTCAGGTAGTACAACTACAGTATTACACAATACCGCCTGCCAGTAAGTCAAAAATATAACTTGAACACTTCGAAATGTTTTTTAACAGGTGAAACTTGTTTAAACACGTTGTTCGTGACTCAACTATATACAATACAACCGTTTTGAAACGATTTTGTGTTTTTCAATGTCAATGTGGGTCACGCGTCAATTTGTAACCTTTGTGACGTAGTTTTATAGAGACATAAATGGGCTACATTATCTACCTTTATTTTAGGTGCTCATGAAACTCTATGCATCATTGTAGCGTAGAACTCTCTTTATTTAATAATCTGGCAACATATTTTGTTATAACGTGACAACCAATCCAAAACACTCATTTCAACCATTTCTTTCTCAAACAACATGGCACTTCCGGTCATAGAAGCAATCTTTACAGTGTTATTAATTTAAATAAGTCTATTAAGGGCCACAACACACCAGTCTGAGTCTTTAAATGACGCTGTCCCAGTGGCACACAATAGTCACTTTTTGTCTTTTATCTGTCGATTGGCGTCCTTTATTCCCTCTTTCACCTCCTTCACAAACGTGTCCCGCAGCCTCGAAGCTCTTCGACCCAAATCCCCCACACCCCTGGGCATCTGTGAGGTCTCCTCGCGTATCTGCCGAAAAGTGTGGGATGTGAGCAGCTTGTTCGAGGCGTTTTTCCCGGCGATCTGAGCTTTAGTGATGGCGAAGGCCGTGATCTGCGCTGCGCGTCTAATAGGTCGAGACTCCGCGAGCTTCTCCACCACCTGAGCGTTATTTATCAAGGCATGGAAGATCCGCCCCAGCACCATTTTGAACCTGTTACAGATATATACATTAGGTTTTAATGACCATGTTCACGTTTAATACATGTTTAGTTTAACTATTATTTCGTTATGTAAACAGTAAATTACCTTCAAAGGTCCCCAATCGAGTACTCTGGACTCCACTGAGCGGGTCTTTCAACACAAGGATAGGATTTGCATCACCGTAAGGGTTTACACGACATACAGTAGCGCCTCTACAGGCGTGGAGAGATACACACACTCAACAAGAAGAAAAAAAAATGAATAAATAAATAAATAAAAGATGAGAGGGTACATAAGCATCAGTTTACAAATGGATACGTTATACATTTAACAATTCCAAAGCCAGGTTATAAATTATTTTAAGTTTAATGGATGTTTTTACAGTATCTTTCATGCAATTTAAATACAGAAAATATACTTTACAGGACAGAACTATTCATTATATTTTATATTTGTATATTATGTGAAAATGTTAAAGGAGGAGCATATATTAATCACTTTAATCGCTTTACTATTTTTTGACATCACATCTTAGCCTACATTTTAATCTCTTTTCCAAGCACCATAAAAAAGGTTTGCCTTTTGTAAACTTGCATTTATGAATGTGAAATTCACATATAAAATGTATAATAAAACCAACATCCTTTAAAGAGCAATCCTTGATATAATACCCCAAAATCACATGTTTTTAAGATAATTTAAATGTTTGAACATTTTTTGGCTTCAGTATTCTCGAGAAAAGGGATTTTCCCACAGCGTAAGCTAGCTTACTCAACACTCGTTTCCTCATCTAGAGAGAACCGAGGTTACATTAGTAACCGAGTAAGTTCTCATATAATGGTGTCAATGCAGGCAGATCAATATTATTGTTGAATATATTAAATTAAACGTTAAATTGAATGTCCCCAACTAAGCAAGCCAAAAGCAACAAAGGCGAAAAAGGAGACAAGGTGGCAAGGAACAAAAGCTCCATCAGGAGACAGAATGGAGGGGGGAAAAAAAACCTTGGGAGAACCCAGACTCAGTCAGGTGGCCAGTTCTCCTCTGGCCAATGAACAAACAGATTATGATTCAGGCAACATTACGGGTCAGAAGTCAGATTTGATTGGAACAATCAGAATATTATCCAGTTCCATCTGGTTGAAGATCAGAGTCACACCGGTATGGAGACGGGTTAGTCTAGTTGACACAATCTCTGCTGGCACTTCAGGGATGCGTTGTGGTCATGTCTAGGCCACGGGATACGGATACGGTCCAGATCCGGCTGACTACATCATGCATTGTGGTCGTATCTAGGTGCAGATCCATCACCTGGTCTGGATACGGCATGGATCCGCCTGATTACAGTAAACCTTGTGTCACGGGTGACAAAATCGCTCAGTAAACGGAACCTTCTTGAGAGTCCTGAGTTTCCTAGGGGAACGTATTGGGTGCAACACTCCACTACGGTTCCGGGTGTGATGGAAACATGCCCGTACTGATTAGCGCTAATGCATTGCAGGTGTGAGAGAGAGAGGAGCGGCGCTCACACAGGCTTCCTGTTTCATAAGCCACAATATAAAAGGAGCATTTAGAGAGTGTTTGCAGTGCGGTTGGTGGGTGTACAGTGTGTCAAGATTCCAAAGGGTTGACTCTGGGCAGTGCTGGATACAGGCTTCCTTGGAAAAATCGTTGGAGTGTGGAGATCGCCCATTCGAGTTTGCTGGGTCAGATTGATCGTTTGTGGGAAGACTGCTGGGCCGAGCTAGGGCTGGATCTGTGCTGTGGAAGGAGAGAGGAAAGATAAGTGAATGGTTTTCATCTTATGAACATTTGAACCACTTGAAGAGGATACAGTGAATGTGGATCTGACTGTTGGAGGAGCTATGTGTTTCAGAGTGTGATGAGGAGGAATTAAAAGTGAAAACCCTGTAAACGAGCGCAACGGCCGGAGTGGGGCCTCTGTCCAACCCTATCGTGTGAGTGAATTGCAGTGCTTTTGCCTTATTGATACACATTGATTTATTGCTGTGGAATTGAAGTGAACACAAGTGTGCTGTGTCTTTGTTGAGAAGTGGCCCCCATCCATGCTTACACGTTCGTGGAAGGTTATTATATCTGCCCCCGTCAGAAGCCCAGAGTGATACAGTGAACTGAAGAGAGAGTACTTTGTACTGTGAAGATCCCCACCTGTCCTACTTGCTGTTTGAGCCTAGAAGCATACAGCACCACTGGTAAAGTAACCTTATGACTCCTGTCTCCCTATTGTGAACTGAAGAGAGAGTACTGTGTACTGTGACTATCCTCACCTGTTCTACTTACTGTTTGAGCCCAGAAGTATACAGCAACGCTGATAAAGTAATCGTTTAACCCACTGTCGCCCTACTGTGAACTGAGGAGAGAATACTTTGTACTGTGAAGATCCACACCTGTTCTACTTGCTGTTTGAGCCTAGAAGCATACAGCACCACTGGTAAAGTAACCTTATGACTCACTGTCTCCCTATTGTGAACTGAAGAGAGAGTACTGTGTACTGTGACTATCCTCACCTGTTCTACTTACTGTTTGAGCCCAGAAGTATACAGCAACGCTGATAAAGTAATCGTTTAACCCACTGTCGCCCTACTGTGAACTGAGGAGAGAGTACTTTGTACTGTGAAGATCCACACCTGTTCTACTTGCTGTTTGAGCCCAGAAGCATACAGCACCACTGGTAAAGTAACCTTATGACTCACTGTCTCCCTATTGTGAACTGAAGAGAGAGTACTGTGTACTGTGAATATCCTCACCTGTTCTACTTACTGTTTGAGCCCAGAAGTATACAGCAACGCTGATAAAGTAATCGTTTAATCCACTGCTTCATTACCGTGCACCCACGAGAGTACCCTGTACTGTGAAGAATCCTTACCTGCCATACTTACCGTCTGAGTCTGGAAGTCTGCAGCACCGCTGGGGAAAAAGTAAGCTTTTAATCCACTGCTTTATTATCGTGCACCAACGACAGTACTCTGTACTGTGAAGAATCCTTACCCGCCATACTTACTGTCTGAGTCTGGAAGTCTGCAGCACCGCTGGGGGAAAAGTAAGCTTTTAATCCACTGTTTTATTATCGTGCACCAACGAGAGTACTCTGTACTGTGAAGAATCCTTACCCGCCATACTTACTGTCCGAATCTGGAAGTCTGCAGCACCGCTGGGGGAAAAGTAAGCTTTTAATCCACTGCTTTATTATCGTGCACCAACGAGAGTACTCTGTACTGTGAAGAATCCTTACCTGCCATACTTACTGTCTGAGTCTGGAAGTCTGCAGCACCGCTGGGGGAAAAGTAAGCTTTTAATCCACTGCTTTATTATCGTGCACCAACGAGAGTACTCTGTACTGTGAAGAATCCTTACCCGCCATACTTACTGTCTGAGTCTGGAAGTCTGCAGCACCGCTGGGGAAGAGTAAGCTTCTAATCCACTGCTTCATTACTGTGCACCAACGAGAGTACTTTGTACCGTGAAGAATCCTTACCTGACATACTTTCTCTTGGGTCTGGAAGTCTGCAGCACCGCTGGGGAGAAGTAAGCTTCAACCCCCCTGCTCCATCATCATACATCGACGAGAGTCTCTTGAACTGTGAGAAACCTTTGGCTTAATAAAGATTGTTACTCCTTTGAAATTTATCTCTGTCTCCGGGTCCTCTGTTGTGTGCCTGTGGTGTCGGCTCCTCACGGTGGTGACTCAGTTAGAGGGGGGGTGGTTGGTCACCCGAGCGTTCCTCCCCTCGACCTGTGACATCAAAAGTGGCGTAGTCGGCAGGGTACACACCGTGAGTTGTAGCGGCCACAGGTACGCGATGGCGGACGAAGAGGCACCTGCGGCTCGTCCTCAAGTCATGCCGATCTTCATGGGAGCTCCCTGGGCGCAGCGCTATGGAGGACCGGGATCGGAGTTAGGCTTACAGGATTGGAAGGCGCAGACGGAGTATCTGGCTGGACTACAGGGACTGAGTGCAGCACAGAGAGTACAGTTTGTGTTGGGGTCGCTGGAAGGAGAAGCCAAAAGGGAAGTTCTGGCTGCATCGGAAGCCACACGTGCTACCGCAAAAACTATCTTCGATTTCTTGTTCGGATTATATGGAGACTCCACCCCAGTGGCCACTCTTCGTGCCCAGTTCTTTAACTATAAACAGGGGCCTACGCAGACACTTCGGGCATACTCCTTGAAGTTGCGGGAGCAGTTTGGCTGGCTGAAGGGGCGACCGGACCATGGACTGGGTGAAGGGGATGACTTGTTACGAGATCAATTCGTCTTGGGGCTGCGTGAAGGGCCAGTACGTCAGGGCATACGACTCCAGCTTCGACGAGACCCCACTATGACCTTTGAGGCTCTGCGACAAGAGGCCTTGGCGTTAGAACTGGACCAGGGAGAGGTAACTCGCACACCAGTCTGTGTGGCAGCAAGTAGTGCCAGTGGACCTGCGCCTGTCGAACCGAGCGATTGGAAACAGAAACTGAGGGCCGAACTGTTGGAGGATGTCAAGGGACAGATGGCGGAATTATCCCGGAACCTGCTGGGTGAGCTTCGTCGAGGGCGAGTTGAAGGCGGAGCAGTGGGGCGAGAGAGGTCGTATTCAGAGGAAGGGCGAGGTCCTCTGCGCCGCCCCCTACGTCCTGTGGGCCCCCGGTTCCAGTGGGACGACCAAGGAAGGCCCATTTGTATAAATTGTGGAGATCCTGGACATATCAGTCGCCAGTGTGGGCTTCGTCGGGGTTCTCAAGGGGGTTTTTAGTTCCACCGGCCACTGTGGGTCAAGTGGCCGGGACCCCTTTGCGTGACCCTCTTTCTGTTCCTGTTGCACGAGATGACTGGGTGGGACATTGCCCTACCGTGGAGGTTCAAGCTAATGGAGTCACGATAGACTGTTTGGTTGACACAGGGTCTCAAGTTACGCTATTCTCGGAGAGCCTGGCCCAGGAGTTGTTCGCAGATCATCGGCTCCAAGCAACTGAAGCTTCCAGGCTGACCCTACGGGGGGCTAATGGTTTGGACATCCCCTACACGGGGTACATCGTGGTAGACTTTCTTGTCCGAGGGGTCCCCGTCCAACAAAAAGGGGTAGTTATTGTCCGAGATCATTGCTTGGGAAATCATCGAGCACTTTTAGGGATGAACGTTATACTGGATTGCTGGGAAGAATTGTTTCGGGGGCCGCCGGCTCGGATGTCTCCGTCACCGGCAAAACAGGACTGGGACCGAATTCTGGCCGATTGTAAAAGAGTGCACGCAGCTAATCACATAGAAGAGAGGGAAGACATCGGTCGAGTTGCCTGTAGGTATGCTCTGTCCATCCCAGCTCAGAGTGAGACCGTTCTTTGGGTCCGAGTACCCGCAAGACCCCGTGGGTCAGGCACCTGTGTCCTGGTAGAGCCTCACGAAGATTGTCAGCCAGTTGAAGTGGCTCACGGACTGGCGGTTGTCCATCGGGGGCGAGTCTCAGTAAAAGTACGGAACACAAATCCTTACCCAGTGCTCCTTCGTCGACACCAACGTCTGGCCCGAGTTTCCTCGGTACGTCCTGCCCAGGTGCACGAGCACCAAGCTGTCTGCTTCAGACAGGTGAGCCCTGCGGTGGTGGAAGTTGCCGTCCGCCCTGTTGAGGTAGAACTGGGTTCGGTTGGAGGAGGGATGCCGGCCCATCTGATGGGAGAGTCCCTGAAGGGTGAGAATCTGGACGAGGAGCAAGTGGTACAGCTTCAGGAGCTTTTGAGGAAGTGGCAACATGTGTTTTCAAAACATGAAGAGGACTATGGCTGCACAGGGGTGGTGAAGCATCAAATACCCACTGGTGAGGCGACGCCTAGTCGAGAGCGGTACCGTCCGGTGCCCCCCACTCTTTATACCGAGGTCCGCACCCTGTTGAAAGGTATGCTGGAGGGAGGAATCATCCGAGAAAGCAGTAGTCCTTGGGCTGCGCCCATCGTTCTGGTGCAGAAGAAGACGGGAGCCTGGAGGTTTTGCGTCGACTATCGCAAACTTAACAGTGTAACGAAGAAAGATGCATTCCCGTTGCCACGGATTGAAGACTCACTCACCAGTCTTACCCAAGCGGCATGGTACTCGACATTGGACCTGGCAAGTGGATACTGGCAGGTGCAGGTGGATGACCGAGATAGGGAGAAGACAGCTTTCACCACCCCGTTTGGGTTATTTGAATGGGACCGTATGCCGTTCGGTCTGTGCAACGCTCCTGCGACTTTCCAACGCCTGATGCAGCGCTGCCTAGGAGGACAATTAGTCGACTCAACGCTGGTCTACCTAGACGATGTGATCGTCTTCTCCCCTGATTTCCACACTCACCTGCATCATCTGGAAGGAGTTTTCAGGGCCATGGAGAAATATGGGCTGAAGCTTAGGCCGGAAAAATGCCAGTTACTGCGGAAAGAGGTGCAGTTCTTGGGACATCGCGTCAGTGCTGTAGGGATCTCCCCTGACCCAGAGAAGGTGGCGGCGGTCCAAGGATGGGAGCCACCCCGGACAGTAAGACAGGTGCGGTCGTTCCTGGGCTTTGTGGGATATTATCGTCGCTTTATAAAGGGATTCTCTGGGCTTGCTAAGCCACTGAACCAACTCTTGGCTGGCACTGGACGTGCCCGTGGTAAAGGCTCCCCCTCAGTACACTGGGATTCCACCTGTGAGACCGCTTTCCAGAACCTTAAACAGGAACTCCTGAAGGCCCCAATCTTAGCCTATGCAGATTTCACCCAGCCGTTTCTCCTGTACACTGACGCCAGCAATGCAGGATTGGGGGCCGTGCTGGCCCAAGAGCATCAAGGAGTGGAGAGAGTGATAGCTTACGCAAGTCGAAGTTTACATCCCGCCGAACGAAACGCTGCAAACTATAGCTCCTTTAAAATCGAACTACTGGCGATGAAGTGGGCCATGACGGAGAAGTTTAAAGACTACTTGTGGGGAGCCAAGGTAACGGTGATTACAGACAACAATCCCTTAGTACACTTGCAATCCGCTAAATTGGGGGCAGTGGAGCAGCGCTGGGTGGCACAGCTAGCAAATTATGATTACCAGCTAAAATACCGTCCCGGCAGAGAGCACGTAAATGCAGATGCCCTGTCCAGACTCCCAGCCACCCAGAGGGACGATCAAGCACCCCTCGGTGCCCTTGGTACCGAAGATGAGCTGCTGGTGGCCGTGGTGGAAGCTCCCGGGGCCCCGGAGTCTGTTCCATCTAGTTGGGGGTGGGACCCCGGACGGTGGAGAGAGCTGCAGCAGAGAGATGCGGATTTGGGTCAGCTCCTGTTGTACCTCCGACAGGGAAACATGCCGAGGGCAGAGGAAAGACGGTCTCAGACGGTGGGGGTACGACAGCTCCTGAGACAGTGGAAGAGGCTGCAACTCCGAGAAGGAGTAATTTGTCGTTCAAGACGGGATCCCCGCACACAGGAGACTGTACACCAAGTTGTTGTACCAGAGGGCCAAGTTTCGGAGCTGTTGAATGCCTATCACACCCATACTGGTCATCAGGGCCAAGAGAGGACACTGTCCCTGCTGAGGAGGTATTTCCACTGGCCTAGGATGGAAAAGAAAGTTGAGGAATTTGTTCAGAGCTGCCCACGGTGTACCTTGTTCAAACGCAGGAAGGAGGTCCGAGCCCCATTGGTCCCCCTGCGACCGAAAGCACCTCTGCATATCGTAGGGATAGATTTCCTGACTCTGGGTCGACCAACAGACCGATTCCAGAATATTCTGGTCATGACGGACCTATTTACTAAATATGCCTGGGCCGTCCCCACCGTCGATCAAACGGCAGTTACCACAGCCAACGCCCTTTGGAGAGCAGTGATACAACCTTTTGGCTGCCCAGAAACCCTACACTCGGACCAAGGTTCAAATTTCGAGTCCCGGGTCATCCAAGAGCTGAGCCGCCTCTATGGGTGCCGAAAGACCCATACGACCTCATACCACCCTCAGGGTAACGGAGGGTGCGAAAGATTCAACCAGACCTTGCTGGGGTTGCTGGGGACCCTAGAGAGTGAGCAACAGGGCCAATGGGCCGAGAGTCTTCCCTCGCTGTTACAAGCATACAACAACAGTGTGCACAGTGTCACCGGTTATGCTCCTTCCTACCTTATGTTTGGGCGCCACCTCCGCTTGCCTGTGGACTTGCTCATGGGGACCGAGGCTGTGGAAAGAGGGTATAGTACCACTGACTGGGTAAATCGGCACCACCACCAACTGCTCAATGCCTACCGACGAGTCTCAGACCATCTGAGTACAGCAGCCGCCAAGAATAAGAGACTATACGACCGGACTGCCCGAGAGGCCCCTTTGTTACCTGGGGAGCGAGTGCTGGTATGGGACAACCGGCGCCCAGGGAAAGGGAAGCTCAGTGCCCGCTGGGAGTCGACGCCATATGTGGTGGAACAACGACAAGGGCCTGATGCCCCCGTCTACTCTGTACGGCCCGAAGGGAAGCCCGGACCAATACGGGTGCTCCATCGAAACCTGCTCCGTCCCTGCCCGAACTACCCGCAACTAGCGGCTGAGGCTCCAAGTGCACCACCCGCCTTAGAGGCACCTATGATAGGGTGGGCTGTGGTCCCGAGGGACCCTGAGGTTGAAGCCAGAGCGGCTCTGCCCTCGCCACCCCGACGATCTCAACGGAACACCCGAGGACAACCACCTGAGAGGTACGGCGAATGGAATTGAGGGACGCCCGTTCCAGGGACTGGAACCGATTGGCAAGGGGGGATGTCACGGGTGACAAAATCGCTCAGTAAACGGAACCTTCTTGAGAGTCCTGAGTTTCCTAGGGGAACGTATTGGGTGCAACACTCCACTACGGTTCCGGGTGTGATGGAAACATGCCCGTACTGATTAGCGCTAATGCATTGCAGGTGTGAGAGAGAGAGGAGCGGCGCTCACACAGGCTTCCTGTTTCATAAGCCACAATATAAAAGGAGCATTTAGAGAGTGTTTGCAGTGCGGTTGGTGGGTGTACAGTGTGTCAAGATTCCAAAGGGTTGACTCTGGGCAGTGCTGGATACAGGCTTCCTTGGAAAAATCGTTGGAGTGTGGAGATCGCCCATTCGAGTTTGCTGGGTCAGATTGATCGTTTGTGGGAAGACTGCTGGGCCGAGCTAGGGCTGGATCTGTGCTGTGGAAGGAGAGAGGAAAGATAAGTGAATGGTTTTCATCTTATGAACATTTGAACCACTTGAAGAGGATACAGTGAATGTGGATCTGACTGTTGGAGGAGCTATGTGTTTCAGAGTGTGATGAGGAGGAATTAAAAGTGAAAACCCTGTAAACGAGCGCAACGGCCGGAGTGGGGCCTCTGTCCAACCCTATCGTGTGAGTGAATTGCAGTGCTTTTGCCTTATTGATACACATTGATTTATTGCTGTGGAATTGAAGTGAACACAAGTGTGCTGTGTCTTTGTTGAGAAGTGGCCCCCATCCATGCTTACACGTTCGTGGAAGGTTATTATATCTGCCCCCGTCAGAAGCCCAGAGTGATACAGTGAACTGAAGAGAGAGTACTTTGTACTGTGAAGATCCCCACCTGTCCTACTTGCTGTTTGAGCCTAGAAGCATACAGCACCACTGGTAAAGTAACCTTATGACTCCCTGTCTCCCTATTGTGAACTGAAGAGAGAGTACTGTGTACTGTGACTATCCTCACCTGTTCTACTTACTGTTTGAGCCCAGAAGTATACAGCAACGCTGATAAAGTAATCGTTTAACCCACTGTCGCCCTACTGTGAACTGAGGAGAGAATACTTTGTACTGTGAAGATCCACACCTGTTCTACTTGCTGTTTGAGCCTAGAAGCATACAGCACCACTGGTAAAGTAACCTTATGACTCACTGTCTCCCTATTGTGAACTGAAGAGAGAGTACTGTGTACTGTGACTATCCTCACCTGTTCTACTTACTGTTTGAGCCCAGAAGTATACAGCAACGCTGATAAAGTAATCGTTTAACCCACTGTCACCCTACTGTGAACTGAGGAGAGAGTACTTTGTACTGTGAAGATCCACACCTGTTCTACTTGCTGTTTGAGCCCAGAAGCATACAGCACCACTGGTAAAGTAACCTTATGACTCACTGTCTCCCTATTGTGAACTGAAGAGAGAGTACTGTGTACTGTGAATATCCTCACCTGTTCTACTTACTGTTTGAGCCCAGAAGTATACAGCAACGCTGATAAAGTAATCGTTTAATCCACTGCTTCATTACCGTGCACCCACGAGAGTACCCTGTACTGTGAAGAATCCTTACCTGCCATACTTACCGTCTGAGTCTGGAAGTCTGCAGCACCGCTGGGGAAAAAGTAAGCTTTTAATCCACTGCTTTATTATCGTGCACCAACGACAGTACTCTGTACTGTGAAGAATCCTTACCCGCCATACTTACTGTCTGAGTCTGGAAGTCTGCAGCACCGCTGGGGGAAAAGTAAGCTTTTAATCCACTGTTTTATTATCGTGCACCAACGAGAGTACTCTGTACTGTGAAGAATCCTTACCCGCCATACTTACTGTCCGAATCTGGAAGTCTGCAGCACCGCTGGGGGAAAAGTAAGCTTTTAATCCACTGCTTTATTATCGTGCACCAACGAGAGTACTCTGTACTGTGAAGAATCCTTACCTGCCATACTTGCTGTCTGAGTCTGGAAGTCTGCAGCACCGCTGGGGGAAAAGTAAGCTTTTAATCCACTGCTTTATTATCGTGCACCAACGAGAGTACTCTGTACTGTGAAGAATCCTTACCCGCCATACTTACTGTCTGAGTCTGGAAGTCTGCAGCACCGCTGGGGAAGAGTAAGCTTCTAATCCACTGCTTCATTACTGTGCACCAACGAGAGTACTTTGTACCGTGAAGAATCCTTACCTGACATACTTTCTCTTGGGTCTGGAAGTCTGCAGCACCGCTGGGGAGAAGTAAGCTTCAACCCCCCTGCTCCATCATCATACATCGACGAGAGTCTCTTGAACTGTGAGAAACCTTTGGCTTAATAAAGATTGTTACTCCTTTGAAATTTATCTCTGTCTCCGGGTCCTCTGTTGTGTGCCTGTGGTGTCGGCTCCTCACGGTGGTGACTCAGTTAGAGGGGGGGTGGTTGGTCACCCGAGCGTTCCTCCCCTCGACCTGTGACACTTGTAATAAACAGAAATACTAATATTAGCAGAGATGCCATTTTTCTAATGATGTAACAAGTACATCTGCTGTTTTTGGAATTGTTCTCGGTTTCGGCTGACCTACGTAATTTATGCAGCCTAATAATCATTTAACTGATTTGAATTTTAGGAACTATGTGTGCTTGGCCAAAGAGATGTGTTTTTAGTCTAAATTTAAACTGACAGAGTATGTCTGCTTCCCGGACAATGTTAGGAAGATTGTTCCAGAGTTTTGGTGCTAAATGGGTAAAGGATCTACCGCTTGCAGTCGATTTTGATATTTTAGGTTTTAGGTACTATTTCAGGTATTAATTAGGTATTTAGGTATCAACTGGCCAGAGTTTTGAGATCACAATAGATACGAAGGACTATAATGTGTTAGAAGCTCGCTCAAGTACTGGACAGCTAAACCATTTAGTGGTTGGTAAGTGTAACGGGGTTCAGATGTTATAGGAAGAAGGAGGCGGGGTCCTAGTACTGAGCCTTGTGGTACGCCATACTGAACTTGTGATCGATAAGACATCTCTTCATTTACTGCTACAAACTGATAACAAACTGTCAGATAAGTATGATTTAAACCATGCTACTGCGGTTCCACAAATGCCATAATTTTCTAGTCAATTTAAAAGAATGTTGTGGTCAATATTGTCAAATGCAGCAATAAGGTCGAGTAACACACATAGAGTAATAAAACCACGATCGGATAAGAGCAAAGCCAGCTTAAAAGTTTTCGGTACATATCCTAGTGACAAAGATGAATTCATCATATTAAGTAGAGGATCTATGACCTTTGGAAGCATTTCTTTCAGTAGCTTAGTCGGTATAGGGTCAACATACTGTACATGTTGTTGATTTAACAAGTTAAGACAATTCTTCCTCTCCTATAGCAAGGAATGAATGGAATTTTACCTCAGGGAGACTAAAATGCACTGCCTGATGTGATATTCTAGTAGACGGTTGCATGGTTATAATTTTCTCCCTAATATTATCAATCTTTTAAAGCTACACTGTGATTTTTACCCCCATCTAGCGGTGAAAAGGTATATGACCATCCAGTGAATATTAGTTTCTGTTCCTCTCAATTCCGATTTCATTTTAACTCCTACGGTGGCCAATGTAGTCCAAGATTAACATGACTTCCAGTTCGACCTTGTCCATGAGTGTTAACTCAAACGTAAACGCGAAAGACGAAGCTTGAATTAATGGGTATGTGCCTCTTTGGCTAATGTACTTTCAAGATGGAGGGGCAACATGGCGACCGACATTAGAACCCCCTTACCCGTATGTATTTTCAATGGCATATTATACACTCAAGAGAATACTTTATTACTTGAACGAAGTAAATATACATTAATGAGCACATAATTTTTGAAAGAACTAAGTGTTTTTAGCTAAGAATAAACTAAAAGAGTTACACAGTGTAGCTTTAAGTAAAGAAGTTCAAGTAAAGATGCTCTTTGGAAACTTCAGAAGTAAAGGCTTTTTTTCTTGTTAATTTAACCACTGTGTCAAATAAATACCAAGAGTTGTGTTTGTTTTCCTCGAAGAGAGTCAAAATTAAGCAGATCTAGCAGTTTTTAAGGCGTCTTTTGAATGGAATCGAGCTATTTCTTTCCAAGAAATTCGAAAAATGTCTCGAAAAAAGCGCTTGAAAAGAGAAAGTCAAAAGTTTCTGTCCCAATATCGAGTTCTTTTAAGCCAGGGTTGCCCAGTCCTCCTCCTGCCGATCGACTGTCCAGCACAGTTCATCTCCAACCCTAACCAAACACACCTGAAGCAACCAATTAAGGTCTTTGGGATCACTTGAAAATTAAAGGCAGGAGAAGATCTGTGCAGGACGGCCGATCGGCAGGAGCAGGATTGGGCACCACTGTATCTGAGATGTGTCACAGAGAAATTGACAGTCAATGGAGGGAGAGAACTCAATACATAATATATTTGAAGAACTGGGTATGAAGAGGGGGAGACTTGACCATTTATTTATTTTTCTTAGTACTGGCATAATAAAAAATAATATATTTTTTTAAACTAATTCAAGCCCAGACTTGAATTTATGGTAGTTTATGGTATTAAACACTCCTGTACAGTTGGTGGCGGTATAATACAAAAGTAGTAATCTGCCAAAAAAAACAAGACATTCCTTGTCTGGTCTCGTTGCAGTATACACTGCTTTATGTCAAACTCCTTACCAATCTACTCACCTGAGATCGTCTCTTCTGTCCGTCTTCCGTCCGTCATCCAGTGGCAGAAGTGATAGTTCTAACATATTTGTAACACAGTCGTCTTTGCAGCCTTATATGAGACTAGATAATGATCTGAGATGTCATCACTCTGCTGCAGAATTTCAACGTCATTCCATGTGACAATATTAGATCTAAAGTAATTACGACAATGAGTGGGTCCTGACAAGTGTTGTTTTACTTCAAGAAAGAGGAGTTATCTACATGTATATTAAAATCACCAACAGGACGTTATCTGCAGACATTATCATTAAATTCATTGATAAAGTCTGTATGGTGGTCTGTATACAGTAGTCAACACAAATCTCAAACATGATTTATCATTTACTCTAGATAGTGTTACATTAAAGGGTCATACGGTCATTCCACCTCTGGAAAGATGTGTATTTAAAATGGGTCATTTATGTAGAAGAAATGTGAAATTATTGTTGAATGTGGAGCTTTCTAGACTGAGAAAAGCCAGAAAATGTATTTTTGGCTTATGTGGATGAAAGACAACAACTCCCAGAATGCACTTGCTTCGGTGCCCTAGGAGGCCACGCTTACCGGGAACAGCGCAGTAGTTATACAACAGTCTAGGCTAATGATACTAGTGAGTCTCCGTGATGAGTCTGCCCGAAAATGTGTTTCGAGATCGCCCAAAATGTCAAAATGGATTCGACTTTTGCGTTCTACAGTCGCCATTCATCATGTTTACTGTGGCGAGCAGGACGAGTGAGGGCCGCGGGAGAATGACACGAGGCCAGTGGCGTGATTACCGATGAGTGACACCTGTGAGATCTAAGTCTCGTATCTCTCACAGAGGAGCGGGAATTTTCTTAGCAATGTTAAAACGCACATCAACCGATCACTTTCTTAGTGTTAATGTAAACACTACATTCAGATTCACCAATCAGAATGAATTTAGTTAGATTGAAACAAAAGCTGTAACTTACATGTAAACAATGAATGGCGACTGCAGAAAGCAAAAGCTGAATCCCGGACATCGACGGCCGGACATGTCCGGGAATAAGAGGATGGTAACCCCTAAAGTTACTAACGCTACTCAGGTTTAGGGGCGGGGATAGGGGCGTTTAGGTGCGGGGACAGGAGAAGGTCATTCATACAATTTCATTCGAATTGGGCAACTCGTAAAATATGTACGATTTATTTAGCAAAAATCCTAAAAAAAAATTATGAATTGGCCAGCTCGTAAAATTTGTACGAATTGCCATGAGATCGAGTTGGTCTGTCTGCCCAATTCGTCATGTTTGAGCTCTAAGACTATGTGCCATATTACTAGAGAGAAGAGCGGCACCATCCCCGGAGGGTCTCTTTTCAACAAGTCAGGTCGGCCTCAAAAACGTTTCCAATTGTCTATGAACCCTATATTATTTTGCAGACACCACTTAGAGGTAATGTAACTCCGACTGTATTCGTTTGAAAGAATAATGTCATATGCACCTAGGATGACTTGAGGGTGAGTAAATCATGGGCTAATTTTAATTTTTGGGTGAATTATCCCTTTATTGGTGGCTGGCAAACCAACCTAAAGGCGCATTACTGCCACCTACTGGATTGGAGTGTGAACAGCAGATTGACAGGAAAATAATTAATAAAATGAAAAAAATAAATAGATATCCATACTAAATTCTCTCACTTTCCCCAGTATTTTTCAGATAATTTATCAGGAGGCTGTACTTTTCCAGATGTTTTTCCCAGCAAATTCTCTAGAGTCATGTTTTGCTTTCCAATTCGCATCTCTAAGTCCGTTCTTGCTTCCTCACTTTTGCAATCTAATAGAATGTGTTTACCATTCTAGAAACTACAGGGACATTGTTTCTGTTTTTTTTTCTTTCAACCACTACAATGCCAATAAAATTCCTAATGCATCTACAGTAAACCGATAAAGTGATCTGTTGTTCTTTTATGATAACGAGGAATGAAAAAAAGCAGTGTCATTATGGCCTGTCTCTGACTGTTTTGATCCATCTGTAAATAATATGAATAGTTTATACTGATAATGGTCCACATGGTTTGGAATTGTTAATATCCACTGTGGTAGGCTACTATTTTAGATTTCTCTTTGAACATTTGTTGTAGACATTGTGTGCCTTTGCATTTCCTACCCCTCTGAAGCTGTAAAAAATAGTTATATTATGCTCTGAACATTCTTGTAAGATTGGCTTTGTGTGGTACAGTAGCTGTTCATTTTGCTATAGGGCCACACTTTAATTGATAAAAAGCTGTCTTTGTGAGGCCGTTCTGTAAAGAGCTGATAGTGTATCTGCTGGAAACAGCTCCTCTGCAAAACGCACACACCAAGCTTGCCTCACTTTCAGTGGGATTGCATCATCTGTGGAAGCCAGGCACCTTTTTTTAAGTTGAGGTGGGCCGAATTAACCAACGTACTTGGTCTTCAGCATTGACGGAAGCTACATTTATCCTCCATCTTTATTTTTATTTTTTCCCTCATAACAGTAACCTGTTTATGTAAAAGTCACTCCTCTCTCTAAGTTTTCTTCTTTCTTCTTATACAGGAATAATTCAATTTAAAGGGGTCATGAACTGGCTTTTTAAAATGTATTATATTGTTGTTTGAGTTCAGCTTATGATGTTCGCTTAGTTTTTTACATTCAGAAACATCAAAATGAAGAAGTAATAGGCTATTTTGTACCCTAGTTTTGAGCCTAGCTGAAAAACGCTCTGTTTTTATGGGCGTCTCGCACTGAAGACTTGGAAGTAAAAGCCCACTGCTGTGAGTGGATAACAGTTTTGACGTATGGTCAAAAGCATCAGTTGTATGACGTCTTGAGATGAGACTGCGCTGTTCGCCCATACATGTTCGACCCAGAGTCCATCGTTTACAAAACAATCCTCAGTGAAATGAAGCGAACAGACGGACAATGTTCTCTTACGAGAGGTTCTCTCGTATTGCGTAAGCTAGCTTACGCTACGGGGAAAGATTCATCTTTGCTGAGAAGTTGAAGCCAAAAAATTATTACATAATTTTGTAATCATTGTCAACGCAGTCTCTTCTGAGGCAGACCATGAGCGGGCTAGCTAGCGACTCATTGGTTCGCTCAGAGAGAATGCACGAACCTATGGGAGAGCGGCGCTGAGTCCGCGGCCAATGAGCGGATGGCGCTCGCTCACTGCGTCACAGCCCGCCAAAAGGGGCGTGGCTACAGTGTATAAAGGTCGCTCTCCCAGCTCGTTCGTTGATTCTTTTTCATTCAGCGAGCTACACGCATCCGCTGTCCTGGGAAGAAGCCGCCGTCGTCGAGAAGGCAACCTCTAGCGAGCTCCGGAGTCTGAGGAAGCCGGCCGTCTGCCACCTTCAGCCGCCCAGCAAGCTAGCGCCATCCGACGCGTATCCTTTCTATTCCATACTAAAAGAGCACGAGCGTCTTTTTAAAGATGCCTCGAAATTCCTGCGGCTCATGCCGCTCTCCGCTCGAGGATGGAGACTGCCACCCCATCTGCGCTCTCTGTCTCGGAGTGGAACACGCAGAGCTCGCCCTCGCCAACGGAGGATGCGACCACTGCGAGGACCTGCCTCTGTCATCCCTGCGGGCTCGACTACAGGCGGTCAAAACCGCTCCCGCGCCGCCTCTCACTTCGCCGCGGAAGAAGAAACGCCGCTCCCAGAGGCCGCCGGAGCCCCCTGCGGATCCATGTGGGCCGCCGCCCACCGACCGCTCTCCCTCTCCGCCCCTGCCGGACTTACAGTTGCCGCAGAGTGGCCGCTCTGTCGCCTCCGATGACACCGCGGATGAGAAGGACTCTTGTTCGCTGCACGCTTCTGACAGCGAGGAGTGGTCGTCGATCGGCTCATCGACGAGAGAGTCTGCGGGGACCCGCGCCGGCATCGAAGAGGAACTAACGCGCCTCCTTTCACAGGCCGTTAGCCGCCTGGGTCTCGAGTGGTCTCCTCCCCCTGAGCAACCACCGAACCGCCGGGCTGCACCATTCCTGCCTGAGTTACATAACGAGCTCACGAAATCCTGGAATGCTCCTCTTTCGGCTCGCAATCGCTCCGATGTGTCCGCTTCGCTGCGCTCAGTGGACGGAGCCGCCGAGAAGGGTTTTACTGCCATGCCGCCCGTCGAGGACTCGGTCGCCGCTCATCTCTGCCCGCCCTCTGCTAGATGGCGTTCTTCCCATACGCTTCCCTCTAAAGCGTGCAGAGCGACCTCGAACTTCCATGCCCGCGCCTATTCCGCCGCCGGTCAGGCCGCTTCAGCGCTGCATTCGATGTCTGTCCTCCAGGTGCTCCAGAGCGACATCTTGTGCGAAATGGCGAGCAGCGGGAGGCAACCGCCCGTCCTTTCGGATCTGAGAAGCGCTACGGATCTTTCCCTTCGCGCCACTAAAGCTGCCGCACAAGCCCTGGGGAGATGCATGGCCGCCCTCTGTGTCGCTGAGAGACACTTATGGCTCACGCTTACCGACATGGGAGAGTCAGAACGCGCCGTGTTCCTCAACGCGCCTATCTCTCCTACCGGGCTCTTCGGATCTGCCGTCACGGGCATCGTTGACCGCTTCTCCGAGGTACAGAAAGCTACTCAGGCCATGAACTTGTTCCTGCCCCGCCGCTCGAGCTCTTCGACGGGCCGCTCTCACGAGCCGCCTGCCAGAACCCCACAGCAGCGCCCGCCTCAGCAAGCTCAGCAGCCCCAGCGTAGACAGGGCGGCCGCCCTCGCTCTCGCTCAGACAGCCGCCGCAGACAGCCTCCTCCCCGGGGGCCTCGACCCAAGATCGCGCTGAAGCCCGATCAACAGAAGTCTGCCTAGCACAGCTGAGAAAAAGACGGCTTTCTCCCGCTGCGGCCGGACCGCCGTCAAAGCTTCGCCCACTGTTAGTCCCCGTCTCACTGCTGACTGCAGTAGTGTTTACCGCCACAAACAAGCCGGTCTCCCTGCCCGCTTGCGAGCGACTAAAAGCCGTTTTCACGGCTACCCAGAGAGTTCACAAAAAGAGCATAAAAGCCTCAAGTGTAATAAATGTGCCCACAAGCATGTGCTCACGTACACACACAAGCACCTTATGCCCAGGGTCTCTCACAGAGCCCATTCTCACGGAGCGAGCACTGTCCGCTCCAGTAGCAGAGAACATAAGCACGCCCACGAGCCCGTGCGCGTGTCCCCCCTCTGCCCGCTCTGTCACACGGCCCAAAAACTCCTCTCTGAGTGTAAGTCCCGTTGCCACCCACATTATAAGCGTGCCCACACCCAGTGTCCAGCCCGCTATGTGCAGCAATCAGGGCGAAATCGCCATTCAACCGCTAGCCGCATGCTACGAAGCGTGGGAAGCCATCCCCGGCATCTCCCCGTGGGTTTTAAGCATAATAAAGAATGGTTATCGATTACAGTTTCGTCGCCGCCCGCCACGCTCGCGCGTGCGGCTCGAATCCACTGTCAGCCCGCCTGCTATGAACACGCTTCGCTTAGAAATAGCCAAGCTACTGCAGAAGGGCGCTATAGAGAGAGTCCCACCATCTATGACCGAGTCGGGGTTTTACAGACGTTATTTTCTGGTTCCCAAGAAAGACGGCGGCCTCAGGCCGATCTTAGATCTCAGGGCTTTGAACAAAGCGCTCATGAAGAGACCGTTCAAAATGCTCACAGTCAGGAAACTCCTCGCGCACGTCCGCCAGGGGGACTGGTTCATCTCTCTAGACCTGAAAGATGCCTATTTTCAGATCCAGATAAACCCTCATCACAGGCCATTCCTACGTTTTGCCTTCGAGGGCCAAGTTTATCAGTATGCCGTTCTCCGGTTCGGCCTATCCTTAGCACCCCGTACGTTCACGAAGTGCATGGATACAGCGCTCGCCCCCCTGCGAAGTCAGGGGCTGCGCATACTGAATTATCTGGGCGACTGGCTGATTCTAGCAGATTCCCAGACGGAGCTTCTGTCGCACCGCGCAGTTCTCCTCAACCATCTGGAAGCGCTGGGACTCTCTGTCAACTGGACAAAGAGCTCTCTCCAGCCCAGTCAAACTATTTCGTTCCTTGGAATAGATTTGAACTCTATCACTATGACGGCTCGCTTATCCACACAGCGCGCGCGCCGTGTTCAGCGCCTAGCCGCTTCGTTTCAGATGGGTACCCATACATCCCTGAAATCGCTTCAGAGGATGCTGGGTCATATGGCTTCAGCCTCCGCTGTGCTACAGCTGGGTCTTCTGCACATGCGCCCCCTTCAACTCTGGTTAAAGAGCCGCGTATCCCACCGCGAGTGGACGACGGGCCGCCAGATGATCAAGATTACGCAGACATGTATCACTGCACTGCAGCCATGGTCAGTAATCGAGTGGTTTCAGAGGGGCGTTACTATGGGGACCTTTTCTCGCCGGAAAGTCATCTCGACAGACGCATCCAACTCGGGTTGGGGTGCGGTTTGCGAGGGCTCACCGGCCGCCGGCCAGTGGTCGAGCCTCGAGAGTTCCCTACACATAAACTGTCTG
This sequence comes from Pimephales promelas, assembly GCF_016745375.1. Next base: position 252,562 of record NW_024121177.1, on the reverse strand, counting down.
GAAATGATCGCGGTCGAGAACGCGCTGCTGTTTTTCCTCCCGCGCATACACGGTCACCACGTCCTGATTCGCTCCGACAATATGGCCGTGGTATCATACATCAACCGTCAGGGCGGCGTCAGATCCAAGAATCTCTTTCATCTGACGCGCCGCATCCTATTGTGGTCCCAGAGTCACCTGCTCTCGCTCAGAGCGACGCACGTACCGGGCCACCTGAACGACGGCCCAGACATGCTGTCCAGGAACCTGGTCTCCCCCGGAGAATGGTCCCTGCACACTCAAACAGTCCAAACACTGTGGCGCCTATTCGGCAGAGCGGAGATAGATCTTTTCGCGTCAGAAGAGAACGCTCACTGCCCAATATTCTTTTCAAGGAGCGAGGACGCGCTAGCCCAGGATTGGCCCCGCCGCCCGCTCTATGCTTTTCCCCCGATTTCCCTGCTTCCGCAGGTCATTCAGAGAATCAGGGACTCACGCCACTCGGTGCTCCTCATAGCCCCGCACTGGGAGAATCAGATTTTGTTCCCGGAGCTAACGCGGCTGTCACAGACAGCCCCGTGGCCCATTCCAATCAGAGCAGATCTCCTCACTCAAGCCCGCGGCTCGATCTGGCATCCCCATCCACAGCGCTGGGCGCTTCATGCATGGGTGACCAACGACTATGCGTCGAATTGCCAGAAGGGGTGATGAACACGATCAAACACGCCAGAGCGGATTCTACCAGAAAGCTCTATGCTGCAAAATGGTCTGTGTTCTCCAAATGGTGCACCGACAAAAATTTGGACCCACGGACGTGCGAGGTGTCGTCTTTGCTAGTGTTCCTTCAGGAGATGCTGGATAAGGGCAGGTCCCCATCCACTCTTAAGATTTACGTGGCAGCCGTCGCGGCGTTCATTGAACCCCGGCGCGCCCAGTCTCTGGGCAAAGACGAGCTAGTCATCCGCTTCCTCAGGGGAGCCAGAAGGATGAACCCCCCTCGCCCCCCTACGGTGCCGGTCTGGGATCTTTCTATAGTTCTGGAAGCTCTGAAAGCCCCACCGTTTTAACCACTTGAGTCCGTGGAGCTTAAATACCTCTCGTTAAAAACCGTTCTTCTGACGGCACTCGCCTCAGTAAAACGTGTGGGGGACATTCACGCGCTGTCTTCGAGCGCCGCGTGCCTAGAGTTTGGACCGAATGATTCCATAGTCATTCTAAAACCTAGACACGGTTATGTTCCGAAAGCGATTGGTACCCCTTTCAGGGCGCAAGTGATCTCTCTATCGGCGCTGCCTGCATCCGATAGTGAACGTGACGCTGACCGCCTCTGCCCGGTTCGGGCTCTCAGAGTGTACACTACACGCGTTGCCGTGTTCAGACGCTCGGAGCAGCTGTTTGTGTCATTCGGTGGCCGCGCCAAGGGAATAGCCGCCTCGAAACAGACCCTCTCCAGGTGGATAGTAGACGCGATTGCCTCTGCTTATGCCGCTAAAGACCTGCCTTGCCCTCTGGGCATCAGGGCTCATTCCACCAGAGGCATGGCCTCATCGTGGGCATGGTCCTGCGGGATTTCCATTCACGACATTTGTGTGGCTGCGGGATGGGCCTCCCCCTCCACTTTTTGTCAGATTTTATAACTTGGAAGTTCCAGCCTTACAGGCTAAAATTCTGGCGGTCTAGTACTCATAGCTCTCCTATAGAAGCCGCACTATCGGGAGTTCCATCACAACCGGCTCACCCCTTGTGTTCCCCTATGTGCTTATGCATTAGCCTACACATCACGGCCCGCTTCGCCGGCCGCCTCTGGGCGTTTTGCACTAGATGATAACGACCGCTATGCTGGCCGCCTTATTATCTTCATCCACTTAAAGATTCCCCCCGGTGTTCCCCCTGGGATGCTTAGTGGTTACTTAGCGCGCACGGCGTTGACCAGGTGTTCCCGTAGCGTAAGCTAGCTTACGCAATACGAGAGAACCTCTCGTAAGAGAACGAATCGGTTACCTAACGTAACCTCGGTTCTCTCTAGATGAGGGAACGAGTATTGCGTTCCCGGCCGTGCTTGCGCCACTAGCGTTTCGCTTCATGCTACAGAATCAACGAACGAGCTGGGAGAGCGACCTTTATACACTGTAGCCACGCCCCTTTTGGCGGGCTGTGACGCAGTGAGCGAGCGCCGTCCGCTCATTGGCCGCGGACTCAGCGCCGCTCTCCCATAGGTTCGTGCATTCTCTCTGAGCGAACCAATGAGCCGCTAGCTAGCCCGCTCATGGTCTGCCTCAGAAGAGACTGCGTTGACAATGATTACAAAATTATGGAATCATTTTTTGGCTTCAACTTCTCAGCAAAGATGAATCTTTCCCCGTAGTGTAAGCTAGCTTACGCAATACTCGTTCCCTCATCTAGAGAGAACCGAGGTTACGTTAGGTAACCGATTCGTTTTACTGTACCTCATCAACTGGAACGTCATTAAAAATAAAGTTTATCCATCCAAAGTTTATCCATCAATATCCAGGCACTGCACAATATTTTGTTTTGCTCGGTAGCTCGATCCGGTTCATCACGAGGTAGGCATCTATGTTATTTAGCTATGCGTGTAATGCGTGAATCGGTGGGCGGGGCTAAACCGACCGTGTTGAAGTAGGCGTTGATCTTCTTCTCCTGGGGTGGTGTTTTACCCTCTTTGACGTCATAGTTCCCCACTTTGAAAAACGAGTCGTTTGCTGAGGCTAGTGTCAATAAAAGCTTTTATTGGACTAACAAGGACGTTTTCAGTTCTGAAACTTACAGAATATTCTTCTAATATAATGACCTCTTAGATGTCAAAAGCTCAAGGAAAATTTGATTTCTCAGTTCATCACCCCCTTAAGTGAATATACTGTGTCAACTGAATGTTATGTTTTCGAACACTTAACTGCATGTAAATGGCAAGTAAATGAAAATGTATTAGTCTAAATTCATATTAAATGCAATTATTTAGTTTTTGTGTGGCCTACAGAAGTAGGTTTAAAGTACATCTTTATATGTTATTTCATAATTTCTTATGTTGTCTTTCAAGGTGACTGTTGAATGTACTGTATTGGCAAGCATTTACTGTATGGTAAACTTTATGGTCAGGTTTGGGCCCCATTGACTTCCATAGTATGAGGATAAAAAAATACTAAGGAAGTCAATGGGGTCCAACAACTGTTGGTTACCCATGTTCTTCAGAATATCTTCCTTTGTGTTCAGCAGAAGAAAGAAACTCATGCAGGTTTGAAGCAACTTGAGGGTGAGTAAATGATAGAATTTCAGAACAGTAATGCTAACGGTAATACGCCACAATAATTAAATGAACAGATGGATTGGCAAGATACAGTTAAATAAACGAGTGTGAGTTTGGAAGACAGAGTGTGTTTGATTGCTTATGGTGGATTTCTGCCTGCTTCAGCTGCCACAGCCGAACAGGAAAACCTTTAAATAAGAATAAATTTACCACTGAACGTCTGAATTCACATGCACTTTCCATTCAACTCTGTGAACTCCGTGTGAAGTTTCAGCATGTCATCGAGGCCTCACATTTAACAACACGTTCTGCTGTGAGTAAAACACTCACAGATTCACCTCTGACCAAACCAAACATAAAGAAATGTTGAAATGTTCTTAACACAATATCGCTTCATAAAATCACTCCTCTCATATAACACACTGACTTAACAGCACTGTTTTCCCAGCATAAATGTTTGTTAGAATATTCCCAAAGAACAATATGCTTTAATTTGTCACTTAAGGGACTGTTCACACAAAATGTATTTTACCGTTCCATTGTCTTACCTTTGCATTGTTTTTCAAAGTAAACACACGCCAGATGGACAGGTTTTCAAGAATGTACTAGTCACCGTTTATCATGAAAATACTGGAGCTTTCAGACTTATAAAATATCATAAAAGTAGTCCATATCACTTGTGTGCTATAATTCATAGAATCAAGCAGGTTTGTATGATGTTAGTGTGAGTAAATGACTTTTTGCATGAACTGTCCTTTTAAGCCATACAGATAGTCTTTGGTCAGTTCTGCATTGTTTCCTGCTTGATATTGCTGTCGCTCCTGCTAATGCTGTTTAAATAATAGATTAGATTGTAATCTGAGAAAACTGCAGTTTAGATGGAATCAAGGGGTCAGAGAAGGGCACACCTGCATATCTTCCACTATTTCCCCTCTCTCGTTGTGTGTGCCAGACCTCTCCCCCAGCGTGTGGGACCCTGATAACAGGATCTTCTGAGAAAGTGAGGAAGTCATTTCAGGCCTTGGGTGTGTACCGTCCTCACCAGAAAGAGAGATGTGCCAAAGGATTGTGTTTATGTGCGGAGCAGCTGTAGGAAAAGCTTGTGGCCATGGCGAGTATCTGAAGCTTCTCGCTGAAGGTTGTGGTGTTTTGTGCACTGTCAGCAGAGTCTGCTGCCCCTATCCAGCACACACACACACACACACCTTGAAACGAGTCTGTCTCAGATGTGGAGACAACTGTCTGACTGCTAGCCTTCAAGTCATACAGTAATACACAGAGTCTTATTCATGGTTTAGTTAAGAGCGATTGGTTTCTCAGTAGACCAAACGACAATCCCCCCAAAATATGACATTTCAAAACACAGTGAGTAAACCAAGTGTAGCCAGATGTTGAAGTCCCCCTTTAGTCAATAATTTTATCCCTTAAAACTCATCTTTGATCACCAAAATGACATATTAAAATGTTGTTTTTCTCCATGCCTTAAAATAGCTTGAATGTAAGTCTACACTTCATTTACACTACACTACAAGTCTACGCCTCATTTAGTATGTGGTTCTCAAGTGGTTCTATGATTCCACTCAAGTTTTTACTCTTCTTCTTCGAATCCGTTGCAATCTCTGATGTCGTTCTGCCAATATCTGGCACAGATCACAGCTGATGTGGTTGGTTCAGCCAGGTCCTGGGCGCTGCACTGAGGGGCGTTTTTATACTCCAGTAGATGGGACATTGTCTGTACTGCTCCACAGCAACATGTGTCGTCTGTCTGGTGGTTCCATGTTTTTATGAGTGCTTTACACCTCCCCTGTTCCACGCGTAATTTGTTGAGGCTCTTCCAGGTTAGCCATGGGAGGTCGTGCCCGCTGGCGAGACATTCGGTTGGGGTGATTCCTCTCTCCATCCAGTCCAGGGCTTGTGTGTTTTGCTGGTTCCATTCATCTTTCCAAATGTTGGCCCTTGCTATTTCTTTGGTTGTCTGGAGAGGTGGAACTGACTGTAGGAAACTGGCTCTCGATTTCAGACGGGGTGGGGGTGCTATGTGACCGTGCAGGGGGTGCCTAGTGTCAAGCTCCTGTGCTCTCCGCTCGTCTTGAGCTACAATGGATCGTCTGATGTGAGGGAGGGCAATTCCAGCTAGGGCGTATAGGCACGGGATTGGTGTTATACACCCCGTGATAATGCGGCAGGTGTCGTTGAGGGCTGTATCAATCAGTCTGGTATGGTGGGAGCGGCTCCAGCTTGAGCATGCATATTCGGCTGTGGAAAAGCACAGGGCTATGGCAGTTGCCCGGATGGTTGGTGGATCGGCACCCCATTTTGAGTTTACCAGTTTGCGCAGGATGTTATTATGAGTGTTGATCTTGGCTTTGGTGTTCTGAAGGTGAGTTTTAAAAGACAGTGTCCTGTCGAGTGTGACTCCCAGGTACACGGGGTGAGGATGGTTGGAGAGTTTGTATCCATCCCATGAGATGCTAAGTTCTTTTTTTGCATCTCGATTTTTAAGATGGAAGCTGCATAGTTGGGTTTTTGATGGGTTGGGTTTCAGGTGGTTATCCTTGTAGTAGGTACTCATCTCTTTCCATGACAGGCTCAATCTTCTGGAAGTTCTCCTGTTGGGTGGTAATGCAGAGATCGTCCGCATAGATGAAACGGTGGCATTGTGAGGGAAGTGGTTGGTCATTAGTGTATATGTTGAAGAGAAGGGGGCCAGTACGCTGCCTTGTGGTAGGCCATTCTTTTGTGTTTTCCATTTGCTCTTCTTTTCATTTAGTTGGACAAAGAAGCGCCTGTTGTTTAGGAGGCTTTTGATGATTTGGCAGAGGTCGAGGTTACCAGTCATGTCAAAAAGTTTCCTAATCATGGTGCGGTGCTGGACAGTATCGTAGGCAGAAGTGAGGTCTATGAAGGCTGGTCCGGTGATGAGTTTGCACTCAAAGCCGTCCTCAATGTGTTGGGTGAGGTTCAGTAGCTGTCCAGTACAGGAGCGGCCAGGATGAAAACCAGCTTGATCTTTAATAAGCTTAGAGACTATAAGTGGCATAAGGCGTTGGAGTAATAGCCTCTCATAGAGCTTGTAGGTGATGCAGAGGAGGGAAATTGGTCTGTAGCTCTTTGGGGATGATTGATCCTTTCCGGGTTTGAGAATTGCGACTATCTTTGCCTTTCTCCATACCGATGGGATTATTTTCTCTACCATGCATGAGTTCAGCATTTCTAGGAGCCAAGTCTTTGCTTTAGGTCCCAGGTGCTGTATCATTTCCGCCAGTATGTCATCAATTCCTGCTGCTTTCCCAAGTTTCAGCATGCTCATTGCAGCTTCAAGTTCTTGTGGATCGAAGTGCTTGGTGAGTGCTCTGGCTGGTTGTGGGTGGTCCGGTACCGCTGTCCGGCAGAATTCACCTGTGGGTCTTCACCGGTTTTGGCTGCGACCGTTTGCCACTAGCTGTGCTGCAACTGCGTTTGCTGTGACTGTTGTGAGTATAGGCGGTGTGGTATGGTCTTCACCAAGTCGGCGAATTGTGGCCCATGCCTTCCTGCTGTTATTGGTCATATTGGTGTTTTCTAACAGCTCCTTCCAGACTTTCCTTCGATCTTCCCCAACTTTGTTCAGCAGGATCTCTCCGAGTTCCATGGTGGTGGGGGAGAAGGGGTCCTCGTGGTATGCCCTGTGGTAGGCTGTCAGTAGGTCACTAGATGTTTCTGACAGCCCGGGGATGTACTCGGTCTGGCATCCTCTTGGTATATGTCGTCTGGTTGACCTTTTCACCAAGTCTATAAACATGCTGTAGTTGTTGGGGTGTGATGGAATGCTGGAGATAGAGTTTTCAATCTCCTGTTGGAACGGCAGCCAGTTTGCCTTGCGCAGATTGAACCTTCTGAGGAAGGGGACGGTTGTTGCTTGGAGAACGGATCGGATATATATATATATATATATAAAACTACACCGAGGGGGAAAAAATAGAACCAAACAGACTTGAATTGACTTGACCTGACTGGTCTGTAAGCAGGGAAAACATGAAGGGACGTACAAGCTGTATATTTCTTCAAATAACGAAACTTACCAATTCACAAAATTAATGGAATGCATTGCTGATATAAAAAAATTGGATGACTCGTAATTTCCAACGACTAAATTCTGAACAGAGATTCTAATTATTGGACAAAAAACGTCCACATGGAACAGCCTAGAATACTGTCAAACACTTGATGGCTGCTCTGTTAAGTTTTCGTCGTCGGTTAAGAACCTGGGTGTGCTCTTTGATACCAATCTCTCATTTGAAAGTCATGTGTCTAGTATCTGTAGAACGCATTTTTCCATCTTAAAAATATATCTAAATTATGTCATATACTCTCATTGACAAATGCGGAAAAATTAGTTAATGCGTTCATGACATCAAGGCTAGATTATTCTAATGCTCTACTGGGTGGTTGCCCTGCACGCTTAACAAACAAACTTCAGCTGATCCAAAATGCAGCAGCTCGAGTTCTTACCAGAACCAGGAAGTATGACCATATTAGCCCAGTTCTGTCAACACATGCATTGGCTGCCTATTAAACATTGTATTTTAAAATATTGTTGAGTACTTACAAAGCACTAAATGGTTTAGCTCCGCAGTACTTGAGCGAGCTCTTAACACATTATAGTCCTTCGTTTATTGCGATCTCAAAATTCCTTTTTAGCACCAAAATTCTGGAACAATCTTCTTAACATTGACCGGAAGCAGACACAATCTGTCAGTTCAAATCTAGACTAAAAACACATCTCTTTGGCCTAGCATACACACACTATAGACTTCCTAAATTCAAGATCAGCCGAAACCATGAACACGTCCCGTAAATCCTTATGTACTTGGTACATCATAAGAAGGATCCCGAGGGACCCTCTATGGTGGACCTGCGCCTGGACCCATGCCAACTCATCCTTAAGTGCCGGCCTCATCGACACGACAGCCATCGGCACTGATCCTCAACAACTCGTCTCCATACCGGCGTGATTACTTCATCCTCCAAACAGATGGAAATGGACAAATACTCTTAATGTTCCGATCCAGTTTGACTTATAATGCTGTCCGAATCACACTGTACTTTCGTTGGCCAGAGGAGAACTGGCCCCCGACTGAGCCTGGTTTCTCCCAAGGTTTTTTCCATTCAATCACCTCATGGAGTTTTGGTTCCTTGCCACTGTTGCCTTGCTTTTGGCTTGCTTAGTTGGGGACATTTAATATTCAACAATATTATTGATCTGTGTTGTACTGTTTTCATGTTATCACTGTGAAGCTGCTTTGATACAATAAGCGCTATATAAATAAAGGTTACTTGACTTGATTTGACAAGTCAACAAATTGGCAACATAAAAAGACACCATGACCAACAATGAGGATCCTGCACAGGACAGCAAACACAAGGAGAAGAAATACGGAAGTAACAAGAGAGAGCAGGTGGGACAAATGATTAAATCAGAAGCAAACATGAAGGAGAGCAGGTGGGACAGAATCATTTTCACACATGACTTAGTTGGCACCAGAGCTTAAATTCACTGAAAGTCTTTGTGATGTGCTGGAGGAGACTTTACAGAGTGCTGGACTCTTGCATTTGGCAATGCAATATCTGTGTCACGTTCGCACTTACGAAAAGGAGAACTCAAGTGCAAAACAAGGAAGGTTTATTTACAATAAAAATGGGTACAAAAACAAAAACCCACGAGGGGGGAAAACAGAATAAATGAACATGAAACAAACACTGGGTCAAGAATACAGGGAACGCCAACCAGGAACAGAGAAACATCTGACAATGACAACGAACCGACCAAGACTGCAAACATGAGGAGACTTAAAAAGGGAACAAATCAAGAGGAGAACAGGTGGAACAACTAAACACTAATCAGGTAACGAGTGGGAAAGATCAAACAATCACAGAAACACATGGCACAACATAACAACACCCATGTGCAATACAAGACAGGACCAACATGTGACATTACCCCTCACTACGGAGCGGATCCCAGACGCTCCATCAGGCGGGATAGGAGGGACAGACCAGGGTGGGACGGGAGGGACAGACCGTTTAGTCCTGGGAGACACGGGTGAAATACAAAAATCCATCAGGCGGCCAGGGCAGTGCAGACCCCTTGGGCGGCCAGGGTGGAGCAGACCTTTCGGGTGGCCAGGGCTGTGAAGACCCCTCGGGCGGCCAGGGCGGTGCAGACCCCTCGGGCGGCCAGGGCGGAGCAGATCTTTCGGGTGGCCAGGGCGGTGAAGACCCCTCGGGCGGCCAGGGCGGTGAAGACCCCTCGGGCGGCCAGGGCGGTGAAGACCCCTCGGGTGGCCAGGGCAGAGCAGATCTTTCGGGTGGCCAGGGCGGTGAAGGCCCCTCGGGCGGCCAGGGCGGTGAAGACCCCTCGGGCGGCCAGGGCAGAGCAGATCTTTCAGGTGGCCAGGGCGGTGAAGACCCCTCGGGCGGCCAGGGCGGTGAAGACCCCTTTGGGTGGCCAGGGCAGAGCAGACCTTTCGGGTGGCCAAGGCGGTGAAGACCCCTCAGGTGGCCAAGGCGGTAAAGACCCCTCGGGCAGCCAGGGCGGTGAAGACCCCTCGGGTGGCCAGGGCGGTGAAGACCCCTCGGGACCAGACACTGGCTCGAGAACAGACACTAAAACAGAAGCAGTCACAAGGACAGACACAAACACAGACACAAACATAGATTCCAGCTCAGCGGCAGACTCAGGCTCAGGGACGGGCACCGGCTCAAGGACGGGCACCAGCTCAGGGACGGGCACCGGCTCAGGGACAGGCACCGGCTCAGGGACGGGCACCGGCTCAGGGACAGTCCTGCCAGACGTGAAGTGGATAGTCCTTCGCTGGGCAGACGGGACATGAGCAGTCTCTCGCTGGACAGACGGGACGTGAGCAGTCTCTCGCTGGACCGACGGGACGCGGATAGTCCTTCGCTGGGTAGATGGGACATGAATAGTCTCTCGCTGTGCAGACGGGACATGAGCGGTCTCTCGCTGGACAGACGGGACGCGAATAGTCCTTCGCTGGGTAGACGGGACGTGAATGGTCTCTCGCTGGACAGACGAGACATGAGCGGTCTCTCGCTGGGCAGATGGGATGCGAGCAGTCCTTCGCTGGGCAGACGGGACGTTAGCAGTCCTTCGCTGGGAAGACGGGACGTGAATTCTCTCACGCTGGGCAGATGGATTTCTTCTCCTCCGTCCATGACGGTGAGAAGCCGGATCTGAACTGCCCTCCACTGGTACAGGATCGTCAGGAGGCCAGGATGGAGAGTGGTTCCGGAGCTTACCCTTGGCTCCTCCTCTCCTGCGACCTCCACAGGTCTCCGAAATTCTGGCCAACCGCTCCGACTCCTCCCTTTGTTGAGCCATAAAAGCGAACGCTTGGAAGATGTTCATTCCTTACCGGGCCGAGTCCTTCCATCCCCGCCGATAGGACGGAACTGGGTTGCTCCAAATGTGGAGATGACGTAGTCCGGGCAATCCAGATCATCGTCGTCCATATACATGTCATTCATCCCAGATAGCAGACTGACATTGAATCAACGTGGAAATATGACATCGAAACAACGTTGATCTGACATTGTTTTGCTCATCGAATTAACGTTGAACCAACGTCAGATGCGTCATTCTTTCAAAACTAACGGAAAATCAACTTGAAATCAACGCGTTGTTTCAACGTTATGAAAGCAAACCAATTTTCGTTTTCATTTAGCTTTGAAGAATGCCGCGTCTGACGTTGGTTCAACGTTAATTCGATGAGCAAATCAACGTTGTTTCAATGTCATGAGAGACGTCGTTTCCACGTTGATTCAATGTCAGTTTGCTATCTGGGATGCTTCTTCAGAAAAAAAAATCCTTCTTGCTGCTGAGTTCAAAAATGGTCGGTTCGTTCTGTCACGTTCGCGCTTACGAAAAGGAGAACTCAAGTGCAAAACAAGGAAGGTTTATTTACAATGAAAAATGGGTACAAAAACAAAAACCCACGAGGGGGGGGAAAACAGAATAAATGAACATGAAACAAACACTGGGTCAAGAATACAGGGACCGCCAACCAGGAACAGAGAAACATCTGACAATGACAACAAACCAACCAAGACTGCAAACATGAGGAGACTTAAAAAGGGAACAAATCAAGAGGGGAACAGGTGGAACAACTAAACACTAATCAGGTAACGAGTGGGAAGGATCAAACAATCACAGAAACACATGGCACAACATAACAACACCCATGTGCAATACAAGACAGGACCAACATGTGACAATCTGGACCAAAAATGTATAATGCACCTCTTGATGGAAATAAACGGTGATTTTATTTCCATCAAGAGGTGCATCCATTTTATAAGTCAAGCTTGATTTCTCCCCTATTATCTGACAGGATTTTGGTTCAGATGCTGAGTTTAAATGGCAAAGCATTAAAAATGGGTACTTCCTCATAATTACTGTTTGTTGTCAGGACACGTAAATGTTCTCAGGGTGAGAATGAAAGCCGTTTGTGTTGCCCTGCAGATCCAGGGCTTATGCGATCAGCGTGTGAACGTTGCGCAAGTGGGTGAGGGTGAAACGCCGTTATGAGTTTCTCTGGCTGGTTCATGATATCTGTCTCAGGACTCGCACATTCTATGCAGCAATATTTACTGTCAAACAGGGGGGTATTTGATTCCAATTATTTATCTATGAATCTGTTTGTCTAACAGCAAACATGGAACTGTTCTCGCTAGAATGAAGAATTTCAGTGCAACCATGAGAATGTCAGATGTACTTGTGTAGACATGAATTTGATTTCATGGGAAAAGGGAAAGGCAAATTAGCTTGCAGTTGAACAGCAGGGCAGTCCATGAAGTCTGATTTACTGAAACTAATCTGGGCACAAGAAAAAGACCATGTTAATGAAGCTTTAGTGAAGACATAAATAACACTGTATTGTCTTCTTGTTCTGTGGAGACTAAGCAAAAGACGTCTACTCACCCCCTTACTTGCACTGAAAAAGTACATTACAAAATGTCTTTACAGTGATGATCATCATAAAGAAAAAGTTATCGTACTCGGGATGTTTATAAAGGTTGTAAGAAATGGCTCAGCCCAACAGTAGAGGTGCAGGATTCGCCTCAGTTCATTATAGAGGCATAAATCAGAGACCACCCATTGTGTCAGAGATCGTGAAGAAAACTGTTTTGGTGTCTTGGTGTCTCAAACCCCCCTGAAAAATGGGGTTTCCTTAATACTAGCAACAAGATAGTAGGTAAAAGATGCTTATGAAACACAAGTCGCACTAAACAATAATCAAGAAACAGTATAATTATTGCTACACACACACACAGAGATCTCATTTTATCATTGTGCCCTTGAGTAAAACCTAATAACATCATGGGTGACTCTGTCGTAAGTTGTTTCGGCTAAAAAGTGATTTGTTTTATGAGCAGTATGACCTTGGAGTGTGTGGAGTGTGAGCAGCCAGACCAGATGTTGGACCTGTACCTACCCCTAAACTTAACCCTTGGTGAACTCAGGTTTTGTGTACTGATTCAGGCGTAATGAACCCTGTTCATCAAGCAGAAGAAACTGAAATATTCTGAATGGTATCCATCAACAGAGTGACCTGTGATGCAGTCTGGAATTATAATCACATTATGTTTGTACGTTTGGCCAGAGGAGAACTAGTCCCTGTCTGAGGTTTCGCCCATGGTTTTCTTCTCTGATAGAGTTCCTTTGTCGCCTCTGGCTTTGTTGGGGACACTAAAAAGGGCAGTTCACCCAAAAATGAAACTACTGTCATCATTTACTCACCCTCAAGTTGTTTCAAACCTATATGGATCTCTTTCTTCTGTAGAACACAAAAGAAGATATTTTATCAAACAGTTGATGGTCCCCATTGACTTCCATAGTATGGAAAGAAATACATTGTAAGTCAGAACTGTTGGTTACAAACATTCTTCAATATTTTCTTTTGTGTTCAACAGAAGAAAGAGATCCATACAGGTTTGAAACAACTTGAGGGTGAATAAATGATGACAGTAGTTTCATTTTTGGGTGAACTGCCCCTTTGATATTCGGCAATATTATTGAGTTATGCGTTTTCTCTGCTTTTTAGATGAATTGAACTTATTCAATAATTGATTAACCTTTATTGAACAGAACTGAATCAACACTGTTTTTATAGAGCTGCATTACAGCAGAGTGGTCATCATTGGTCAGAACTTTCCTGTTTATAGCTGTAAAGCTGCTATGAAACAATCTGCATTGTATAAAACTCTAGCTATATACATAAAGGTGACTTGGCTTATTGCTAATTAATGAAATTGTGTAATTTTATATTTGGATAAACATGACAACATGTTTTCTGCTGTGTTACTGAACACACTCTACATGTAATCAAAGAAACCTACCTTGCTTAAAGGAGTAGTTCATTTTTTTTTTTAAAACTGTTGCTGATAATTTATTCACCCCTCATGTCATCCAAGATATTCCTGTCTTTCTTTCTTCAGTCGAAAAGAAATTAAGGTTTTTTAAGGAAAACATTCCTGGATTTTCTCCATATAATGGACTTCAATGGGAACCAAACGATTCACGGTCCAAATGAGAGTTTCAGTGCAGCTTCAAAGGACTTTAAACGACACCAGACGATGAATAAGGGTCTTCGAGTCATGACTCGAAAAAAAAGATTTGTTCATTTTGATGAACAAGTTTGAACAGGAGAGTCACGAACGCTTATCACAGAACAGAGCAAGGTGAGCATTTGAGCTTGGAATGTTTTCATCAAAAACCTTAATTTCTTTTCGACTGAAGAAAGAAAGACATGGATATCTTGGATGACATGGGGGTGAGAAAATTATCAGCAAAAGTTTTTTTTAAAAGTGAACAACTCCATGTGCTTCAGAGGTCAGAGAATGAAGCGTCTCCAACATTTGCACACATGCACAGTTAAAACTAAATCTGAGTTGCTTCTGTATTACTCAAAGTATTTTCACAGGTGCTGCTGAATTTTGACGAAAACCCACATTGGTTGTGTCCTTTCCTTTTCCCGAGCTCCTCCTGGAAAATGTCTCCTAGGCTAGATTACTTTGGCACGAATCTTCTTCTTCTTCTTCTTCTTCTTCTTCTTGTGAGTCTGCTGAGGCACTTAGAAAAATAAAAAAGGCACTTTGAAAAATAAAGCAATCTTTTCATGACTCCCAAAAAGAAGAATAAACATGCACGACCTTCCTTATTAGGGGAGAAAATAAATAAAATGCTTACACTTATCTGTGCCACATTGTACATGTTATTATAATTAATTAAATCGCTATGCATAATAAGCAGATCAACATAATTAATACTAAATATATTCTAATTAATATTAGCTACTCAGTTCTTATAGCTAATTATTCAGTAGTATATTACCATATTTTATAGCCTACTGGATACTCTTCGAATATAAATCACAAGTGGAGATTAGGCTGAATTTGAAGATATAGTAAATAAAAAAAGGGTCCAAATCTTCGTCTGCTCTTGAACCTACTACAAGAGTACATAATTTCCTAATATAGTAACCCGGAAGTGACACAAAGCCAAGCACCCGCCTCCCCTCAATATGAATGTGCTGCTGCAGGGTCTCTGACGCCAAGGTTATTAAGTGAATGTGTGTCGCTCGCTCGCTCGCGGTGGTCGTGACTTTATCTATCTACAGTAAGATAGGAGCTCGAGAGATTTGGTAAGACTTGAATATTGTTCTTCTAATAGAAATGCGTTGTCTGCTGAATGTTATGTTGTTACAATTTCTACTGTAATGGTGCAGAAATTAGGGGTGCATTATAGCTCTCTGAACCATTGAAGTTTACTATTATTTCGCATAATATTGAATTAATAATTGAAATTATTAGTTTATAATCGCTTTTAATTCGTATGGAGGATACTGTAAATGCTTGTAAACAGAGCAGGTGCGGACTAACTTGGACTTCTTCCTACAGAGAGTTCACACGTGCTCCACAAACTGACCTTCACACAGATCGTGTCAAATGATAGGACATGGTTATTGTTTTACGTGGAAAATTAACGACAAAACTGACTTTTTTGGTGATGTTTTTAAATAATCATAAAACTGACTTTTTGGTGATATTATACATCTGTATTTAGTTTTTTAATATAAATACTTTTCATATAATTGATATAATATATAATATAAATTTCACATAATTGATATAATTCATATAATTTCATATAATAAATAATTTCATATAATTTTAATATAATTGATTATTTAATCAATATTAAATAATTTTACTAACGTTGTGGTGCTTACAAGTTCGATTTCCATTTTAGGAGTTTAAGTAATTTGTATTTTTCCATTGTGGTTTAGTGGCAGGTGGATGTGACATTTTCTTCAGGTTCAGCTCTGAGCATTTGTCCTTCCCTGTGTCTTTTCATCTCTCCTGACTTGAAAAGTCATATGAGTGAGTCATATTTTGCAAATAGAGTTCTGTGGTAATAACATTTTATGAAAAAAGGGGGAAAATATGCAGTCAATGGAGTTAATTTTAGCTAACATGAACATAAAAATGAGAATTTTTTTTTAACTTTTTTAAACTTTTATTTCATTTAGATATTACCACATGAAGCACATTTTAAGCTCACCCAACAACACATTATTAGACTGTACAGTGATTTTACACAGTGTGACCATCACATGATTTCTCTACAGTTTAATCCTCTCTGCCACTTCTGGAAAGATTAATCAACAATGCCTGCACATTCTTAGATCGTGATCCAAAATAGTTTGACGTTAATCTGTAGGGCCAGAAAAATACAGTAATGCATTATTGACGTATGCGTCTAGAGAGGTTATTTTAAAATGTGAGAAAACGCCACAAGTTTTGACTAATTCATCCATTTACTTCTTAAAAAAAAATATGATTCAAGTGGTGGTGACACAGAGGCACATGAAACAAGCTTGGTGTTTTGCATGAATGGATTAAACCAACAGCACCCTTAACAAAACCATTGAGGATTTTTGACCGCTCATGGAGTTTTATTTATTTATTTTTTTCTCCATAAAATAACATTTGACTGGCTTGTCCTTGAACATGATCCTCTCAACTTTGGCTTAGTTTCTCTGGTTTGATTGTTATTATTTTGTTTTAGCCTTGATTTGATAAAAGTCCTTAATCGTTTATGCGGCTCTCGTTGTTCCCGCAGTAAATTGCATAATTAAGCCCGAGGGCTAATGCACTCATAGACAATGTATGAGGATTAGTGGGCCGTCCTGAATGAGCTCACCAGACTTCTGTGTAGTTTCTGAGGAAAAGACAGCACGAGGTTTAACGTCAGCCAGGCCCCAACGGACGTGAGGATTGGTTTGATCTGATTGTGTTCACGAAGTTCTTTCCTGGTAGGGTGTAGCCCGAAGGCTTTCTCCTATCTCCAGCATGCATGTGTCACAGTGAATTTGGCACAATTCTTCAGTGTGACTTTATTCTATGTCTTTAGAACAAATTAATTGTTTCACTTTTCTCTGTTTGCTTAATGAAACTGCTTGTGCAGTGTCTATCTTTTGTGCTTTGGGTTGTCATATTTCTTGTAACCTTCAACCACTGAAAAAAACAGATCCAGTCCTTCAGATGTCTCTTATTCCACAGTCCTGCTTGTTAAATTTTATAGTGAATACATTTTATAAACATGCCATAATATATTATATAATCTTAATAAAAATATTAGGTTAAGGGTTGATGTGAAATTTCTAGTAGTTTCCTGTGGTGTGACCGGCTAGATTTCATCTAAAGCTATTTTAAAAAACACTTTCCTAGTTCTTGTGCTATGCACTATATGGGATATTTGTAATTAAAAATATATATTTATCACTCTACCAGACTATTTTAAAGGGATAGTTGAATCAAAAAGAACAATTCTGTAATTTTTTTTAATCATTAGGCTAATACATATATTAAAAACTAAAAACTCGATGTAAAATAGAGAGAAATTTTATCACAATAAGAGCAAAAATGACCATGAAAATATAATTATTAAATAAAATAAATAAAAATAACTATACTTCACTATTGATGCACATATAACTGTAATTATTTTATTTTATTGCCAAATGAAATTAATGAATCATGTATAAGATATAAAGAGAGAAAGCAATTGTGCATCCACCCCTTTTTTCGAGTAAACTAACCGGTTCTGGTAGTATTTTTTTTTTTTTTACATTTAATTTCTTTCATAGAGATTTCAAAATAGTCTTTGTTAAAGCATTATAATCCTTTAAACAAGCCAATCCACTATGAGATGAATTGCAACACTACAAAATTTGAAATAAAGCAAAAAAAGTTGTTGAAAATCGAGAAAAAAAAAATACAAATGTACAAAACATGTACTAAATCACTTTTTGCATGAAGCATTGTGAACAGCATACTTGAATTATTGGTGATTGGTGTTATTTTTTGTACAGCATCATGAGTATTAATTTTTCTCCATGAATCCTGCTGCTCAATGATATTATTTTAAAAATAACCGGAAATAATGCAGGATTACTGCTTCAGAAGAATCAAATATCATTGATTAACAACCTTGTAGCTCACAGACTGTTGCACTCTATAGAAATAAAATCAACTCATTTTAAATGTCAACTTAATGTAAATGTCACCAATTATCAATATTTAGTTTTGTACTAAATCCATATCATGTTAATTTTTTCATTAACAAAAGAACATTAAGAATCTTCATGCATTTCATTTTTCATTTAATGACAGTTCACAGTGACCACATCTGTCAAGACCCTGATCAATATGATTAATCAGCAATAATTTAAGTCATAGCTCAGACTAAAACAAACTGATGTATGCATCAGTGGTGAATAGAACATCTTCATGTACAAAAACATGTACACACACACACACACAGAGGTGTCAAGGTTCAAAGTTCATGACCACGGTAATATCAGTTAGAGACAAACAAAATATTGTGTAGTGCACCTTCACCAACATTAAGATATGATGCGTTATAAACATCCCGCTTTTGTTTAGATAAAGGATATATCTTTGTTTTATGATGTTTATCTCCTACACAGTGATCAGTTTGTGTGATTGATCCACTGAACATTTCTCATTCTCTTCCAGCAGTTATTTGAGGCCACGATGGAGCAAGCCAGGACAACAATTTCAAAAATCGTAAGACAATTTCTCATAAATGTATTTTGTCATGGCATTATAACTGATTTATCTGAACCAATCAGTTACCATTTGAGAGAGCAAAGAAAATCACAGTTTCTTTATAATAAAACACGAGGTCATGGGGTCACTCATATTTGGCCATGTCCACACTAATACGTTTTCGTTTGAAAACGTATATTTTTCTCTCCGTTTTGGCCTTCCGTCCACACTGAGACGCCGTTTTAAGTCAACAAAAACGTATCGTTTGGAAAACGCTCTCCAAAGTGGATAAATTTCAAAACGCCGTTTTCGCTTTGTAGTGTGGACAGTGAAACTGGAGGTATTTCAAAACGATGACATAAGTTTAGTCATGTGATCCATGTAGTACCAATTCATGTTTATCGGTATTGTGCCTGTTATGTGTTATTCATTTTTACACTATTGCTAAAATATGTTACTTTCTATGTTACTTAATATGTGCTATTCTTCATAGCACAGTACTGCAAAGATAACAGATAGTGTAGTCTACTCACATTTGCTGTCCTGCGGCAAAACACGAGAGCAGTTGTGTTTTAGACCAAACATATGGTGACTGAATGCGACCTGGACGCATCCGTGATGGTGAGATATTTTGCTAAATAAAATGATCCTGTTATTGTGCGATGACATTATTATTTATTTTCCCATCTGTATCATCTCAGTGAGCTTTTGTGAAGTTTCACGCATGCGCAGTAAAGTGAATTTAGAAGTTTCTCATCCACACTGAAACGTCGGAAAATACCTGAAAACGCTAGTGTGGACGGAGAGCGTTTTTAAACGAAAACCCCGTTTTCAAATGTATCCGGAATAATGTGGAAGTAGCCTTTGTCTCTCTCTCAAGCAGATTTTAGGAACTTCATCTGAAACCTCCTTAATGTTCCTGTTATTACTTTTACTTATTGTGCTGAAAAATTTTCTATATTGAAGAGGAAACCTCAAACTTAATGACAATGAACCTTTGGTCTAATAAAACATTGCTACCTAGTCGACCGTTCTCTGAGGTTTGTTTTCATGATAATCGAATGAAAAGAGTTTTATCTCTGAAAACTGTTTAGCATATAACGCTAGTAATGGGGGCATTTACTAAGTAAAAAGAAATCGCTAGTTTATACCACTAACAAGGCTCAAAATAGCCCCACACTAACGCAGTAACAGCTATTTTGAGCCTTGTTAGTGGTATAAACTAGCAATTTCTTTTTACTTCTTCTATGCCCCATATACTAGCGTATACGCTAAACAGTTTTTAGAGATAAAACTCTTTACATTCGATTATCATGAAAACAAATCTCAGAGAACGGTCGACTAGGTACCGATGTTTTATTAGACCAAAGGTTCATTTTGCGCCAAAGTTCTCCTTTAAAGGATCATAGTTCACTTAAAAAAGAAAATTATGTAATAATTTACTCCACTCAAGTTGTTTCAAACCTGCTGGACACAAAAGAAGAAATTTGGAAGATTGTTGGTAACCAGACAGTGGATGGACCCCATTGACTTTCATAGAAGGAAAACAAATATACAATGGAAGTCAATGGGGTCCATCAACTGTTTGGTTCCTGACATTCTTCCAAATTTCTTCCTTTGTGTTTAGCAGAAGAAAGAAATTCATACAGGTTTGAAACAACTTTAAGGGAGTAAATTATGACAGAATTTTAATTTTTAAGTAAACTATGTTCCTTTAAGGACAAGTCATGAAGTTTGAGGTTTCCTCTTCTTTTTTTTTTGTGCTGAAACACTGTGTTTCACATTGGCGTCTTGGATCTGTATTTTGCTAGTTCAACGGGGAGCCGCGCTCCTATACACGCTTTAACCTGACCCAGAACATGGAGGGGGACAACAGCCATGTGGAGATGAAGCTCTCATCTGACATGGATGATGAAGTGGAGGCTAACGGTGGTGGGGAAAGCATACATCAACATAATCGTCCATATTACCCAAGCAAGCTGAACCAGCGCTCGCCCAAAACCGTCTGTGGAATTGTCACTGCCATTCTGTTCCTCTTTATTATTGGTAAGCCTGTGTAGTTTCAAGCTTATTTTCCCTCTTGAATACTTAATTCTGATCGGTCAGTCGTAGAATTCTGTGGTCAGATGTTTTTGTGTAAGACTGATAAACTAACATTTTAATGCCCAAAAATGGTTACAATGTTTTTTTTGTCTTTCAGGATACCTCATTGGTTACCTGTCTAATAGAAGCACAGACAAAAATGAAATCAAGTCAGATTGTCCAGTTTATAGTGAGACTACCCTAGAGAAAGAACAACCAGTTTATTCGTTGGACTGGAGTGATCTCAGGGCATTGCTGAAAAAGAAACTGACAACCGGCAACATCGAGAGCAACCTCAAGTAAATACACACAACTGCTCTTTTCCATACGGTGAGATGAGCAGGTCCTCAAGCTAAACATGTTTTGTTCTCTCTCCCTCTTGCAGGGAATTCTCCAGTGTCAGTCACCAGGCGGGAAGCTCAGGCGATGAGATGCTTGCTAATAAAGTCATGGGAAAATTCCGAACACTTGGAATGAACCCCTGGACCGACGAACACTTTGTGAAAGTCCAAGATCGTGGTACCTCAAATAAAGTGCTGTTTCGTGGTAACTCTGTGGGAACAACCGAGGGATATTTGGCATACAGTGCAGTTGCTACAGTGGAGGTTAGTTTTGAATGTTCATTTATATTGACAACCAACTGACAAAAGAGCACCATAAAACTATCATACAAGTAGTTCATACAATGTGTGTAATATTCCAAGACTCTTGAAGCCATGCTGGATTACATCTGAGCGTATGCAAATTGTTTTTGCTAAAGCTCTATTCGGACAGCACTAGCTTTCTAAACAACGTTTGAGTTGCAGTTTGTCCTTGAGTGCATTACATGAATGAATGAATGAATGAGGCATACAGTGGGGCCAAAAAGTATTTTGTGCAAGGTCTCCTACTTAGAATGATGAGAGAGGTCTGTAATTTTCATCGTAGGTACACTTCAACTATGAGAGACAAAATGAGAGAAAAAAAAAAAAAAAAATCCAGGAAATCACATTGTAGGATTTTTAAAGAATTTATTTAATAAAATAAGTATTTGGTCAATAACAAAAGTTCAACTCAATACTTTGTAATATAACCTTTGTTGGCAATGACAGAGGTCAAACGTTTCCTGTAAGTCTTCACCAGGTTTGCACACACTGTAGCTGCTATTTTGACCCATTCCTCCTTTCAGATCTCCTCTAGAGCAGTGATGTTTCGGGGCTGTCGCTGGGCAACACGGACTTTCAACTCCCTCCACAAATTTTCTATGGGGTTGAGGACTCCTTCGTTGCCCGGGCGGTGTGTTTGGGATCATTGTCATTCTGGAAGATCCAGCCACATTTCATCTTCAAGGCTCTCACTGATGGAAGGAGGTTTTGGCTTAAAATCTCACGATACATGGCCCCGTTCCTTCTTCCCTCAATACGGATCAGTTTTCCTGTCCCCTTTGCAGAAAAACAGCCCCAAAGCATGATGTTTCCTCCCCCATGCTTCACAGAAGGTATGGTGTTCTTGGGATGCAACTCTGCATTCTTCTTCCTCCAAACACGACGAGTTGAGTTTTCACAAGTTTCATAAAGTTCTATTTTGGTTTCATCTGACCACATGATATTCTCCCAATCCTCTTCTGGATCATCCATATGCTCTCTGGCAAACTTCAGACGGGCCTGGACATGAACTGGCTTAAGCAGGGGGACGCGCCTGGCACTGCAGGATTAGAGTCCCTCTCGGTGTAGTGTGTTACTTATGGTAGCATTTGTTACTTTGGTCCCAGCTCTCTGCAAGTCATTCATCAGGTCCCTGTGTGTAGTTCTGGGATTTTTGCTCACCGTTCTCATGATCATTTTGACCCCACGGGATGAGATCTTGCGTGAAGCCCCAGATCGAGGGAGATTATCAGTGGTCTTGTATGTCTTCCATTTTCTTACAATTGCTCCCACAATTGATTTTTTTTCACACCAAGCCTAATGCAGATTCACTCTTCCCAGCCTGGTGGAGGTCTACAATCTTCTTCCTGGTGTCCTTCGACAGCTCTTTGGTCTTGGCCATGGTTGAGTTTGGAGTGTGACTGTTTGTTTGAGGCTGTGGACAGGTGTCTTTTATACAGATAACGGGTTCAAACAGGTGCCAATAATACAGGCAACGAGTGGAGGACAGAAGAGCTTCTTGAAGAAGTTGTTACAGGTCTGTGAGAGCCAGAAATCTTGCTGGTTTGTGGGTGACCAAATACTTATTTTCCACCATAATTTACAAATAAATTCTTTAAAAATCCAACAAATTGATTTCCTGGATTTTTTTTTTCTTCTCATTTTGTCTCTCACAGTTGAAGTTGTACCTACAATGAAAATTACAGACCTCTCTCATCATTCTATGTAGGAGACCTTGCACAATCAGTGGCTAACTAAATACTTTTTGGCCCCACTGTACAGTATGTCCGAATATCGCTTAAATTCATAAATTAAAAAAAATGCGCATGTAAAATTCAACTCTGAGAGAAGTGTTAATTTTCTAGTTGTCTTGATTAATACTGTGAAGCAGCTTTGATACAATCTGTATTGTGAAACTTGACTTGATTAATCTGTTTGACCTCACTAGTTTCAGACTATTTCTAATGACTTATTACTGATTCTATTGTGTAGGGAGCCGCTCTGTATGCTCATTATGGACGAGCAGAGGACTTCAGTCGCCTGCAAGAGATGAATGTTGATGTGAATGGAAAGGTTGTCTTGATCAGAGCTGGACTATTAAGTTTCGCTGAAAAGGTTGGTGCTCTCACTCACTCATATTTTAAGACTGTTAATATTTACTGATTAATCCTCTGGTTTTCATTTGCTTATTCAGGTGGCTAATGCTGCTAGCTTGAATGCTAGTGCAGTGCTAATTTACCCAGATCCTGATAACAACAAAATTAATGAAAACACTGCTCTATTTGGCCATGTAAGTTGTGGAACCTTTCTCTTGTCAGATTATTGGTTTTATTCAAAGTGTTTATGTACAGTCGATTCATGATCTTTCAAAAACGCTCTTTTCAAAGGTCCATCTTGGCACTGGTGATCCCTACACTCCTGGATTCCCTTCCTTCAATCACACCCAGTTTCCCCCGGCTGAGTCTTCTGGCTTGCCCCTCATTCCGGCCCAAACTATCACCATAAAGCAGGCTACTGAGATCATAAGGTACAGTTGTGACTGCAAGTGACATTTCTCTTGTTTTTTTGCAGGCAAATCTTATATACTTAGAGGACCAAAGCTATTATGCTTTTACAAGTGTGAAATGTTGCTGCTTGAGCATAAAAAGGGTCTGCAAAGTTACAAAGCACAAAGTCACTCCTAAATTTTACCAAAAAATATATCATAATTATAAAACTAAAACCGATTTCCCTTTTTGATTTTGTTTTTGAGTTTTTCTTAATTCGTAAATGTTTTTAAATCAACATAATTAATTTTGTTTAATTTTATTAATTAATATTATATGTTATATTATATGTAGCTAGGGTTTTATTGTAATGATTGATGTTTTAAACAACCCTAAAAATGAATTAAATACATTACATTTGGGGATTTAAGAGGTTATCCTAACTTTAAGAGGTTATTTACGATAAATTTTTGTGAAAGTTTTCTTTAGAAAAAAAATAATTTCTTATGCAATGCTTTTTGGAAATACAAAATATTCGTAACTTTATTTAGTTGGAGAGTAAGTATAAAATACCAGTTAGAGTTTTATTTAAATGAATGTTTTATGAATCGGCTCCGGAATATAATGGCGCTCTTCCACTACACAGTACCAGCTTGACTCGACTTGCCTTTGGTTGATTTCCGCTGTGTAAAAGTTGTACCTGTTCCTGCTTTCGTGTACTTTTTTTAGCATCACCTCTGGCGAGGTTCTGAGCGAGCTGAGGCGAGCTAAGGCGATACTAAAATGTGACGTGAAAACAATGCCGACTGCTGATTGGTCAGAGAGAATCGTCACCTTGCACGCGCCAGATGGAGTATCCGCTATTTTAAAATAGTTTGGCCAGAGATAGTTTCTAAACTTACTTTCTATTATTATTATGGCAACTTGGAAGAAGTTTTAGACTTTCCTTTGTTTGGTGGCCGAAGAGAGGATCTTGATAGGGCAGCGAGGAACGGCGTCGCTATGATGACCGGGTACTATTTGAAGCGGTACTGTCTGCAATGGAAAAGGTGCTTAAAGCAAGCCGAGTCGAGCCGTTGGTACTGGTAATGGAAAAGCGCCATAATATATGTTTGGAATTGAGCTCTTTTGACTTGAGCAAGCAACAACCTACAGCAGCGACCATGCAGAACACCCAAGCAACAGTCTATCAACCCCATGACAATGCACCAAAAAAATGCAGAACATCTTAACAACTGCATAGCAATGTCTTGGAAGACACTCAGATCCCTCTAGCATCTTGACTGCAAGAACCACTCACACTCTCATCGGTTTTAGGTCAATCTGGTTTGTTATTATTCCCTTTATTTACGTATTTTCCACATTTGTTCGCAGTAAGTTACGCGGTCGGCTTTTACCTGTTGGCTGGAGTCCTGAGATGTTCTCGGATACCAAGTTTGGTGATGAAGGTGACAATATTACCGTGGAAGTGAACAATGTCCTTGTTCAGAAAAAAATCCACAATGTGTTTGGAGTCATTAAAGGTTATTTGGATCCAGGTACTGTATTCGGTTACACTGGGCTTTAAACAGCACCTCAAACAAGTAATTGGCCCCAGTCCTTAATCACTGTTTTTGTCTTCATCCTTTGCTTTAGATCGTTATATGGTGATCGGAGCTCAGCGAGATGCGTGGGGCCCTGGATTTGCTAGAAGCACAGTCGGCACTAGTTTACTGGTGGAGTTGGCCAGAGCCATCACAGACATGATCAAGAATGGTACATTTCAAATAAGTAGTGGTTTTCTTTTTAAAGACATTTATTTCACATCAAAATAATGAAGTAAAAATGATAATTATTAATTGGCAATAATTCTTGTTGATTTATAAGTGTAACTTTCTTGTCTTTCAAGATGGATTCAAGCCAAAGAGGAGCATTGTGTTTGCCAGCTGGAGTGCTGGTGAATTTGGTAGTGTTGGGGCCACTGAGTGGTTGGAGGTATGAATGCATCTTTAAATTGTCCTCTGTTTAAAAATGGCCTTGTTGGATATGGGAGTGAATTCTCTGTTTGTGTGACCAAATAATCTCAAACCAGTAACCATACGTATTTACATTCATTTTTCAAACTTAAATCAGACTTATTTTTATTTTTTTTTGAATTACTACAACTAATTACTAGTATAATACTCCGAGCGAAGCATACAATTGTAAGCCTTAAAAAAAAAAAGGTTTTTAAAAATTTGGGGCTTTCGCTCCAGAGGAACCTTTTCTTACTTCCTTGAACTTATGGCGGAAGTACCTGCTTTTTGGCCTGTTCGCACCACAGGAACTGGTAATGGTTTTAGATCTAAAGAACTAAACAAGCGTGGCTTACGTCACTTCAGAGTTTGTTCTGGTGGTGCGAATACAACCAGGAAAATGGCCTTGGGGAACATTTAGTTCTTGGGGAAACATTCTGTTGATGTTCCTAGAGCTACAGTACCTGGTGCGAAAGCCTCTAATGGGGCCCATTAACTGTTTTTATAGTCTGTTATATTCTATTTAATCATTAAAATCTATTTTTACATTGATACTGAGTGGTGCCGGCCCTGCTACTGTAGAATGTCAGGATGCAATTGCAAATATAGACTTAGAATTTACTGCGTAAATTTATATTTTGTGTTTTTTGTACCCATAGGGTTACCTGACCTCCTTGAATTTGAAAACGTTTTCTTACATCAGCCTTGATGAAGTTATTTCAGGTTTGTAAAAGGTTTCTTGAAGAATTGGAGTTGAACTTTGTTCTTGAGTTGATGCTGATCATCTGACGTTCTCTTTAGGTTCTGACTCTTTCAAAGCATCTGCCAGTCCACTGCTGTATGACTTACTAGAGAGCACTATGAAGCAGGTAATGGATCCCATTAATTCTACACAGTTGACATAGATGGAAGTGCAGAAGTAATGTTTATTTGACTTTGTTTTAAACTATTTTCGTTGGAGAAACGGATAAAAAAACAGGCGATATTCTGTCTAGAATGTGAAGTCACATAATCATACATTTTGTTTATTGAAATATTGTATAGAGGCTGTGTCACATTTGTAATTGTGCTGGTATATGGAGAAAAAGTGGCACTCATTGTGTGATATTAACTATATTAAATTAAATAAATATAAAATATATACAGATACGATTATCTTGAATATTTTGGTGGGATTGTAAATGCATTTTAATAGAGTAAATCAAGCAGTGAAAGCGTGCGCTCTAATAGACAAACACTAGTCTAACCTACTAAACGTAGTGTATGCGTGCGCTCTCCGAGTGTGTTTTTTTTTAAAGTGAAGGGCATACTTGATAATTTCAGATCACATATCATTAAAACAGCTATTCCGATATTTTCATAAACTATATATATCGCACACCTCTTTTCACAAATGTTGAATCTTTCTTCTTATAACCTGTCCTAAGCTGTTTTATCTGTCTTGTAAAGAAAAATGACTTCTTCCCCATGCAGGTCTCCCATACAACTGATGCAACCAAATCCTTGCATGAACAGTTTGCTGGATCCAGCTGGGAGAAGTCTGTGTAAGTTGGTCCTAAATATTGATCATATATTTATATAAATACTATTACAGTATTATTAAAGGGGTGCTTGATTATGATTTCACTTTTCTAACGTTAGTTAGTGTGTAATGTTGCTGTTTGAGCATAAACAACATCTGCAAAGTTTTAATGCTCAACGTTTAAAATACATGTTTTAATGCTGCAGTTCGTAACTTTTAAAGGCAACATTTTCAATTTATTTTTTTCAGCTTTGTTTCAATGAATTACATTATTTTTAAAAGTTCTAATCCAGTACCAACAATGTTAAAAACATTCTACCTTTTTCTTCCTTCACAGAATGGAGCCTATGGGTTTGTCTCACTCTGCTTATCCATTCCAGAGCTTCTCGGGCATCCCGTCACTTTCCTTTCGATTTACTTCGGTAAGTATTCCGGTTTTACTGAAGATGTCAAAATAAAGTAAAATACATTCAGGTTCAGTTGGTTTCTTTATGGATGATGGGAAGTAAACATCTGCCTGATGTTTTTTAGGGTTCAGTGTCAGAGTACCCATTTGGCACTTATGAGGATACCAAACAAACTCTGGACCGGTACACTTCCTCTTCCACTGTGAAACTGGCGAAGACAGCAGGTGAGGTGGCTGGGCTGGTTACTCTTCGGCTGGTACACGACCACCTACTCAAGCTGAACGTGGCGAAGTATACCAACGTGATCCGCAACTATGTGTCCCAGATCAGGACCAAAGTTGAATCACGCCAAATGGTGAGTCTACGGGGTTGCATGTGTTTACTCTAAAAGAATTTTAGCTTGGTGTCTGTTGAATATCTACAGGGCACCTAAAAGGGACATGGTGATGGAACAAAAAACATTAATTTCAATGCTTTTGCATTTGCTCGTAAATCATGTTACGTTCCCCTGAGGAACTGCATTCAATCAGAAAAAATGTGCGTTCCCCCAAGAAACTGTTATGTTCTTTGCCAGGCAGGGCAACGCAAAACATTTGCAAGAGAACGCAAAAGCATTTACTCCCATCTTATATATTTTTTTCATTCACCATGTCCCTTTAGGGCTTTTAAAGGTGCTATCTGTACTTTACGGATATTTACATTCAATTTGTGCATTTTACTTGTCAAGGTTGGCCGCCTTCCTTCCACTTTGACGATGCAGTGGCTTCTGTCAGCTCAGGGGTCGTACGATCGTGCCGCCAGCGCCCTTGTTTCCACCATCCGCACAAGCGATCTTGACGACATGGAGCAGTGTCGCATAATCAACAATCGCATTATGAGGGTAAATAACATGGCACTTGTCTAGCCATTTCATTCTTTTCTGTGTTGACATTAGGGCTGTCAAAATGACAAGGCTAAATTCAAATTTATTTCTTAAATATTAGCAAATTCTAAAAGGCAATACTTAAAGATATAGTTCACTTTGAAATTAATTTTTGGTATGTTTTAGCTTACCTCAAGGGCATCCAAGATGTAGGTGTCGTTGTTTCCACAGTATTTTCAATTTTGATATTTTTAGGTCAAAACCGTCAGTCATATAATGCAGGTCTATGGTCACCATCTCAAATAGCATGCACAGAGAAGTCCAAATTAAACATGATTTAATAACTCGTAAATGTAAGTACACATTGATGGCCTAAGACACGGAACAAGCGGTTTGTGTGAGAAAACGAACAGTATTTATATCGTTTTACCTCTTGTAACCATAGCCACGTCCAAGTAATCTGAGGGCGCAGTCGCTTTTTGGCTATGGTTATAGGTGGTAAAATGATACTGCATGCTTTTTGAGGTGGTGACCATATACCACCATTGTATGACTGACAGACAAGAATGGTTTGACTTAAAAATATTAAAATTAAAACTACTGTGGAAACAAAGACACCTACATCTTGGATGCCCTTGAGGTAAGCTAAAACATATCAAAAATTAATTTCAAAGTGAACTATCCCTGTAATGTTAATCTGTAATGTCTCCTATGCCCACAAGAGGGTGCAATCGAGCACAAGCAAATAGAAACCAAATTAAGCATCCATTTTATTAAAATTAAATGACATTCACTTTTTAAAGTGTGTTACCTTCTGAAACAATAGTTCTTAAAATATAATTTACTAAATGTGCATGCAAGGGAAATTAGGTTACAATAGTGCGTAAACCTGTAAGTGCATCAGTAACCTGAGAAAACATGCTTCAACAGACAGCGTAATGTAGGAGGAGGGTCATTCTTGCGATCATTGGACAATGTTTGGATATGATAAGTAATTTATATTTAAAGTTTTGCTTCATCAGAAGACACATTTTAAAATGTATTTTGCAATATTCCGGCAATTTCAGAGGTTGCAGTTTCAGGACTGCTTTTCTAGGACTCTAGTTTTTTGAGACAGCGCCGCCTAGCTAATTCTACTCCAACAGAAGAGACCTGAAATAAACTAGACCCACAAAAAAATAAAAAAAATAAATAAATAAATATTATATTTCAAGAGATTTACCAATGGTTGTGTTTAGGGGTAGGTTAAGACAATAAATCAATTAACACAATATACATAACTGTACATATGGGGAAACAAGAGGGTCAAAAAGAGAGTATTGCAGGAACATCCTACTCCAATTTTGCTAAATTTTTAGATCCAGTTTAAATGAATTACTATGCATTCATTAAGTCAACTTCTACACTAGCATATAGAGAGTACCTCAAATGTTATACAAATGGGTTGAAAGCAACAAAATACCAGCCTTAGAAATGTTTTAAAGCTCACTCTTCTTGCATTCTAGGGATTTAAAGCAGTTTTAGAAACTGTACAGAGCAGCAGTTGTGACATGAAAAAGACAGATTATTTTAAAAGTTACTTTTGGTCATGTGGACGTTAACACTGTGTGTCTGTGTGAAGGTGGAAGGCAGTCTCCTCTCTCCTTACGTGTCTCCACGGGAGAGGCCGTTCCGGCACATCATCCTGGGCTCTGGCTCGCACACACTGGCAGCTTTAGTGGCTCACCTCGACGCTATTAGAGGAAATCTTCAATCTGCTGACGTTGACCAATTCAGGAATGAGTTTGCTTTCGCTACCTGGACCATCCAGGGCTGTGCCAATGCATTGGCAGGGGAAGTTTGGGATATGGATAATGAAATTTGATCACTCTGAACCATCACTCAAGTCAAAAAAAGGAGAAAACGATATTGGTGCTCTGTTAAAGTGAATTTATGATTCGAGGATTACCTCAGTATATTTAAAGCAGTAATTAACCCAAGAATAGCAATTCTGTCATCCTTTACTCACCCTCATGTCCTTCCAAACCTCTTCTGTGAAACACGCATGAAGATATTGTGAAAAAATGTCCTGGTTGCTCTTTTACATGAAATTAGTGGAGATTTCAAACTTCAATACAGGACCCAAGCATCATAAAATATCATAAAAGTGTGCTATAATTCAATGTTTGAATCCATACAAAATGTATAAGGGGTTAGAATGACATCAGGGTCAATAATCCAACATATTTCTTGGGTGAGTTGTTCATTTAGGATCTAGTTTAGATTGCACAAATTTGGAATGTGTTATTGGTTTCATCATTTTCAGTTGTAAGAACATCTTGCGTAATACCTGAACAGTCTGGATTTAGAGGTCGATGTTTATTAACAGGCTACAGTTGGACAATCAGCCATTTCAGTTTTAATGTTTGTAACCTAACTTACCTGTGATAACACGCATCCTAAAGCACAGTATTTTTCCAGTTTTTTTGGTTGGATACGCTTTTCAGGGGCATTTCAGATCAATTGTCAAATAGTAGAAAGAGGCTTTCCTACGTGGCTCTGAAGTATCTATTTATTAGTTTGTTTTTATTTATCAGTGACAGGGATCACTATAAATAGTATTTTGTAACGCCTTTTTTAACAAATGTATAATTATCGGAAGCAGTGCCTTCCATAATTATGACAGTTATACTGTCGAAATGTGAAAGCAGCATCTGCTACGGAGATAACCTTGTTTTTAAAAGCTATGATCAGAAACTACCACAGTTCATTTCTTTAAATGATTAGATTTAGTTTCTGGCATCCTCCTTTTGAATCAATGTTATTGCCTGATCCAGAATAATTATCGGAAGCAGTGGCTTCCATAATGCGAAGAAGATGATGGTAGTTTTTGCCTACCGTGTTGATATCGAGGGCAGTGCCCCTCATATTTCACTGTGGTGTGGATGTAATTATCGGGAACAGTGTTTCCCATGATGTACAAATCGCTATGTTCACACACTCCTACCATGCTAGTTATCTGTTGTGAGTCATGTAGTGCTGTTACCTTCTTCTGCCTTAGATGAATCAAATGTGGAGTGGGTGAGGATCACAGCAGAGATCGAAACCTCTGTAAGATCCTCTCATAAGATTCTGTCCTGTTCTCTTATTCGGTTTTCATATTTCTTCTGTTTCTAGCGTATCAATGACTTGTTTGTGCCTTTGAAGCTTTAAAGATTGAAATAGTTTTCCATTTTTGTTTGTTTTCTCTTTTTCTTTGTGTGTATTTAACTTCAATCAAATTGTGTTCAACTTCTTCAAACTGAGATTTCATTGAAACTATTCAGCTAATTGGTTTTACTGGTTTCCTTTTTATACCAGTATCATCTGTTTGTCATCATATCATATGGCCGTCAATATGAATCGAGTTGCAATTGGAAAATAATGTTTATGCACTGAGAAAGACCCTGATGTACAACTTTAAAATGTGTCAGAACATATAATGTGGAAGAGATGAAAATGGAGATTAAAGATTATTCTAACGAAAATGTCTTTTAGTTATCGCTTGCAGATTCATGATTGTCTATATTCATATCTTTTAAAAAGTCTCTGAAGAATGCTATGTAATGGCAGTAGTAGTTTTGTTCTGGATATAATTGGTTTATGACATTACGCATGTGCATTCTCAGTTGTATGATAAGTCTGCAAGTGATTAATAAAAAGTTTGAGCAACTCATTTATACCGAAGGCTTTTTTTGGATTCATGTTGGAAGCTCTTTGTGTCAAAATAACTGTGGAGCGACTCTCATCTAAAATAACTACACTGACATACATTTAGGTTCTTTCATCACTTGTTTAACCTCATATTTTTTAACCAGGATGTCTATGACTCAATTAGTATTTTTTTTTTAAGAAAAATTGTTCATAATCATAGTTTGCATGTGCCACGGCACAGCAAAAGAATTCAATATCTACATTGTATTAATAGATTTAAGACAAAATCTGATATTGCGCTTGTCATCAGAGAAATTGGCTTCTACATCTCAGCTAAATAGGTTTCATCTATTGCTTTACATTTGTTAAATGAATGGACACACTGAACTGATGTTATACAATCACCAGTATTTGTGTGTAGGGACCTGTCTGCAATTCTTCAAATGACCAGATGGTAGAACTAGAGTACTAGAGTAGAATTCACTTTAAAGCTCTTATGACTGTGGCACTGCTACAATTTATTAAACCGAGTTTTTTTTTCTTCATTTAACTCGCTTTAACAACCGTCAAATAGATACTGTTTCTTATTAACGCAGTCTCGTGTTTTATACTGAAGCTAACAGAGGTGTTTTTCAAAAAGCAATACATCTTCCCCTAACAATGTACAACTATTACATATTGAATAGACTCAGAATTTAACAATTATTTGGTGGTAAAACTGGACTTGAGTTTAAAATTAAGTTTAGCGTCGTCCATTGCCATGTGGGGTGCTGTCACAATAAAAGTGTGCTGTCCCTTTAAGAGTGGGTTGTCAATAGATGCATGTACAGCGCGAGTGAGATTGAGTAATCAAAGCGACAGAAACGCGAGGCAGAAATGAGTGAGAAAGCGACAGCGGTTGTAGAGCACAATCTATTACACTCTGAAATAAATTAATGAAACGTAAGAAATCTGTTGAACGTTTACTATACACTCACAGGACCAACTTCGAGTGAAGTTTTGTTCACTCACACCTGGCGTTATCGAGTGAACACCGAGTCTGACAGGTAGGACTCAAAGACAGCGTGTGTATCATCACACAGATAATTGAAACATTTTACCTGACACTGTTGTAAAAATCAGTTTTAACGGATAAGACGGCGTGGAAAAAGAGAGGAAATTGTTTTGAAGTTTCCTCATTTCTTAGTCCTCGCGCGGATCTCAAGGTCTCACCTGCGCGTGAGGAAAGTGATTGGCGGGAAATTGGCTCCTAAAGGCTTAAAGATTCACCCGCAGTCTCGGAGTAAGTATTTATTTGTGTTAATATGATTGAGATTTCACACCTCGTCCAGTTGTAGTCTAGTACGAGGTGTTCGGGTTACCATTATAACAGTGTAACCCATCATGCATGCAACTGTCTCTGAACAGTTCTTGTGGAGTTCAAGAAACATCCCATCCCTTTGTATTGTATGTTGAGGGCATCACAGTTGACCTATTCTACATTAAACCGTAGAATGATGACTTTTGCTGGTGTCTCTTTCCCTGCTTCAGCTAGCAAAGCTGGATGAAACAGTCTCATCTTCACAGAGACCTTTAAATCATTCCCTTCTTTCTCAGATAATAGTCCTTCTATCTTCATTAATTGGTGACATTAGAAGCAACAGCAGCCTCATCTCTGCATTGTTATTTGCGTTTCTGTGAACAAAGAAAGACTCACATGTGATCAATGCTGAATTACAGTCACCCAGGACAAAAGGTTGATTCAGATGGAGAATGTATGGCAGCTCAGGGTCACAAGTATAACTGCAGCTGTTGCTCTTAACCTACATTGTAGCAGAATGTAACTTAATGTGAGCAAGTTGCGTAATGACTTGCGTAAAAAGTGTCATTATTTGTATTATGACAGGCAGCACTGCGTGACTCATCCAGTGCCTGTAGATTAGGTGTGTGTTTTTCTGAGAGCAGACCTTCGGTGTGTTTGCGTGGTGATGAATGGCTTGAGGGCCACCTATTTAGTAGTTTCTTGATCGTGTGTTTGTAGTGTAGGTCCTGTTAAGGTTCTGCCTTTCCTACTAGTGCTCAGTGTGCAGGAGATAAGCACTGTTGTTCAAGAAACGCTGCCCCTAGGCCCTGTATCTCAGTCTAGGTGTGATAAGTGTCCCTGCATGTAAAGGCAAGCCAGACCACAAAATCCGCTGCCGCCCGGCTCTTCTTTTATGTTCGTGGAGTAAAAAGCTGACTGAAGACACACCGATCCTCTCGCCCCATTCGTTCTCTGGGGATCAATGGTCTGATCTAACATCTAAGGGGCTGTTTACACGACACCATTTTCAACCAAAAACGTACAAATTTGCATGCGTTTTGTCTGTTTGTTTACACGTCAGTTGCGTTTTAGGTGGCTGAAAATGCTAACTTTTGAAAAAGGGGTTTCAAAGTGCAAGTTTTTGAAAGCAGTCACCGTGTAAATGACAACAATTTGGAGAATGTTTTTTCAAAAAACATAGTTTTTCATTTATAAAAACCCTATCTCAGTGTGGATGGAAGGCCAAACCATAAGCCCCTTTCACACAGCGTGTTGATCCCGGGAAATTGCCAGAACGCCTTCTGTGTGAATGCAAACATGACCCGGGATTGATACCGGCATCGATGCCGGGTTGGGGATCTAGTAACACTGCCGGAATCAGTCCCGGAACGCGCGCTGTGTGAACAAAAGCCAGGACCAATGCCGTAAGGGGTGTGTTATAGTGATGACGCTCGTGCCATCGCTCGACTTTGTTGGTCTTACAAAAAAAAGTCTGTTCGTCATCAACAAAGAAAGGACGAACGAATGTCTGCAAACTGGAACTAAGCAGAGACCAGGAGCTCCTCACTATCCACGCTGAAGCTGAGATCGTTCACCAGCTTTGTGGAACGGTATGCGTGTGTACATGTTTTTGACGCGTCTCATCCTGACGTCATGTGTCTTTCCGGGATCTTTACGGGTTGTGTGTGAACGCACTCACAGATCCTGACAAATCACTGGCAGTGTGAATGAACCGAAATCAAACAATCCCGGGACAAATGCCGGGTCACATTATCCGTGTGTTTTCCGGAATCTCTGTGTGAAGGGGCTTTAAACAGATGCGTTTTCAAATGATAACGTACAGTATTAGTGTAGACCAGGCCTACATTTCACTAGAACTACACCGTTCCCTCTCAGTGTCATCATTATTGTCTCATGCTTTTGACAAACCGTGTGTGTTGTTGTACCCTTGACCTCACGGAATAGCACCAGATGTTAAAGATCAGTTTCAGAATCACAGTGACGGCATCATCATTTAAAAAGAAAATCACACGGAGATCAGCCTTTAAAAGGGGATTGAAATTCTGAGAAATTGAGGATGCAAGCTGATAAGCAACACCATGTGTGTGTAGTCAGCAGATCGCAGACTCAGGTGACGGCTTTCATTCTGACAGGCTCGGCGAGCCCTGGATTACCTCCACTGGCCGTGCGCCCGAAGTTAACAGCAGCATCCCTTCACCACTTAGAAATGTGGCCACATGCCAGTCTTCTCTATGGCAGGCCGAGTCCAAACTGGTAACAGCTTCGGATGAGAGATCACAGAATAAACGGCTTGCGTGAGTTGTTGGCTCGGTCGAAAATCACATCGAGCCCTTCAGCCAATTCTTTTTGTGTGCTGTTCGTCATTATAGTGAAGCATTTAGACCAGTCAATTTCACAGCAGTTCGGACTCTAACTGCTCATTGACTGAGTACAGATCAATGCCTTCACTTGTTGTGAATGATGAGTGTGCCTGTTTTTCTACCTCTGTGTCTGGTGGTGTTTTATTCCTAACCTTTTTTTCTTCTATCATGTTTAATTTGAAGCTTTGCCCATGATGTAATTGTGGTGTGTTAACATTTAGCAGTGCCCATTCCCAGCTCTTAGACCCCAATGTTTACTCATGCTGGTGCACTTTACGTCAGTCGTCTGCTTGAGTGTTAATGAGTGCTTTCATTAATCTTGTTCTCTTGTGCGGAGTAATACCAATGCCAAGAACATTTCTAAACATGATCTTATCATAGCTCGTGTGAACACGGCCGCTGGGCATGAACAGATGCTGGCCGTTGATGGCAGGACACGAGAGATGACAGAAAGCGGTCCAGATTTTACATCAAGGCAATTTTCTTCCACATCCCATTTTAATTTGAAAGGTTACTCTACAAAAGTTTATGTTGGTGGAAGATGAGCTGGTTGGGAATATTCAGTTCTCATCATAGCTCGGCAGCACTAATTTGTGCTTACTTGTTTTACATAATTTAGACCAATTCATTTAGATTATTATCTCATGTTGTAAATGTTTATTACAACCACAAAGCTGAAATTATGTCTTTAAGGTGTAATTAGTTGGACAAAACCTCTAATTGCATTCTGTGCAGTGCAGATGTAGTAATTGTCTGGTAGGAAGAAGAATGTTTGCTGACTATTTGTGGACCCCATTTGCATCGGGTAGATCTAGAAACGTAGTTATTTGAACTAGCCACCAGGGTGGTTCCGCAAGAACTAAATGTTCCCCAAGGCCATTTTCCTGGTCGTATTCGCACCGCCAGTTTGTGACGTAAGCCACGCTTGTTGTGACTTTTATTTTGACGCCACTGAGAACGGCAGAGTTCGAGCACATAGGTTCTACGGTTCGGTTTTCCAGCGGTTTTGACGTCTCGGTTCGGTTTAGAAAGCTAAATTTTTTTTTACATTTTTTTTAAACAGTGGTTTAATGAAAAAATTGTGTCTTTGTCTTTAAATTAATTAAATTACAATTAAAAGTTTTGCAAGCATTAAACAAAAAAAACAAACAAAAAAAGTCTAATGCTGTAAACCATATATGGATGGCCGTACATAACATTAAAGGTTAACAACAGAGCCTTGACTTTTAACCTAAATTCAGATGCTATTTATTTTTTAGATATAATAATCAACACCCAACACATTGTATGAAAACATGTAAACTGAACCTAAGGCAGTTTATTGCATTATGTTTTTACTCTAATTTGTTATTGGAATATAATAATTGACACAGTTGCTGTCATTTTCATGAAAGATGTTTTAAACATACCTTAAATAATCAAGATTAACAGGTTAAGTAAAATATAATATATAGGCTAATATAGTGCATTTATTTAGTGGAAGAGTTAATTTCTCTAGGAACCAACTAGTTGTGGACTCTGAATGACTTCTGCTGAGGTAAATAAACAAGCTATGTTGTTTTATTGACGTCTTTCTGCTGCTGAAACACTAATTGAGCGATCACACGGGTTATGATGTTTTTCAGTAAGTTTACTGTATCGTTCAACATATCTTCGGGTGTCCATTCATGTTTATTCTGAAACTGAGGAAGAGATGATCGCGTTAACTCGCACAGCGCGCTGCCGCTTGAAAAGAGGAGCTAGTACAGCGATCTGCCATGCCACATCAAAGAGCGGCAAAACGTCATTTATTGTTTGAATTTTGTAACCAAATAGTCAGAATTTGAAAGATTTGAATACACCTTGCGTATTATTATTATTATTGGTGTTAATGGTTGTTAGGCTGCAAAACTGAATTCGTTACGTACACAAGACATAAGGCCCAATGAGCCGGTCTGGGCGGGGCCAGGGTAGCAGGGAGCGGGGCGTGTTTGGTACGCCATGAGAGTATCGCGATTCGAATCGTGGGTTCTCTATCGTGGTTTTTCATTTTGGTTCGAATATCGTTACACCCCTAATAGCTACATTAGTTTATGACACAAAGAAAGTAGACAGTGTATGAAAAAGTATTGGCGTATTCCGCGTGGTTGATGCCCAATGTCGCTAGCTGAGCAGAAATACGTAATCATGTTTGGCTTGGTTCCCTCAAAGTAAGTATTTTCTCCTTGGCGTAAAGGTTGAGAGGCTCATCTATCACCGTTTGCATGTTCGTGGAGTAAATATATAGACTTTAAACTGTGGAACAAAAAAGGAACTATGAAAAGAAAAAAACCCTCACATCATTCACCTCTGACAATTTGTTCTTTGTAATT
Source organism: Pimephales promelas (assembly GCF_016745375.1). The sequence continues at coordinate 214,524 of NW_024121177.1, read as the reverse complement.
ATCTGCCCATTAGCGTAAGTTAACCTTGGAATGTATTACTAACCAAAACTATGGGGCGAGTTTAGCCTTTAGAAAATGTGTTGTGTTGTGTCTCCAAATAGAGATTAATATCCGGTTGCACTGTGAGGCAATGTATTGATTTCTTTCATTTTACACTTGAATGGGTTGTCATGTCACTTTCTGACTGATTGACCATGGGGCACATCTGTATTGTCGATAGAAGTGACACCCCGCAGTATAATACCTCTTTGTATCATTAACAGTGAATCCAGGATGTTGAATAAGCTTTGTCTTATTTTATCAGATTCAGATTAGTCTCCAGTTGCCATGACCAAGTGAATTGGTTCCGGAGACACACTGTCAGTCTGTTGACTGGCTAGTGAACCATCACCATACTAGGGTTCCTGCAGGTCCTTAAAGGGGTAGTTCACCCAAAAATGAAAATTCTTTCATCATTTATTCACCCTCAGGTTGTTCCAAACCTCTATGTGTTTATTTGGTCTGCTGAACACAAAGGAAGATATTTGGAAGCATGTTTTAATCAAACAGATCTCGATCCCAATTGACTACCATAGTATGTATTTTTTCCTACTATGGGAGTCAGTGGGGATCTTGATCTGTTTGATCTGTTAAAGTCTTAAAGGCCCTCTGTAGTCAATAGTTGTATCACTTAAAACTTACCTTTGATCACTAAAATGACATATTTAAATGTCAATTGACGTAATGTAAATGTCGTCTTAATAAATAAAAAAAACTTAAATGACAAATTAGGTTTTTTTTAAAATTGAGATTAAATCAATTATTGGATTTACTTAAATATTAATATATTAATTTATATTTTACTTAAATTTTTCAGCCTTTTTAGTGCATCCCTAACTAAGTAAAAGTTTGACTGTTAAAACGCAAATTTTTTTTAACCATGACATATAAAACATGAATATATATGTGTGTGTTATATATATATATATATATGAAGAGCTCTTTTCCAAAACGCTATAAATCCATTTCAATAGTTTTCAGGAAAACTACATTTTTTACCTAGACCCACACATTTTGTGAATATTCAAATTATCCTGTTTAAATGTTTTATTGGTTCAGTCTGAACATTTTGAACAATAATTATTAAATCAAACAACAATATTGTTAATGATAATTTAAAAGTTAATTTTATTTTTTTCCAAAACGCTATAAATCGAAATAAACCTCAAACAAATAGTACCAATTTCAGCATATGCATGAAAAAAACAAATTATTAATACCAATTTCAACATATGCATGAAAAAAGCGAATTATTAAAAATGATCAATATATGATAACGATATTCAAAAAAGGGATGGGCACCCCTCCAGCACATGCACACACACACACAGGCTACATAACATGTGAGCAAAGCGGAGCAGCATGACGCTTAAATATAAGTTAAAAAAAAACAAAAAAACAAAATAAACATTTCACATTTGTTTTTAATAATATTACATTACTTATTTTTATTATTTCATCTATGTTGAGTAGGCTATGAAAAGGGAACCGCATGAGATGAGTAAGATAGGATCAAAATTCAAAAGCTGCCCAATATCGGAAAATATTTGGAGTGCGTCAGACATGATTTTGACCACTTATTAAGTTTTGTTTTGTAGAAAGCTTGTAAATTTCGTTTCATATAAATTGTATCTTCATTTTAATAAATGTTTCATCGACAAATTGACTGGATTAATACATTAGAAGTAAATATCAGACAATATAATCAGGACACAGAGGCGCGCAGGTGAACCGGAGCGCGTCTCATAATATGAACCGAAACACCGCGATGCTTGCCTCACACAGGCCTGAGAACTAAGCTACAGAAAGCTTTAAATATCTACTTTTAAACAAAACAATTAAAAACTAAAATAAATTGGCAACTCTCTGCGTATGTAGGCTAATTCGAAGTATGCGTTTCTCTATGCGCGTTCACTGCGAAGATGGCGAGTAAGCATCATCAACTTTATCTTTGTTGCTGACACTGAGACCCCGTTTACACCTGGTATTAAAATGCGATCTGTATCCAGATAAGTTATCCGGATAATAAGTACTGATTCCATTTACACCTGGCCACATAAATGTGTTTTTGCAAAACGGATATAAATCCGATCTTCACCTCCTGCGTTCAGGGGCGTGGTAGTGGGGGGAAAAGTGGACCTGACTACCCAGGGCCCCGTCTAGGGAGAGGGCCCTTTGAAATACCAATTTTTAAAAAAAATTTTTTTTAAACCTAATTAGAATTAATTGGGCCCTCCAATTGATGTCATTAATAATAATTTAAAAAAAAATATTGACCAAAATGAACTCAGTGCCAGACACTCTGGACCCCCTTCCAAATGGTTTAGTCCGCAACGCGTCGACCGCCCATAGACGCAGCGGGCGGCAAACAAGTAATAGCGCAGTGAGTCTAGAGCCTGTAACGGGAGCCTGATCTGATCATGCTGTGCAAAAAGCCCAAATCGGGCTTTAAAAAAAAGAAAGAGAGGAAAGAAAAAGATGGGAGGCAGAATGCGGGGAAGCAGCTGATGACTGCTTTCTTCCCAAAAGGTGAACTGAGTTTGCTATATGCACCTAACGTTACATCCAATTAAAGTTAACGTAACTTAGTCAACTCCAGACAGCTGCTGCTAATGCAGGGTTCCAGACTGCGACCAAATTGGTCTCATATGCGACCATTTTTTTGAGAATTTGATTGTGCGAGTTAAAATTGTATGTGATGTGGTCGCGTCGCATACGAGTGGACGCTCGCGCAAAAGAACACCGACCGTTGTATCAGCTGCTGCAGACTGCAGTCCGTAACTTATGTTCAAAACGAACGAGTAGGCTACATCATGAATCCATTTTCCAAACCGTGTTTTTGACTTATCCTGAATCACTACGCCTGTTATAAGTGTTTATATTCGGACTATTTTATTATCCCGGATTCCCGGGGTTGACTCGGATGCGAAGTTGCCCAGTGACTGCGTGACTCGCCATAGACATTATGGAGAGAAGTAGCTCCGGCAACAGTGTTCTTCCGCAAGACACATAGACGTCACGCGCGCATTGCACACTGATGGTGGAACACGCCAATTACGAATTCATGAATAAAAATATAAAAATTAAAATGTCTCAGGAAACAAATTATATGCAGGAGGTAAGGAGTGTGAGATTTCTGATTTTTGAACTAACTTATAAAATTTGATAACGAAAAATCTGTTTTAGCTTGTTGTAATACTCTAATCTTTTAAAATGTAATGTACATTTGAATGTTTAATGATTTTTAAAAGATAGAAATATGATGCTAATAGAAAAATGACAGACAGAAGATTATGATTCAAATGTAAATAGATAGATTGAATGTAATTCAAATGTAAAATTCTTAAAATTACAGATTAAAATTACTGTCCAAAATCCATGAAAATCCTGAAATTTGGCAATGATAATTAATATATTACAGGTATTTATGGTAAGCCTTTGCTGGCTTTGGTCCATTAAAACCACTATTCATCGGCATGCATTGATTAATCCCATGGCATGTAGCAAAAAAAATAAAAAATAACCGCGACGAAATCAAATGCTGATGCGACCAACTGAGAAAGTTGGTAGCATCAGTTTAACCTGGTTTCTGAGGGTACAGTTGTCTCTCGTGTTCTTGTGTTCTCCTATTTAAAAATAAATGTTTTTCATTTAAAACTTGCATCAGTATCATGGATCAAAATGTTAGTACACAAAACCGATGTAGCCTAAGGTTTAAAGGTATTTGAGCACAAGTAGGCCAAATGCATCAATTCAGGTGGTGAATGAAAGAACCAGTCATTACTATAATCTGATTTTATTATTTAAACACTGTTTATATTTATTTATATTCAAATAATAAAAAAAAATACATTTCATTCAAAATTGAATTTTCACTTTGCTAACCCGCATCGTAAAATGACATGTGTAGGGGGCCCATTGACATTGAGAGTGTACAGGGCCCAGAATTTGGTGCTACGCCCCTGCCTGCGTTATATGCAGATTTAGCCTATTGGATTGCACGCCACCAAAAGCAACAGATCTGAGCGGCATTTTATTGATCATCAGCTAATTTCCAAATCAGAGACATCAATAAGAGAGAGTGGCAACAGGCCTGGTAAGATAATTTCGTTTCTTTACTTGAAGATGTGTTAACTGCGTCTGTGACTTACTTTTCGATGTTTGCACGTTGAATAGACGCTCAGCTGCTCATCTGCGGTGATGCGTGTCGCGTGTCGCATCTGACTAGGCTATAACATGACATATAGCCTATATAACACGCTCTCACTCGTTTATTTTTTAGCATTTTTGCGAGGAGTAAAATATACATATGTGGTTTCAACAACCAGATTGCGTTTACACCTAGTAAAGATCCGGACACAATGCGAGCCAGACTACCTCCAGATGTGGTCAGGCAGATTCGATCACGATCCGATCACAACGCGTTTACACCTTGCATTAACATGCGTTTTTTATTATCCGGATAACTTATCTGGATACAGATCGCATTTTAATACCAGGTGTAAACGGGGTCTGACAGAAAACACTAGTTTATTAATAAACAATTCAAATGTTTCATCCATCATTACTTTTGCCGGTTCTTTGTGGCAAGCTTTATGCATACGTTGAGATGCGGAATATGCAATTAAAAACGCTCATATGGTTTCTCTCCCATTTAATTAAATCAATATATGTGATTACTGATAATACAAATGGCTTAAATGATCTACTACTAGTCGACTAGAAAACTAGGACTCATTTTGAGGAATGAATGAACATAATAAACCTCTGTTCAGAGTGCCGCCGTGCTGGATTGTGTAGAGCGCTCAATGAATTTGAGGATTTATCGTGTTTAGGCTAAAAACAGGGCTGGCGCTTATCGTGGTTTGGAAAGAAACTGTATCTTGCAGTACATTTTAAACAAGGAAATATAGCGATTCGGCATGAAACGTTGATAGAGCAGTGAAAGGGTTCTGTCCGCAGCAGAATGACACGACAAACTCATTTTTTTTAAAAATGTCGTTTAACGCGTTTTGGAAAAGAGCTCTTCATATCCTCCATATTTTTTATTCAAAAAGACAAGTTGATCTACAGTACATGTTCAGGTGAGAGATGAGTTCGAAAGGCTTGCTGGCTGCCTATTCATTTTGTTCTAATGTAAAAATGTTTCTGCATTCTCTTGAGTATAACGTCCCAACGCACAAAACAAACAAAGAAAGGATTGCCTCTTGATTAAAGACAGCGTGTTGAAGCCAGTCACTATTAGCGTTGCCAACTCCAGAAAAGAAAAATACTGGACAATCATGTTTATTTAAGGGATACAATATATTTGTATTAATTTACTGAATCAAAAAGTAAATGTCGTTTCAGGTTTAAAAGTGTGTTTAAATTGTGTTTAAAAGTTTCTCAGACAAACCTATTTGTTTTGCTTAACTTATTTATGTACAATTTAATTCTTAAATAAATGTTAATTTATGGTAATTAAAAAAGTCACATTAAACAGTTTTTAAAATAGTTTAAAATCTGAAATAGAAAGCTTTTGTAACATTTATACACTGCATTTGAAAGAAATTAAAGAAAGTAATAGCCTATTTTTATTTAGCAAGGACGCATTCAATTAATTTAAAAGTGACAATAAAGACTGTTGCATAGATAGATGTTACAAAAGCTTTTTTATTTCAGATAAGTCTCCTTTGAACTTTCTATTCATCAAAGAATCCGGCCTTTAAAAAAACCATTAATAACCAGAATTTTTTTTTTTTTTGAGCAGCAAATCACATCAGCATATTATTCCCTCAGGTCAACATGACATCATGACTTTTGCGTAAACATATACGCCACTTTCGAGTCAGGTGGCGTGTTATCTCCACGCATTTTGAGCTATCCGCGTGTATGCGTATATGTCTACGCCATTAACGTCCGCATCATTCCGCGTGTCTGAACACGCAGTCAAATCTCCAGTCATAAATGCCATTAACCCCAGTGACGGTTAAGTTTAGGGATGGGGTTGAGGTAAGTCATATCTTTTTTTTACCTAGGATGGTAAGGGAACAGTCATAAATGCCATTAACCCCAGTGACGGTTAGGTTTAGGGACGGGGTTGAGGTAAGTCATATATTTATATAACGTTAAGTCAACGGCGTTCATAAACACGCTGAAAGGCGATTATGCGTCTTCATAGCACGCCAAAAATGGAAATACGAATTGGCGTGTCATAAACACGCTACTTCATGAGATCAGGTATATTTCATGTTTCCTTGTGTGGCTGGATGTTGGACTCATGAACAATTATGTTTTTATTGTTATTAAAAAACTGATTTGCCGAAATCAAAACCCAGACAGTGAAAGGGATTTGCCGTTAACACGAGTCCGGATCGAACTGGGAGAAACCAGAGCAGAGGATTCTGTTTGCAAATCAAACAATGATTTGTCCCAAAAGAATGATTAATTCTCAATTTAAAGTTTGTTATTCGTATGGTATGATGCGCATGAGGGTGGGCTGTGATTGGATGATAACTGGTGCCTTGTTGCTATAAAAAATATTAAATAACTCGTTTCATGAAATACGATTTTGGTTGGATGTCGACCAATAGTGGATTTTACAGATACCGATATTTAGGTTTCACCATGAATGCTGAAAACCGATATTCAACCGATATTTTTAAAAATGGATACTGGATTAAAACCAAACATAACACTCCAAGTAAAACAGTGCTGAACTGAAAAGTGCTAAATTAAATAAATATATAAAAATGAATATATTAAAATGAGAACTTCTACCAAACGAATAATTTAAACATTAAAATATTACAGGTCAAATATGTTTTTTAGCTATAAACATTTGTAAATTTCATAGGCAACACTTTGCAAGTTTGTTTATTACAAGTATGTAATATAGCTTTCATGAACTAGCATGATGCAATATACAATACAGTTTTACGGCATGCATTATTATTTGAACAATACAATTGTACCTTGATCGTTCATGTTATTTTATATTACATTAACTAAGGTAATAACAGATCAAATTAAAACAAAAAAAAACTCATTTTAAAGTGTATTACTAAATTACAGTATTACAGTGAATAATACTTCTACAACACTTGTTAACCTTAGTTAATGCTAAAAATTGAATCTTATTGTTAAGTGTTACCATTTCATTTAAATCCAAAGAGTCGTGCTTAAAGATGGCCATATTTAAATAACTGCAAAGGCCATAGCATTAAACGAGCATTGCAGAAGTTCTGAAATTTCTTATCGTTACTGACTAGCCTGAATGCCAGCCCAAACCCCACCCACGACATTTTTTGGTCGGGAAGTTCGATCTGGACTCGATCCATTGAGGAGTAATTATGATCAGTCAAAAAATGTTCGGTCCAATCAAATTTCCAGGGTGGGCTTTATACAATGATGGACAGATGATCTGCATTTACGTAATCAAAGAGCGCTTGGGTTGAACTGGTTTCCCTCAAAGATGACTGCAGCTGGACAATTGAGATGTATAGATTCTGCTATCGCGTCTGTTTTAGAAGGAAAGTCGACAGTACATTCATGTTAAAAGACGAACAGAGAACTTCGATAAAGTCATTTGTCGATTGGAAAGATGTTTGCTGTCCTTCCTACAGGATTCGGAAAAAGTTTAATTTATCAGCTGGTTCTGATGGTCTGTAAGAAGCTGGGATGCAATGAAAACCCAGTTGTCATTGTGGTTTCTCCTTTGGTCGCACTCATGGAAGACCAAGTAAAAGGAACCGAAATGGGCATCACGGCGATGCAACTCATGTCAAAGCCATCGCTGCATCAAACAATGATGACACTTTGTTACTATACTACTCACACACCATACCCATTCTGATAGTCACTGTACCCTTTACAAGTGGTTATTTGTTAAAATAAAGAATGACATCACATTTTGTGAATTTTCATGCAAATTTGGACCTGACTCCATACACATTTGAGCCTACAGACTGATAGAGGCAACCGTGGTGGACAGTCAAGGTGTCATTCTTTACATTATGGTTGGCTCATAAATGTACAAATGAAGACTCTATCTTAAAGATTTTTTTAATGTAAAACCTACATATAGCCCCTTTAAAATTACAAAAATATAGACCCAAATTACAAACCCAATTCCATAAAAGTTGGGACACTGTACAAATTGTGAATAAAAACAGAATGCAATGATGTGGAAGTTTCAAATTTCAATATTATATTTAGAATACAACATAGATGACATATCAAATGTTGAAAGTGAGACATTTTGAATTGCCATGCCAAATATTGGCTCCTTTTGGATTTCATGAGAGCTACAAATTCCAAAAAAGTTGGGACAGGTAGCAATAAGAGGCCAGAAAAGTTAAATGTACATGCGTATAAGGAACAGCTGGAGGACCAATTTGCAACTTATTAGGTCAATTGGCAACATGATTGGATATAAAAAGAGCCTCTCAGAGTGGCAGTGTCTCTCAGAAGTCAAGATGGGCAGAGGATCACCAATTCCCCCAATGCTGAGGCAAAAAATAGTGGAGCAATATCAGAAAGGAGTTTCTCAGAGAAAAATTGCAAAGAGTTTGAAGTTATCATCATCAACAGTGCATAATATCATCCAAAGATTCAGAGAATCTGGAACAATCTCTGTGCATAAGGGTCAAGGCCGGAAAACCATACTGAATGCCCGTGATCTTCGGGCCCTTAGACGGCACTGCATCACACACAGGAATGCTACTGTAATGGATATCGCAACATGAGCTCAAGAATACTTCCAGAAAACATTGTCAGTGAACACAATCCACCGTGCCATTCACCGTTGCAGGCTAAAGCTCTATAGGTCAAAAAAGAAGCCATATCTAAACGGGAACCAGAAGCGCAGGCGTTTTCTCAGGGCCAGGGCTCATTTACAGTGGACTCTAGCAAAGTGGAAAACTGTTCTGTGGTCAGACAAATCAAAATTTGAAGTTCTTTTTGGAAAACTGGGACACCATGTCATCCGGACTAAAGAGGACAAGGACAACCCAAGTTGTTATCAGCGCTCAGTTCAGAAGCCTGCATCTCTGATGGTATGGGGTTGCATGAGTGCGTGTGGCATGGGCAGCTTACACATCTGGAAAGGCACCATCAATGCTGAAAGGTATATCCAAGTTCTAGAACAACATATGCTCCCATCCAGACATCATCTCTTTCAGGGAAGACCTTGTATTTTCCAACAAGACAATGCCAAACCACATACTGCATCAATTACAACATCATGGCTGCGTAGAAGAAGGATCCGGGTACTGAAATGGCCAGCCTGCAGTCCAGATCTTTCACCCATAGAAAACATTTGCCGCATCATAAAGAGGAAGAAAGAAGAAGACCTAAGACAGTTGAGCAGCTAGAAGCCTTTATTAGACAAGAATGGGACAACATTCCTATTCCTAAACTTGAGCAACTTGTCTCCTCAGTCCCCAGACGTTTGCAGACTGTTATTAAAAGAAGAGGGGATGCCACACAGTGGTAAAAATGGCCTTGTCCCAACTTTTTTGAGATGTGTTGATGCCATGAAATTTAAAATCAACTTATTTTTCCCTTAAAATAATGCATTTTCTCAGTTTAAACATTTGATATGTCATCTATGTTGTATTCTAAATATAATATTGAAATTTGAAACTTCCACATCATTGCATTCTGTTTTTATTCACAATTTGTACAGTGTCCCAACTTTTATGGAATTGGGTTTGTACATGTATAGTCTCACTTTATTTGCTTCTCTTTTAGAACACTTGATGATTATTTAATCAAAATAACAATATTGAAGTGATAAAAAAATAACAAATTGAATGCGTTTATGATTTATGTTTCTGTCGGCTGAATGAACATGTTGAGAAAGCAATCACGTCACTAGTTTTAAATATGCAACTTCACCGGCTAATGAATGCATAAGTGACCAGCCGGATATAAACTAATGGAAATAGATGGTAACAATTGGGACATAAAACATTTGGGTCATGTCTGCGTGTGTTTTTGTCACATAGCCTAGCTTTAATCGCTTGCGGTAGCCGTTAATGTTATTCCTCTCAGACTTGACAACAAACATACTGCTGTTATTTCTCTGCTAATGCAGCATCTAGTCAATAAATTAATTACTTTATAATGATATGGCAATATGTGCTTTAGTGTTCGTATTCATACCGTTTCACTGTCTGTGTTTTAAATGGGCATCTGAAGTATCAGCGCTCTCTGTGCTACGTGTTCTCTCCATGCTGTGCGCTGCCTTACGTGTTAACGTAAACAGCTCAGCCAGTGATGGTTTGTTATTTGTCCTCTAGAGGCCTCTCTCGCTCTGTATAATACCAGGCAGTCTCTTCAGCACTCTCGTGGTGTGTAATGACCGCGCGCCGCGCACTTCTCAGCCACTCCAGCAACGGACGCAATACGGAAAAACTATTGGTGTGGATTTTTGCAGATAACGATAGTTCCACCAATCAACTATCGGTACCGATATATCGGCAAAACCAGTGAATTGGTCGACGTCTAATTTTGGTCATCCCAACCTGTTCAGAATTGTGAAAGTTTAGGAAATGTTAACATGATTGATATTGATATAATTATGTCAATGTTGCAAATACCTTTGTAAGGATGTTCACACTGGCATGTAATTATTATTATTTTATTTAATAAAGGGGATGAAATGGTCAAAAAGCAGGAACGGAGTTGTTTTAAAATTAATGTATAAAACAATTAATTTAAGTTCAGTCATATTTTTCAACTACTTATACTGTTTTAGTTTTTTTCCCCGTGGGATCGCTTCAGTTTCGGTATCGAGGTACTTAAGTCTGGTATCGTATCGAAGTCATACTTTTGGCATTGTCACACCACTAATTTGTAGACGTGGTTTAAATGTATTATTTACTTATTATCAATATGAAGAATAAACTAATTTAATGTAATATTTTTTTTTATTTTCAAATAGTTAAATAAAATGGTAAAATAGTTCCAATTGGTTTTTGCTATTGTACCGAGAACTGTGATTTTTTTATTTATTTATTTATTTATTTATTTTTATTAGTTTACTTATTTTTAAACTTTTTTTTAATTTGTTGTTAGTCTGTTACAGTAGTTTTCCATTAACTGACACAGGAGCCAAGAGTGGTCCTCCTCCCTTGTAAAGATGACGTTATGCAGCTCATCACAGATGTAATGATGAAAAGAATTACTCAACACAGCTCCCTATGATTCAGCATTGATAGCAGGTGTGTAATGTTTGTATATCACCCTCCTAAAAGAAGTGGATGAATTTCTTGCTGTCCCACACAGTCTGAGTAGTCAAGCTGTTGCTTTACCCTCCATTGTTCATGATACAGTTACAGACTCCTGTATTCACTCAGTGTTTATTTAAGAGCCTGAAGTTAATTTTTCAGATGCATGAGCAACCTGTCAACCAATCGTTTGGTGCCTATCAATAGTTTCAAGCACTGTGTCTAACTTATGAGTTAAGCGGTTGTTCATGCTTGCTTATGATTCATAAGGTTTGTGCTTGTTCATGCTATGGTTGTGTGCTTGTCAATTGTGACCTCATGGACCAAATTAAAAAAACAGTGACTTTCTATAGGCGAATCCTTTTTGTTGTAATGTAAGAGTGCCCACTACAAAGCAAAGTAAAAAACCTTTAAATAATTTAGTTTAAAACTCCTATTTTGAAAGCTTTTGTAACATTTTGATGAACTTTTACAGTATAATACATTTTAAATAAAAAATATTAAATACAAATAAAATGTATTATAATACATTTTACATAAACAATATTAAATACAAATAAAATGTATTATACTGTAAAAGTTCATCAAAATGGTACAAAAGCTGTAAAAGTTCATCAAAAGGGTACAGAAGTTTATAGTTTCAAACAAAAACAAATGATCATTGTGCCAGTGACCACGCAGCATCCGTTTTTCCCATCATCCTTTGGTGTTACATTATGTGATTCATGCAAATGCTTCTAAACCATTCAAGCGTGATAAGACAAAATAGAATGCAGTGCAGTCCGTAAATTTCTGTCTGTGTGTCACACACTCACACTTGAGCGCACAGAAAGCCATTTCAGACATTGCTTGAACGAACAAAAACACAAAATTACAGTGGTGGAAAGAGTACTGAAAAAACATACTCAAGTAAAAGTACCATTACATTCCAAAAAATGTAGTGTGAGTAGAGTAAAAAGTACTTGTCCAAAAAACTACTTGAGTAAAAGTAAAAAAGTAGCTTATTTAAAAGTACTCAAGAGTAGTGAGTAGTGAGTACTGAGGTGCGGATTCTAACCCTTATAATAAACACTGTGCACTACATTTTATACGTTTAAAAATGCATACTGGAATTCACATTATACTTTGTTCTTTGTAAGAAAGATTGAAGAATATCTATCATCCATCTTTTTAAAATGCATCAAATCAGTACACTCATCACCATTTAAATCATATTATTTGGGGGAAAAGCATTTAAAATTAGGCGAAAAGCCACTGGGCCTGAGCATGCTATTGTTGCACATAAAATATCAATATTCATAACTGTGCAAATAATTCAAAAACCTTTAGAAACTCATGATAGTTCAGCATCACACACCAAGAGATGGGTTAAATAAAATAAAAAAAATACCCATTTCTCTCCAAAACGGTACCAATGTTAGAAATGAGAATCACTAATATTATCATACTACCTCAACTAATGCACTGAAAAAGGCTAAGATAGTGAGCTAAAACTAATTACACACTTTAATTCCATGCTATTAAATATGTTACAATTTAAACGTAAATGCATTGTTCTAGAAGGGTGGCATCATCCCTTACATTTTACACGGCTACATTTACTCACAGTGTAATGCTGATAATATAATTTGAAAGGACAATTGTGCATTAAATAGGGAAGTTATATCCAGGAAACTTTTACAAAAGAAACAAACACACTTTGTCTCTGAAGTCTCGGCGAAGCCGTTTTATCAGCAGCATCCACACAAAAAAAAGTTCAGCATGGAAAATGTGTTTGCGCAAGTGCACTTGCCAAATGAAGACGGATCGCATAATGGATCAATCAAAAAACGCTGTTTATTAACGAGCTGTGCTAATTTCTTATTAAGTAATGCATTTCAAGTTAACGACATGGTGCACTGATTCTGAATCTGGCGTCATGGCGAGCGCGAGATGCGGCAGTGCACAGATCGTGACGCGTGTCTCTCCTGTGATTGTGAAGTAAATGGGAGCGGGAATTCACCGCATTATGAACTCGTCTCGCAATTCCCCCAACCTCAGACCAAATGTTAGGCCATGTAGACAGGCCAGCAAATATAAATATCATATTAAGCAGAAATGTGAAATGTACCTTAGCATATTAGAGGAAGACGCTGATATCTGGATTGAATTGATGCGTGATGAATGCACTTCCACCGCAGTCACGAGTAACAGCAGGAATAGGCGGTAAGTTTTCTATGCTTAATTTGAATTGATGACAGTCACGAGACCGATTACTCGATCCAATCACGTTGATGGATAAAAATAAAATTTAAAAAAGCATGTAACGAGTAACGGCCACAAACAGAAGGAAAATAGCGGAGAAAAAGTACCGATACATCACTTAAAATGTACTCAAGTAAAAGTAAAATTACACAATTTTAAACTTACTCAAAAAAGTACAATTTCTGAAAAAAACTACTTAATTACAGTAACGTGAGTATTTGTAATTCGTTACTTTACACCCCTGCAAAATTATACCAAAATGTCTGTTTTGTGGAGTATCCTTACAGCACAGTCTTAAATGAGCTAAATGCAAAGTTGTAGCAGGTCTTAAAGAGCACCTATCATGGATTTTTGAAAATGGCTGTTCTGTAGTGTGGAATATAGCTCTAAGGGAATGAAAACATCCTGCAAAGATTTATACCTGAAAGTGCACCGTATATAAAGTTATTGTCTTTCAAAAGTGAGAGTTGACTCAGAGTCTATGAAATGAATTGTTTTTGAAACGAGTCATTAGCTGTTTCGTCGTGACGTAGATACAAAACATTAGCTCATTGGCCGCTCCCAACAACTGTTTGTGCAGACGGAACTTGAAGTCTAGAACACATTCAAATACTTCAGCAGAATAGCAACATGTCGAGAAGACGGTTTGTTCTACATTGCAAAGACAGTTCAGCCACTTGTTTTCATTGTCCAGGGACGAGCATGTGAAGAATCATTGGTTAGAGTTCATATTTGCAACGATACCACAACAGTATAGCCCGAACCTTGTGTCCTCATCATTTTAATGACGAATCATTCAAAAACATAAATGAATTCAAATGTGGATACATAAGCCGGTTGTTCCCGAAGGAGGGCTCAGTATCCAGTGTATATGGATCAGGTTCGTCCTCCTTCGAATCACAATCTGTAAGTAATATTGATAATGTTTGCTGTTATGTTTTCTGTAACACGCACAATATAGTTATATTGTGTGTTGAGTACACTCAACGCAGCTTTTAAGTGGGGTAAAGTTAGTTTCGTTTTTGATATTCACCAGATATTCACTGAAAAAAAGGCAATTACCTCCTAAATGACTTAGCCAAATATGACTTCGCTCTACATAATAAGCACTGTCCCTCAAAAGCCGCCGCAATGTGAATTTCGCCGGAAAGCTATTTATTTATGTTCTCCCAACTTCGTAAAGTGCAAGGTGCTCACAGGTGAGGTAGCAGGAAAAAATTACAAAAAAAAAACAAATAAAAAAAAATAAAGTCAATATACCAAAAAAACAGCCTTGCATCAGGCCTACTACTTCAATCACAGCAGTCAGTTGATACAGCATTCACTACCAACAGTCTTTACCCTCCTGATCACTTCTTTCTGTGAGAATTTATACCCCTAGGGGCAACCATTTCTCACCAATAATCACATGGGGAAGTAATAAAGATCATGAACAGCTAATAAATATCAATTAAAAATATGTGATCAAGTAACTTCATTTTCTTCACCACACAAAGTTAAATAACAGCACAACTTCACTAAATTTCAACAATAATCAAAAGAAGTTCACATTAACATCCCAATTCCCCTTCCCTTAACACCATACTTGGTATCTCCCACTTCCCATAATGCAACACAGCACAGGTATAAAAAACATAAGAAAAGTCCATTCCAGTCTTTTACCCAATTCAAGATGGCCACCACCCTGTATGCTGCTCCAGGTGACAATCAACAGTCTGCAACAAACGTTAAATGTCCTCAGGGTTAGTGCTCAGGTGGCCAGTCTGAGACACAACAGCACAGTTGTGAATACATTTGTGTGGACAATCCATCTCTCATGTTGCTGGTACACTAAGGTAAATAAAGAATCTTTAAAAACCAAGTATGTGTTCATGTGTTTTGTGGAAGAGCTAACCAGGGGTCACAAAGAGCTGAGGGTAGCTCTGTGACACTTCTCCCTCCTTCTGCAGACGACCCCTGTCGTCCCCAGTGTCAAAGCTCCTTCACGAACCCAGGTCGAAGAACCCACTTTAGCATTCACCTCCTCTGGGATTCGGGACAAAAAGTCAGCCACCTTGTTCCTAGCTCCCGGACAGTATTTCACAGTGAACTGGTAGGGCTGGAGAGAAAGAGACCATCTTGTAATCCGGGCATTCGAGTCTTTCATACGCTCCAGCCATTGCAGAGCTCGATGGTCGGTTTCTAACACAAAGGGTCTCCCCAACAGGTAGTATCGAAGGGAATCCGTGGCCCATTTAATGGCCAAGCACTCCTGTTCCACAGTCGAATAGCGCATTTCTCGAGGGAAAAGTTTTCGACTCAAGAATGCCACTGGCCTGCGATCTCCATCCACTTCCTGCAGTAACACCGCCCCCAGTCCGACTCCAGAGGCATCCGTCTGCAGGATGAATGGCTTCTGGAAATCTGGGCTAAGCAGAACAGAGTCCCCACATACTGCTTCTCGTAAGTCCCGGAACGCTCGCTCACCCTGCTCCGTCCAGACCACCTTGTTGGGCGCAGCGGATCTCTGTAAGCACAGAGGCCCTGGCAGAAAAGTTAGGTATAAACCTGCGATACCATCCCACCAAGCCCAGGAAGGATCTCACCTGTTTCTTAGTTGTGGGGGGTTGGTACCTTCGGATAGCCTCTATCTTCTCCTGCTGCGGCCGGATAACTCCTCCTCCAATCACAAATCCCAAGTAACTGATCTCTCTCTTGGCTATTATACACTTCTTAGGGTTAATGGTAAGACCGGCTGCCTTAATCCTCCCCAGGACTTGCTGCAGATGTTGACAGTGTTCTTCCCAGGTTTCACTAAAGATGACCACATCATCCAGATATGCCGCAGCAAACTCCCTGGTACCTTGCAGGGTTTGGTCCATTAAACGTTGGAAAGTTGCTGGCGCCCCCTGCAGGCCAAAGGGCATAACCCTGAAATGGAATAACCCAAAGGGGGTCTTAAAAGCGGTCAGTTGCTTGGCTCTGGCAGTTAAAGGGACCTGCCAGTACCCCTTGCATAAGTCCACAGTGGATAGGTATTTGGCTCTGCCCAGTCTTTCCACCAACTCATCAATTCTTGGCATGGGATAAGGGTCTACCTTGGACAGGCTGTTCAGCTGTCTGAAGTCAATGCAAAATCTAAGGGTTCCATCCTTTTTGGGGACTAGAACAATGGGGCTACACCACTCACTAAGCGATGGTTCAATCACACCCATGGAGAGCATAATATCTAGTTCATCCTTAAGCACTGTCACCAGGCGTTCAGGGATCCGGTAACTCTTCTGGCGGGCGGGCGTTGCCTCCTTAAGTATGACATCACGACGTACCAGGTTAGTACACCCAGGCTTCTCCTGAAACAGCCTGGGATCCACCAGCTGCTTTATCTGGTCTATTTGAGGTTGCTCTAGGTGGGATAAATCCACAGCTTGTTGGGCGAAACTGGTTGGAAAGTACTGCTCTGTTGGTTCATCTTCCTCCCCAACCACACGAACGAAAAGTTGCACAGCCTCGGTCTCCTTCCTGTGGTGGAATTCTTTCAACAAATTAACATGGAAGTTTTGCTTTTTCTTACCCCGTTCTGGCATGGAGATCTCGTAGGTGACTCTACCCGTTTTCCGCAAAACCTCGTAGGGTCCATGCCACTTAGCTAGCAACTTGTTCTCACTGGTGGGTAGCAGCAGCAGCACTTTTTGGCCAGGCTCAAAGGATCTCTCCCTTGCCCTCTTATCATACCAAACTTTCTGAGTTTGCTGAGCTCTTCTTATGTTCTCCTGCGCCAGTGATGTCATTTCTTCCAGACGTTCCCTCATTTGGACCACATACTGTACCACACTGCACATGCCATCCTTGGGTCCCTCCCACTTCTCCTTGAGCAGGTCCAACGGTCCTCTCACCTGCCGACCGTATAACAGTTCAAATGGGGAGAAACCCGTAGACGCTTGCGGGACCTCTCTGTAAGCAAACAACAGATAAGGTAACCATTGGTCCCAGTCCGACCCTGACTTGGAAACAAACTTGCGCAGCATGCTTTTGAGGGTTTGGTTAAACCGCTCAACCAAGCCGTCAGTCTGGGGGTGGTATGGTGTGGTCTTAATGGCCCTTATTCCCAACAAATACACCTGTTTCAACAGCAAGGACATAAAATTAGTACCCTGATCGGTCAAGATTTCGCAAGGAATCCCCACTCTGGAAAACAGCTGCACAAGACAGTTGGCTACTTGTCTAGCTTTGATGTTTCTAAGGAGAAAAGCTTCTGGGTATTTGGTGGAATAATCACAGATTACTAGAATATACCGATTTCCATTCCTAATTCTTTCCAAGGGCCCCACTATATCCATTCCCAGACGACTAAAGGGTGTGTCAATGACCGGCAATGGTAACAAATGTGCAGGGGCAACTTTCCTTCCTGATGTCATTTGACACTCTGTACAAGTACGAATATACTCTGTTATATCCGTATACATTTTAGGCCAACTAAACCGACTTGACACCCTTGCTAACGTCTTCTGCTTGCCTAAGTGTCCTGACCACGGAACAGAGTGCCCCAAAGACATAACCGTATGACGCATTGATTCAGGAACTACCAATGCTTCAACCTCCCCTTTCACCTGATAGAGTATACCTTTTTTCACAATGTACTCTTCATCCACCAAGCACAATCCAACCTTTTTCCTAACACCATCTACTACAGACACCTTCTGGAACCAGTCTTGCAAAGTGGGATCATTTTTCTGTACTTCAGCTATGTCCTCAGGGATTATCATATCAAGAGAGCATTCTGGCAAAGGTAGCTCCTCCACCTGCTCTTTCCCACTACCCTCAAATTTCCGCTTCCGCCTTTCCTTTTTCGAGGTACGTCTCTTCCCTACGGCTACCTCAATGTCAACACCAGCAAACGGCATCTCCTTGAAGTCGGCTATAGCACTCTGGGCTCGAGTTACCGCATAACAAGGCTGAACTTTGGGCATCAAATCGCAAAGAATGGGAAGATCTCGCCCTAGTACTACTTCATGCGGTAACTGGGACGCAACGGCCACATGCAACAAAAAAGTCTGGCCCTGCACTGTTAGGTAAATCTCTGCAATCGGATACTCCCTAACTTCTCCATGCACACAGCACACTTTAAGGGATTCTTGGGTAATATATTCATCTTCAGAAACCAAGCTGTCCTGCACTAATGTCTGACTGCTACCTGTATCCACTAAGGCCTTAGCCGATTGACCATTCACAAGTACCGGTATCAGTATGTCTGTGGGGCGGGTCTGTCCAGACTCATAGGCTAAAGTTTGGGGCTGGTAGGGGCGGGGAACATGACAGAAAGCAGAATGCTTAACCTTCCTGGATGGACAACAGGGTTTTGTATGTCCTACCTCCCCACAATAGTAACATCTAACTTCCTGCTTGTTAGTTTTATCCCCTTTCACCTGATTTCTAACAAAACCCCCTTTACCTTGGCCATGACCACCCTCACCCCCAGACTTACTTGGCCATTTTTGACTTCGACCTCCAAAGCTGTGCTGGGCCTCCTGGCGTGCGGCTAGGTATGTCTCTGCAAGTTTTGCTGCTTCTTCTGCTGTGGCTGGATCATGCTCCTTAATCCACACTGCCATGTCAGAGTTTATCATTCGCATAAATTGCTCCAAGATAATGAGTTCGGACAACTGCTGTATAGTACACCTCTCTGGCTTCACCCATTTTGAGAAAAGATCTTTCAATCGCACATAAAGCTCACGGGGGTTCTCGTCTGGCAGAATCTCTGAGGAGCGAAACCTTTGTCGGTAGATCTCCGCATTAATCTGGTATTTCATAAGTATCGCCTCCTTGACCTTCTCATAGTCCTCGGCATCATTTCCATCCATGGCTACATAGGCACCACGTGCTTTTCCTGTTAACAGAGGAACCAGTCTGATTGCCTAATTGGCCTGAGGCCATCTGCACGCAGTGGCCATCCTTTCAAAGGTTGTCAAGAACTGCTCGATGTCATCATCTCTTGTCAAGGGATGTAATCTTGGCTCGATGCTTCCTGATGACATACCTTCTCCGGTTGGTTCTGGACTTGTAACTGTAAGCGCAGCCTGACTTCCTCTGTGGTCCCCTCCAGCCTGGATCTGGATCACCTGATGTTGTATTTGCTGGAATTGGTGCTGCATATTTCGCCAACGCTGGTCTTGCTTCGCCATTACTTGCTCCATCCGATCATCCCGGGCGGCTTGGGACTGCAGGAGAACTTTAACCAGGCTGGCCAGTTCTGAGACACTTCCCTCCACCAGGCTTGCTGTGGCTTGTAACTCTGTCGAGCTGGGCGGCTCCTGATCCATTCCCAACTGCTCATCTGTGCCCGCACCTCGATCTTGTCTGGTCTTGAGTGGCATAATATAATCCGACTTCTGACACCACTTGTCACAAGGACATCCAAAGTTCTTCAAAATAACACATGGAGGACGTTAAATGCCATTTTCATATTTATTTATGTTCTCCCAACTTCGTAAAGTGCAAGGTGCTCACAGGTGAGGTAGCAGGAAAAAATTACAAAAAAAAAAAAATAAAAATAAAAAAAAATAAAGTCAATATACCAAAAAAACAGCCTTGCATCAGGCCTACTACTTCAATCACAGCAGTCAGTTGATACAGCATTCACTACCAACAGTCTTTACCCTCCTGATCACTTCTTTCTGTGAGAATTTATACCCCTAGGGGCAACCATTTCTCACCAATAATCACATGGGGAAGTAATAAAGATCATGAACAGCTAATAAATATCAATTAAAAATATGTGATCAAGTAACTTCATTTTCTTCACCACACAAAGTTAAATAACAGCACAACTTCACTAAATTTCAACAATAATCAAAAGAAGTTCACATTAACATCCCAATTCCCCTTCCCTTAACACCATACTTGGTATCTCCCACTTCCCATGATGCAACACAGCACAGGTATAAAAAACATAAGAAAAGTCCATTCCAGTCTTTTACCCAATTCAAGATGGCCACCACCCTGTATGCTGCTCCAGGTGACAATCAACAGTCTGCAACAAACGTTAAATGTCCTCAGGGTTAGTGCTCAGGTGGCCAGTCTGAGACACAACAGCACAGTTGTGAATACATTTGTGTGGACAATCCATCTCTCATGTTGCTGGTACACTAAGGTAAATAAAGAGTCTTTAAAAACCAAGTATGTGTTCATGTGTTTTGTGGAAGAGCTAACCAGGGGTCACAAAGAGCTGAGGGTAGCTCTGTGACAACTGTATACACTTGACAAGCTATAATCCATTAATGGTTATGGGCGTTCCGTTGCCGACAGTCTCTGCCTACTAGGGTTGGGTATCGTTTGAATTTGAACGATTCTGATTCCGATTCCGATTCCTTGTTTCGATTCCGGTTCCTAACGATTCTCGATTCCGATTCTTTTAAGAAGCAGGGTCAAAAAAGTTTAGCTAACCTTGCTAACCAATGGTCTTTCTGAAGGAAATACTCCTTCTGTCACAAATACTCCTTTTGTTACAAATTTAGCATTTTGCCAAGATTTCGTTATTTTTAGAAAAGTGAAGCCACACTTTGGACCGCCGACGTAAGCTACTCATGTTCGATTGGCGCGGTTATGCCAACACTTCCGGTAGACGCTTCTTCGTTTCTTCTTCCGCTCGGCGGACTGTGAATATCGAAACTAGGAATCGAAATTTTAACTTTTGAACGATTCCGGGAAAAACGAAAAGTTAGTCCCGGTTCCAATCGATACTCGATTCTCGATACCCAACCCTACTGCCTACGGTTTACCAATAACAACTGACTAGGTCATTTGACCAATCGCCGCAGATTCGCGTAACTCAAAGGAGGTGTTTGGGAAAATGAATCGTCGAACGAATCATTTGGGAGTCGTTGAGCAAATCAGGTAAAAATAAATGCGTATTATGAGACAAATAAAGTGTTTTTTATCCTTTCATTCACGTTAAACTGTTTTTGGGAACTCCTAAAACAAAAATAGGAACATTTCAAATGCTATGATAGGAGCTCTTTAAAGTAACAACATCCTAATAAACCCTTTGCTGTCTGTCATTAAGGATAATCATAGAACAAAAGAAAAAGATTGTCACTCACTCATGCTCTCTGAATGACTTGTGTAGCTTTAATAAGGATTTATCTATATTTAATTTAATTTACAATTTATGCAGTGAAGACTGTAAATTAACCTCATTCAATTTAAGTACATGTCATACCTGAAAATCTTAAAGCACTGTTTACAAGGTTACATGGTTACAGCACAAGGCTGCATTGGTCAAGTCAAGTCACCTTTTATTTATATAGCACTTTTTACAATGCAGATTGTATCAAAGCAGCTTCACAGTGATAACATAAAAATAATACAACAAAGTTTGTTTCTTGAAGAAAATTCGTCATCGTCCACCTGAAGTAAGACAGATCAACACTATTGTTGATTAATAAATGTCCCCAAACTAAGCAAGCCAAAAGCCCAAGGCTTCAGTGGCAAGGAACCAAAACTCTATAAGGTGACCGAATGGAGAAAAAAATCTTGGGAAAAACCAGGCTCAGTCGGGGCCAGTTCTCCTCTGGCCAATGAACGAACAGTGTATGATTATGATTTAGGCAACTTTACAGGTCAGAGGTCAGATTGGAACAGAACATTCATAATATTTATACAGTTCTATCTGGTTGGAGGTCGAAGTCACGCCGGTATGGAGACGGGTTTGTTGAAGTGTCCATGAGGCCTTCACAGGGCTGATGAGGCTGGCACTTCAGGGATGTCTTGTGGTCGTGTCCAGGCACATGTTCATCGTCTGATCTGGATAAGGCTTGGATTCGGCTGATTACAGTAAACCTCAGAATAAATGGAAAGACTAACATTAAGCGTAGATGCCGTTCTTCTTATGTTATAACGAGTGCATCGGGTGTTGTAGGAAGTGTCCCCAGCTGACCTTTGATGTGATTGACCATGAAATTTAGATTTTTAAACTTATTAGTTATGGTTTTAGTTTCTCAGCAATCAAGTGGTTTAAGAGCTATTTGAGCTATCACTCGGATTCCTACATTTCTTTATGATAAAATAATTTATTGTTCTGATATACATTCACATTACACAATAAGGGTAAATAGCCGACAGATTTCTTTACCCCTACCTAAATCTGACCATATGAAGAGGACTGTGTTTTATAGGTCAATTGTATTTTGGAACAATCTTTCAGTTGGGGTTCGTGAAATCAAGGGAAAGACTGGCTTGAAAAAAAAGACTTAGACTGTATTTGTTTTCACTATTATAATATTGTTTGGATTTGTTGAGTGAGGTTGTATTATGTATTATGTGTTAATGTTGTTATTTTTTATTTTTTTACTTTAATTAGTACTTTTTGTATTGTTACTTTTGCTTGTTTTTTTTATTATTCTAATCTATACGTGTGTACTGTATTTTATATATGAAATATTTGTGAGTAATTGTGATTGTAATTATTGCCTTTTGATAATTGTTTGGACCCCAGGAAGACTAGCTGTCGTCTAGGCGTCAGCTAATGGGGATCCTTTTAAATAAACAAATAAACCTATTCTATGCAGCCTAATAATCATTTAATAAAATTTTTGATATTCTAGGTATTATCAACTAGCCAGAATTTTGAGATCGCAATAGACGTGAAGGACTACAATGCGTTAAGAGCTCCCTTACACATCACTTCTATAATTCAATGTTAAGGCCTGTTCACACCGGGTCGAATTTCGCAAATTTTTCGAATTTTTGATATTAGCCGACGTTTTACGCCTCGTCACTAAACAAAGGGCGCTAATGGGAGTGTTCACACCGACGCGTAAAACTCCACACGTAAAAGCATCATTAAAAAAA
This sequence comes from Pimephales promelas, assembly GCF_016745375.1. The sequence goes on along the minus strand of NW_024121177.1, from coordinate 191,203 downwards.
AAAAAAGCCTCTGGTTCATTTTTTTAGTTTGACGCGCCACGTCAAAAACTATCCGACCAATGATATTGCCGCTTTTGCTCACGTGTTTGGAGCTTCTGAAGTTACAGTAAAACACAACTTGGGGCTCTCAAACACAAAACGGTCTTGCCGAGCACACATATGCAACGGCGAAGAAGATATACGCGTCGCCGCCTATACAGCCAGGAAGAAATTACTGTCTGTGGGAAGAAATAAGGCGAGGAGATGCAAGGCAAGATGGATGTAGAGCTGCTGTTCTCATTGGTGCTAGAACATAAAGAACAATATGACAAACGCGACAGGGACTACAAACATCTTGATAATAGAGAACTGATATGGAGTGGTATTGCAGAGCAAATTGGCGGCATCTAATGTCAGGGAATGAATTTGCATGTTCACTCGGCTCGTCGTCAGTGAAAATCGCTTGGGTGTGAACACAAAAACTCGTTGAAAAATGCTGACGAATAATGCGCTGACGAATGATATTCGTCCCGGTGTGTACGGGCTTTTAGGCTGCATAGATTAAATCAGTCGGAACCGAGAACACTTCCCATAAATCCTGATGTACTCGTTACATCATAAGATGAATGGCGTCTATGCTAATTCTAGTCTCAATGTTTCTCAAGCGCGGTTGGCAACACTCGCTTATGTGTTTTGGGGGCGTGGTTCAATAAGGATCCCAGACGGGAGGGGGTGGGAGTGAATGAAATAATCAGCTGTTTATTGCAGCACTAAGAGGACTACAGACACTCGATTTGTATACTTTCTTTTTCAGAGTACTTACATTTTAATTATGTATTGGTATATATAGACAGTTAAACAAATTTCGGAAAAAGGTTTGTTTTTTTTTAGAAAATTTCTACCTACCCCACCTTTAAGCAAATTTGTCATAGCAGCACTGTTTTGTTGTCGTGTTTTTCATTAAGAATATAGGCTAATTAACTCCTCATTCAAACAATCCGCACCGAATTGGCGCTAGTTTCATAGTAAAACTAATATGCGAAAGTGAAACTATAATTTATTTATTTTATTTCTGATAGATAATTGTTGGTGTAGAAAGCAAACAAAGTGTTTCTACATAGATTTAAAGGTCTTGCAAAGAAAAAGAAAGAAGAGAAAACCACTGTTTGCATGAATACCCTGTTTATGGTGACATGGCTATTTACTGTTATGGAGAGCTTAAATCTCTCTATGGTACAGTGAATGACTGCTGTTATTGTGGCACAGTGAGTGCAGAGCGCCATGGCACTGTTCCATCACTGTGGTGCCATGATGTCAGTGGCACTCAGTGCTTTGAAATGTGCACAAGCACGCAATGTCTGTGTGTTGTCATTTTCTCTAAAAGTTGTGCTCTGTCATTATTTGGAATCAACAGTGTTCGCCTACTACAGTAATGAGATGATTAGTGATAGTTGGGTAAAGCAGTTTCCACCCACAACGCCCCTAACACAGCCCTTTCCCTGAACTCTAATTACATAATGTTTGTCTTTCGGCTGAAAAAGTCAGTCATCTTCTGTCAGTCCCCACAACAAGTTACCCAGGACTGCAGAGGAAATGGTCCTCTGTGTTTGTCTGTGTGTGGACAACAGTGTTCTTTGTGTGCAGGAGGGTAGAATGGGCTGATGTGTCTGACGCTGAACTGCCTGTTGCTCGCTGTAGGTGGAGGTTTGGTGGCCATGTGAATCAGAATGATTCAGGTCAAGGCGCCTGGTGGCATTCCTAAGCTTCCCACTGACTGGTGACTCGGCACAGACTCCGCCCATCGACGACTGTCAAGTCAAGTCATCCTCATTTATATAGCGCTTTTAACAATATAGATTGTTTCAAAGCAGCTTTAGAGGATGATTGGAAATTAAAGTAACAGAGATTGTTTTGACTTTACAGCAGCAGAATAAAGTTATTGTCCAGCTAAAATTAGTTTTCAGCTAAAGTTAGCTAACACAAGAAAACCCTCCTGCCTGCTCATCTGCACAGTGCCTGGTGGCTCAAGAACACAAACCTTAAAACGGGTTCCAAGGTGCAAGTGTTGAAAATTTTTGAAAAACGTTGTAATCCTCGTGTAAACTTAAACCGCAAACCTGTGAAAAAGCTGACAGTGTGCATATGCATATAATTTGTTCAATCTATAGTTATGCAGGTTTGAATATATGTGCGGCGGCGTGTAATCTTTCTTTAAAGATTGACCTCACCAAATTACTTGTCACTATTAAGGGCGTCATGATTTCAATTTTAAATCGAAATCAATCGAAATATACAATCTCGAACTTCAAATTAAAATCGCCGATGCTGCCACGCCCCCATGTCACGTCTGTTCGGCTTGCCAAGCGGGAAAAACACGCATGTTGAAGTGCTGCGTGTCTATGGTCAACCTTCTCTAACTTAGCTACAGCCATTCAAAAGATAGCATGGCAACTGCAGATGCAGGAGACCCATCAGCAGAACTTGAACCCCCTCGTCTTTTTTTGAAGTCGCAGGTGTGAAATTTTTTTTCAAAAAAGCCACAGTTTTGCAGACATCCCAAGTCTCGCAAAGTCTCCCACATATTGATAGCAGCTCCCTGATGCACGCAAATTAGTTAAAATTTCCCAGAATCTAGAGTGAGCTGTGAGACTGCGCGCACGGCAGAGAGGGAGAGAGCAAGAGACCTTACTTGTGTGCCTCATGAAGCGCATGAAAGACCGAGAGCATCCTGATTGGCCGATTGATAAATCGAGAATCGAACCGAACCGTGACCTTAGAATCGAAAATGTAATCGAATCGAGGATTTGGAGAATCGTGACACCCCTGGCAGTGGCGTAGCCAGGGGAGGGGCCATGGGGGCACTGGCCCCTCCTGAAAACTGATTGGCCCCCCAGTGTGCCCCCACCCTTCTAATTGTCTGTCACTCAAAAATTCAAATCATAATCTTTCAGCTTGTAGTAGAATAATTCATGATTCCGCGTCGCGCGATGCTTCTCAAAACCACACGGTAAGTTGATATATTTTTAAGGAAAGACGATGTGTATTCACCCTGCTGAGGGGAATGTGCTAAAGCCTGGAGTGGAGCGAAAGCACGTTCCTCTCTCCACTCTAAGCATTCTGTAATCACTTCGCTCATGGTCCACTCCGGTTTTTCAATTCCCGCTCACGGAAAAACTGCTCCATGTTCACTCAATTAGTCTTAGATTTTGAGAAGTGCATGTCAGGCTACTGCTCGCTCGTTTGCTGCGGTCGTATGATAGAAAACAGAACGCGGGTCAATATTGGTCGTTTTCTCAATACCAAGAACGCAAACTTCGGAGAACGAACTCCCGAGGACGAGAGGACGCGAGTCCGGTCATTCTGCTAATGGAATAGCGCGTTCTTGATCGCGTCACTCAGCACGAGGCTACTCCGGTTATCTCTTATATGGTATAAAACACAACTTTGCTTCTTTTCATCAACAATAAAACGAAATACATATAAAACAGCACTCTGCCTCATTTCATTTATAAATGGACATATTATCATGAACAGATTAATGGCCACAAAAATGTGGTTCAGGTAACCTTATCTCACATTGACTATCTTCACTGCATATATTTATAACACGAAACCCTGCTTCTTTTTGTTTTCATTTTAAAAATGTGAAACATTATTGATCATTAAAACTGACATTTAACAAACAGACATGTATCGTTTTATTGTATTACACACAGTGAAGAGAATGTATAGTAAAAACATACACATATAAAGAATATTTTATATATTTTAGAATATATAAAATTACACAACCCTGTCTCTTTTGTTAAATGTCAGTTTTAATGATAATATCCCATTCAACAGTATAAGTAGGCTAATAGGTAGGCTATAATAAGCTGAGAAATAAAGTAAACAATTCAGTTAAACATAAGTCAGCTCTCTAATGGGTTACAAAGTTAAAGTTAAATAGCCTAAAAGTTAAATATATAAAGTTATGAAACTTCACTTTTCCCTCAGCCAGTTAGCAAGCATTGTTTGGTCTTATAAGATAAATTAAAACATGCACTGAAAAGTTATGTAGATGGTTGATTAGGCCTATTTGTCAAGATAAGTAATTGTTTTTCATAGATTAAAATAGCTTTTAAATTACGCAAACTGGCAAAATTAGATCGGTTTAAAACATCTCTCCTTTAAACGCTATTGGTCTCGACTATTTAAATAAAGTTACAGGAATATGACTTGGCCTGAAAAAAAAAAAAAATCAGTCAAAAGAATTTTTTTTATTTAATCCCTGCATCCAGAAACATTCTCAAATAAAAAAAATATAAAAAAGATAATTAAATAAAAATGCATGATTAAATAGCAAAATAAATAATTAATACTACTGGATAATTAAGTCACTGTTTCTATGATCCACATATATTACATTAAACTAAATCATACCTTTTTGAAAAAGTAGCTATCTAACAAAGTATTATATGTGATATTTTACAATCAATATGCTCAAGACTAATTAGCCTTCCTCGAAATAAGCAGATTTGGTCTATTCATCAATGCAAATTTACTGCAACTGCTGAAATGCAAATTGAATAGGATGTGGGGAAAAAGATGTATACAATTTTATTACAGTTTTATGAATTCATTAATTGTGTATTTATTATATGAATGATTAATATAATTATGCATTCATATAAATAAGGCTGTTCTATTATTATTTGTGAGTTGGACACTAATACATTGGATTATTTTATTTATTACAGTTTTTCTATCACTTTTGTAAAGTGAAAAGTTAATATAAATTGTATTTTATTGTTTTGATTTAGAGCAGTAAATAACTGCTATTAAAAGATAACAGGGTATCACTGTTTATTGCTGATTTTAAAGCTTACTGAACTTGAAATGATTTGGATATATATAGTTCTACATAAATACACAACATAAGAATGGCCCCTCTGTAATAATTGTGGCCCCTCTTGTGCCCCCCAGTTGAAAAAATCCTAGAATCGCCCCTGACCCCTGGTCACTATCCCTCCTAACTAGGCCACCGCCCGTCTGCTGCGTCATGTCTGACTTCATTGAAACACATGACAGCCTACACAGTGATGTCATGGAGTACCTCCCTTTAAAGGCACACTATGTAATTATTCGCCTCTAGAGGTTGTTTATTCAAAACAAAGGCGTAGCTTGATGACTCCTCCACAGCCAGTGGAGAATACAACGGGACTTTGGGCAGAAATCATATCCATGGATGACCAGTAATTTATTAAAGGGGTTATATAATGGTACATACACTTTTTCAAGTTAATTGTACTAAAATGTGTGTTGGCAGTGCCCGTTCACAACCATCATATAATGATAATCGATCCAGTTTTTTTTTTTTAATCTCCTTATATGTTTTCCCAGTCTCAAATCGAGCCGTCTGACCATGTGACGTTCTTCATAATTATGAATGTAATAATGAATACAGCATCATTTTGATGCTCCTAAATCCAAACCTCTGAATATGCAGTGGCTGAGTTTTGTTTATGAAGGTAATATTCCGATCAACATCAATGCTTTCATGTTTGCACGAATCATTTCTCACCAGACTGCTTTATAAACGAGGGTATAAAGCTGGTTTTGCTAAGAAGCTACTCCTGAAAAAATAATCGGTACCAAATATTTGTGTTTCTGCTGCACCTACAGAAGTTTTATTAACCTTTTATATTAATGTTTGCAAATCGTTTGCACACTTCACAATGAAAGCTGCTAAGGTTTACACTGAGGGTACATTACGGCATGTTTTCTGTGTACAACATTCTCAAAGGGAGATGTTTTTAATGAAATCGAATTTCTGTCCCTCCATTGACAGCTAGCTTACCAGTTTGATGCTTCAAAAAGTTTGTAAAAATAATTCATATGAATTGAGCGGTTTAGTCCAACTTTTCGGAAGAGATATGATTGCTTTATATGATGATCATGATTATATGATTTTATATGATGATGCTTTATATGATTTAATTTAAGACTTTTCACATATAAACATTTGAAGAGTTCAGATGCAAAAGCCTCTAAATGCCATTTGAAATTTTCTTCTTTAATGATGATTTTTATCAAACTTCTATATTTAAGTTCAGTAATTTCACTTAAATAACAATTAATAGGTAATTATCATTGCCATTTAAGTGAAATCACTGAACTTAAATATACAAGCTTGATAAAAATGATCATTCTAGAAGAAAATTTCAAATGGCACTTAGAGGCTTTTGCATCTGAACTCTTCATTTACATTTAATCAAGTCAAGTCAAGTCAAGTCAAGTCACATTTATTTATATAGCGCTTTTCACAATACAGATTGTATCAAAGCAGCTTCACAGTGATAACATGAAAGTAGCACAACACAGATCAACAACATTGCTAAACACTAAATAACCCCAACTGAGCAAGCTCAAAGCAAGCCAAAAGCAAGGCGACAGTGGCAAGGAACCAAACTCCATCAGATTGGATGGAGAAAAAACCTTGGGAGAACCCAGGCTCAGTCGGGGGCCAGTTCTCCTCTGGCTTACATTCATATTGTTTAAATATAAATATTAAATATAAATATTGTTTATGAATCAAACGGCGCCATAACATATCGCAGGCGTTGAGTCGTCTCATCACAGGCGTTGAGTCGTCTCATCACAGGCGTTGAGTCGTCTCTTCACAGGCGTTGAGTCGTCTCATCACAGGCGTTGGGGCATCCGAAATCCCCGTGAGAGGCTGGACACAAAACTGGACCTGACGAACGCCATTTTTCTCGGGACAAGCGTCCCGAGATAACAGCAGAAAGGCAGATGGGAAATAATTAGCATAGCTGATGTTCATAATGATTTCCGTTATAACTCACAAACTCTCCGTAACCCGAACTCTCCGCAACCCAACCATACGCGCCGACCCGTTTGTCTAAAAGGCTGTCGAGCCCCACTGGTGCGTTAAGCAGTTTCAGTGGCAAACGGTTCCGTATGGCATAACAGAGGACTATAAGGTAAGCATTATGTGAATGCTTGACTGAAGAGATGCGTCTTTAATCTAGTTTTAAACTGTGTCAGCGAGTCAGAGCCTCGGACCGTATCGGGAAGGCCATTCCAGAGTTTTGGAGCTAAATGCGAGAACGCCCTCCCTCCTTTACTGGACTTCGATATCCTAGGAATGACCAGAAACCTTGAATTTAGTAATTTTAAGGAACGCGGTGGATTGTAGGGCGAAAGAAGGTCCGTTAAGTACATAGAAGCTAAACCATTTAGGGCTAATCATTTAGCAGATACTTTTATTATATTATATTTTTATTATATCCAAAGCAAAACTAGGTATAGAATAGTAAGTGTTAAACATTATATACCTTGTGGGTATATATTTGGGGGATATATTTATTTAGCTATTGTTAACAACTCCTCCTTATTTATTGGCAAGTGACAAGCTTAGCAAATATAGCTTTTCTGTGAAATAAGTGAAATAGAATAATCAAATGTAAAACAAAATTGCATATTCTTCACTGTATAAATTGAATCTACATTAATCCTACTAAATACACTAAAGAGCAGTTAGTGATTTTCTCTTTTGTGGTTTGGCTAACATTAAGGACACAGACAGTAGCATGAATTTTAGGCTGGTGTCACTTTTAGACCAAATGCACAAATCCAATTTACTGAAACACATGCTATATATTTCCCAACCGCTTATGTTCACTGAAGTTAAAACCGAATGTTTATGCGAAATACTCACTAAACTATGCAGTTTGACATATTGTGTAAAGAGATGCTTCCAGAGGTCATAGATCCTCTTCTCAATATCATTAATTCATCTTTGTCACTAGGATACGTTGCAAAAACTTTTAAGCTGGCTATGGTTAAACCCCTTGTTAAAAAATGCAACTTGATTGTACAGAGTTAGTCGGTTACAGGTCGATCTCGAATCTGCTGAATCTCGAATTTTCTGTCAAAGATACTAGAAAAGGCAGTATCCTCACAACGGTGTCTTTTTTTTTTAAGAAAGAAATGGTTTCTGCAAGGATTTTCAGTCAGGATTTAGACCAGGGGTCTCAAACTCATATTAACTGGGGGCTGCTGGAGATAGAGTCTGGGTCAGGCCGGGCCGCATCAAGTATTCCAAAAAAAAAAAAAAAATTCTATTTAAGTAGGCTATTCCAAAAATGGAGCACAACTGATCCAATCTTCTCAATCTTTATTATTAACGTTTCTTCTGAACTGTTCCTCTGAATTTGAACGTTCCTTTCTGTACATGATTGGTTCTTCATGAGCTGTCCTTCTGACAGTTGAATTTAATTTTACAAACTTTCTTTGTCTTTTTCTTATACACAACATCTTTGTAATAGTCAAATTTGCTTTTTATTTTCTTTATACAACACTATTATATTGAATGTTGTTTTTTTTTCGGAAGGCACATTTCCTTTTTATTATACTTAGAAAAACAATTATTGCTTTTGAAATACAAATAATTCTTTCTACACATGTATAGTGTCTTCTACACATAGTGTCTACACATATATAGTGTCAAATTACTGACTTTGCACATATCAAAGCAAACCTTCTTATCAACCGGTTGGATCAAAGTTCAGTTCACAAATTTTAAAATGAACTAGTTCAGTTCATATTTCATACTTCAAAAAATGAACTAGTTCATAGTTCTTTTTTTCTCTCCATATGTTGCTGCCAGCTTCTTTTTTATTATTAAGCTATTATTATTGCCACAACCCATATACAACCACAGATAACAATTATTTTGTCGACGGGCAGAGTTTGCACGGACGTAAGCTTTTCCCATCCTCACCGACCTCATAAAACCCTTTTAAATGATCTTACGACGCCTCCTCGGTTCACAGCCACTAGAATGAACGAGTTCACTGTAACGTTCATCAGGCAGTAATACAGTAGGCTACGTTCAGTTCACGTTCGCCCAAAATATTATCAAGTTCATGAACTATCGTTCAATGAACGCGTTCAGACAACACATATTACAAGCTCAAAATGATTATTCTCGCATTGTTTTAGAGCAGGGATATCCAACACGTCGCTCGCGAGCTAACAGTAGCTGTGGCCTTATTCGGTGGTAGAAGCTTGCCTTGGGGCTGTTCACATATCGCGCTCACATATTTTGCACGCTCAAGTTTGTTTCAAATGTATGCGCGCATCAAGCGCGCTCATAATTGAAGCGACGCGCTCATTTTTTCCAGGCGCAGTATATGTTTGTACTTCGTGGTTGTAAATGACAACTATTGCATCAAACCCACCGTAAGCTGTTACGAGGCTATCTGGTAGCCCATAAGGGAAAAAAAAAAAACGCGGCAAACGCAACGGCGGGCTGCACTCACATTAAACTTTAATGTCAAGTGGGGGGCCACAAAATTTGAGACCTCTGATTTAGACCGTTCAATAGTACTGATACTGCTCTCATCAGAGTCACAAATGTTTTGCTCTTATCATCTGATTGTGGTTGTAACTCGCTATTGGTGTTCTGATCTTAGTGCTGCATTTGATACTACTGACCACAACATTCTTTTAAATAGACTCGGAAATTATTTTGGCATTGGTGGAATTGCATTAGCATGGTTTAAAGCAAACCTATCTGACCGTTATCAGTTTGTAGCAGTAAATGAAGAGATGTCTTATCGGTCACAAGTTCTGTAAGGAGTACCACAAGGCTCAGTACTAGGACTGTTTCTGTTCACTCTGTGTATGCAACCTTGGGAGATATCATTAGGAAGCATGGGATTCACTGTTATGTCGATGATGCCTCCTCTATATCTCTTCGCTCCCTGACAAAACTTGCCAATTCAGGAATGCATAGCTGATATAAAAACAGGATGACTAATAATTTCCTGTTACTTTATTCTGAAAAAAGAGATTCTAATTATTGGACAAAATACTTCCTCACGTAATAACCTAGAATACTGTCAAACACTTGATGGCTGCTCTGTCAAGTCATTGTCATCCTGGGTGGGCTCTTTGATACCAATTTGAAAGTCATGTGAATAATATCTGTAAAGCTGCATTTTTTTCATCATAAATATAGATCTAAATTATGTCATGCTCTTGTCATATTCTTGACAAATGTGGAACAATTAGTTAATGCGTTCATCAAAACATCAAGGCTAGATTATTGTAATACTATTATGGGTGGTTGCCCTGCACGCTTAATAAACAAACTACAGCTAGTCCAAAACGCAGCAGCTTGAGTTCTTACCAGAACCAGGAATTATGACCATATTAGCCCCGTTCTGTCAACACTGAATTTGCTCCCTATTAAACATTGTATACATTTATTGAAAAATATTGCTGATTACTTACAAAGCACTAAATGGTTTAGCTACCCAGTACTTGAGTGAGCTCTTAACGCATTATAGTCCTCCATTTGATTGCGATCTCAAAATTCGACCAGTTGATATTACCCTAGAATATCAAAATCTTCTACTGTTCCTATTTACATAAAAATATTGGATCAAGTCTTCCTAAATTTGTCCTTTCCTATTATTGCTGTAAAGCTGCTTTGGAACAATCCTTTGTTAAAAGCACTATATAAATGAAGATGACTTGACTTGTGTGACTTGAATGTAGGTTCAATTTTTTTTAAAACAACTAGTGTTTCCATTGTCAACAACAGCAGTATTCAGTGTCGCACATCATTTTTGAAATCGTATGTGTTTTTATTTTTTAGCCATGTGTGTTTGCATCACAAAAAGTAAAATAATGGATGCTGAGTGGTGTAGGGTAATGGTGTAAATTCTTTGTTGAAAGACCCTGCTTGGGGTCTGTGTCGGATAACTAGTGACGTTGAGAATGGTGTACAATGCCCAAGGAGAGATCTCACTCTCAGTTGCTGCAGGTGTGTGTAACCGAATCTAGTTCTCACAAATACATTTTCAGTGATTAGTCTCACCAGCAAATTCCCAAATTTTCATCAAAAATAATTATTTTTCTATAAATGTCCTACTTAAACCTGCATGTATGGCTTCTGTCAGGTCCTAATCCGAGACCAGATGCCTTCTGAAAACAGTCCAAGAGTCTGTCTTTAAAAGAGTTAAAATAATATCAGCAAATGTTCCTGAATTTACTTTGTTTAAAAACACATTTGGATGATTTTCTCTGTTTTTGTCGCATACCCAATTACAAAATTGCACGAGATAGCAGCTCTATGTTTTTTTTTTGTTTTTTTTATGGTGGCAAAATTTGGCAAAACCTTACAGTCTGATTTGGCCTGATAATATACTGTTTTTCACAGGTGCTTTTGCTTGTTGTCCCTAATAACAAATTTCTAGGCTATGGTAAACACAGCTGAATGGTGTCTCTGTGGGATAATTACAGCACATTCAAATGAACATTAAATGCTGTGAGCCATTTAATGCTGTGCTCATTCCCAGCAGGCCTCAGCTGTATGTGGGTGTGTAAGTGTATTCATACAGATTGGCGTCAGAGTACAATCAGCAGTGTGCAGGAGTGATACTATCAGCTCAGGCTTTTTCATAAGAGTTGAAAGGGAGTACATTATACATATTTGAAATGTGTGCAGCAGTTGAGGCTGGTGACTATGGCTGGGTTGAAAATATTGATTTCTCGATTTCAGTGACATTCTTTTGACTAATTAGATTATGGAATAGAATAGTTCCTGGCACGACAGAGCGTTAGAGTTACAATTGGCATCAAATTACAAACACAATTTAAAATATTAATATTACACTTTTACTGAACTCACTTTAAACCACCGTTGAATGTTTGTTCATTTTCGATCGCGATCTAATGTGGATTTTAGTCATTTAATGATGTTGAAATATGTTATATCATAATTGCACGATTCGCTTGTATAACAGTACACAACATTAATCTTTTACATTATAAACCTTTTATTTTTAATATTTGGCTAGTTTGTGTGCTGCTGCGCATCCCTGTGTGTGTAACAAATACTATTTATGAGGGTAGCCATGGTAATGAGGTGCTTTATGTGATGCGTTTTACAATCTACAAATGTATGATTCTATGGAAAACCAATGGTTAATTTCATTTAATTAATTTTAATTTCATTTTTACAGATGTTACTGTTTTGAATGAAAATAAATTTACATCTACATCCCAGCTCAAGCTACTGTCCAATGTGTATTTTCAAGAGACAAACTTGTATTATTATTATATTATTAATTCTCCTTTCAGTGCCACTGCTATCAAATGTTAGTCTGGAGTCCTGTATTAATCCATTTTTTTTTTTTTTCAGTTGCAGTGGATCCACATGGATGGAGATGTGCACGATGGTGTGATGGACTTAGCAGCCTGTGAGGTCAGCCACGACACAGACAGCCTGCCTGTGCGCTGTGTGTGAACACAGCAAACACACACACACACACACTGCCCATAAAGCTAAAGCAACCAACAGTCTTCCTACATAGTGGACCGCTGGGTAGGTGCACTCTGGATTGTGCTCATGTCATAAAGGTGTGTTACCTGAAAATAAGGTTTTTTTTTTCTCGAGGGGGAATTTTCTGTTGTAGCAATTTTGTTTTTTGAATAATGAGAGACCTGCCATTTGCAGCAGGCACTGTTGTGTGTCTATGTATGTGTGTGTTTGCATATGCATATCACTGCACTGTGTACATGCCACACAGCTCTCTACCCTTGTCCCATCCATCATTAGCTGTGCGGAGGGTCAAATGGACAACGAAGGTGAGGGCTCTGTATCTTATTACTCCGTGCACTGAAGTGCCTGGAACTCAGTCATTTGACTCTCTGCTCGCCCATGTTATCCAGAATCAAACACCCTCCGTGTGGTCCGTAGCCTTGACCTGCCTCCTCATGTAGCCCCCCTGTAGTTGCCTCGAGATGTGTATCTTTTCCCTGATTTGGATGTACTACACTCCTCCTCTGTGCAAACATACCCACGGGTGTGCTCGTCATGTTATTCCAGGCCATAATGGTGACTCTGGGTCATACAAAAAAAAAAAAAAAAAAAGACTGTAGTCATCTGTTTCCTTTATAAATCGAAGGCAAACATGTCAGCCTCATATATCTGACTATTTAGAGATATTTTTTCTCAAAACACTCCACAAAAACGGCACTGTGCTGTTTTAGGCTGAGATAAGCCCAAAGCGCATGTGTGTGTGACTGTCTGAGTGCCCGGCATATCGTCATGGTGCAAAAGATTTGCAGTCAGTGAAAAACATCAATCTGTGCTCTCAGCACAGTTTGCTGAGAGGAAATGATCTGAGTGTAATTACCTTCTGCTTTATCTACTCTGCATGACTCCCTTCTCAGTCAAACCGCACTATAATTAGAACAGGGTTTTAAAGAGTTCATTACCGACACTTTTAGATTTTTATCTGGAGGTGGAGCAGTTCTGACATACACCTGCTGAAATGCCTTTGTGCGTGGGTGAGAGCGTTTGTGACCATATTGCATGTCGCACAGTTCATGTCTCCTGAATTTTTTTCAAAGTCAAAAGGATTTTGATTCTGATATACAGTGTTGGTGTACAGTGATATAAAGTGTAAGCAAGGTGATAAACTCAATCTGTGACGTTCACACCAGCTCTGCCTCTCGATAAGAATGTCCCTGAGCGTTTTTTTTTTTTTTAGAACAGAAGGGAGGCTCGCAGAGGTTGGGGGGTGGTTTAGCTCTCATCAGGGGAAGTGTGTCTATTTTTACCTCATAGGAAGTGTATGTCTGTGTGTGCTGAAATAGCCACGAGCGTGCTTCTTGTGGAGTGGTGTTGCGAATGCCTGGAGAGACTGAAGAGCCAAGACTGACAACTCAGGGGCTCAACTCTGGGGCTCTGCGTGGAGGAACGAGGAAGGAGTTCAGAGCATGATGTTATTTTAACCCTTCTATCTGTCACTTCCTGTGGTCACCCATGCTCACCCCCACCCCATTTCGTTTAAATGGATCAGCATTGCCTTACAGTGCCCCCACCTCAAGGACATATGTCAGTGGTGACAAGGCTTCCTGGAGTGCTCCTAATGTGGTCCTTGGCAGACTGAGATTTGGGATGAAGACCGATGACACTCAGAATGATAAGATAATTCGCTGTGTGTCATATAACAGAGCAGGATATGATGCAATAGTCCAGGTCTCTAACAGAGAACACCTCTGTTTTCAGAAGAGTACGCCCACACGTACATGCACAGTCACTTTGTATATAGTTTGGCATGCCAATGATTGCCACCCACGCGGTCAAAAATCCATTCATAAAAGTGGCGCTCATGCTTGCTTATGCACCACAGACAAAATCACTGTTTAATATGTTGAAGTACTCAAAAAGTAACAGGAAAAACACCTCACTTTTTTCTTGAGTCTTTTTCAACATAATATGCCAATTTTATCCTTTACATTGCGTCTCCTTTTATGTCTCTCTAACCCTCACTTCCTGTCAGCTGACTGTCTGGTCACCTGGCTTGGTGTGTCTCTAAGGACCTGGTTTAACTCAGTCGAGCTCATGAGCTTATCCATGTGTGTTTAACACTCATAGTTACATTTGTGATAACAAAGCAGCGCTGTGAGCTAACATGTATAGCAACAACCGTATTTTGCTTGAAATTAGATTTTTGTCAACCAAACCCCTTAGATGTAAAATGAGGGCATAGTCCACTTTAGAAGTAACTTTGCAACTACATGCCAACTAACTCTCATTAGACTATTATTAGACTGTAGTAAACTCTCAGTAGACTTTTAGGTTATGGTTCGGGTTAGTAAAATAAGATGACTTAGCTGTAGCTGCTAAGTTACTTAGTCAATAGAATATCATTTGGGGGACCAACAAAATAAGTTGTTAGCAAATATTAAGCAGACAGTCTTCTAATACTCTAATGGCAGTAAGTTGACATGCAGCTGCAAAGTTACTTATAGTTAGTTGAATGTCTAAAGTTGACTATCGAAATTAGTGTTACCAAAATAACTCATTTGAAATAAGGAGAAACACTGAAGTCATAACAGGGTGTCTTGATTTGGGGTCAAGAAAACCTCCAAAAGCGCAACTACATGGGATAAAAACCTGCAAATAAAGACCAACATTACACTGCAAAAATGCCTTTCTTACTTAGTATTTATTTATTTATTTATTGTCTTCCAGTCCAACTATATAAAATACTTAAATCAAGATGCATTTTCTAGATGGGTAAAATGACGATATTATGTCTTGTTTTCTGGGTTAATTAATAAAAATTAAGTGAGTTGTTGCTTAAAAAAAGCATAATGATCTGCCAATGGGGTGAAACAAAATAATCTTAATTCAAACAGAAACCAGATTATTTTTCTTACCCCAATGGCAGGTAATTTAGCTTTTAGTAGACCATTGAAGTGTTTTTCCTGATAGGGTTGGGTACCGTTCACATTTTAACAGGTACCGGTACCTGAAATTCAGTGCCGGAACCCAACTGTACGTTTATTCAGTATTTTAGGCATGTTTACCTCAATAACTGTTAAGCAACTGTAATTCATTTATGTAAGTGTTATTGCCATTATGCCAGAGCTGCCTTGGGCTATGTTTACACGGAAACGATTCTGAAGAGAAACGCAAAAGTGGTGTTGCGTCATCACTTTTTATTCTGTGTTTAGACAAGCGTTTTGTGTGGGTAATCCGCGTGCAAATGGTGACGCAAAAGTGTGTGAAATTCAATGTAGTATGCACTTCAGGCGGCTAGGAGTGCATACTACAACAACACCAAGTCCACGCGCCTGCGTACAACCTTCACTGTCAAGCAGACCTATGCGTTTTTAAGGGAACGTTTCGGTGGAGCGTTTTTAAGATTTCCACTCTGGAGGGTGGTTTCACTTTTTTGCGTTTTTGAGCCTCAAAAACGCTGTCGCCGTGTAAACGAAAGGCACATCCGATAAAATGTTTTTACGTTTTCATCTGCGAGCGTTCTCGTGTAAACAGGGCCTTGGTCACTGTCTGCCATTGTCTGTGATGCTTAATAAAAACAACCGTTTTAGTCAAAACAAATGTTTTTTTTGTGAATTTAGTCTAGTAATCAAATGAAGACATAAAACATTGATTTAAGTTTCATTGATTTAATTACAACATAGAAGAAAAAGTGTGATTATTCCTACACTCCAAATAGAGCTGGGCGATATGGCGATATATATATCGTTACCGCGATAAAAAACGTCAGTCGTAACAGATTTGTTTATTCCGTGTATACCGCAAAATGCAAATAAGGGGGCGTGGTTAACTTCAGTGCAGCGCGCGTGAGACTGATGCTGAGATTTGTCAAAGAAACATGGAGAAAGCAGATCAAGAGGATCCACAAAGGAATTACATTTTCTAAAGGATTGTTGTTAACGTGATCTGTTCGGGGGGAAAGGCAGGCGTCAACTTAAAGGAACACTCCGACTTTTTGGGACTTTAGCCTATTCACCTTACCCCCCAGAGTTAGATAAGTCTATACATACCTTTTTCATCTCCGTGCGTGCTATAAGTCTGTTTGACGCACCCACCGCTAGCCTAGCTTAGCACAAAGACTGGATGTGAATGGTTGCAGCTTTCATACTAATCCAAATGAGTGACAAAATAACGCAAACGTTTTCCTATTTACATGTTGTGGTTTGTATAGTCACAGAGTGTGCAAATATCAAGGCCATATGAGACACAGACATCTTTTGACCGTATAAATACTATATTTTCTGAAGGCGAAGCACTGCTACTTGGGCAGAGTGATAACAATCACCTGAGACGCACCGTGACGAGGAGCAGAGAGTTTGCTTCGCTCAGCGTTGGAATAAAGAGTCAGCAATTACTAACGTTAGATAGAAAAGCATAGTTTATCATGGGTGTTTGCTTTATTGTATGAGCTGTGACAATAAGCAGGGGAGACCAGGTAATACAGTACCATGTTTCATTGATTTCCAACCAAAAACGCACCCAGATTTATAAATATCACATGAATAAATAATTATTATTACAGGAATCAATATATTTTAAATGCAATTTATTAGCTGAACCAAATGTATTCAACAGTATATAATATAATATACAGTATTGCATTACTATAGGATAGAATAAGGGGAAAGTAATAGCACAAATTGTTTTTGCACAATGAACTCACAGCCTATCGTACCCTTTTGCACGCTCAAGTTCGTTATTTCCATGGTTATTTCAAATTTAGGCTACTAGGCGCGCCGCGCGCAGGGTGCAAGTTCAACGCGGTGAACGCGCTCGTTTTTTTCCCCAAGCGCGTCCGCACCGCATCAAGATAAAAACATATTCATACCCTAATCATATAATAGTGTCACTAACGTTACATTAGCTCTGGATAAAGGCACTGTTACAGTAGATCATCTAAAAACATAACGGAACACTTACCTCAGACGCAGGTGATCCACTTGTCCTGTCTGTGCTATCGATGGGATGGCCGTATCCTTCAGCACATTATGGTCCGTGTGGCAAATTCCATTTTTTCAAAATAGTCGTCCTTATTGAAATGTACCGAGCAAACATAATGTCCCTTGATAATCTTAGGTGTGTTTGGATAAATATCCAGAGTAAGTTAGCCATTTCTTCATCCAGTCAGCGTTTTTAGTTGGAATTCTGTGAAACATGGTTACCTCCCCTGTTTACAGTCGCAGCTATTTACAATAGAGCGAAAACCCATGACTGTAAACTACGCTTTTACTATTTATAAATTGCTGACTCTATTACCCAAACACTGAGCGAACTCTCCGCTCCTCACCACTGCGTGTCTCTGGTGATGCGGTTATTACTCCGTCAAAGTAGCAGTGCTTCGCCTTCAGAGAACAGTTCCCAGGTTTTACACGGTTAAAAGATGTCTGTGTCTTATTTGACTTTATTATTTGTACATCATGTGACTATACAAATCACAACATGTAAATAGGAAAACGTTTGCGTTATTTTGTCACTCATTTGGATTAGTATGAAAGCTGCAACCATTCACATCCAGTCTTTGTGCTAAGCTAGGCTAGCGGTGGGTGCGTCAAACAGACTTATAGCACGCACGGAGATGAAAAAGGTATGTATGGACTTATCTAACTCTGGGGGGTAAGGTGAATAGGCTAAAGTACCAAAAAGTCGGAGTGTTCCTTTAAGCAGAGCAGCAGCACCCAGGCTACAGTTTAGAGGAGTGCACGTTCGCAACGGGGAAAGCATGAAGTTACTTGATAACTTTCATAGGCTATATCAATATCATTACGAGAAATAACCTTAAATAATGTATAGTTATCCGCATCTTTCCTTCTCTTATGTATAGTTACTTATTAAACATGAAAATCGCATTCAGCATGAATGAACATCCTGCT
Source organism: Pimephales promelas (assembly GCF_016745375.1). The sequence continues at coordinate 172,981 of NW_024121177.1, read as the reverse complement.
TGTTAAAACGAATGTAGGCCTATAATCCTGTTTCTGAGGCAAAATTACTAAATATGCAGCGTGAGTTATATATTTTTTAACTCCAAACAATTGCCAACTGAACCAGTTGATAAAATCTTCCTTTGATTCGATCCGTGATTACAACTTCACTCTCAAATTAATCGATCGCATTTTGTGGATGTAAAAGACGCGCACGTGCACATGCACTGAGAGGGAGCGCGCAGTGTTCGACGCACTGTTATAAGGTGTGTATAATTTAAACTACTTAGTCAACACTAACAGTAGCTGCAGTTTGGTTTTCATATTGCTGCTCTCCTTCTTGTCACTTCTGAACTGACGGGTTGCCAGATATAACAAAAAGAGCAAAACAAGCCTGTTGAAACAACAGTGTGTGCAGTGTCCGGTTGTGCAGGAATACCCTTCTCCGTTAAAAACGCAGTATAATAAGCACATGTGGTAAAAAAAATATATATAATTATATTATATATATTATAATTATATTATAAACTGATTGATGAAGTAAAGCAATGCATGAGATTGAAAAATTATTTAAAGTTGAAATGCACCTATGTATTTAATGTCAATCTGTTGTGGGAAGTTCATCTAAAAGTTTTTAAATGTTTTTTGTTTACTATATTTTGATATAAAAATAGTTTACCAAATAAATAATTTACCAAATAAAATAAAAATAAAACAAGGTGACATACTTTTAATTTCTAAAGTATTTGGGTTTATTTATTATACAAAGCCCTTTTTGTCTTTTTTTTTTTTTGAGGATAACTATATAAATAACTATATCGTGAAATATATCGTTACCGTGAAATTAAATTAGTCATATTGTGAAACACAATTTTGGTCATATCGCCCACCCCTAACTCCAAATTAATTTTTGATATTTTATTATTAGTGTTAGTATTATTATTAAATTGAGATATCTAAATGCTACTTAACAACAGTAATATATTATCCAGTTAAACCAAACTTATTTTGACGGCTTGTGGTGAAGGAGTTTCCGTGTGTTATAATATAATGATAATTTTTTTCTGAAATGAAGCTATAAAATGCTAATGAACTTCAATGACTCTCAGCGCAGTTCTGGAAATGCATTCATGTTCTCATATAGTGAGACTGCAGAGGCTGAAAAACACTGTGAGTGCCACACGTACGTGTGTGTGGTAAATGAAACCACGAACATGTAGTATTTGTATTAGTCGTACTTTCGAGCCTAGATGCATTCTCTGGGACTGAAATTTGGCACCAATTTGATATAATGTGAAACGGTACTCTGTAGTTGCAGTACCGAGTTTGGTACCCGACCCTAGTTCCTGAGATCCCCTTCGTTATGAGGGTTGACAGTAGGATCTGGTGGTTAACTGTGTCAAAAGCGGCAGAGAGAGTACTGAGGATTTGGAAGCTGCGCTTGCCAGCCTCAGAGCTTCATTAATCAAGAGCAGGGCAGTCTCAATTGAGTGTCTGCTTTTGAAACCAGACTCGTTGTCGTCCAGGAGGTTGTTCTGTGGGAGAAAGGTAGAGACTTGGTTGAACATGATTCGTTTAAGTGTCTTAGCAATGAATGGAAGAAGGGACACCGGCTGTCGTTTTCTAAAAGTGCTTGATTTAGAGTAGGTTTCTTTAGCAGTGGGGTTGTCCGAGTGTGCTTAAATGCTGTGGTAAAGGTACCAGTGTGAAGAGTGGTGTTGACGATGTGGGTGAGTTCAGGTATAACTAAAGAAGGAATGGTGTGAACTTGTGAAGGAGATGAGTGGGGAATGGATGAAGCAGACGGGTAGTAGGAAAGGTGAGTTTGGAGACTTCTGTCTTCGAAAACGGAGAGAAGGAGGGGAGAATGTGTGTTTGCTGTTAAGATGTGTGTCAGTTTGTGGTGTGGAAAATTGGCCGCTGATGGTTGTCGTTTTATTTTATGAAGAATGTGGCAAAGTCATCAGCTGTTAGGGTTAATGTAGAGAGGAAAAGGTTTTATAAAGTGTGTGAGTCAGAATAATTGTTAATTTAAGTAGAGATATTTGCAGAGAAGAAAGGAAGGAGGGAGTCATACAAAGAAGTTGAGACCTGAATGACTAGATGTGATGAAGTCTGCTTCATGTACAGCAGAGTAAACCAGACAAATAGGAAAAGAAAGCAAAAACAAATAGGCATTTAAAATCGTTTGAATATGTAAATTGGCAAGACAAAACACATCCAAATGTTGAACTTTCACTCTATGATCGTTAAACTTTGCAATTAATCCGTGAATCATGCCAAACCGTGGAGCCTGGTCCGTACGAATCAACTGTGATGCGTTTCACCCCTGTTAACACTTATCATGATTGCTCTCTTACCAGAGATGGAGAAAAATCCTACTCCATTAAGTAAACGTGTCTCTGTCCCCAAAAATGTTGGTACTCGAAAGCGTGCCCATCCACGTTTTCTGGTGCGCATATACATCTACAACTATATGAGGAGCTATTTTTAGAAGGACAGTGATCAGCGGTTCCTGGTTGACACCCAACTTTAGGACAGGCTTAGCTGTGATCCAGTGTATTTCACAGGTGTGAGTGCTGTGTGCAAGTATATGTGCATTTATTTCCTGTTTTAAACACAGCACATATACATTTTGTTATTTAACCCTTGTGCTGCATTAGATTTTTAACACCGTTGAGTGCATTAAGGACCAAAAATGGCCACATATTAAACACTGCCTAAAATATTATATATTATTATTATTTTCCACTTTTACCAAGTTAAATCTTTTAACCAGCATCAGTCCTCATCATAACTACCAAAAATGTATTCAATTTCAGGATTTTAACTCTTTAATTACCAGTTTTGTTTGCGAAACCATCGATTTGTATAAGAGGAAAAAACACAAAAATTCAATTATTTTCAATAAACTAAATGCAAAGAGAAAACTTTAGATTTGGATTATCACAGTCCCACTTTGTAAAAAAATCCCACTTAGCGCGTTAGAGACCAAAAATGGCCACCTATTAAACATTGCCTATTGCCTAAAATAAGGTGCATTTCCACCCATAGGGAATAAATATGTAGTGACGTCATCTGGTGGAATACACTATATAATGCAAATATAATGCTTTTGCTTCAAAATGAAAAGATGTTTGTGCAAAAATCATGTTTCATGTATTACTGACAGCCTCAGATTTAAACAACGTTTTAATGGGTTTCAATGGGCCATTTTTGGTCTTTATGGTGCTGAGTGTTACTATTTGATCTACACAGTGTGTGTTATACATATTTTGCAAAATGGGATCACATTTTTTACATGTATCCAAAAAGTCACAATTTTGCCAAATTTCATACCATTTGCATTAAAACAGCCAAAATGGTCAAAGAAATTAAACTGCAAAAGACCAAAAATGTCCCTAATGCAGCATAAGGGTTAAACACAGCAGATATATTCATTTTGTTAAAGATCTTTTACACCTTAACATTTGTGAGAAGTTGCATGGAAAAAAAAAGTTGTCACCGTTTCTGATCTCTTTGTATAAAACTTGTCTTCTCCTTGGGGCTACCTTTTTTGCTCAATCAACACTGAATTTACTTCACCTGAAAAACAGCCGGAATGCATCATTTTCTTGTTATTCCTGTAAAGCTGCTTTATATAAAACATGTAGTTTTAAAGTGCTATATAAACAAAGGTGAAATACTTGGTTTAGACTTTGCTTTGCTGCCTCCTGTGGCATTTGCCTGAAGTACAGCAGTCATTATTATCCACTATCTGTAGTGCTAAAAATACTTGGTATACATATTTTGCTTTTTAAAGAGTCCCTCCCTCAAATGTGCAATATCACAACTGAATTTGAGGGAAGGAGAGTGAGTCTGCTTATGTACTGTATGTACAGAACCACAGTCAATACCTAGTTAGTGTGTTGCCCTGTTGACATGAGGCATGCTTTGCAGTTTTTTCATTCCTGTCAGTCACTAATATTAGGGCTGTCAACCTTTCTCAGGTCAGAGGAAATGTGTGTTGGACTGGAGTGCAACTTAACATTTGCAATAGAATGAAGAAATTTTTAAAGGCCCTTTTTTCCTGCTGCTATTTAATATTATTTAAGCTCATAAATCTCATTTGCAGTAGGAAAATCTATTAGTAACTCTGCACAATCACTTCTTGTTTGTCATGTATAGCACATTGCTTATGGTCTGTCAGTCTCACTGCGCTCAAGCGGGATGCAGCTGGATGCCATCACTCCAGGCTCAGTGGATTAGTTTGACGACCCCAGGCTACACCTGGGTCACCCTGTCCCCTCCACTCTTCACTCGAGATCAGTAATCCTCTCGCCTCGCATACCCTCTTAAACCACACCTGTTAAATACACACACACACACACACACACTCACACACACACTGCCTTGATGCCAGCTTGGCTCACATGGCTGCACAAGGCTTTCTAGAAAGATGCCACAAAAGCAGAGATTAGTCAGCCTGCACACACACTCACAATGTGTGTGTGTTTATCCTGGATTCCTCTCCCACGCACCCCTGCCTGTGGATAAAGGTAACTGTAAAGCTTTCTGGGAAGTAGGGATAATGGGCCATGTTAGGGCTATGATTGGTTGAGATTTTTTCTTCTTCTCCTGGGTAACTTTTTCAAAAGTCATTCTTTATTTTAAGAATGGATTTTATACCTTTGTGACCTGTTTTATCTCCTGGTTGATTCTTTTTTTTTTTTTTGCATACTTTTATCACTTGGAGTGAGTTTATTAATATACTGTATTTATAATACAGTGTATTTTTTTATACATCTACTAGGTTTATTCATCTGTTATGGTGAGTTCACACTGAATAGTGCGTCAGGCACAAATGATTTCAATGTTAAGTCAATGCAAAGATGCGTTATGCGCGTAAAAAAATCCTGCGACAAGAATGAGGCGTAGAGCGCGGCGTGGAAGACGCGAATACGCCTCGCGTGAATGGCTCGTTAAGCGTGTTGCGCGCTAATGATTTAGTTAGTGCCATTTGTGCATTCACGCGTTTGACGCGAATTCGCATCTGCCGCCCGAGTTGCAAAATCTGAACTTTGGTGTCAATTCGCGCCGCGTTAACCAATCAGGAGCCTAGCTGCTTGCTCATGTGGTGAAGTGTCTGGATGCTTCAATAAATTATTTTGTAATATGACTAAATGCCTGGTGGGATTATGCACAACAAAGCAAATATTTTATCACTTAACTTTATTTCTATATACGAGACATGTTCATTTTGTAATGTTATTCATTCCATATCTAGATTATATGAAATAGTATTATGATGTAAAGACAACATGTGCATAAGTTCGTGTCTGGACGTGAGAGAGAAAAATCAACACAGGACAGGTTAATAACTTTTGAAGGCTGGCTCTATTTATCATCAAAACAATAATAAATGACAGATTAGATGGATGAGGGCGAGGGTGATCCTCGCTCTGATGCGGGACAACAGGTCATCAAACTGGGCGCGTGACAGGCGGAAGTACCGCTGACAGCGGCCGTCATCCAGCGCAGCTCCTAGAGCGAGCAAATGGTGAAACTCGCCAAGCGGTTCGCCTCCGAAGGGTCGGGTGGACACAAATATACAACGACGATGATCCCCACGGCGCTGTTTTGCTCTCCAGAATAAATACAGAGCGGTGACTCTCTCGATGAATGCTCGGTCGACATAAAAAAATGGCCACCAACGGATTTCGATTCTGGCGCGCGTCACGTGCGTAAATTTCGCTTCAAACTTTTGTTTTTATGTATGTCAGTCTGCGCAAATTTGACGCACTATTCGCGTCCGGTGTGAACGCAGCATTAGGTTGCTATTTTTTTCCTGTTTTTGGTTCTGAATTTCTGTTTACATTTTCCTGATATCTGTTATTAAAATTAATAAGATTGTAACAAATTTGGCTAATCACATGAATGAATGAAATTATAACATTTAATTACAACTAGGGGTGTCGTGATAAACCAGTATTGACGGTAACTGTGATATTCATGAAATACGTGAAATATCAATGTGTTTGTTAAAGGTTTGACATCAATATATATTGGTATTGGTGATAACTAACTGTGGTATGAAAAAAAAAAATGATATGACAGCCCTAATCACAACATTCCATGAATTCTCAATACAGAGCTTCACATTATAACCCAAAGCAAAGTGCAAATCCTGCACTGCAGCCGGTTTAATGTGTCAGCAAATGAAAAAAAAAATACTAACCACTAATCTTAACCTTCGTAGACTCTTAACTATAATTTTAAAGGCCCTTTTTCCTGCTGCTATTTAATATTATTTAAGCTCATAAATGTCATTTGCAGTAGGAACATCTATTAGTAACCCTGCACAGATCACTTCTTGTTTGTCTGTCATTTAGTGTAGGATATCCAAATCAGATCAATCCATGATTTTTCAGGAGCCTAGACTTTTCTTGACATACTTTCTTTTATTTAACCTATTTAACACAAATATATTAATCCATCTTTCTGATTGGATTTCTGTCAGTGAATAATTTAGGTGATAGCTTATTATTCAGTCATGTTCCTACAGTAGTCATCTCTTATAAAAAAGCAGTTTTGGTCGGATCGAGATGTTCTGAAACTAAGGCTGAATCCCAGTTCTCTGTCTTACCCCTTCCCCTTACCCCTTCCCCTTCGTCTTACCCCTAGCCCTTGTCCCTCGAAACCGAGTGGTAAGTGCTAGTGCAAACCACTCCGTTACGTCATCTTACATCGTCCTTAACTGGGGTCTGTGTCACCCGGGGCGACCCCGGGAAGATCCCGGCAAAATGTCCGGGATTGGGCTTTTGCTTTCCGTCTTCACCATTCATTATGTTTACATGCACAAGGTGTTTTTTAAATCGGACTGAATTCATTTAAATCTGTGAATCTGAATGTATTGTTGATCTAATATTCCCGTGTTTTCGTCTCAGTCGGGATCCGTTTGAAGCTGAATGCATCATCTGAGAAGCTGATCACGTACGTGTCGGTGTCAAATAATGTACACATAATGAATGGCGACTGTAGAAAGCAAAAGCTGAATCCCGGACGTTTTGGGTGATCTTGAAATGTGGGACTGATTGTGCAAATCAGCAATGTAACGTTAGCATAGCCTAGCGTAGCAAAGTAGCGATTTTTAAAAACTTTAAAAACGTTTCAATAAACAACATAATTGCAAATATATATGTACATAACTGTGTAGAGCACAAAACAAGACGTTCATATTTTTTTTTATCAATCATTTAAGCGAAAAAAAACTTGTGCATTTCTTACCCCTTGGTTTCAAGTAAGCTCGTGAAAATTCTTGGTCTTAAGGGGTATATACCCCTTCACCTTACCCCTACCCCTAGATCAAAATGAGAATTGGGATAGCCCTTCCTTTCACGCGAACGCGCAAAACTAAGGGGAAGGGGTAAGACAGAGAAATGGGATTCAGCCTAAGTATTGTTAGTTTTGTTTCTGAAATATGTTTGTGTCAAATTAGTTTTTTTGTATTGTTTTGGCCAAGAACTTTCACTTCTGTTCATCACCACTAGTGACTGTTGACTTATCCTGAACAACTATTTAAGTACAGTAATTGTTGATCACCACTTTTTGTTTTATTTGCTTGGAAAAATAATACAAGCCTCAGTTAGTTAAAGGGTTGCACTATGGTTACATGTGCATAGAGTTAGTGGGAAGAATTGACAAAAGCATGTCTGAATGAGAGATGCAAAGCACAATTTTAGATGTCTTTGTGTCAGCCAACATACTGTACTGTACTGTTGACTTCGGAGCATCATCAGCAAATAATCTGGCCACTGGCTTCTTCTGTGGCATATGCAGAGGAGTGATCAATACAAAGCAATCCTCTCTAGTCTCCACTGGACACACATGCGTGCATATAGAAAATTAATCTCCACTGTAACTTGCAGCCAATGGAAATCAGATTTCATGTGAGTGTGCATGTATTGGTCTTCACATAGCTATAACTAGTATGCAGGTCAGACTATAGGCTCTAAATCCCTTTTCCATACCTGCGTGAGTGGTCATTTGGGATATCATATAGCTCTGTTTTAAAGCTTGATCTGAGAGAATGCTTAAAGCACCATGGTGATGGACTGTAACACACACCTACTTTCTCTCTTTCCCATCGCTCTCAACTTTCTTTCATCTTTTCCCTTTGTTTCAGCACCTACCATCTTGGTGTTTGGTGAGGAGTTCATGTGGTGTTAAACAAAGAGCTGTGTAACTAGGCTTTTTGTTAAATAATTGTGATTACGATCATGTCATTAAGGCTTGTTTCTTCTCTAAGGCCATGTCCTACTCTAAATCATTCCAGTTAAACTGCCTTTTGATTGAGAGTGAAACGAAGTACTGGACTTGTGTGGTGTTGAGTTTGTTTAGAATGAAGACCGTGTAGGGGTGAACGCTGTTCTGTGTGTCACGTTGAAGTGTGTGGTTATGGCCTGGCAGCAGGAGAATATCCCCTAACAGTGGGTGGGGGAGGAGGGAATGTGGGTGAAGTGGGATTTAATGACATTGCTGTTGATGCTTCAGCCATCTGCTCAGAGAGAGAGAGAGTTATGAGGCAAACAAAGCTTTGAAACATGCCGAAAGATACAGATGAGAATAGTGACCTGGCACTAATACAGCCTCTGTTCAACCTGGTCACCGCTCTCTACACTCAAATTAAAGAACAGAGAAGATGATTTGATTTAATGTTCATCTGTACTTCCTTTTCAATCTATTTATTGTACTTTTTTTTGTTGCTTTTTTTACCTTTTCAGCAACTGCTACAAAGTACTGTTTTAAACTAGATTTCATGAAATGTCATAAGGTAAAAACAAAAACACATCTTTCTGTACCCATATATTTATTGAATTGGTAAAAAAAAGTATTTTAGTTATAAATAAATTTCTTAGTTATTGTAATGAATTACTCGTCGACTCCATTAATTAGTAAATTAGACTCTCTGACAAGATGTTAACTTGGAGATGTAGCTAAAGATACACAAAAGGGTTTTGTTGTACTAATATTTTAATTCAAATGAGGGGTTTTGCTATACACCGTTATTGACGATAATCGTGCCATTTAAAAAAAAAAAGTATCTTTATCATGTTAATTATTGGTGTCACAATATACCGCTATTGGCGATAACCGTAATATTTCAAATGAATTGTACACATGTGAACTATCCAGCGCCAGTATCTCTGGTTGACATCCCAATGTAGGTGTCAACGTAACGCTGGTTGCCAAATGCGCTAAAGGGAATGTAGCGAGTGCGTGGCGCCGGAGGTGAGGCGTTTAATTAATAAGCATGAGCGCGCTGGGGCGGGCACGTAACTTACATTCGCAGCCTGACTCATATGAGTAGCCTATTCAATGTGTGGCGGCTCGCTGACCGCAACAGCTGGCTGTTTTGAATAAGACGACCCGGTTACTGTGAACTAGGAGGGCTTTATGAACGTTCTGTGATGCGCGAGCAGCGCCGGGGACAATGGCCCTCATTTATCAATCTTGCGTAGAAACGGGTGTATATTTTGGTGTAAGATTATACTTACACTCCTCTCACCGCCTGATTTATGAAGATGTGCGTACTAGGGCTGTCGCGGTAACCGCAATATTGTAGTACCGCGCTTCTGACAAGTCAACCGCAGAGGATAGCACGTAACCGCAGCAACCGCGATATTCACGTTTTTTTTTATTTTTTTTTATAAGGCTATACCCTTCTTGTTTTGAACTTAATGCATGTGTATTGAATGTTAAACAAGTTCATAACGATAACAAGACTGTTTATCATGGTGATGTGTAGCCTACAGACTTCACACAGACAGTGAATGAAAGAGATCGGCAGAGCGCGTCACGCGCTGCGCGTGCAATTACCTGCGTCTGTCTTTGAAGTCGTGAAAAGCTTGTCGTGTCAAAGGGAAGCGAAAAATTTGTCGCATCATCATTTTAACGTTCTCTTCACGGGTATTTTCCCATAAATCCGCGTCAGCAGCAGCTCTGGTCAGCATCCCACAACACAAGGAAGCCGAAATAAAATCAGTGAGTCACGCATTGAATCAATGGGTCTCTAATAAGTGAAGCATCAGCTTCAGCATTGCCTATGCGACGCATTGCTGCTCAGCTGAGCCTTGAAAAGTTGAATCTCAAAGTTAAAAATAAATAACATCTTGTTGAATCAGCTTTTTTAAACGTGTTCGTTGAATGAACGGTTCAATGACTCGCTCAAAGTCCGTTGTCATAACAATATGCGCGCTGAGTAAAAGTCTTTCAATGCGCATATACTGTAGACGCTGTTTAGTTTCGGTTACATTGGTTACTGAAAATGTCCTCGTTTTTTTCCACATCGTAAACATTATTTATATAGCAACAAAAACATATAATTATTTAAATAAATAAATAAATGGCGGTAATACCGCATATCGCGCTATTGAGCCACTCAACATTACCGCAAGGGAAATTCCATAACCGCGACAGCCCTAGTGCGTACCTTTGAAATCCAGGTGTACGCAATGCCTGCCCTTGATAAATCCCGTGGCCGAAAACGATCGTCATTAGAATAACACGCCCCTAAATATTCAAGTCTCCGCTCCCCCCACGCCCTTATTTTACGCCATGGACACACGGATGACGGCAAAGAAGAGAAACTTCTCCGACGTGGAGACGAAATGACCTATCACAATGCATTATTTTACAGCACGTCTTTTGAAATTAGCATTCAATTTCGAATCACGTCACATGTATAATAGTGATGATGATGATGTGATGTGAAGTACCATTCATTCACATTAATAATTGCATGACAATTTGTAATAGTATTCTTCTTCTTATTATGATTTGTATTAATGATGCTTATTGTTATTTAGAAGAAGGATGTCGTCATTATTATTTCTATTATTATCATCATTTAAAAGAAGAAGAATGTATTTTTTATTATTATTTTGTCAGTCTGAATTATTTTTTGGTCATTGAAAGCCTTTCATTAGGCTACCGAACCCAGTCCGTGCGCACCTGCCGGGGATAATCCTGAAACGTCAGGGTAAAGGCTCGCAACTGAAGGAATATATGCTTACAAATCAAATGCTTTGGTAAAGTCACACAAATTAAACATTGAAGTCCACGTTACACAAAAATAAATACTGAAGTTTATAATTTCTATGTTGTTTTTTGTTTGTTTGTTTGTTTTACAGTGGGTCATAATATATCATATCTTTTAGTTTGTCAGTGCGTTTTGTGGTGTTAGGAATTTTTCTGCGCATTTCCTCACTAACTGTAAACGTGCGTACACCACCTCCTGAGCTGGTGTAGGATTCGAGCGTGCCGTACGCCAACGTCCATATTGATAAATCTCAAACTCACCGTGGTTTTGAGTGTACGCAAGGTGTACGCTGGAAATGTGGTGTACGCACTTTTGATAAATGAGTGCCATTGTGTCTGTTCGTGTGTCTGTTAAGAGTGAGCGCTCGTGAACGGGAGACGCACATAACCTGATTTATACGAGCTTGAAATTTCAAAGCGGGCATAAGATGGACACGAGCGCGAGTTCGCGGGCGAATTTAATAATGCGGAGCGTTGTTAACCAATTGATCCATGTATAAGGCGCTCCGAATTAAAGGCATTTAAGTGCGCCTTATAGTGCGGAAAATACGGTATAGGGCCTATGTATATATTTTTCTATTAATTTGCTGCTATTATGCGCAGTTGAGTGAACAATACAGGTTTATTGTGCGTGTCACAAAAGGTGTACTTCTGCTGCTTGCAAACGGACTCTTCTGAGGAGACAGTGGATTTCCAAATGTGTTGCTCTGATTCCAATGCACGAATACACTGCAGGCTCACTCTCGCTCGTATCCAAGGTAAATCATCAACACTATCATCCTTTAGAAGTGTTTTATTTACTGAATTCATCACAATAAGCTAAGACACATGCGCAGGATCGGCTACTTTACTTCCTGAACGAGTGTGCGCCCTAATCCGTTTTGCTTTCACGTTCACGCAACCGCGGCACTAGCATTATGGGAGGAATTTGGTGGGAAGCTAAAATAATCTAGTTGTAAGGCCATTGCACACCGAGTACGAAATTTTCGTATGCGTCTTTTCGTGTTCGTCAGCCTAAAAATTCGTCACGCACAGAAACCTTGCACACTGAGCCCGATGCGTATTTATTAAACCTTTGCGAGAAAAAAACGCAAAAATACAAAATGGATTCGTCAAGCAGTGATTGATTTTGTTGTCCTCTCTCTTATTGAAAAGAGAAGAGAAAATATTACGTCCATCCCATCCTGAAATTGCGCCGAGAGGAAGCACCTCCTTATCAATGAGTTGCGAATTTATTCTGAGCGATTCAAAATTTACCTCAGAATGTCAGTGGAACGGTTTGGTGCTTTGCTTGCGATTCTGGAGCCACATTTTAAAAACAAGACCACCAATTTCCGTGAACCAATCGATCCTGAACAGAGACTGGCAGTGTGTCTAAGGTATGTACAGGACACTCACACACACGCTCGGCCCAGTGGAAGCGCTGGGCAAACAGAACAGCTGTATAGTCTGTTAAAATAATACATTATCGAATTGGCTGCTCAATCACACCTTATTCGATCCGAAATTTCAATCTGATTGAAAGGGGAGGTTTTATTCCTTTCATAATCCAATCGAGAGAAGAGAACATACTTGATCGAATTGAAAACTGAAACTGAAAGCACTGTGCATATGTGGAATGATGTGCGGAACGAGCTCCATAGACAGTAAACGAGCTCCCCCCGGCCCTGAATTGTCAAAAAACCTCTCAAAATGCTGGCTGTGGATGCGAAAAACGCAGAAAATCGAACCCGATCCGAATTTTTTTATGACGGACGAAAGTTTCATAGGCGGTGTGCAAGCGTGATTGACATAACGTGAGGTCGATTTTATTTTTTATTTTTTTATTTTTTTTACGTGCGAAACTTTCGGATGCAAATTTCGGACTCAGTGTGCAATGGCCTGTAGTCTTGTAAATACTGTCACTACAAGATTCAATGTTTGTAAAATCTTTAGTCTGAGACTAAAAACTCTGAACCCAAAGTCTTTAGATGTGAGCTGATAAACTTATAAAGTCTTTTCTAAATCTTTTCAAAGTCTTTTGGTGTACGCCCGGCATTAGTCAGCCAAGTCTGCAGGACTTGCCGATCAACAGTGAGCGTAAAATGGGACAAAACTACCAACCTCTTCACCCAACTCCGCCTCCGTATCCTGCAGATTTGGCCACTCACTCATAATCGTTCCAGGAAATCCCTAATATGGACAAAGACATCCATTGATCTCTGTAGCTGAATAAAACGCAGATTGAGGCACTTTGATTAAACATGAAGTAAATTAACACCATTTGTGACAATATTATGGTTTATCTGTGTTCCTTTAGGCTACGACCACATTAATCCGCATAAAAGACAAAGCTAAAATACCTCACTTCTCTTGAATGAGTACCTTTTGTAGTTTTAAAAAGGTTTAGTCTATATTTAATGTGCAATTGTAATCGAAATAATTTAACCCACATTGCAAATCAGGTTTATTGGCAAAATGTACAGACTTTCAGCTGTTTGCAATGAACAACTCAAACAAAAGTAATTGAAGTAGTTTGACACAACAAATGTTTCAAGTGGTTTTCCCAAATTGAACTGAAAATGCAACTTTTAATGACTTCTGCAGTTTCAAAATTATTCAACTCCTTCATGGCAAGAATCTTTATTAGTAAAACATCCTTTTGCTGTCATGACCTGCTGCAAACAAGATGTAAAATCAGCTTCTGGCAGGGTTTTTGAGAAATCCCTCATGAATAATGGCCTCCAGTTCAGTAATATTCTTGGGTTTGCGTGCTCTGCAGCCAACTGCCGCCTTCAAATCCCACCAGAGATTCTCTATGGGGTTTAAGCCAGGTGACTGTGATGGCCACTGTAGGATCTTTCACGATTTCTTCTGCAACCAAGCCTTGATGGAATTTGAGGTATGCTTGAGATCACTGTCCTGTTGGAAGGTCCAAAGACACCCAAGCTTCAGCTTCACGACGTTTTCTCTTAGGATTTCCTGATACTTCAATAAATCCATCTTGCCTTCCACACGCAGCAGGTTTCAAGTGTCAGAGGATATAAAGTAGCCCCAGAGCATCACTGAGCCCCACCATGCTTAACTGTAAGCATGGTGTTCTTTTCAGCATATGCTTCATTCTTCTTACTTCCAGACTTACTGCTGATCGAAAGGGCTGAAAGTTTCCAGTTTTGTTTCATCACTCCACAGAAAAGAATCCCAAAACCTCTGTGGCTTATTTTTATGATTTTGAGCAAATTGGAGCCTAAAGCATTTCTTGTGCTTTTGGGTCAGTAGCGGTGTAGTCTTGGAGGTCCGGCATGGAAACCTCCATCTGGGGGTTTCTGAATCTGCGTTCAGTACGTGCCTTACTGTGCAGCTGAAACCTCAGTGCCTGTTGCCACCAAGTCTTACTGCAGCTCTTTTGCAGTCACTCAGGGTTTTTCTGAACCTTCCTATCATAGAAATCTGGTTGTAGCCTTTGATAGCTTTTTTTCTGCCCTACCCAGGTAGTGTAACCACTGTTCCTTAAAGGAGAACTTCAGCGAACAATGAACCTTTGGTCTAATAAAACGTCGGTACCTAGTCAACCGTTCTCTGAGTTTTGTTTTCATGATAATCGAATGTAAAGAGTTTTATCTCTAAAAACTGTTTAGCATATAATGCTAGTAATGGGGGCATTGAGTAAGTAAAAAGAAATCGCTAGTTTATACCACTAAAAAGGCTCAAAATAGCCCCACACTAACACAGTAATATAATGAGGCTCCATACATGCAAAACGAAGCATTGAGAACTTTGTAAGTGTACAGACCGTTTAATAAGAAGATACTTTATGAAGACAGTTCACTTCGCGTATACAGGCAGGAGCCATCTTAAAAAATAGTCTCGAAAGTCGATCCCCGAACGCCATTCATACAGTTCAGAAGTTCGTTGAACTTCATAGAGTTCAGATCACTCAGCACGACGTTCGTGGTTCGACTTATCGAGAATATTTTTTAAGATGGCTCCTGTCTGTATACGCGAAGTGAACTGTCTTCATAAAATATCTTAAAATATCACTTACAAAGTTCTCAATGCTTCGTTTTGTATGTATGGAGCCTCATTATGTTACTGTGTTAGTGTGGGGCTATTTTGAGCCTTGTTAGTGGTATAAAGTAGCGATTTCTTTTTACTTAGTCAATGCCCCCATTACTAGCATTATACGCTAAACAGTTTTTAGAGATAAAACTCTTTACATTCGATTATCATGAAAACAAATTTCAGAGAATGGTTGACTATGTACCGATGTTTTATTAGACCAAAGGTTCATTGTTCGCCGGAGTTCTCCTTTAACTTCAAACTTACAAACAATGCCAATTAGACTGTGTCTAGGAACATTTAGAGCCTTCACTTTCTTTTTGTATTCATATTTTGACTTTCATATTTCTTTTTTTTTCAAATCATCTGAATACTACTTAGTACATATTTCTGAAAAATCTAAAGCACTGTTTATTTCATTTGTATTTTTATTCTGTTGTATTTTTTGTCTGTATTGTTTGTAATTAGATTCTTTGTTCTTATTGTATTGCTGACTGTTACTTATGTAATGGTTTTAATTACTTTTTATCTATAATTATGAATATCGATAATTGGGAAATTTAAAATTACATTTAAAATATTATGAATAATTATTTTATATTCATATTATGAAATAATATTTTACATAAAAATACTTTACAAAAAAATTATATAAACCACCACTAATCATGTTAAATCGTTATTTCAATAGACCAAAGTAATCATGATTAAAATTTTACTATAATTGAGCAGCCCTACTGGATGTATTAATACTTTATAATATTTTGTATGAAGACTAAAATCAATCAATGTGACATTTTTATTTTAAAGTAATAAAATCCTCAGCAGATGTTGTCAGCATAGAGCATCACAGTCCTGCCCACAGCCGGTGCCGGAAGTAAAATTTCAATACAATTTCTCCATTGACATTTGAGATATAAGCCATGAAAACGTAACCATACATGATAGACTTAAAACCAGCTACGGCTGTACTAAGCGATTGTATATGCTCATATAAACGCCAAAAGTTCATGGGGCACTAATCTTGTTTTAAGATGAATACCTTTTATTCGCGATGTATTGGATAAGTACTTCATTACCCACAATCCTGAACAATCCCACAATCCCACAGTGATGCATCTGATTGGTGGAAGTCGTATCATGTGTCTGAAACCCCGCGAAGGTACGTGAAGACTGAAGGTCGTGTAATGTCGAAGGGCTAAGTTCATTGGTCGCACCTCTGAGACGCCCCCGCGCCATTGGATGTGCAATTGCCGCAGCACAGCCAACGAGTGAGCCAGATGCTCAATGTTTTAGCATATGCAGCTGCAAATGCGTTTTAAGCTTCAGTAAATCGAGGAAAAGGAGTTTCCCTGCACATTCACTATATAAAATTCACTGGAGAAAACAGTTCACGTGGCCGTCATCAGATTTGGAAGTCACTCAAAAGGCTCTTTCACGGTGGCTTTCAGTCAACTTTAGTGAGGCGCGGTGGTTTATGGGATGAGTTAGTTCCTTTGCTCGGAAACAAAAATATGTACACAGGCTTGTACCCTTGACTTTTTTTTTTTTGATTTTTCGTTTTTTCACTCGAAATGATGTGTTGTATGCTTCTGAGTTCAGCCGGAGCTGGTTATCCTCAGACATGCTCTAATACTCTTTAGATATGGATTTTACAAAATGTCAATGGGAAAAAAGAATGGGAAATTTACTTCCGGCACTAACACTCTCTCGGGCTGTGGGCGGGAATGTGATGCTCTATACTGAATGAATAAACAAACACACACTAAAAAAAAAAACATGTTTTTACTGAGGTCTAGATGTTTAATGTTTTTAACAAACATAATGGAAAAGTGCAGAAAGTTAAATACAGACGAGTGAGCGGACATTTTCAGTCCATAGAGTTCTTCAGTGCTTATCATACAAACCACAATTTGTCCCTTTTGTAGACACAATTTTACAATGAGACTAGCTGAATTACAGAGCTTCGTTATAATAGAGAACTCAAATACATAATATGTAACTTTTTTTTAATACATTCCTACTTAAAGGAACTAAAATATATTGTTGTTTTGTGTATTATATAGTTAAGCATGTGTATAGGACCTATAATGTGCAGTCGCAGGACAGCAAACAGTCTCATCCATCCCTTATAGTGAACTTTTTTTTTTTTAAGAAAAAAACAACTGTACTGAAGAATCATGGGAAGGACTCCCAGTTGAAGAGCACTTACTGGCATCCTGTTGACCAATTGTTGAACGGATAGTTGGGGTTGTTTCAAATGAGCTTTCCCGGGAAAGGAAGGATCTGGATGGATGAGAGAGAAATAGAGAGTGGCTTGGCAGTGTGTCTGTGATGGTTGTCAGAGGAACAGAGCGTACTGTATTGCTCACACCTAGTGTGTATGTTTCTCTCATAGCTTACTGCACTGAGACTGCAGTGTTCATGTGGCAACGACAATTATGTTACGAGGAAAACATCACGTTAATGCCCTAGACAGAAAAACTTACCTGGACGTGCATAGGCTAACTCTATTCCCCAGATGTGCTGGGGAAATCTGCATTAATACAGGGCGCTGTGAGCTGACACAGCAGCTGTTTTGGTATCCTAGTTCAGTCTTTGCCTCCCAGGGTCAGATGAGCAAAGACCGCTGGTTGGGTGGGCTGAAAAACAGCAGATTGGCCACACATTAAGCCTGCTCAGAGAGAATGTGGAGAGATTAGGAGACGGCACGAAGCAACCGGACTACCCGTCACCTCCGGATGGATTCATCCATCTAAATACATGGACTATGGGTTCCCAGATGGCCCTGATTTTTGTCTCTCCATCTATTACTCTCTCTCTCACGCACTCGCTTGCCGGATTAAAGCCTCTTCATCAAGCAGCATTCTGATTGGCTGACAGCCTCAAGCCCACTGCTCACTGGTGAGTGCACTTGACGAGGTAGCCACTGTTGTCGGGGGCAACCACTTACTGCAGCAGCGGAGACCGGCAGCCAGAGCTTAAAGATCGAGGGGAAAAGAAAAGGAGGGAGAAATTAAGAGAGGAAAACATGACAACAATAACAAGGGATTAGCCCATGGCATCAGCCCAGCCATCAGGACTCCGTTAAAATAACCTCCCACTGCACACAGCTGTTTGTGAAAGGAAGAGAGGGAGGGATGGAGCGTTTCAGATGAAGGAGCCCAATTGAAAAACAGCTGAGTGAGAGAGAATGTGCTTTCTGCTTTGTACACAAAAGAGTTGGGAAATGCTTATGGATGTGATGGAAGGACTCCTCTAACTGTTAGTGTGGCATCACACACAAATACACACTGACCAGATATCAAGGAACCAGGAGCAGCAGCCTGTTATGAGGAGCAAAAATCAGTGGTGTGACCTGTGCGCTAAAGATCAGGCCACATCCATGTCGATTTGAACTGGACGAGCAACACAGCTGGACTCTTCGTTTGACCTTAACATGGGGGACGCGGCAGAATACCAGCGTCTGCCCAGCGATTGCGATGAGGATGAGGTATTACAGACTGCTTGGATAACTGTTAACAGTTTTGTTGGTCGTTACCTAGTTTGAATTTCTTTTATTGTCAATTACACATCTCAGCTTATTGCATATTTGTACAGTCAGAATTGCATGCTCCAAAGGTGGAGAAACACTGAACGACCATTAAGTAGATGCTCACACTTCTGGTAAGTGTGTCAGTGTGTCTGTAAGATGTTACAGTAACCCACATGTGGATGATTCGTCATGTGATGTGTGTGGTACTCTGATTAGCATGGTTGTGGGTGCTCTAATTTGACCTTTTCCTGTCTCGCGCACACACAGGTCTTTGGCCACAGAGCATGTGAGATGAGAAAGACTGTGTTCTGCTGTTGTTGTCGTTTTTAGTCTGAACAACAGCATCTGGTGTTTACATGCCATTGTTTGCTCTGGGTGGTGCTTGGCTGTCCTATAGTATGTGTATGTATATACACTGCATGCACTGTGTGAATGCAGGCCATATTCAGAACAATTTTATGCTGAATCAGACCCAAATATCTTTACGTGGATTAATCCCAGAATCAGAGCCGGAATGTAACGGAGTACGTTTACTTGAGTACAGTACTTGAGTAAAGTACAGATCCCTCAAAATTGTACTTGAGTATCATTTTTGGGGAGTACTCAGGACTTTACTCAAGTACATTTGAGAGCAAATATTGTACTCTTTACTCCGCTACATTTCTATCAAGTGATGGGCAGTAACATGTTAGAGTAGGGGTGCACGATATTGACAAAAATGTGATATTGCGATATCGATAATGAATATTGCGATATCGATATCAATTTCGATATTTTTAAATGGATGTAAAACTACAAAAGTTATAGGAAAACACATCAAAAAAAGATTAATAAATAAAACAAGTTTTCTTACAACATAAGGTTTATTTCAACTGACAGTCATATTGGACTGGTACAGCATGAATATATAAATAATAACCATGTCTACGGAACAGGACATGTTTTACTAGTTGTGTAGGCCTACACTACAGTGTAAAAGACAATAAATAAGCAAGTCCACAGAACACACTATATGCAACATAAACGCCACTATATGCGTTTTCTTTGACCGGATAGCTATCTGATCGTGAAAAGACCAGGTGTAAATGCCCTGTGAAACGCATTTGTGACGTAGGCTATTTGAATCTAATCGCTCAAACCACTTCATGTAAAATGTACTCCTTCCAAACACGCTAAAAATGAGAACGTTACAGGCTTGTCATGTTATGGCCAGATATGACGACGCGCGCGACTGCAACACGCATCACCGCAGATCAGCTGAGCATCTCTTCATCATGCCAACGCACAAACTATGGCAAATCAAAGTGTCTCCCCTGTTCTTTCTGACCACTGTGGGAAATCTGTAGCATGAAAAGTTAAACCTCTCCTTGATTTCATGTTGTTTATGGAGAAGGAGAATCAGGAAATGAATCAGGGGAAATGCAACTGTGCCGGACGCATCATAAACAAAATATTGCATAAATATCGCGAGACTTTCGATATATATATATATATCGAGCAACATGATATCGCGTTAACGATATTGATTTGATATATCGTGCACCCCTGGTTAGAAGTAACGTTACTGTACCGTATTTTCTGCACTATAAGGCGCACTGGATTATAAGACGCATAAGATACTGCAGTCAAATGTTTGACTGGGTTTGTGTTATGAATCCTTTAGATGTGCTAAAGGGAATGTAGTGAGTGCGTGGCGCCGGAGGCGAGGCGTTTATTAGTAAGCGTGAGCACGCTGGGGCGGGCACGTAACTTACATTCGCAGCCTGACTCATGTGCGGCGGCTCAGCTGGCTGTTTTGAATGAGACGACCCGGTTACTGTGAACGGGGAGCCTTTTATGTAGATTCTGTGACGCGCGAGTTGCGCCCGGGACCGTCTGTTCGTGGGTCTGTTCGTGGGCCTGAGCGTTATTACCAATTGATACAATTAACCAATTGATCCATATATAAGATGCTCCGGATTATAAGGCGCACTGTCGTTTTTTGAGAAAATGAAAGGCTTTTAAGTGCACCTTGTAATGCGGAAAATACTGTAATCCGGTAAAAAAAATTTAATTAACGAGTAAAGTAAGGGATTACAATTGAAAAAATAGTTAATAGATTACTGTTTCTTCCCCGTAAACAGGTTGCGTTACTGCGTTAGTTAACCGTGATTTTGTTTAGTGAGACTGTCTCGTGACATGAGTAATGCGTTGGTGCGTGAATAACAACGATGTATGAGCGCCGCGACATAAGTGAGAGATGACTAGAGCGCGGGAGTGCAGCAGAGATGCCAACTCTCACACACACTCACACCCCCAATTTCTCGCGCTGAAGTCTCATCCCGGTCAGTCAAATTGCTGAAAGATGAGTTCATCTATAAATCTAACTGTTGAGCCACATTCGTGATTGACTAGTTATACCGCAAATTAGTTAAAATCTCCTGAAATCTACAGCAAGCGTGCATGCGAGACAAAGACTTTGCTCCAAACCTTGTAGCGCGCACACGACAGAGAGGGAGAGCGAGCGAGAGGCCGTGCATGTGCAGAGAGCATCCTGATCTAGAAACAGGACCCCCCGTTGGAGAATGTCAAAATTCTACCTCAAATCTGAGCAAGCATGTCACAAGACAGTCTCACACGGTTAACTAACGCAGCAAGCCGGTACAGGAATTTGTAACAAGAATGTGAAACTTACTGAGAAAAACCATGAATCCTCAACTGACATGACCGCTGCGGCTACCTACATGCTGATAAGATATAATATATAACCACTTTCACTCCGAAAAAAACAAAAACAAAACGTGAAGCCAAAAATTTTGATCAACTCATTTTACTCCTCTCTGCACTTTACCGTTAAAAGACATAAGTGTTAATAATTTGGAATGCAGTCAGTATTTTTACATCTATTCAAATGAAGGATTTTACCCCCCTCCCCCCAAATAAAAAAAAAAAAATATATATATATATATATATATATATATATATATATATATTTTATATGCTGGAATATGTAGAAATTTTAAGTTAACAGAAGAAGGACTTTCTTTATTTCATTAAAATGTGCAGAAAATAGGTTTAAATGTTGAACAATTTTCTTCTAGTCTGAGACTGTTGCATTTAATTTAATTTTTGCTTGATGCAATGTACATAAAGTTAAAATATTGAAACTAATAATAAAACAAGTTTAAAAAAGAGAGAATGTTTAATTTGATTACATTTTAGATAATGGAATATGCAGAAAGAATAGAATTAGGCTGAAAGGTCTATTGCTTTAGCGTATTCAGGTCAAGTGTTTGAAAAGTAACTTTGTAAAGTAACTAGTAAAGTAACTAATTACTTTTGAAAATAAGTAATCAGTAAAGTCTGGATTACTTTCTTTGAAAAGTAATCATAATCAGTAACTAATTACTATTTCCAAGTAACTTGACCAACACCATTTCTATCCATAACCGTGAGTACTCGGGAACCCCTTTAATTTGTCGTTTCCCTCTCAAACGTGATTGGATTGTCCAGGCGCCACTGATTGGGACAGCCTATCAGCAATCACCATCAGCTATCTGCCAAAGTCAACTCCGTGGTCAGATTTAGATAATAGACGAAACCATGGATGAAACATTGGATGAAGACCCAGCAGGTCCTTACCTGGAATGTGCCAACCCGTGGCCCAACTCTCCAGACTATTTCAATTTTCTAAACAAGTTAATGATAGTTTTCGCTTCAAGTGTTTGCTGTGTTTACCAAAACAGAACTTCATCACCGCCTACAAAAAATCATCCAATTTGCAGTTTAAAGCAACATGTTGATGAAAAAGATGAAAATTACTTGATATTACTTTCAATTTCTTTTACACTCTCCAAGGCACACACACACACACACGCACACACACACTAACAAAGAGCAAGACACTTTATCTTTACGAGACTCTCCAGGATTTGTGAATGAAAGCACAGCTTCACACAGGAAAGCTCTGGTAGTGTGAATGAACAAAATCATGCAATGCTTGACAAGTTACCGGATCTTTTCTGGAGTTTTTTCAGAAAGAAAAATATGTGAAGGATTCTGTGTGAAGGAGGCTATATCGGGGTCATTACAGGGGGATTGGTGCATGTGTTTGCCTGTGATGACAACTGGTTAGAAATAATGTGGATCTTGCCATAAAACGAGTAACTATAATTCAGTAGTACTTTCATTTTCTTACTTGATCCGATTACATCCCAGTGGATTAAATCAAGTCATGCTCTACATTTATTGCAGAGTATTGTTTGTCTCTGAAATACTGTATGGAAGTTATGAGAACTGTTTTATCAATATATTTCACATCTTTAAAGCTGTGTGTTGGAGAATTGAGCTGCATATTCAGTATCACTTACCAAGCTGAATTGGAGCATGTCAACAGAAGCATGTGTTGTCTTTTTAGCTGTGTTCGATGTTGTTGTTTTTTTTTTTTTTTTTTTTCCCCTGTCGTCTGTCTGCATGACATTTCCAGATGAGCTTACTGGACTTTCGAGAAGATTATGGGTTTTTCATCTGCATTCTGGGGGAGAGTAAATAATCTGAGATCCCTTCAACACTGTGTGTGCTACTGGGAGGGTCATGTTAAATGTAAAGCATTATCTGATTTAGCTGATTTATGAGTAAATGTAAAGTATCTTCTAGGTCTGAAGTGTTGACGTTACTGGGTGTCATTCAAATGCCACAGGTCACTAGCACTTCTGTGTTTTGCTGCCCTCTGGTGGTTCATTAGAGCTACGCAGCCCGTAAACAAGCGATCTATCTCTACTACAAGAAATATTTCTGAAAAACGTTGCGTTTACTTGAACAAGCAGTTCGGTGTTCGTATGGGTTTAATAGAGTAGGGCTCTGATTCCATTAATCTGGTTTGATGCTGGTTTGACATTGAGCATCGTAGAGTCCTGCAGGCAGACATTAGAGCGAGGGGGATTTGTCTTCTCTGTGATGTGCTACATATAGAGGTGAAGTGTGAGCTTGGCTCACCCGGTCCAAATGTGGCACCAAGGCAGTGGAGGTAACTACAGGTCACATACACAAATGCACATAGAAGAAAGTGTTCCTTGATGACCACACCATCACCTTGTTTCTTTGGTGTTTACATTTTTATAATGAAAAATATCAAAAGTAAAAATTCTGTCTGTTGTTCATTAGACTTTTATTCATCTTCAGAACACAATTGAAGATATTTTGAATATTCTCCTTTTTTCCCATCCATTTGAAATTTTCAAGCTTCAAAAAGTTAAGTAATTCATATTAATAAAGTACTTCAATCCAAGTGTACTGAAAATATATGGTCACATATGATGAACATATTTAATTTAGGCTTTTTTGCATACAAACATTGGTCAACATTTCATGACAACATGTTAAATTTTGGGTGAACTTTCCTCAGGTCAAATCAGTTTTGTTTGTATGTCACTTTTTACATCAGCTTTACAGAAAATATCGTCTTAATACTACGGTTGTGAACCATTATTGGTCTTACCATTCAATTCGATTACAATCATTTTCAATATTACTGCACATGCCTACATTTTCTTCAATGAATACAAGCAGTCAGATATATGAACTCCGTTTTTATTGTATCTGGTCCAAGAAAGTTCACTTCCTTAATGTAACAAACATCAAACTCAAGTCTTAAGTTTGAACATAAGTCTGAACACCGCAGACGATTGGACCATTTAAAACAAAGTATCACTAGTAAATTCTAAAAGCGCATAAATCTGTCAAGTGTACTTAAGTTACGATACCGCTTATCAGTCCTTCCAGAAAAACGCGGAGTTTTTTTGTGATTGCTGCGGGCAAAAATCCTTGATTACGTGGCCCGTTTTCTTTAAAAATGCGATGGAATATGCGGGATATTTATGCGATTAATTGCAGGAACTTGCAAAAATTGCGGGGACTTGCAAAAACTATGGTTCGATAAAAAAGAGAAAAAAGTGATTCCCCCAACACCCTGTTCTCACTAGGTCTCTCTCTACCTTAATGTAAAGGGTCATTTCTTATTCCTTCATTTGATTAGCAAGCATACTACATCATAGAAAGTGCTGGGAATATTACATTTCTCATCTTGTTTTATTTCAGACTATAACGAGTGTAAATAAGGTGTGGCCCCTTTAAGAGCTGCGCGCTCCCTGTTGAATTGTCTGCAGTGTTATATGTGCGCCTCGAACACCCCATGTGTGCGGGTAATTTCTGTTTGATGCTAATTCTTTTATCTTATGTTGTTTATTAAGTAACAATGTGACGGTACAACGTGTGACAGACAGTTATACGAGTTCGATTTGTGAGATGTCAATCGCCTCCGTGAGTCTGTCTGGCCTCTGCAATAACTTCAGCTGTGAGCTATCCCATCGCGTAATTGCGTTACTTCATAACGTTCCCATGGAAACAGGGGGAAATGGCTGCTCTTGCGTGAAGCAAACACAACATTTTTCAACTTTCTGCTAAGATATATGTGACTTTTTTGCAACGAAAATGCGAGGATTATGAAATCATGCAAACCCCGCATATTTTGCACGGAAATCGGCAATTTATGTGGCGAAAGTGAGGCGTATTTGAAAAAATGCGGCCCCCGCATAAATATGCGGACTGGCTGATTTTGCATTGAATTCAGCGATCGCATAATCGCGTTTTTCTGGAGGGACTGGCTTATACGCGCACACACACAAGCTTGCTGCCTCGCACGCACACATGCACACACTCGCGCATGCTTTAAATTTTATAATAGTGGGCACATTTTTTATTACTTTTGTGTTTCGCCTCCCTACGCCATTTTACGCTAGCCCAAGAAGCGCATATGTGACGAATGGCGACAGAGAAACGTCAGTAGGCTGTAATCAATTATAGTCTATTACTGAATTTATGCAGAATCATTCATGTCCGCATCACAATGCATAGATACAACGTCTAATTTCAACACCCCTACGTAATACCCCCCATGAGTAAGCTACAGGCCTCTTTGGCAAGGGACAAAAAAAAACCACCTCTGTAAGATAAATTGACCAGACATGACGACACCTACAGTGTCTACAGTGAACAGCTGGTTTAAATGTTCAAACAAATGTCTGAGCTCAGTCACAGGTACACACACTTTCCCCTTCTTCACAGCTGTGCTTGCACTACCAATTTCTTTTCACATTCTCTAGCTTAAATAAAGCTCATTCTTCGATAAGTCTCCAGAAAATTCCTGCTACATTAGCCACTCGGTCTGAAGCAGCGCTGGAAATTCTTTGTTTCAGGGCAGTAATTGGAGGCAGACTGTTTATGACTCGCTTTACTGCATCTGTCCTTGCTCACCTCATCTTCCCTTTTCTTCTGAAAAAACAACAACAACAATGTTCAACCGGCATTGTACATTTTGTTTATCCTTTAAAATGTTGCACATCTGGTTTAGTCTGTGGACTTGATGAACGAATGGGGAATGAGGGAGGAAGAAAGGACATAAATAAAACATGGTTTATTCTGCTAGGGGTGATGAAGCCAAAATGTCCCCTTTACAATCGGAGGGGTAAGAAAAAGGGGTGACGTTCTGAATGTGTTTGTTTACAAGAGGTTGAGATAATGTTTTCAGAGGGATTGGGGAAGGAGAAGTCCGCAAACCAAATATATATAAAAAAAAAAGTCAGGCCATGTGGGAGTTGAGAGCAGAGTGGGAGAGAGAGTGAATATAAAAGAAAGATGTGGTGAGAGCCAGAGATAGGAGGGGATATTATGGTGTTCAGGAGGGGGATTTGTTAAAAGCCCAACATATGGGAGGAACACAGGAAATGAGCTCTCCGTCCTGCAGTTAAATCTGACCTTTTGGCTCATGATCAAATGCTCCTCCATCCGAATACCATAGAGCCTCTGTCCAGGGCACTGGCTGATGGAGGGAGGAGGAGGAGGAGAGGGAGGGAACGAGAAGGGGGCACTTCCCCAGAGTCTGTTTGCGAGTTGCAGGAATTACACAGTCACGCACTAGGGGGAGAGAAAAAGAGAAAGTCCTAGACGCTCCTCCTGCTCCAGAACAACACGTCCCCTCTGACACAACCATGAAAAAAGACAAAAAAAGTCAGAACCTCTTCCAAGCAGACCACAGAAGCACTAAGGGACGACTTTGTCTGGGCTTTGCAGCTCTTCTGATTCTCTTATCACTTTCACTGTGGCTGTCATCTGAGTGAGGGATTTGGGAATAGAGGAAACCGTCCTATTAATAGCTGGTTGGAGGACTGAGCAAATGGATAGAGGAATTGGCAACTGACTCCAGTGTATTCTGCAAAATATTTTTGCAGCAAGAACTTCACCTTGCACTCCTTCTGACTCGCTTCACAGCCTTAGTGTAAACTTGGTTTTGACATGTTCTAACTAGGCTTCCAAGTGAACAGTTCCCTTTGGCAAACCTCTCTCTCTCTGGTGTTTTCTTGCCTTTCCCCACACGGTCCCCCCTGCATACAAGTTCTCCAGACTAGCACTGATCTTCGGTTAAAGGAGCTTAATGTGGATTGTGCGCGATGGAATGTAGTATGTGGGCTGTTCAACTTCAGGAGACCTTAAAACTGAGGAGACCTTCACAGTTTTGGAGTGGTGTCTCTTCATCTTGGACCTGGTTCTCCAACAAAAGAGTCTCGGACGCTTAGCTTGACTTTTTGTGGATTGTCTCACAGAACTCAAGATGCGTCGTTTTGACAAGCTCAAAAAATCATTCCCTTTTCTTGCCCATTTCCATGTGTACAGAGTAAGTCTGGTTTTGATTCTCTTGTGCAGAGCATGCTAGGTTTCAGTATGAATAATGGACCTGGGAATTTCAGGACTGACATGTGCATGAGTGTTAGTTCAGCGTCTGTGTTGGTGTGAAACCACACCATGCCTTTACTCATGTGTCAGAGCTTAGCTGTGTGCATGGATATCATCAGATCATACCAGAGCCTTATCCCCAACAATACATCAGACCTTCACATTGCATAACTTGTCCTAACAGACCACCCTTTATGCATGTACCGTATGCTGTCTCAGCAGTCAGGTGTCTGTGTTTTGTTTGTTTGGCTCATACTATTTAGTGTGCATCTATGAATTCACTCTTGTAATGTTTTTTTCTTAAGTTTGCGTGAAGGGTGTAACCACTCTTGGTTGTAACTTATGGCCTTAGCCCAAGGGCCATGGATATAGTTCCATTGGGATTAGAGGCTACGGCTTTATAACACTTCACACTGCACAACCTCAACTTTTTGCCACTAGCATTGTACTGTACATGGCCTTGGGTAATATCCAAGCTTCTGAATCCTTGCGGCACCCCTGTATTTTTAAAATGATAATACCATGATGCGTATCATGAAATATTAATGCATGCTAATATTCTGACATGCAATATTCAGGCTGAATTCAGTATTGGAACGGTGCCTGTAGCTCAGACTAAAGAACTCCCAAAAAGGAGCAAAACGAAGTTAAACACAATACTGAAATCTCAAGATATATATTTTTTAAATAACTTTTTAGTGTAACAGTATCCTAAAATGCAAAGCATATTGTGCAAGACGATAAAAGCTGACAATGTACTGGCCATAAATATGCATATTTATATGCATGTGCACATGTCCAGTGATTCATTTTTTACAGATTGAATATAAGAATGCAAAATGCCACTTGGTGCACATTTTAAACAAATAGAAAATGTAAAAAATCTACTCTAGTAATCAATTCAGAATCATGAAGCACATTTACTCCAGCATCTAACTATACTCACAGAGACTTACAACAGTCATTGTATCAAGACCAAAAACAATTCTTATTTAGCATGTTACTTGTAAGGATGCACTGAGAAAAGTTATGGAATGCTACCTTCATGATCTCAAGATCAGCCTCAGGTGGTTCAGACTCACAACAAAATCACAATTGAGCCATTTTGAGGCTGTGAGGACTAAATGCTTGCTTAAGAAGATGGATTTGTCAGACTACGAACCTTCATATTAAAGACAAGATTGTAACAGATTTCACTCTGTAGTTTTGACAGACGCGTTGCTGGCAACAACTACACATTGACCCACTTTGCCCACAGGGCAAGTGTTTTCCCTCTCCAACATCAGCTGGTCATCTCAATGAACACTTTCTAGAAGTCTCTAAAGAGGCCTGGTTTCCTTTTTCTCTCTTTCACACATTTTGCCTAATCTTTTTGTTTTCTGTGCGTTCAGAGTTTTTGATATTTTTTTATACCATTGGAATTTCATAATTCTTGACATCAATTTCATTATCACAGAAAAAACAACAACAACTAATACTAGCCTAACACAAGTATATCAGTGATAAAATAAAAACAAAAAAACTAATTACAAGCAATAGGACAAAGACAGGAAATAACCTACCTGATAAACTTCAAGCACTAGAAATTGATCACTTGACACAATGTATGAATGTTCTAATTTAAATTCGTATGAAAGTTACAAAAGTGATTGAGTCAAGATCAATGTGAGATTGTTGGATTTAACATTAATGGCACAGACGGCAGCAAATAGCCTATGTTAGGCTGCTTTACAACAAAACTATTTACGTTTACTTAAGACATAAACATCTTATAAGGATACTCGCAAAGACTAGGGCTGGGTATCGATACGGGTGTCCTGATTCGAGTCCGATTCACAAGATCTCAATTCAATTAAATTCTTGATTTTATTCTATTTTCATGGGCCCCACCACAAAAAAAGGAATGAAATTTATTGGTTTTTTGTTGTTTTTGACCCATGTATCCTTGTATTGTAATAAGGTTATAACACCCAAAATTTTAGATGTTAGTAAAATTTAACAGTTCTCGATTCCAATTTCGATGCCACAGCTAAAACCACTAATATCAATTGAAAATAATTTTCACTGTACAAATTAAGGTGTGTTTAGGTGTGTGCACACAGAAATCATCTTTTACATACACGTATACCTAAATGAGTTCTCTTTCGATGAAACTCTTATACCTCGTTGGCTTAACCCTCTGGGGTCTTAGGTGATTTTGGGGTCCTTGATGTTTTGACATGCCCTGACATTTTTCAGTTGCTTATAAACATATTAATGGCACTCTCTATTTAGCACAAACAGGGATACCATAATATGTGAGCAACATGTACATACATGTTTGTATTTTTGAGAAGATAATTATGCATGGTTATTGAAAAAAAAAACAAAAAATGTAATTTTCTGAAACTAGGCCACAAAACACATACTGTGTGTCCACAAGACTTTTGACTAATGGGTGTTGTCTTCTAGAGTTTTTGCTTCAAAATAATCTGAAAATCATCCCGCCTAATCATTCACATAAAACAATACATTGCTTTAAACTTTGTAAGAAAGTTTTGTTTGGAAAGGCAATATGCGTGGGGGTGTGAATGATCATGAATAATGATGTGGTTTACACCTGAGAAGACAATGGCCTGCATAATGAACCTTTCAGTCAGGTGTGTGTCACAGGGTACTAAAAAAGAATGTGAGGAATGTATGCAATTTGTAAAATATCCAAGGTAAACATTACTAGTAACTAACCAGTTAATTCTCAAACTATATTTTCCGAAAGTTTTGGAATATATCTTCTTCCCAAATGTGTTACTAATAATAAACAATTTAAAGAGAAGGCTAATATTGAACTATTAGGTTGTCGCTTACATCTTGTAAATATATTTCTTGCTATTTTATTAAAGTTTTCCCATGTAAATCAACAACAACTGCAATTTTAACAATATTTCAAGTGTAGGGATGGGTATCGTTAAGGTTTTATCGGTATTACTACTCTTACCGATACCGCTTATAGATCCGGTACTTTAACAGTATTCTTATCGGTTCTTTTTGGTGTTTTTTATTATTTATTTATTTTAAGAATTAAGAACATAATTAAACTTTATATTTTCAAATGTAAAATAGAAAAACCAAAACGAAGAAAAATATCTTTTTGTTATGCAGCAGTGTGCAGGCTTTTTTTGTTTATACAAAAAGGACACATAAGAAAAAAACAAGTACAAACACAAGAATACAATTAATCAAAGATACGAATTATATACAAAGTGCTTTAATTTCAGGAAGGTCTACTAACATATATGTTCAGGTAATTGTTTCTGTCTGAAAAGAAACCTAGTTATCAAATATAAAATAGCACTGTATAGTTTATCATAGATAGAATAATGCTTATTACATCTAAAGTTACTCTCTCAAAAGCTGTTAGTGATTTTCTCTGCCTTTTGTTGTTTGATTTGCATTAATGGCTGAATCGTCAGCAGGTTTAGGCTATTAGACTGCTGCCCCTTTAAGACCGAGTGCAGATCTAATGGGGACTGATGCACCATCATTTTCTCCCTATTATTTACATCCATTTAAGACATAATTGTGTTTAAGTGAATAAACTGTGTTTAAGTGAATCTCAGAGCTGGTCATTTTGACATTTTTATGTATATTTGATAGTTAAGGACGCACGAAGCCCAAGTATAGGCTCATTTTCTTGTCTCGTTGCAGTCCGTTTCGGAGCGCGCACCGCGTCTCTTGCGCAGGTTTTTGTGTTCTTAATAGCCATTTTTTGATCTTGCAACAGTAGAAGACAGTATTTTGCAACAATCGCCGATCGTGCTCTGATTCTGACGGTTACGTTTGGGTTTTAGGAAGAATTGACAGCGCTCCGCAGTGCTGTGAAGTAAGGAAGTTAAGCTAGACAGATCGTCTCGTTTTTTAACGGTTTTATCTCAAATATCTTCTTTTTATAATCTTTGGATGCCGAAATACAAAATATATTAGAATAATATCCCAGATCTAAAGTGTAACCACGCTGAATGTTAGTTCTGTCCTCATTGTCACTCATTAAGCAAGGGCTGTCGTGTTGCGCGTGCTGTGGCTTTGCGTGAGAGATCGCTCTCTCTCTTCTCTCTCTTCTGAACTGCGCATTGCAAATTTGCATCACAGACAAATGGTTTAATTAAAATATAGTTTATATATAGAAATGGCTGGCGATATAAACATGTTCAAGATAACGTCTTTATAGGAATAATAAATAGTAGCCCAAATTGCGTGTATTTACTTAATTTCTCAGCAGAACCGATAACGTCCGAGCTTATCGATACAGCGGTCTTTCAAAATTCAGTACCGGGGCCCGTTTAATACCTGGTTTCGGTACCTATCCCTATTCAAGTGTAATATTTCTTTGTAAAAAGTATACATTTTATAATATGTATTTCAAAGTTAAGAATTTATTAGTTTGAATATTGGAACAAAGACTATAAAACATCTTAGTTGATAATTAAATATTCTTTATTTTTGATAAAACATCCCATACTATATGATTAACATATGAGCAGAAATTGCTAAACAAAAGCTGATTTGATGTGACAGTAGTCTTTTCTTGTCTAAACATTCATATTTTGTTTTTTATGATATATATTAGCACATGTTAATTTGCAGTTTAATCCAGCTGATGTGGGCGTTGACACGTTTGCATCTTTCCTTACATTATTTGCATTTGAATAGCGCACTCTTTCTGTGGGTGTCGTCACATTAGCACTTAATGAGCTGAAATGAGAATGACTGACATCTCTCATTACATACAGATTACATAAACTGAGAATATTTGTTTTTTTTTTAATATGAATTACTTATTACCTGTGTGACTGAGTATTCGCTGAGTTACAGTTCATTTTTGGACACGTTTAAGAATGGACTTCACATTGAGAGAGATGGCAGAACATGCATTGTTTATTTATCTTTATTTGGAAAAAAAATCACATTTTGTTTTATTGTGAGAGAACACAAAAAATAGACACTTAGCAATGTCAAATTATGTATAACACTTTTGAGTCTCACAGTTATTTTGAGTCTCTTTTGCACTGATAAGAAAAAAAAAAAAGTGAGCTGGTTACGCCTGGCAACCCCAGGGGGTTAAAAACGCGTTCAAATGATAATAGTTTGTGACTGTGCAGCGAGAGTCCAAAACCTCAGTTTATCATGTCTACCAGTATATCGCACACCCCTAGTTCCGGTATTTTAACTTTTACATCAAGACCTTTAAGTTTGCAAACAAGCAAAGTGGAGAGGAACTAATGGCATATTTGGACATGACATTGGATTTGTTCCCAGTGTGAAATGTTGCTGGGAAGTTCAGTGTTTGGGGGAGGGATGTGGCTGCTTGTAGATGTTTCGTCATTTGGATTTGTGATCCTCTATTTTGTCAATATAAACTCCTACTTAGCTATTTTAGTGGCACTTGCTAAGGCAAGCATCACTAGTACGGGGCCCTATGAAATGAGTTCCTAAATTCTGTTTTCAATTAATTTTTAATTCAAAATTTGTCAAATTCTGTGACATTCAGCAGAATTTATAAATTGAATAAATTAAATAAATACAGTAAATTGCATTTTGTATGGATTTTTTTTTTTATCTCTGCATCATGGAAATCATAGGGCCCTACTATTAGTAATGCTCATACTTGTAGTTAAAGAAAGAATGAAAGGGAGAGAACTTCACAAATATTTCAGTGTGTGCCCTACAGTTATTGATGGTTAATGTCAAAAAGGCCCTGACCCCTATGACCCATGACTTTTCATGCATCAACACAGGAAGCACTTTGGCCACAAAAGACGACTTATGCTCTCTAACCTTCCTGACACTCATTCAAGAAACCTGTCGACTTTGTAACCCCTTGTTTTAGACGCATATTTTGCCAAGCTTCCTCCTCTTTCACAAATCGACAACATCTGAAGACTTCTGTCTGCACATAGACCAACTATTTAAAAAAGCGCACTGACAGAACACATTGACAAATACTGTGTGAAGTGAACAGTCTCTTAGTCTAACTTTGACAAATTGACAACTGAAATGATTGGGTTGTTGTGGACTGTATGCCTGTGACTGAATAAACAAACAATATATATTGACTGTTAAATTACCCCCCCCCCCCTGTTAGATGTTTGTTTCTTTCACAGTAGTGCAATGTCTTTTGAGTTATTTTCATTTAAGAGGTTTTTCAGAAATTGGTTATTTGTAATTAATTGCAATTCATTGGCATATCATGTAATTTAATTAAAAACTTTGATTTAACAGCTCCAATTTCAACACATCAAGTGACATTTTGCCCTACAATCCCTCACATCTGCTTGTTCGTCACCTGAACCAGTTTCCCACATGGATTTAGCATTACAATCAAAGCACAAATCCATGTTTGCAATTGTATTGGTATTGTCCGCTTTCTGTTTTTTTACAGTATGCAATTTTAACAGCCTGTTATAGTTAGCTGCACAGTTTCATTGTTTGTGTAAGTCTCAAGAACAAAAGCGTAAAAGTTCCATTATCACACAAGTGCACAATGTCATTCAAAAGGGCAAGGAGGTACTGCAGTCTCTCTGATCGCAAGATTGTTCTGCTTCCTCCCTATTGCCTTAATTTTGTTAAGACATGACTGACCACAAGGCCTCCAGAGAAGGAAAGTGTGTCAGAGTGAAAGAACACCAGTGTGAAGGAGTGCAGGGGGAGGGAGAGGTTGAAAATTGAAAGCAGCTGATGTCCAATACGCTCCAAAAGAAAAAAGAACAAGCACAAAAGCAGACTACGGAAAACAGTAGCACAATTTTAGTTGTCCCAGAGCTTCCAAGCACCAGTGCCAGTGTTCTTCCATTCATCCATTCCCCTTGTTACAAACCAGAAGCTTAAAGGGATAATGGGTGTTCATTTTTTGAAAGGTGATAAGGACTTTGGGAGTTGGGAATTGAGTGCTTATGGTTGTAATGGAAACGTTTTTTAATTGGGTCCGAAGTGGAATTGGAGATGCAGCTGCTGCTGTGGAAAGGTAAGGCCTGTGTTGGCTGGTTAGTTTTGGAGGTGGAGATGCTCCTTTTGGGAGGAATTAAAAAGGGTAGAGAGTTACTCAGCACATGTGGCCTGGGCTAGGGCCAATGCCATCTGTCTTTTATGAACTTCAGGTGTGTGTGTGTGCGCTTACCAGATGTTCGCCGCGGTTGAACAGTGAAAGCCTACTGTATAATTTTTTTATGAGCTGTTGTTGCCGCATATTCTGAGCTGAATCATTAATAGCATGTTAGATCTCAATCTCACTTTTGGACTTGGTCACTTGTTGCTGTCTAGATGGACACCACTTTTTATTTTTGGCTAGCCTAGTGGTTAGGGAATTTATTTAGTTGGGAATGGCTTGAACATGTTTGCCTCTGGTGTTTTGGGAGAGTCATTGCATATGGGGAATCACTCTGTGGACTTCATTGGTGTGTGTCTTTCTGTGCAGAAGCTGGGCAGCAGTATGCAGTGTGAGGAGGGCACTGAGTGGCTGCTGGAGCTGCTGATGGAAGTGCAACTGCAGCAGTATTTCTTGCGCATCCGTGATGAGCTCAACGTTACACGTCTCTCGCACTTTGACTACGTGAAGAATGAGGACCTGGAGAAGATTGGTATGGGCCGGCCGGGTGAGTCCAACCAAGGTGTTTGCTTGTAGCTTTATCACAAATAATAATTTACACAAGGCACTTAACACACCCCCCTTTTCCACCAAAAAAAGAACTGGTTCGGAACTGGTGTTGGTTCGGAGTTGGTTCAACTTGCGAACCCGTTCAGAACCTGTTTGTATTTCCACTGACTAAAGCGCCCAGGGAACGACGCCGTTACGTCACTGTGTACGTCGCCATACGTCTAGAAACGCTTGCAAGCACATTATTTTGGGATTATCTCTAACTCGTGTACCAAGAAGGCTTTAAAAACAATTTTCTTTTTTGATAAGTTATGTACCCCTGTCTTGTGTCTTTTTTCTTTCAATTTATTTGTTCTATATTGTGACTGTTTTCTTCTTTGCTTATAATGTCTTCAATAAAAAAATTACCTTCAAGCATAATTACAAAGGCGGACTCCATCGTGTTTCTGCAAATGTTTCTCTTGGCTTTGCGATCCTATATTATGGTCAGAAAAGATGTTTAGAACACATCTAAACCCGCCCCAGCCCCCAACGTAAGCGTGACGTGGTAAAAGAACGGTTCTAGTCCAGCAAAGAGTTGGTGCCGCTTTGGAACCGATCTCCTGGCCCGAGAACCGGTTCTTTGGCTGTCGAAACACAAAGAACTGGTTCGCGCGCAGGCACCAGCTCCGAACCGGCTCTCAAGATGCTTTGGTGGAAAAGGGGCAACAGAGATCCGACATCGACACTTATGCAGATATGTAAGCACATTTTTTAGGATTCTAATTGTGATGATTGACACGGTGATAACCATAGCAATGGACAGATTTTTAAATTTTTTATTTTCTTTTAGGTCTGAGCATTGTGCATGAGTCAACACTGAAAAGGGGGAAAAAAACCCCAAAACAAATTAGTGATGTTGTCTCAATACGTTTACTTTAATAAGCTTTATTTTATTACTTTTAATATTTATTTTTTCTTATTTTTATTACTGACATTTTCCTTGACTTATTTAAACTAACTTTTTGACAATTACATGCTAGAATTCAAATATTATAATTATTATTGGCTTTAATGGTTCACTTAAATTTATTTTAATTTTTTTCACAAAATATAGAGCTTTCCGAAGCTTGATCTACAGCCCGTTCTCATCCCAAGGCGTCATCTAACTGACGCTTTTGACCATGCGTCAACATCCGACGCTTTAGGGTCAGTTAGATGATGCTATCCTAGTGGTCTAACCCTAACCCTACCTCAGACCTAAATCTACCCGCATCATCTAACTGATGCTAAAGGTAAAGCGTCAGTTAGATGACGCCCTAGGATAGCGTCATCTAACTGACGCTAAAGGGTGCCCTAAAGCGTTGGATGTTGACGGATGGTCAAAAGCGTCAGCTAGAAGAGACCTTGGGATGAGAATGTGCTGTGATCTAAGAATGACAACGCACCTCTGTTTGTCTACCGATGTCAGAACCTTAATCTGAAGGTCATCAGGTCCAAATTGGTTCAATCATTTCTAATATGCCAGGTTTACACCTGGTATTAAAGGATTAGTTCACTTTTGAAAAAACTTTTGCTGATAATTTACTCACCCCCATGTCATCCAAGATGTCCATGTATTTCTTTACTCAGAAATTAAGGTTTTTGATGAAAACATTCCAGGATTTTTCTCCATATAATGGACTTACAGGGGTTGGACAATGAAACTGAAACACTGGCCAATGTTGGAGGTTTCACATCTACTGTATATGCCTGGCGGCCAATCTTTAGAGTGAAGCACGGGTGGATCAGTGATGGTTTGAGCTCCAATATCATGACAATCCTGATTGTATTTGATGGACACGACACTGCCGAGGACTACCAAACCCTTCTGGAGGATCATGAGCACCTGATGCTCAAACCGCTCAAACCGCATGATCATGCACCAACACACACAGCAAGACTTGTGACAGAAGGGTTTGATGAAGATGAAAGTGACGTTGAACATCTCCCATGGTCTGACAGTCACCAGATCTGAATATTATTGAGGTGTTTTGGAGGAGCGAGTCCACCAGCATCATATAGTGACCTGGACACTGTTCTGGAAGAGGAGCGGCTCATAATCCCTCTGGTCACTGTGAAGGACTTCTATCTGTCAATTGGTGCTGTATTTGGATGCAAAATGAGGCCCTCACCATTCTAACAAATTATTGTGTAGTAAAACCAGGTGTTTCAGTTTTTTTGTCCAACCCCTGTACATGGGAACCAGACGGTCCAAGGTCCAAAAGACAGTTAATAACAGTTTCAGATGCAGCTTCAAATGTCTTTAAACGACACCAGACGATGAATAAGGGTCTTATAATGCGTAACGATCGGTTATTTCAAAGCTTATTCCAAAAATGTAACTTTTCTAAGGACAAATGCTAGCCTTGCTCTATTCTGTGAGGCACGTTTGTAACGTCACGTAATACGTAATTACGTTCAAAAGGTCACGGGCGACGTAGCCGTAAGTACAGAGTCAGTGTTTATAGGTTGAACGTGCAAACTAACTCAAACGCCGTTTACAAAAAAAGTATTTAAAAGGTAAAACAACGATGTTGGACGATTTTGATTTTGTACTTCCGGCTACGTCGCCGGTGACCTTTTGAACGTAATTACGTATTACGTGACGTTACAAACGCGCCTCACAGAATAGAGCAAGGCTAGCATTTGTTATAAAAGTTAGAAAAGTTACATTTTTGGAATAAGTTGTGAAATAACCGATCGTTTCACATGATAAGACCCTTATTCATCGTCTGGTGTCGTTTAAAGACATTTGAAGCTGCATCTAAAACTGTTATAAACTGTCTTTTGGACCTTCGACCGTCTGGTTCCCATGTAAGTCCATTATCCTGGAATGTTTTCATCAAAAACCTTAGTTTCTTTTCGACTGAGGAAAGAAAGACATGGACATCTTGGATGACATGGGGGTGAGTAAATTGTCAGCAAAAGATTTTTCAAAAGTGAACTAATCCTTTAAGATGTGTTTTGGTCTATTGGATCGCAAGTGGACAATGCTAAATACAGATGTAAATGGGGGTCTAAAACGTTTTGAGCTTGTTCACTTTCGACCACTTCCAGAAGAAGTTTAAAACGCTTTTCGACCGAATTGCTTTCGTTGTGTAAACACTCATGTGGTCGAATGCATTCGAACAGCCACAAAAGACCTTCTGCTCTCTGCTACTGACTTAACGAGTAAACATTATGGAAGTGTTTAATCCCCATACGGGATTAAACTTTGTTGGCTGGAGACCCAAGTTTGATTTGAAGATGAAAAATGTACCAAACACGATGTTTACTCACCATTCCTGATTTCTAACACTCACTCGAAGCATTTAGCGTCGTCTTGCGTCTATGAGAGCAAAAATGAATGCTGATACTTTCTGTATGTTTTTCTGTCATCTCTGGGCCTGTTATAGTTAGAGTAGTATAGCTATAGTATAGTTCTTATGTAAATTGCTTAAGCTTATTTCGTCCATTAGATTGAAAGATTTGAAAGTGGACAAAAGAGATGGATTAAAACACCAGGAGTAAACAAGAATGTGTCTCCCTCATCCACCTTTGATACCAGGAGTAAACGGCCATAGAGTTAAGTTTTTAAAAACTGAAAAGGTGTTTTTACACAAGCTTTTTAAAACAACAGGACACAGTCAGTATAGACTGATGATGAATATATACTGTAAAGATCAGATTTTTTTTTTTTTTTTTTTACAGTGGTACACCCAGCAGTAGTTTTAAAAGTTTGTCAGATCAATCACACACACTTTGAGGCTTTGTGACGCCTGAAGTGAATTTTGAAATTTCCCTTAAGCCGGCCTGATTATTACCCATCTCAAGCTCATTACACACCTTTTCTACTACTCTCACTTTTATCTCTTTTTGTCCTCTTCGTCTTTTTCCTCACTCTTTCAGTTCCTTTCGGTTTCTCTTTCCCTGATTCAACTTTTTTAGCTAAGCATGAACTGTTTGCAGAAATAGATTTGAAATTAGAAATCATGTGTTTAATCGAGTCTATTTATTTATTTATTTTATTAAGCTGCATTGACAGGATTGATTACAGAGTGTGATTTGACTCATTCTTCAGTTTGTAAAATCAAGCAA
This sequence comes from Pimephales promelas, assembly GCF_016745375.1. The sequence continues at coordinate 133,859 of NW_024121177.1, read as the reverse complement.
AATCACATGGAGTTCGATAGGAAAAAGCATTCTGGAGGATTTAAACTCGGACAAAAAATATTTGAGCTGTAATTAATCTAAATTACCATTGAGGCAACTCTGTTCTATACATTTATGTTAGTTCATTGCAGAAGTATAAACAGAAAACCCGTTCTAGTGTCCTTGCACATATTATGTGACAATTACAAGGTTTATCAGCTACACAACTTTGCAAAGGTAGTAAGCAATTTTTTGCACTATTACTAAATATAATCAATTTGAACTTTTATCCAGGTGCATTGGTTTGCTTCATACACATTGTAATTATTTACTCTAACCACAATGTTTGCTTGATTGAAGAATACAGAAAGTCATGTTCTTAATCTGTGGTAATTGTCTGATTGTTGATAAAGCTTGTTTGAACCCACAATATTCATAAAATAACATTCTCTCTTTTGTTTTCTTTGATAGGGCAAAGACGGCTGTGGGAGGTGGTGAAGAGGAGAAAAACCATGTGCAAGCGCAAGTCTTGGATGAGCAAGGTATGTCATCAGCCTTCCTCGCACGTCCTGACAGATTAATGAGACTTCCAGTCCAAGGTCAGGTCCCCCCCACACACACACATCCGGACAAGGACTTCACTCCAGTCATTAGTCATTCAGCTCACATTGTCCCTTGAGCGCTTTACAGTCTCTCACTAGTCAAATGTCTTATTAAACCTGAAAGGAATAAACATTTAAAGTGCTTGACCTAGACTATTTCAGCAGCCTCTCATCTTTTGCAGAACATAACTTGTGTGTTTGCTTTTGTCAAGCTGAGGTCAGTCATGGTGCTTCTTAAAAGATAACTCTCTGTTCATGGAGCCGAGCAGTTCAGAAATTTAGCTCTCTGTGTCTTAATAATTTCTATGTGTGTGTATGTAGTTGGTCACTGAGTGCTGAAGCAGGAAATGTCCACTCAGGCCTGCCGCTCACCCACTAACCAGGTTAATGGTCCATCAAATGCTCAGGAAGAGCCTCAAATTGGCCTTAGACACAAGCAATAAATCGGCACAATGTTGGCCTTTCTCTGGGGTCTGTGTGTGCATTAAGCGTGTGCGCGTGTTTGACGATAGATTCAGAATTCAGAGGAAATTAAGTTAGTGCTTGATTCTGTAGGTCAGACTAAAATTTATAAAGCATAGTTTACTGCATTCTGCCAACATAAATTATGGATGATATATTGATATATATATATATTTTTACAATATTTTTATGTGAGCTCTATATCATAAATACTGAACTGATACTAACAGACTTTTTTATATGGTCAGTACGTTTCCTGAAGACCATGTCAATGGGCTAGTTTTACATGCACACCTTCTGTCAAGAGTTTGAGAGAAATGTTGGTGGGCTTGGAAAGTTTGATTCTGGAATGTTCATGAAAACCCCTGCATGTCCTTGTACATGCTTTAAAATATTTCTGTTATTGCACTTTTTGCTTTAACCATTTTGAATCTACTTGGCTGTAGGCTTGCTGTGGTAGCATGTGTTATTGGTGTTACCCGGCACCGACCCAATGTCATTTGCTTTTTATTTTATTTTTTATTTTTTTTTCAAATAGAAAAAAATAAACGTTTGGTTCAGTTGGACAACTACAATAATAAAATGGAATTGTTTGCTCTGCTCCATACAGCATGAGCTGCACAGTGCAGCAAGAGTCAGATTTCACTTATCACGTGACGAGAGTAAGGAGAGATGACTGACAGGACGGAGGAGGAGGATTTGGTGCGCCAAATTTGGTGTGTCGGTTTTTGGTCTTTTTTAGGTTTGGCAGACCCTTTAATGCTGGTTTGCTGTGAGAAAATAAGCTAGGAACTAAATCAGATTGTGTAAAAGCAGATGCTTGTTATTCCCAAAATATCTTTTTAACAAACTATACACTGACCAGAATAAATGTATTCTTTGCTCTGAGCCATTTCTGTGTGGCTGGTTATAGCGTCACATCGGTGTGAGACATGTTTTCATAGGGCTAGATGTCTGGTTATGGCTGACCAAAGACCTCACTGGAGCCAGAGTCAGTTTTAACTTGAGTAAAAAGTAGCAGCCGTTAATGCATTTGTAGTTATAACACACTCATTTCGGTTTACTTATGTTGGTCCGCCCTGGTTTAATACAACTACAATGTTTCTTTTCCTGTGTTTGTCTTATGTATCTTATGTAAGTTTGTGCTTCAGTGTTATCCCATTTGTAACCGTGTGACTAGAATTAGAGAGACCGCAGAATGAATCTGTCTCTTTCTTCTCTGTTTGACTTGCCACATCATTAATCTCCTATTCCCAAATACATTTAAAGATGATAGACTGTGCGTGCTCATTTACGGTCTTTTTGAGAGGAAGTGTGTATGTGGGAGTGATATACATTCAGGGTCGGACGGATGATTGCTTGTCTAAATTATTTGCTGGTCAAATTCCTCTGTCTGTGGGATGAGAGGACATCTTGACCTTTGGCACCAGAAACTGCACATTTGTGTAACTGAAGCACACACACAGATATTTTCTAGTTCTTTAATTTAAAAGAAAAAAGTGTACCTTATTATAAAAAGTATTGAAAACAACTTTGTACCTTATTTGACCCTAAATAGTGCATATTACCTTAGAGTTGTAATATGTCCCCTTAAGTTACTACAATGAACATTTTATGGGTCCATAAGGCACAGAGTTGTTCCTTTGATGGGACTGCCCCAGTGAAAAGCTGTAGTTTCCCTAAAGGTAAAATCTTTGCACATCTGAGTGTATATATCATTACTTCTACTACATGTAGTACTGTACCTGTACTTACAGTATAACTACATGTACTACTTTCACACAGAAAGTAGCACATGCACACAGGTTGATGTTCAGTATTTCAATATCGTGTTAACTTAAAGGGGTCATTTAATGCCATTTTTGTAAGTTAATATGAATGTTTAGGGTCTAAATGAAAACTTTGTAATATACTTTTATTAAAAATTCTATTACTATTTTAAGAAAACACCATTTTACCTGGTCAAAATCAGCTCTGTTTTCAGCACGCTGTTTCAGTGCATATGCCTTTAAATAATAAACCCGCCCCTCTGTTCTGCGGGCGTGAACGCACGTGGAGTGTTGCCTTGACAACAGTTGAAGGTTTTGGAGGGAGTCTCTGAGGACAAATCTGTGAAACCGTATCAGTTTGAACTGGAGTCGCATTGGAACAAGATGACGGCCGCAAAGAAGTCCGACAGTTAAGTCTTGAGGACTTTTCTGAATGGTTGGTTAACATAATGTTACTTTGATCTATCTTTGTATGTACTGGCATGGTGGAGCAGTCAGATACAAACGCTGTGTTTACTGATGTATACGTTAGTTCATTGACAGATTGATGTTACAACTAATTGTCATGAAAAACTTTTTCCCGCGATTTGAAAAGATTAATATAAAGATTAATAACACTTTAGGTGCAGAGGGAACATTAATAGTTGGTACCGATTATTTTTTCAGGAGCAGCTTCTTAGCAAAACCAGCTTTATACTGATCCTCGTTTATAAAGCAGTCTGGTGAGAAATGATTCGCGCAAACAAGAAAGTATTCACGTTGATCGTGGGGAATATTCCCTTGGTAAACAAAACTCAGCCACTGCGTCTTCATCAGAATGATTTCTGTGTTTGTTATTGCACCCAAGAAGAGACCAACACAATCGCTTAGATGCCATTCTGCTCCAGTGTATCAACAATGACGGACTACAGTCTATGATGACGGCTCGCTCAGGGCGGGCCTGTGTTGAAACACTGTCAATCACTATGTTGAAACACTGTTGAACACTGTCAATCAACAACCGTGCGAGGGGCGTGCGACCGTGTGACATCACACAGTCGAACGGCTCGATTTGAGGCGGGAAAACATATCAGGAGATTAAAACAAAACCACTGGATGGATTTTTATCATTAAAGCTATGGTATGCAATGTTAAAAATCGGTCGAGACGGTAGGGAAGTTTTAAAAAACTCATCCCGCCCCTCCACACACACCCCCCTCCCCTCTGTGCTACCTGATCCCTGACGTATGTCACATTTGAGTTCATTGAGCGGTTGGGTTGGAGACGTGAGCGCCAGGCGGAGTTTCAAGTGGAGCTGGTGATTGGATGAGAGCAGTTGACCAATATAAGCTGTGCGGCTGCACAGCTTACGTTGGTTAACTTTTCTGCGGCTGTACAGCCAATAGAGTGAATGGATTTTTTTGAATTCTTTTTTCTATTCATATTGTTAGGATTGTACTATATAACCATAACCAGCATCTAAACAAGGATATTAATAATGAACAATCTTTGAAATTGTATGCCCTAGCTTTAAATGATGGTTGTGTGCAGGCACTGACAACACATTGCAGTACAATCAACTTGTAAAAGTGCAAGTACCATTATATGACCCCTTTAACCTCCACTCAGCTCTTTTATACATGTCAAATAATGAAACAAAAACGCACACTGATTTTTTTTTCCCTTGTGTGGAGGCTTTAGTTGCAGCATTGGCCTGGGTCTACAGGAAGTGGTCTGGATGAGAGCTTTCTAAAATTACACCTGTTTGTTTCCGTTCCTGGCACCAAGAGCAGACTGAGTAATCTGCCTCCTCACTGTTCTGTTAGTGTGTGTGTGTGTGTGTGGGCATGCTTTTAGTTGACACGTATCCTCAGTAAGTGTTCTCCTGTTTCAAATGTTGCTTTCATTTAAATATGTATGGATATCTATATAGCCGGGGTCGGGAACCCTTTTCACCAAAAAGGTGAAAAAGAGTTTTTTTTTGTTTTGTTTTTAAATGCACTTTTGAAATAGCCAATGCAAAAACTAATATATTACTATTTTTGGTTAATTTACAAACATTTTTTTTCAATAATATTTAAATAATGATGACTTAATTTAGCTTCATAAGCAACTTAAAAAAATGCAACAAACAGAGATAACATTGTTTATTATGGAATTAATTGTGCAGGGTTTTCAAATAGCCACCTGAACAGCTTAAAACCGTGTGCGTATGTGTGTGTCAGTCCAGTCCCTTTTAAAATTTCAATTTTCTTCTGCATTCTTTCTCTTCACTATCGCCACAAACTAGCTGGGGATTTCCTTATATCTGAGCACCAGAGGTTGCCATGACTATTCACAGAGCATTAGACTATTATTGTGAGTCCTGTATTGTATTTGACTCCTTAATATGCTTTAACACATAGTTTACTTATTTACGGGAGTGACAAACGCATTCTATCACACCTGTAACTCACCTGTGAAGTTTTGTGAGTCACAACCCCATTCTCTGCAAACCCCTGCTGTGTGAACCGGACTGGACGTTGTCTCTCTCCTCATACTGTGCAAAAGAACAACTCTGCGCCTCATAAAGGCGTCACGTTTTTTTTCCATTGTGTGTTTTGTTTCAGTAACTTACAGAGATGGAGATATGAGCTGTGTGTCATGTGAAGTTATCAGGTCAGCGTTGTCCACTGCAGCACAAACAATGAAAACACTTAAACTAATCTTAACAAAATGAGACATTGTAGATTGTTATCCAAATATTTTCTTAATCTTAAATATTTGGCCACCTCTTCACAAAAAAATGCCGTTTCACTACAGCCGCTAACATTTTGCAGAAGATATGATTGGTTCAGTATCAAAACAATATAAGTCATTGGAAAGTCCCAAACCATGATCGAAAGATGTGTTTGGATTTGTTACTCATTGAGGCATTTGTCAGTGTGTAATGTATCTTTGCTATGTGTATGGTTATCACGCGGTAGTCTGGGGTTCAAGGCTCTGTCTGGATCCTCTATATTCACTCTGGTCCCAGTTCAATTTTTCTATTTTCAGCCTGTCCGTCAAATCCAGGCTCTCACTCTCAAGGCTAGAGACATTGCGATCCATCCTTCTCTATTTCTGTTTTCTCTTTTTCTTAGCATCATCTCTGTCTTTATCTGTCTGTCTGTTTTGTTAATGGGTTAAGGCAGTGGTCTTCACATTCTTTTTTTTTTTTTTTTGGTGAGAGCCACACTGATAGGCCAGTCAGTAGGAGAGCCACTTTTACCACAAATTACTGGATTAAAAGTTACATCCAGTCATACTCATAAATGCCATGTCTGCTTATAAATCTGTAATCCCTGAACATACAATCATTCTTTATCACATGTCAAATTTGTTAGACTAGATGATTTCCCTCAATGACAAAAATGAAGGATTTCCGTAAGTTATAGCCCTACTTGTTTTTAAAGTTTTTATGAAATCTCTGTATTGTTTGCATTATCATATCACTGTATTATTTACCACCACGCGAGCCACAAATTAAAGCTTGGCGAGCCTTGCAGTGAGTAACACTGGGTTAAGGTTAGGGTTATCTCTCACTCCTTCACCTTCCGTTGCTGCCAATCCTCCTTGTCCCTTAAGTTACAGCTCCTGGGTTACTTCAGCCCACACCCTGGTTCTTGATAGCTCAGCTCTCCTCGGCCGACCCACAGGCTCCTCATACAAAGTGCCTCAAGAGCTGATAAGCAGTTGGAAAGAGTAGCTCTGTCTAGAATCGCTGTCTCTCTCTTATTGTGATTTTTATTTTTTTACTGAAGTCCTTCATTTTTGTTTTGGGATGCTCCTTGTTGGTGGCTATCATTACCGTAATGAAATAGAGACTAGCCAGGGAGTCCTCAAGTTTCTGGTACACATTCGATGCAGTTCCAGCTGTGCACAATTAAAAGATGGTTTGTTATATGTGTTGATAAGGGCTTTTATTTGTCACCTCTAGATATTGACTTTGTTGTTGTTGTTGTTATCCCTCAGGTTTTCAGTGGGAAGAGACCAGAAGGAGACTTTAATCCCCAGCCAGCCAGTACTTTCCGAAAACCCTCCCCCACATCTCCACCGCTGGACAGCCAGCAGCAGACCCTCACCTGTCTCATCAGCGAGAAAGACCTTGCCCTCTTTGAGAAACTGGGCGACGGCTCCTTCGGTGTGGTCAAACGTGGAGAGTGGTTCACACCAAATGGAAAAGTGGTGAGTGGAAGAGTGGAGAAAGGATGAAAGTGTTTGAAAAAAACAGAGGGGGCTTTGTTGAATTCACCAAATGCAGAATTCAGGCACCAGCTCAGTCCTGCACAAGTTTAGTCTTAGGCTGCATATCATTTCTCTGCTTCTCATTTCTCTTACTCTTACCCCTTCCCCTCGGTTTTGCGCGTTCATGTGAAGGGGAAGTGGTGTCCCAATTCTCATTTTGAGTAAGGGCTAGGGCAAAGGCGTAGGGCTACATAGCCCTTGAAACAAAGTTTGCAGAGGAACACACTTGAAAGAGAGGGGTAACAAAAGTGCCGGGAAGTTTTTTTTTAAAAGCAGTTAAGCAGTCGCACAAATGTAAGAATTATGACACTTGAGTTTTATGATACTTTTAATAAAATGTTGAATAAAGTGTTGTTCAAGCGGTTGTAATTGTAAAATTTTTGTTTTGAATTGGTAGTAAACCGCTAGCAGCTATGCGCTATTTGTCGAGCTATCTGATAATCCTTATATTATTTTATGAACTTTGCTCGGCCATTAAATACAATGAAACATACGTACCATTTGATCCGTAAGCAGTCGTATGCGTCTGAGAAACAATTTTATTCGGATGGCACCCAAGCGTGCAAAGAGAGAGCCCAGGCAATTAAAAATGACGACCACGTTTGACATTTGACAACCACAAACATGAACGCTCGTGTTAAAGGAGAACTCCGGCGAACAATGAACCTTTGGTCTAATAAAACATCGGTACATAGTCAACCGTTCTCTGAGATTTGTTTTCATGATAATCGAATGTAAAGAGTTTTATCTCTAAAAACTGTTTAGCGTATAATGCATTGTACAGACCGTTTAATAAGAAGATACTTTATGAAGACAGTTCACTTCGTGTATACAGACAGGAGCCATCTTAAAAAATAGTCTTGATAAGTCAAACCACGAACGTCGTGCTGAGTGATCTGAACTGTATGAAGTTCAGCGAACTTCTGAACTGTATGAACGGCGTTCGGGGATCGACTTATCGAGCCTATTTTTTAAGATGGCTTCTGCCTGTATACGCGAAGTGAACTGTCTTTATAAAGTATCTTCTTATTACGTAAATGGTCTGTAGACTTACAAAGTTCTCAATGCTTCGTTTTGCATGTATGGAGCCTCATTATGTTACTGTGTGAGTGTGGGGCTATATTGAGACTTGTTAGTGGTATAAACTAGCGATTTCTTTTTACTTAGTCAATGCCCCCATTACTAGCATTATACGCTAAACAGTTTTTAGAGATAAAACTCTTTACATTCGATTATCATGAAAACAAAATTTAGAGAACGATTGACTTGGTACCAATGTTTTATTAGACCAAAGGTTCATTGTTCGCCGAATTTCTTCTTTAAGCAGCATGTAATATTTTGTCTCCTCTTTTTTTCCCGAAAAGTTTGTAAAGTTTTTGTTTTATTTCATTTTAGTCTCATCCTCTTTTTGTCATTGATATTGTATATGAAGAGTTCAGATGCAAAAGCCTCTAAGTGCCATTTGAAATTTTCTTCTAGAATGATCATTTTTATCAAACTTGTATATTTAAGTTCAGTGATTTCACTTAAATGGCAATGATAATTACCTATTAATTGTTATTTAAGTGAAATTACTGAACTTAAATATGCAAGTTTGATAAAAATCATCATTAAAGAAGAAAATTTCAAATGGCATTTAGAGGCTTTTGCATCTGAACTCTTCATATGTTGTTATAGTCACAGTTACCGTTTAATTACCTTTTTGTCATCTCGTCATTGTCTCGTCTTAGTCATGGGAAAAAAGCTTGTTGACGAACATTTTTCATCATAGTTTTCATTAACGAAATTAACACGACTCAAAGATTCAGGTTATCTTCAGATTAGGTCTTGATACTTTCACAAACTAATGACTAGTACATTTTTGGCAGGAACGTTGTTTATTGCAATCAGAAACTGAGATCAACACGAGATTAGCTTTCAGACACTTGTGGTCCCACCTTTCCCTTCAAGACTCCATGTGAACATCCTGTTTCAGGGCTGATCTCTGTGTCATTGTAGCAGCTGTGTTCTCTAGAGGAGGCTTGTGGGAGAGATGGGCGTCTAATGAGCTGATGAGGGGTCAGATGTCGTGTGAACTGAGCCGGAGGCTGTAGTGATAGTGTGTGTTGCACACCAAAGGGTTCTTTCCACATGGGACTTGAGTGGGAACATCTTTCCTGTGGCCATCTGTGCTGATCAAATACTGCTCCTTTACATTATACTGAGAAATGACATGGGCAGAGCTGAGATTTGTATCAACTACTCTTTTTTTATACAGGGCACAGTGAGACACTCTCATCCTACGCCACAGGATGACTTAAAATAATTAGGGCTGTAGGGCTGTCAATGTTAACACATTAACGCATGCGATTAAATAAAAATCGTTAACGCGGTACACTAATTTAATGCAAATAAATTAAGCATGTGAAATTGCATCATTAACATAATTGTCATTGATCTCATAAGTCTGGAGTTTATCACACTGAGAATCTACATTGGCACAAGCACCGGTAGCCTACGCTGGTAGGTGGACATATCTATTCTTAACCTGATTTCGCTTTTTTGTTTGCGATCAGATCATTTTAAGCCTAAAAATCCTGGAATGTTTTCAGTCGAATGATCCAGTAAGATTAATAAAACAGACTTACAGAAGAAACTATCAAAAGTATACCGAAAATATCTTGGCTTGCTGCGATTGTCAGTGTCCATTTGGTTTCAAAGCGAAATGTAAAAGCCGCAATATTTTGAATTTAAAGCCAATGCTAATAGGAAACCTGCAAACATTGAGGCAATCTGATGAAGGTGGCAGCATCTGGAGGTAACACTTCTAATTTAAAAACACACACACACACACACACACACACCTTCAAGTGCACCACAGGAATGAGGCTGCCATGCTTATTCGTTTTGTTAAAGCCATCTTAAAGGGTTAGTTCACCCAAAAATGAAAATTAAGTCATTAATTACTCACCCCCATGCTGTTCCAACCCCGTAAGACCTTCGTTCATCTTCGGAACACAAATAAAGATATTTTTGATTGAATCTGAGAGCTGTATCACTCTTCCATTGGCTTCCTAAGGGACTGGCTCTTGACGGCCCAGAAAGTCATTAAAGAAAAGGTTTAAATATTCCATGTGCCTACAGCGGCTCAATTATAAGTTTATCAAGCGACGAGACTACTTTTTGTGTGAAAAAAACATAAATAACGACTTTATTCGACTATTCCATTACTTCCTTATGGGCGCATGCGCGAGAACTGAGACGAGGACGTTCTCCTTCGACTACTTCTTGTTACCGGCTGCTCCGCTTAGGAGTATTAGTATTATCTACCGTATAAGATGATGTGCTGATGTAGCTGGAAGCGCAAAACTTTCTGTTTACAAGCAGAGGAAGATGCGCGTTGTACATACGCTTTTCAATTAGCATATTTTCCGCACTATAAGGTGCACTTAAAAGCCTTTAATCTTCTCAAAAAACGACAGTGTTCCTTATAATCCGGAGCGCCTTATAAATGGATCATCATTTTATACGGTAGGTGGCGGTAAAACTTCTAAGCGGAGCAGCCGGTAACAAGAAGTAGTCGAATGAGAACGTCCTCGTCTCAGTTCTCGCGCATGCGCCCATAAGGAAGTAATGGAATAGTCGAATAAAGTCGTTATTTATGTTTTTTTCGCACAAAAAGTAGTCTCGTCGCTTGATAAACTTATAATTGAGCCGCTGTAGGCACATGGAATATTTAAACCTTTTCGTTAATGACTTTATGGGCCGTCAAGAGCCAGTCCCTTAGGCAGTCTATGTAGGACTGATCCAGCTCTCAGATTCAATCAAAAATATCAAAAATATCTTCATTTGTGTTCCGAAGATGAACGAAGGTCTTACGGGGTTGGTACAGCATGGGGGTGAGTAATTAATGACTTAATTTCAGGTGAACTAACCCTTTAATCTTTTTGATAAAAAAAAAAGTTCTATTAAGTTTGTCAGTGTAGTATTTTGTTGTTGTGTTTTTCATTAATAATGAACTCACCAATTTCAAGCAATTGCTGTCCCCAAATTGCAGCTAATAGAAAGTAAAATGTGCACAGCCGCCAAGACATTCATAAGCAATTTAAAAGCGAGGTGTAAAAGAGGAAAAAACTCCGATGTGCACCCATCCCTGGTGATACCGGTGTTGTCACGTAAATTAACTGATAGGAAATGTTCTCATATCCGTAATATATAATATTGCATTGGACAAGGCCTTCGGTTCTTAAAAACCACTGGTCTATAGACAGTCTAGGTAAGTTCGTTTGTCTCTTTTTGTTTGATAGTTGGTTTTGGTTAAATAAATAGAGAGAGAGAGAGAGAGAGAGAGAGAGAGAGAGAGAGAGAGAGAGAGAGAGAGAGAGAGAGAGAGAGAGAGAGGGAGAGAGACTGACACCTACTGACACCTACTTTGAACTTCAGGTGTACATAAACTTTTTAAAGTACATAAACTACAATTCCTTCTAATAATGTAAAGATCTATTTATCATGAATTCATGAAGCAATGCAGATGGGCCTAGACAGTCTGAATAATGCCAGATGTTACATGATTTCTTTCCACCAGAGTTTAAGCAGGTGCACAGGGAATAATGTTGCTCTGTGATGACCAGTAACAGTGTAGACGCAGTCATTAGCATTTTTGTGGGATTATGTGTACAGGCTAGCAACAGTCCAGCTGCTTTGAGCTCTACCCAGCAAAGACAGATGTGTTGGCTCTCAAAGTTGTTCTTTTAACATGTCCCCCTCAGCTCAATGTGGCAGTGAAGTGTCTGAAGACAGACGTGCTCAACCAGCCAGATGCTCTGGACGACTTCATCTGTGAGGTCAATGCCATGCACTCTCTTGACCACCAGAACCTCATCCGTCTCTACGGAGTCGTCCTCACACACCCCATGAAGATGGTGAGTGAGTGTGCGTGTTCTCATCTAAAACAAATTGGTGGCAAAGACAGGGTGCTAAAGTATCAAGGCCTTGAGAAGGGAGGGGTGGGCTAAAATAAGGCCTGACATTTGCATGCTCTCTCAGACTCATTATTTGCTGACACCGAGTTCTGGAGTTATTCCTGATTGGCAGCGTTCATTGTCTCCGGTGGCGATGTGCTTCTTGTCATATCACTTTTTCACTCGCTATGAAACGTAACTTAATATTTTTCCCTTTTCTCTCCCCCTGCATCTCCTCCCTGAATGACCCCATTTCTCCAAGGTGACTGAGCTTGCGCCTCTTGGCTCCATGCTGGATCGTTTGAGAAAGACCCTGGGCCATTTCCTCATTTCCACCTTGTGTCAGTACACCATCCAGATTTCCAATGGCATGGGTTACCTAGAGTCCAAACGCTTCATCCACAGAGACCTGGCTGCCAGAAACATCCTGCTGGCTTCCAGTGAGCAGATCAAAATCGGAGACTTTGGACTAATGAGGGCACTGCCTAAGAACGATGACCATTACGTCATGCAAGAGCATCGCAAAGTCCCTTTCGCCTGGTGAGGGAGGCCAAGAGTTTGTGTTTCCATGTGGTTTGAATCTATAGAGAAGGGATATGGAGAACTTCAAATTATTTGGTTGATTTTGTTTATATGCAGTGACATGCCAGAGCTCAGGATTCAGATTGAATTTGAATGAGGTCATTGTTTGTGGCCCTTGTTTTGATTAAATGAACTCTGCATGACCCTCATTTCATTTTTCCTCTTTGTGGATTGTTCATTTACGGACATTTTATACTACTGACGTAATGCCTAAGCATGGTGTTTTTTTTTCACATAGGTGTGCCCCCGAGAGCCTGAAGACACGCACATTTTCTCATGCCACAGACACATGGATGTTTGGTGTGACACTATGGGAAATGTTTACCTACGGTCAGGAGCCCTGGCTCGGACTAAATGGTAGTCAGGTAACCCCACAAAAATCCAATCTATACTTTCAGTTAGTCATAAACATCTAGCTTTTGAATGACCAGCTTTCGTACAGATATGAATCAATGATCTAAATAGGGCTGCTTGATTATGGCAAAAAAAATCATAATCATGATTATTTTGGCCAATCAGTGTTTCCTCCAGGATTTTTTTTTTTTTCAGCTGTGGTGGCAGGTCTATTTCCCCCTGGTGGTTAAACCTCACCACCCAAGAATCATGCGCGCTCACACACAGGCCACTTTCTGAGGAATTGAAAAATGAAAACAACCAAGCATCTCTATCAAAACAAATTTTGGACGATTTTGATTTGCATTTAAACTGCTACAGTAAGAGAAGGCTAAATTCATAATATATTGCAAAAATACTATAAAAAAAATTAAGTTAGAGGATAATTCAGTAGCATAAGTTATTCTAGAAAAATCATGAGTGCACAATAATTTTGGTAAAAGGTAAAATGTTCCACATTGCTCTTCTATCGTTATAAAGACATTGGTGAAAAACAAGTAAATATACTTATACAGTATACCATAAAATGAAAAGACATTTACTGTATAGTAATAGTAAGAATAGTTAGTAGTATAGTACATTTATAAGTTATAGTGGCACTTTTTATTGAGGAAACATCATATGATAGATAGGAAAGAATAATCTTTTATTGCACTAAAGTATCATATGTTCATACTTCACTAAAGTATTGTAATATGAAAGGCTCCAATCCACAAGTTTCCGAGGGGCGCTCCTGTAAAAAATAAAGTGGGTAAAACTTCCGGTGAGGCGGCGGAAGTAGCATTCCAATGGTATTTTGTGTGTTGGCGAAGAGGCTAGCTGTTTTTTGGAGAATTATTTTACTATTTAAAGACGCAAATCTTTATGAGAGATGGTGTTACGGAGTTCATGGACAACATGTGCTGTTCGTGGTTGAATGTATAACCGGACTAAACTAGTTCAGTGGCTTAAACGTGATTGTTTTGAACATAAGCTGAAAACGAAATCAGAGTGATCCTGCCAGAGCCCGTCTCTGATCCTGCCAACGACTGTAGTTTCCATCACTTCCCAAAAGACGACGAATCTTCCTGTGTACATTTTTTTAAATTCTTAATATTCTGTAAACTCTTATCAGCATGTGTTTGGCTGTTCGCTACTGATGTTACAGCTAAACTCAGGATCAAAGCCTGTGTTGACAGAATACCAAATGTGCCAGTTAATGTATTCAAGTAGCACATTCATTTATAATTTTGAATAAACTCCAAAGCACAATGACTAAGTGTGTATTTTTTATTTTAATTGTTTGTCAGCTCACACAACTGTCTGTCACCATGCCTTGATGAGCATTGATTATTAATAATGTTATTATAATACTCCCAATCAACTACTGCGGAGGGTAAAGGTACTGTTATTTCACCCTTTTGAATTTCGTTGAGGTTGTGTTCCCACATCGTTAACTAGTTTGGATCGCTATAACTTGAATGACTGTCAACTGTTGAATGAACGAGTGTCAAGCATGTCAAATCGTGCTTTGTTTACTTCCAACCGGAAGTCGCGCCCACTTTTGACACAAGGCCTCATGGGGCGTAGGAAACTTGTGGATACAGACAGAGCGGCACAAAGTGCTTATGTGCATTCCGTGCACAGAATGATGCGCTTGAAGCAACATGGAGTAACATCTCGCAGCGCTTCACATAGAAAAGTTCAAAGGACAAAGGGAAGAGATGGTGATGTTAAGTGTATTATATCAATGCAATCATTTATTGAGCCTTTTAGCATTTACTGTGAATGGAGCCGCTCTGAGACCGCAAGTAACCTACACACATTTAATAAAGCACACATTAAATGTGTACACAAATTAAACTAGACCCTTTTCCAATTAATTATTACTCTTATCTGTATGACCAAAATAACGGTGTATTTTAAGTTGAAAAAATGCAAGTGATCGCACTGACGTTTCCCATGTATACTTAAGCTGGCTTCCACGCTCCACATGTACACATGGATCGCCTAATGGTAGCACACATTTATCTAGGATAACATTTGAACGATCTGCCATGTAAAGTTTTGGATTTCCTGCCCACAAGGGCACTTTGCCACTTCTTGTGGTGTTTTTTTTTTTTTCCTTTCTCTGAGACTATTAGGGGCAGCCCTAGTTTAAATACATTGTGCAGCCTTAGAAAACTGTCTATTTATGCCGTTCATGGATTCTTGTCTGTGGAATGGCCACTTCCTGTATTTTGCCGGTTACTCGACATGGGTAAATTGCAATTAAGGGATTTTTTAAAATCAATTACTTGATTTTAATCGAGAAATCGTGACAGCCCTAGCCACGTAACAATTTGACATCTTGTCAAATCTTGTTTTATCTTATCTTTTTATTTCTAAATTTTCAGAAACTCAATTTCAATTAATCGCATAGCCCCAAGAATCTGATATTTAGTACCTAATATCGAATTTGCTGCTTTATAGTAATCCTGCCAGTATTGCATTAATTTATGTGTGTTTTTGACAGATCCTCCACAAAATAGATAAGGAGGGTGAAAGGCTGCCTAAACCAGAGGACTGTCCTCAGGACATCTATAATGTCATGATGCAGTGTTGGGCTCAAAAACCAGTTGACAGGCCAACCTTTGTGGCTCTAAGGGAATTTCTAATGGAAACCATGCCTACAGACATGAGGGCCCTGCAGGACTTTGATGAACCTGACAAGCTACAAATCCAGATGAATGATGTCATTACCATCATAGAGGGCAGGTGAGCTCTTGTAACATAGAATTTATAAAAATGGTTTTGAGGTGATATAACAAATATCTAGATTTATTGTTCAAAAATGAACTTGCGCTGCCTCCCCTAGTGGTCGCTATGGAGAATGACTCCAACATGACAGGTGTATGAAACATGAGTCTAAACACAACAATGAACTTGATATTGGCAGGCGGCAGCCTATGATGTCACCACTGATGCGACTAAAGTGTAAAAGGGCACCTATGCAAAACACCATCGTCTTTCTTGTCTTCAAGGTGACAGTTTGTTGTACATGAGTGAGGAGCTTGTGTTTAGCTCTTGAGGGAACTATGCACGCATTGTGCGGATTCTCATATTTTTGGGTGGGATGCTGTCTACTATGGAAGGAAGCTGGATGCGCTTGGCGTATGCATTCATGAGACTGACTACAAGAGATGGGCAAGGAGCTTTTTTTTCCTTTCTGCTCTCTCCTGAATGATGGTGGTTAGTGTTTGCATGAGCACGTTCGGGAGTTTAGGCACTCATTGTGATGCATCAGTGTCAGATACTTTTCAGAATGGTAGAATCTGACACACAGATGGCCGCTGTCCATAGAGCTCAGCCAGTCTGTAGTTTCAAGTTATTTTCTCTGAGCCTCCTTGATTACTGCCTCTACAGAGGAGGGAGACTGGGGCCTCAACTCAACTCTGTGTGCTTCCTTCATAGCTATTCTTAGCGTTGGGCATAGTAAGCCTCCTCTCGCTTTGGTGAGTTGTCACACAGAGACCTCTGCCGTTAAAGCTCAACTTTGTTAGGCCCTCCTGAGCCTGTTTCACTAATGGCTGTGTGTTGCTAGGCTCTCACTATAGAGAGTCATCCTTCAAGTCATCCTTCATCCTTTAAACCGGTGCTTTGTTAGGCCTCCTCTTACTATAGAGTCTTTCTGCTGAGACCTCCACTCTCCAGAGCTCCGTCTGGGCTTCAGTTCTGAGTTGTTAGGCCCTAGGCGAGCATCCTTGGATGCTGTCCTGAGTGTGGAACATAGATGACCTCCTCTCGATATCAGGTAGTTGGGCTATCTGTGAAGCCGCCCTGTAAACTGTCATGGGTGCAGGGTGTAGTAGGTCTCCTCTCACTTTGTAGAGTTGTTATGCTGAGGACTTGATTCTCCTTGGTTACTGCCTGTACTATGGAGCATTGTTAGGCCTCCTGTCTTAGAGTAATGTTATTGAAGTCTCCTTGAAGAGTTGTAGGTTCTTTGTTAGTTGACATCCTGAGCGTGGGGCATTGATAAGTCTCCTCTCACTTTAGAGTCATTATGCTGAGACCTCCCCTCCTAGAGCTCGGCCAGCTTTTTTGCTAAGTCATTAAGCTCTCTGTGAGTCTCCTTGGCTCCTGTGAGCATCGTTAGGCCTCCTGTCCTATCGTTAGGCGTCCTCTCCTATCTCTTTCAGCTAGCCTCTCATTAACCCTTTTTGGGAGCCTCTTTGGCTACTGATGTCAATGTGGAGTGTGCTAGGCCTCCTCTCATTATGAGAGTCATTGAATTGAGTGTTGCTCTTGTCCTCTTATTTGATGCCTCAACTCTCCAGGACTGCCTGAACAGAAGTTCTGTGTGTGAGGCTCTCTTTGGAGGCCTCCGTTCTTGAGAAGCTCCGGTCTATGAACGCGTTGCTTGTGTGCACTGTAGTGATGAGGAGTCCTTTGAGTAAATAGGGCATTCATCCCTTCATCTTGGCAGTGTAGGTAATCCATTCCCTATTGCAACCCTTAGGGGATGCAGGACAAGTTTCCTTTCGAAAGGGAATTACTCAGGTTAACAATGTAATCATGGTTCCCTGAGAATAGGGAACAAGACAATACATCCCTTTGCCATGCTTTCGGTATACCTGCATACATTTCCTTTCAGACGGATGATGTTTTCCACAGGTGCCGTTTTATACACTCGATCGCGCTAGTGGTGATGTCATAGGATGCTGCCTGCCAATGTCAACTTCATTGTACTGCTTCAGAACCCGGTCATGCCAGAGGCATTCCCCATTGCGACCCCTAGGGGATGCAGTGTCTCGTTCCCTATTATCAGAGAACTGTGGTTACATGCGTAACCTGAGACATTCTTTTAGCTTATTTTAATGCAAAATTGACCAGTTTAATCGTACTTAATCTTATTTTAAGTAATTTTAAAAATAAGATTCCCTATTGGAAATTCGCTGAGAAACACTGGTTGACACTAAAGGTGGAGGATTGTAATACATTTAAAGGTTCTGGTCAAATAACTTCTTAGACTGATTAATACAGTAAGTGTTTTTGCTAACAATAATCTGCTCATATGATTTACTCTTTCACAAAATACTAGAACACAATACTAGAACCAACTGTTTATGCAACCAGTACGTTCTAGTATTTAAAAATACCTTTGAAAGAAATTAGAACTGGTTCTCAGTTCCCAACACTATCGGCACAAGTCGGTTTCCAGTACTTGTCTTAAAGGGTTAGTTCACCCAAAAATGAAAAACGATGTCATTAATGACTCACCCTCATGTCGTTCCGTCTTCGGATCTTTGGAAAACACAGTTTAAGATATTTTAGATTTAGTCCGAGAGCTTTCTGTCCCTCCATTGAAATTTTATACATGGTGTACTAGCCTTGTCTAGAAAAGAAATGAAGACATCATCAAAGTAGTCCATGTGACATAAGTGGGTTAGTTATAATGTTTTGAAGCATTGAAAATACATTTTGGTCCAAAAATGGAGTCATTAATGACATAATTTTCTTTTTTGGGTGAACTAACCCTTTAAAAATGGTCTCGCAGGGCAGAGAACTACTGGTGGAGAGGTCAGAACAAGCGTACCCTGAAGGTTGGTCAATTTCCCAGGAACACGGTCACGTCAGTTGCAGGTCTCTCTGCCCACGACATAAGCCGTCCACTGAAGAACAGCTTCATTCACACAGGCCATGGAGACTCGAATCCTCACCGCTGCTGGGGCTTTCCTGACAGAATCGATGAGTGAGTCCCTCAAATATAACCTCACACATGTGCTCTTTATTTTCACAATGTGGCGTTCTTTGAAATAGGAGTTTTAATTTGTCGTCACCTTCATTTATATAGCGCCTTTTACAATACAGATTGTTTCAAAGCAGATTTACAGTGATAATAGGAAATTATTGGAACAAACATTGTTTTGGCTGTACAGCAGCACTAGACGAAAATCATTGTCCAGTTTAAGTTATTCATTTCCGTTGTGAAAATCATTAGTTATTAACTTAAGGGACGCTTAAACAACACCGTTCTGGTCATTTATTTAAATGACAACAGTGTTTCATGGCCTAATAACCGTTATCATTTCCGTGTAAACTTCAAAAATGTAAATCTGTGAAAACGGTGATGGCATGCTGATGGCATATATCTATAGGTATATGCATTTATATCCATATGAGCATGGACACTGCCAAATTACAAGTTTCGTTTTACGATAACGTTTTTTTTCTTTCTTTTCCTAATGGATTAAAAAGGCATTTTATTTTTTCAATGACAATGTTTAACCCCTTAACTGTCACCGTCCCGGTACCGGGACGCCTAAATTTACTTCACTATATTTCTATTAAATCCTAATCTAATTATGACAAATTATATATTGTTGGAAAGGTCTAAGACTTCTAAATAGATATTCTACCCCTGTTTTGTGTTAAATTATGTAGGAAGAGTAAATGATGAATTTATGACAAGAGTGCACCACAAAAAATCTGCATCATAACAGGAGTTTTGACCTTTGTCACAAAAAGTTGATGAACCCACTTTTAATCATTGAAACTTCTGTTTTTATGCTAAAAGTTCATAATAAACATATAATCTAGTATTTTTCAATAAAAATACAAAATTATAGTACAATATTATCCTCTAAAAATGATAATATTTATATTTATTATCCTCTAAAATATAATATTATTTTTTATCGCCTTTTTTTATTATATCACATATTTTAGAAGTTGTCATAAATTAGGTATCATTTGAAAGCTTATAAACTCAGAATTCATCATGTGAAAACTGTTTTATAATTGAAAGTTGCGTTACCATAGAAACGGTACTTATTTTATCAGGCTCCTCCCCGTTTGGGCATCATCATATTTCATAATTTATGATCAAAACCTTTTCAAATCTTGACAAAACTGATATTTTCAGAAAGGTCTGAGTCTCAAGGTTCCAAATTTTGTGACAGAATTGATATTTGGACAGAAATTTATTAATTTGTTAAGGCAGAATGTATACAACTAAATTCAATGGAATTCAATGGCACCCGGTGGCTATTTTTGGTACTACGCCTAAACAAAATCTCATGGGAACTTCAATTTTTGTGATATCAACTTCAAATTTGGAACATAACTTGATAAGATGTATGGCTTTAATTTTATAGAAATTTTAGAGTAAAAAATATTTTATAAAATATATATTTTATATAAAATATAAAAAAAATAGTACAGTATGTTTAATTTACTGTAAATTTAAACTTCCATAACTTTTTCATACTTTCATTTTTTGAAGTGTTTTCACTTCAGCAATATTCTGCTGAGTGTTTTCTTTAAAACAAGACCAAACTTGGGTATATATTCCAAAGCATTCTTAAATTACAACCATTTAAGTTTGAATAGTGCATTTTAACCCCCATTTTCAAAAAGGGGGGTGACAGCTAAGGGGTTAAAGAGTTTATGATAAGCTATTCTTATCCAAGGATGTATGTAAATGTTTGAGAGCTCGTGTATTATTGGCCTCATAGATATGGTTATCAGCTTAACATCAGTTGATTAATTGCCCTGACCAATGTATTGGTCTATCTCTAGTGTAAATGTTGGTCTGTATCACAGTGACAGCGTTTATTCGTGTAACCGCCAGTGTTCTTGCGAAACTTGTTCATGTTCTGCTAACCTCCCCTAGAATCATGCTTCTCTTTTAATTACTGTAACTATTCACACAGCCACATCACATTTTAATGAATGCTACATTAATGTAGATCAGTAGGCTCCTTAAGATGAATGAGGAAATAATACTTAGTAATTTTAGTGGGCGTGAGTGTAAACTTGTAAGTTGTAAAGATAAAATCTTTCTGGTCACACGCTGGATAACAAATGCTTCTGTCATGGCCAATAAGTAAAGTGCCACATTCACTTAGATGGAGCCACAGCCCAAGTCTTTGCACATAATGGCAGCAATATAAACACTTTGCTTCATCAGCACAAGATGGCAGTAGAACACAGTACACTGTCTCTACCATACAGTTGGCTGTATAAACTGATATCACAGCTGTAAATAATGCCGTAAAACATCCTGTAAAAAATAAGAGTGGCTGTTAAAGTCTTTTTACAACTTTGGTAATACAGTTCTAGAGTGAACTTCGATTTAAGAAATGGTTTTGTATAGACACTGATGGGCTACTAAATGCTTCTGTCATTCTGTTGTTTTTGCAGTCTTTATCTCGGGAATCCCATGGATCCTCCAGATGTGCTAGGGCTGGATTTGAACTCTGCCAGACCAACTCAACTCCCTGGACGTGCTAGGAGTAAGCGAATCACTTTAAATTAGAAAAGTTTAAATATTTATAAACAGGGTTCCCACACTCATAGAACACATGGAAATGTCAAAACATTTTAAAATTGTTTCCAGGCCTATTTTACTTTCTATTCGACAGAGTCCTGTAAAAAAAGAGACAAAAAGTGTTGTTTCCCACAACATTTTAAGCTACACAAATTTTCAACACTTATGAATAATGGCGGCTGGAAATTCAGCTTATTAAAAAGAATACATTACATTTTAAAGTATATTGAAATGGGGAAATGTTATTTTAAATATTAATACTGTATTACTGTTTTTTTTATCAAAAAATTGCAGCTTTAGATGAGTATATACGACTTCTTTAAAAAAGAAAAAACTTGAATGTGTTTTTTATTTTTTTTAATGCTTTGCACACAAACAAATCTTTGTCTAGACAGTGTTCAAAGTAAAACTACTTTGTTAGCCACGTAATGTTCAATTTATGAGTGAATTGTTATTTTGAATGTGGTCTCTTCAATAACATTTTCACACTTTTGGTTTGTTTAGAGAATTTGGCTGGTGGTGTGTGGACGTTGTCTGTGTTCAAGTTTATAGGCATATATGAACATGGCAATTGTCCTCCTATCCACTCTAAATGGACCACCTCAATTTTGAGCCAACTCATGAATGGTTTGCCCTTGTTGAGAAACCAGTCCAAGCCAGAAAGAATGACTAATAGCTCTATTACGTACAAAATCTGTGGGTCAGTACATCACTCTACGCCGTAATTAAAATAAATGCCTTTAAATGACTCAACTATAAAACAGGTGCAATATTGTTTTTCCAGAATCAGCCCTGATTACCGCTTAAACTGATAAATAGAAATAATAGTGATAAACTAAAAGCAATCAGCCAGCTGAGTTGTTGTTCATCCATCATTAAATTTGTTAATAGTGCTGAGCTAAACTCCAGAACGTAAACAGATATGAAAATTTATTGATGTATTAGTTTGACTCTAATTTAAAAAAAATGAAAAAAGAAAATAATATTAATTCTTATCCAGTAATCATAAATTGAGAGAAAGAAATCTGTTGGTTAAAAAGTCCTTGTAATTCAGAACTTTACTTTAAAAATATTGACTCTAACATAACTCAATTCCCAAACAAAAATATGTTTGTTTTTTTCCAGTTAACTGCTTATTTTAATATTGGTCATCATGCTTTGGGCACTCTCACTTCTGTTATGTTCTGTTCTTTTTCCTTTTTCCTTTTCCTACCTGCAAAATTTATTTGCATATGCTTTCTATCTTTCACTTGCTTGCTTGCACTACAGAGGAGCCTCCCCCTCGGCCCCCTCAGCCGTCTTTGCTGGTTAAGAGTAAGTGTGGACCCTCAGATCAGTTTACTCCTAGCACCCCTCCTCAAAGTTACTGCACACCCTTTGTACGCCCTTTTTTAGCTGTCTATCTCCCTCTGCTTCTATCCCATTTGGTCCTGCTTTTTAGTTCTTATCTGTTTGTTGTGTATATGCTGTGGTCTCATGTGCTGATAAGACTTTTGGTAAAGGTCTGATCCCGTAATACCTATTTTTCACCAAAATAATGCTGGTTACGGAGCTGGTGCTCAACAGGGATCTGCAAATCAAAATGCTCAAAATCTTACTCAAAAATTGTGAAATTACACAAGTCTAGCAAACTAGCTCAGAGGAAATATGAATTATTAGGCTAAACATAACTTGTTATGATTGATGTATTAATATTTGGATTAGTTAATCTGATTACAAATCAAGTAATCTGTTCGTACAGTGAACACTTAGTATTGATTATTAATTCTAAGAAAAGGGTATTTTCATGGCCACAGAAAAATAATTATTGGCATGTACAGCGCTTAGAGCGTATAATGACCAGTGTTGTGCAAGTTACTTCCAAACTGTAATACATTAGGTATTACTTGTTACTGTTATTTAAAAGTAATTCATTACCTTACAATATTACTGTCCCAGAATTGTAATGCGTTACATTACTCATGTATTACTTTTGAGTTACTTTCATCAAAAAAACTAAGTAGAACTTAACTTTTGGGCTGTAACGATAAGCAATATGAAACCGAAATCGCGATTCGCCACACGACTCAGATCCACGAACCTACAGAATCGCGACAAACCTCTTCCAACTCCAGCGTTATTCTCCTTACCGTCCAGATCCAATGCTGCCTTATCTAAAATTAGGCTATTACTATTATTTGAAGTTAACATTATAAAATACGTAGACCTACACAAAACTAGTTGAGGATAAATTATTTAAAATTGGAGAAGTCCAGCATTATGGACATGACATTTGCAGTCAAAACTTGAAATAAAAATTCCCAGAAAATTCATGTATTGAAACGTATATTGGCTACTTCCTTAAAGGACTCCAGACATTAGACAAATATCAGTCTATGTTTTATTTTTAATATTAGGGAAAAGACACACATTCATGCGTGACAAAAAAATAGGAGGTAAAATATATTTTTTGTAATTCTGTTAATTACACTGCGCAAATCGGATGAGGAAGGGTTGGCTTTCCAGTCTCCATAGAACCTTAAAATATTCATTTTATTTTAGTTTTCGTGTTCGCATTTATGAGGAAAAAACAATGTTACAGACGCGACCGCTCTGAACCGGCACTAAAAGACTGCTTTAAAACTTTCACATAGTCTGTTGCCTTTAAGAAGTAAAAGCAGACAATACACTGTAATACAACTGTAATACAAGCCTCACTGAACATGTAACGAGTAAAATATTACTGAAAATTGATTAGTAATGCCTTACACTACTGCGTTACAGCAAAAAGTAATATGTTACTGTAATGTATTACTTTTGTACTGCGTTACTCCCAACACTGATAATGACACCATGCATTGACTTTGCTGCAAGCAGAGAATGAGAACCAAATATGTATTATGCACAAGTTTGATTAACTAAATCACAAACACAACTAATTTAAACAAACACAGACCGGCAATAACACACGTGTTGACTGTGTCGAATAAAGAATTTATGACAAACATGCGTGGTTAGTTTGACTGTTACAGTTGAGAGAGAGGTCTATGGCCATTATGGAGCATGATTAGAATGGGTCTGGCAGCTTGTGTCCATTTATACTCAGATTAATATTACAAACACGCACTGCATTATATGAGGTGGTGAGGTCCACCAAAGTGCGAGTCGTTAAATGAGCATTCATTTGATAGCAACCACGATATGAGTGGGGTTACATTAACTGTTGGTTCTATGCATAAAACAAGATAACATTCAAGAGGCACTACACATGACCGTAATAATCATACACACAATGTTCTTGGATGCATGTTCATTTATAGATTAGTTCATTTTTAAATTAATCCAGGAAAGTCAGTTTTAAGGGCTATGGGTCTTATTATGTCCTGATTCAAATGACTTTGGAGCTCTGCATTCTTTAAGTCTTTTAAAGCCTAGTTCACACTACATGATTTTAAAATGTTGGGCTGAACTGTGCAGTTCACATTACATGACTTGCTCTCAGTGAAATCATGAGTGTTCAAGTTGTTTAAGCCTAGTTCACACTACGTGATTTTAAGCCCGATTTAAGCCCGATTTGCAAATCGTTGAGTCGCCGACAAGTCAGGGTGTTATCGCGTGCAAATCGCGGGCGATTAGCGGACGATTAACGCTCGCCAATCAGTTAGTGTGAAAGAGCCAACAACGCATCAAAGACAGCTCGCAGACAGCTCGCAGACAGGTCACCGAGCTCAGAAAAATATCTAGCATGCTAGATATCTCGCCCAGTCGCGCGACTCAATCTCAGTGATGTCATGAGTACAGCCAATCATAGCAACGCATGGGTTGAGGACACCAGGTAAATCTTACTTTTTCTTTTTTGCATTTTTTTTCTCAGAGCAGATCGTCGAGCAAACAGTGTGCAGCACTAGTTTCTGTCTGACGTCCATATTCGCGTGTTGTGTTCTTCTCTGCAGTTTCGCGTCATTTCTGGTTCGTTTTATTGCGTGGTTTTTCGTTACAAAACATGGTTTCTAGACATGATAGAATCGTGTTGTTGTCAACTCGTTATTTGTTTGATTATTTTCAGGATTTAGACCGTATTATAGTACTGAAACAGCTCTCATTGAGTCACAAATGATATGCTCTTATCATCCGATCGTGGTTGTATCTCTATGTAGTGCGTTGTTAACTCGTGTAGTGAGTTACCTCCTGTTGTGGATCAATCACGTTGTGTTGTGTGGTGTGAACAGCTAAACAACTTGAACACTCATGATTTCACTGAGAGCAAGTCATGTAGTGTAAACTGCACAGTTCAGCCCGACATTTTAAAATCATGTAGTGTGAACTAGGCTTTAGCTGTTCACACCACACAACACAACGTGATTGATCCACAACAGGAGGTAACTCACTACACGAGTTAACAACGCACATAGAGATACAACCACGATAGGATGATAAGAGCATATCATTTGTGACTCAATGAGAGCTGTTTCAGTACTATAGTACGGTCTAAATCCTGAAAATAATCAAACAAATAACGAGTTGACAACAACACGATTCTATCTGGTCTAGAAACCATGTTTTGTAACGAAAAACCACGCAATAAAACGAACCAGAAATGACGCGAAACTACAGAGAAGAACATAACACGCGAATATGGACGTCAGACAGAAACTAGTGCTGCACACTGTTTGCTCGACGATCTGCTCTGAGAAAAAAAATGCAAAAAAGAAAAAGTAAGATTTACCTGGTGTCCTCAACCCATGCGTTGCTATGATTGGCTGTACTCATGACATCAGTCGCGCGACTGCTCGAGATATCTAGCAGGCTAGATATTTTTCTGAGCTCGGTGACCTGTCTGCGAGGTGTCTGCGAGCTGTCTTTGATGCGTTGTTGGCTCTTTCACACTAACGGATTGGCGAGCGTTAATCGTCCGCTAATCGCCCGCGATTTGCACGCGATAACACCCTGACTTGTCGGCGACTCAACGATTTGCAAATCGGGCTTAAATCGGGCTTAAAATCACGTAGTGTGAACTAGGCTTAAGTCATCATGGCTACCTGATGCCTGGTTCGAATACTTTGGGGGTTGTCAGAGACACCTTTTTTGTAGTTGGTGAGGGGTTTTAAAGATTTTTTTTAAAAATATAACAAATACTTGTATCTGATTTGTCTCTGGTCTATACAATTTTGGTATCATTACCTTATTTAGGTACAGTTACATGGGTTAAAAACAACAAAAAACAACAACTATTCTATTTTATTTATTAATTTTGTGATGAAAATGTTTGAAATTTTCAGTTAAAATGTTTGACGGGGCCAGTAAAGATTTTACCCACCGGCCTGACCGTGCCAGTAGAAAATATATTTAGCATTGAGCCCTGCCCCTGTTTCCCCTGTTGAGTCCTCCTAGTTTGAAAAAAAATAAATAAATCAGTCAGCTGTCATTAAATATAGAATAAAAAAAATCATAGCCCTTAATTCATATATAATATTAGTGAACAGAATAAATTGTCAATTGAACGTGGAAAGTAAAGTGTCTGGAGTAGCTGCGGCAAAAAGCTTGTGGAAAGCTTGTGTGTTACATTTGGTCCTTGAAATATAGAAACATTTTCTTGATTGTAGTGGTGAAAATAATTTATATTTTTTACAATTTACTGATTTAATAGCACCTTTGGACTCGTTTTGGAACTGATATTTCCAGCACAGCCATTTTTTTTATGTAGACAGCAAAGAGGTCTGTACATTAGCATTCCCATTCAACAAGACCTGCCAAACCTAGACTCTTTGTTGAATCGCTTGGGGTGGCTCCCACCCAAATAATGGTGAAAAAGGGGGTATAAGACATGTTGGCGTTCATTAGTTTCTCTTAAGGAATGTGAGATGTACTATACTTTCATTGACTCTTCATCGTGTATGCTCTATATTTATCTCTCTATAACAGTTCCTCTGTCATTACATAACATTTCATGCTCAACAGTTCATATTTGTTTGCCTGTGTTTTTGTCATGTGACCAGAACCTTGCTACGACGTTGTTGCTGAGGATGAGGACCAAACTTCATCAGGTCTTCGGCGACTTTCTTTGAAGAAGAAGGGCCTTAAACTCAAACCAGCCGCCTGGGTCTCTGCTACCAAATTAGGTGATCGTTTGACCTACGGTGTGCGGACTCCAGGGGGCAGCACTCCCACAGAAGTCTCTCTCATAGACTTTGGAGAGGAGTTTCCATCGATCACACCTTCACCCTCTCCTGTGATGGAAATCCAGATCCCAACCCTTGCTAAACTGGCCCTTGAAGCAGAGAACATTTTGGACAGAACCCCTCCTCAGAGCCCCTCACGCTCTCTACCCCGCCCCCTTCACCCTACCCCAGTGGTGGACTGGGACGCCCGGCCCCTTCCTCCACCCCCAGCCTATGACGATGTAGCACAAGATGAGGATGACTTTGAAGTGAGCTCTATCAACAGTGCGGAACGTGGAGCTGATGAACCATGCTCTCCACGTACGCCCTGCACTCCTACCAGTGAGTGCAAACCTCATGTAGAGGACAATTTGTTTTTGCCCTGCAGGCAGAGTAATGCCTGCACCTTCTCGCAGTCTGCTGAGATCTTCCAAGAGCTGCAGCAGGAGTGCATGAGACACCTCAATGTACCGGTGAGCTCTACCAGCCCTTGTCTGGAGACACACCGCCAGATTGTCCTAACGTTTTCTGAAGACAAACCCCAGATACCCCCACGCATCCCCATACCACCCCGTCCAGTCAGACGTGCTGGTGGCGATTATGCCCGCTGGTCTGGTGAGCTTTCCCCAGTCTCAGGAATTGAGGACATGGAGCGTCCACCCCAGATTCCCCCACGAGACCCCCTCTCTCAGTCTGGCTCACGCACACCAAGTCCACACGTGGGCTCCCCTCAGACTCGCAGCAGCCTCTGCTCAGCCGCCTCAATCTGCGGCCCATCCTACCTCTCCACCTCACCTGCTAAACTCATGCCAACCACTCAGAGCTTCGCCTCTGATCCCAAATATGCTGCTCCCAAGGTCATCCAGGCACAGGGCAAAGATAAGGAGCAAGCCAAAGGGCCCTGCATTCTGCCTATTGTACGTGATGGCAAGAAGGTCAGCAACACGCATTACTACCTCCTGCCTGAGAGGCCTCCGTATCTGGACCGCTACGATAAGTTCTTTAAAGAGGCAGAGAGCGGTGAGGAGAAGAAGCAGATAAACACAGCTACTGTTAAGCCCATGGTCCATCAACAAGGGGAACTCAAGTCCAATTTCTCCACCAATAACAACAGCAGTTTGACAGGTTCTGGATTTAGAGGTGGGCTAAAGAACTCTCACAGCCTGTGCCGAGTAAGCTCTGATGGCTCATTTAACAGGGCTGACAGCACCAGCAACCACGACAGAGTCAGACTGGTGAGAGATTTTGAGGTTTATATTAAACAGATCATTTTTATTACTGGTGGTTCTCTTTCAGAATGTTTAAAAAAAGCAGTCATGTTCTTTTTGAATGTTAGAATAGTGATTTATGAGGAACTTGGACTGTCAGTGTTGAGCAGAGTAATTATCTTAATAATTATAATAGTGCAGCATGCAGATAGCCCAATTTTCTGTTTCATAACCCAGTGAGTTTCCTTGGATAACTTCATTACGGCAACCCTAAAAAATATATATAAAAAACACTCCCTCCCCTTTATGCTTATTTAGTTGTTTAGGGGAAAATCTAAGATATAATTTTGGGTGAAGACAATCTCAGAATGTTTAGCAGTGAGTTACCTGAGAAAATGTGTCCAAGACAGCAAAATGGTAATTATATTTAGGAAGAGGCTGAATTACTGTGGATACATGCAGATTCTAAATCGTGTTAAAGGGATACTCCACACATAAATCAAAATTCTGTCATCATTTACTCAAGTTGCAAGTTGTTGCAAACCTGTATGAATTTCGTTCTTCTGCTGAACACAAAGGAAGATATTTTGAAGAATGATTGTAACCAAACAGTTGTTTGGCATCATTGACATCCATAGTAGAAAAAAAAAAAAAATACTATAGAAGTCAATGGTGCCAAAGTTCCAATCGTTCTTCAGAATATCTTCCTTCGTGTTCACCAGAAGAAAGAAACTCAGTAAATTATGACAGAATTTTCATTTTTGGGTGGAGTATCCCATTAAAAGCTAAATACACTGTCTTTATTCTCCACTCTACCAGTGGTCAAACTGGTTTCTTTATTTAATTCAATTAAAATTGTTTTTGTTATGCTATGCGTTGTTTTGCAAATTACATTTGTTCTGGGTTCAGGCGAAATTCTGAGCTTGCAGCTTCCCTCTCCTCGGACAGCACACCAAATAAGCATATTTTTTTCTTTATTTGACATGTGAGTGTGATCTTGTGAAATGGCCTTAGTGACTACCTGTACAGGCTGTAGCACAGAAAAGCAGTTCATAGGTTTTGAAACAGAGCTGTCTGTTAATTAATTGTATAATTAAGTATTGAATTAGGCTCACATTATTCTCTCTGATTATCCAAAGCACTCCTTTGCTGGCCATCTATGGATTTAAGTTCATAAATTGGATTTGCCCTGTTTAGGTGCAGGAGGCTGTCCATGGAGTAACAATTGAAGAATGCCAGGTGGCTTTACAGAATCACAGCTGGAATGTGCAAAAGGCTGTACACTACTTGAAGGTAACAGCCATCACAGCTGTCTTGATTCACTGGCTGGTTAATTGTAATCTGATTAGGGGCCAAGCACCAAAGGTCTTCTTTTTCTCTCTTGAGTCTATGGCAGCCCATATAACTGCGAATGGGAAAGTTATGAAATTTGGCACACAGATAGAGGACAGTCTGAACAGTTATAGCAAATTTGGATTCCACCATTTAAAATTTTTCAAACTCTATATATATATATATATATATATATATATATATATATATATGTATCTTCTGACCAAACTTGGCTTGTGTTATGACAACCATGACCTGAGGGTACCTGCACTGTTTTGACGCATTGCCACCTAGTGGTCAGGAGATATGAAATATTTGCATTTTTGCTTATAGGACGGTTTGGCTATGGTAGAACGATACAGGGTTTCCGTTGTCCGGTAATTACCAGGAATTGCATGGGAAAAAAATAAAACGTCCGACAAAATTAAATCTGCATTGCTGCATTTCAAATACAGCGCATGCCTAAAACATGTAATATAGACCTAAACAACCAATGATTGAGTGAGATGTTTTAAATATGGCCAGGCAGGCTAGCTTTAAAAGCTTTTTTCAGAGGCCAGAAGCGACGGACGATGATGAATCAGGAACATCTCATTATATAGATAATGAGATGTTCCTGATTCCTTATACCGTGGTTCTAATCTGCGCACTCGTAGGCTACAGGGTTTTTTTTTCTCTTGTCAAAACTGAATAGCCTATGTTCATCAGAGGTTACTAGATCAAGCAGGGACACGTTTGTGTGCATTTTATTTTGTGATTTCACCGGAATGAATAGGTGGGGGCGCAGCCTGATTTCAAAAACAACAGATTTTAGCCCTAGATCTTTTATTTAATAGCGAACTAAATTAATGATCTGCTAGTTAACTGGAGAACTGGTTAAATTTTCACCTCCAGTTTTCCTCAATTGGACTAATTAAGTGGTGATATTTGAGGCATATCATCAAAATGTCTGTAAAACAAAAACTTTTTTCTAGCGGGAATGATATCCAATTTTTCCACATCGGCCATTTTGCCTTTTGTCATAAAATGCTATATATTACGAACACATTGGCGTATCGTTACGAAACTCAGAATGTGTCTTTGGCACCATGCCCTGAAGGTACTCAAAATGTTTCAGGGCAGCATCACCTTGTGTTCAAAAGTTATATTGACATTTCCAAAAATGCGAATAACTTTAAATTAAATACCCTATTGTCAGTCTTAAAGGGATACTCCACTTTTTTTTGGAAATAGGTTAATTTTACAACTCCCCCAGAGTTAAACTGTTGAGTTTTACTGTTTTTGAATCCATTCCGCCGATCTCCGGTTCTGGCGGTACCACTTTTAGCATAGCTTAGCATACATCATTGAAGTGGACAAGACCATTAGCATTTCTCAAAAAAAATGACCAAAGAATTTCGATATATTTATAACTATGCTCTCATTCCTGCGTAATAATCAAGAAACTTTACTGTCATACCATGAGTGCAGCAGGCATAATGATATGACGCAGCACCTGAAAATAGTCCCCAGCTCATTAACTTCCAGCGTGATGGAAGGTAGCCTATTTTCAGGCGCTGCACTCATGGTACGGCAGTAAAGTTTCTTGATTATTACGCAGGAATGAGAGTATAGTTCCTAGCCATATCAGCCTAGAAAATCGCAACTTTACATTTTCCGTCTGTCTTAGTGCACGATGTAACTACATCAAATATCAAAACATTTTGGTAATTTTTTTTTTTTTTTTAGAAATGCTAATGGTCTTGTCCACTTCAATGATGAATGCTAAGCTATGCTAAAAGGAGTACAGCCAGAACCAGAGATCGGCTGAATGGATTCAAAAACGGTAAAACTCAACAGTTTAACTCTGGGGGAGTTGTGAAATGAGCCTATTTCCAAAAAAAAAAAAAGTGGAGTATCCATAATCGATTCCTTGGGTCAAGCTGAGAACATAAATGCCGATTTTTTTGTCATAGTCGGCCGAACTTCTTATCTCCCATTTTGATTTTCTTTAAAACCCTACTTTTTCAAACTCTTCTTAGACCATTGCTTCAATTTTCACCAAAATCGAATCGCATCATCTTCAGACCATGCTGTCAAAACAAACATTATGGATTTCCCATGATGCCCAACCATGCTTGCATGATTTACTGTGCCTTCTTTGTGATTGGCCCTTTAATTACTGCTTGCAGCTATATTTGTAATTTAATCAGTTTAGAAGTATATCCATGATGTTCATTTAGAACCTAATGCCTTAAATGACTCTTTTTCATGTTCCCCTTCTTTGGTTCCCAGGTGGAGCAGCTCTTCTGTCTGGGGCTGAAGACGAGGGTGGAGTGTCATAAGATTCTAGAGATGTATGACTGGAATCTGGAGTTAGCCAGTACACAAATGTTGGACTCTTATGGCTCGGTCAAGCTAAGGTAGGACAGTCTTTCTTTTTGTTGTTCTGTGCTGCCCCCTTCTGATAGTTTAACCTCTCCTTATAAACTCCTCATCTGCAGCATGAGTCTGTCCTTTGTTCATAGCACCCAATTCCAATTCCATTAAAGGGTCACTCCATCCATTTGCATTAAGCTTTCCATTGTTAGAAACCCAGTTATACTATTGAATGGTCGTGCAACACTCTCTCATTTTCCCCAGAGACGAGAGAAATCTGCTATTTACCTTTTTCACTTCCTCCTACAATGACGCAAAAATCGTCAGTTTACGTCATTGTAGGAGGAAGTGTAAGAGAGGGGGATTTATGTAAAAACTACAAGCACTAGTTCCCACCCTTTCAAACCCGCCCATAGGGGGTCGGACCTAATGCGCTAACAGACCAATCACAAATCAGTGCCAGTGCGTCTGATTTCACCGCAGAAATGTTTTGAAAACATGGACGGATACTGAATACGTAGACAGATGCATTATAGAGGATTGGGATTACACATCTTTTTTGGAAGCTAAGCTAGCAGGCTCTTGTTCTGTGGCCGAAAGCTGAGTGGTAGCTTTAGGTGTTACCGTCCTCTTTTTCCCGGATAAGTTCGGCCATCGATGTCTGGGATTCAGCTTTTTGCAGTCGCCATTCATTGTTTACATGTAAGTTACAGCTTTTGTTTAAATCTAACTGAATTCATTCTGATTGCTGAATCTGAATGTAGTGTTTACATGAACGCTAAACAAGTGATCAGTTGAAGTGGGTTTTAACATTGCTAAGAAAATTACCGCTCCCCCATGAGAGATGCGAGACCGGTAATCCAGAGAAACGCCACCAGAATCACGTCTTTCTCCACACGGCCCTCACTCGTCCGGCTCGCCACAGTAAACATGACTCGCGCCGTTCTCCAGTCCACACAGCCCTCACTCGTCCCGCTCGTCACAGTAAACATGGTGAAGCCCAATCCCGGACATTTTGAGCGATCTCAAAACACGTTTCCGGGCAGACTCATCACGGAGACTCACTAGTAGCCAAAACTGTTGTTTACCTACTGTATGGTTACCGGTAGGCGTGGCTTCCTAGGGCAGCGAAGCAAGTGCATTCTGGGAGTTGTTGTCTTTCATCCACACAAGCCAAAAATACATTTTGTCTTTTCTCAGTCTAGAAAGCTCCAAATTCAAAAATAATTTCACATTTCTTCTACATAAATTACCTATTTTAAATACACTTTCTAGAGGTGGAATGACCCTTTAAGCAGATGACCAAAATGGATTTTCCATACACTGATTATATTTTCCAGCTGGGCAAGGCCTATTCTATTTAAACCACCTCACAAATGCTCATTATGTTTCATCAAACAGCTTGTGATGCTTTCCAACATCATGTCACATGCTGCTTAAAAACTTTCATGGAATTAATATACACCATTAGTTACAACATTTGAATGTGTTGTACTCAGACTACAGTGAAAATAACCCCTCGAACCAGGAGAAGAGACAAATTTGTTTGCTGAGCCTTCAGCCAGTTTTTTTGAACCCTGTACAGAGATGTTGCATTAACTCTAATTTCTGTCAATAACCTTAAATGTAACAATAATGCCCCAGGGAATACTCATGCTAATTTTAATCACTTTCAGTACCTATCCCCATTTTCCATCTGTTGTAGACATTTCTGCTGCAGGAAAACATCCCGAGAGGGGGCTCAGTCTACAAAAAAATGTAGTGTTGTGTGTGTGTGTTAGTCCAAAGTCAGCACATTTTGATTTATTGCTGCCTGCAAAAAGAAAAAGAAGTTTTTACACCTTCACTACTTAGTTGTGCAGTACTGCATTACAAGTTGCTCTCCTGGCATTTTTTGTGTAGCTTTTAATTATAATGTTTGTTTTTTTGATTTTCCTTTTTCCTATTTTTCATCGCTCCCATTTTTGATTATATCATATTGTCCTGTATTGTTATCTTGCCAGTGCATTAGTTTAGTTTAAGTTTTTGTCAATTTCTATGCATCAACTCTTTATTTATTTTCTTTTTTGCAGACGATGATGGATTGGAAAAATCCTCATGCTCTAAAGGACTGTTGAGAGCACAGAGGGGACACTAAGGGCCAACCAGGAATCTATCCAAACAAGCACATTTTACCTCCAGATCTGGCGTGTGAGCACGCGCGTGCGTGTGTGTGTGTGTGTGTGTGTGTGTGTGTGTGTGTGTGTGTGTGTTATACAAGCATAAGACAGTGAATCTCTCTCTAGGGTGCAATACAGGTTCACACAGGTCAATTTTTAAAGAACCCGCTTTTATTTTCCAGTGGATTGCAACAGATGGAAAACAAGGTGCTGCTTGTCATTTTTCATAATTTTATACGAGAAGTGAATAGACAGACTTATGAAAGCCGTACGTATGTATATATTGTCAGATGTTTTGATTATATATGTGCATCTGATTGGAATAGTTCCTTTTACATTTGCTTTTTTAATTTAATTTCTTTTGTGTGGGTCACTTGTAACAGAATAAGAGTTATTGAAACCTGACCTATTTCAAATGTATGTACAGTATGTTAAATTGATGTATTATATGTTAAAGCCCTTCATGTTAAACTATCATGCTCTGTCCCCCCATGCTGAGAGACTTAAGACCCTCTCTCCGCCTTTAGTATTATTATTTTTGTACTTTGCTCATGAATCATTTTAAACCAATTGATTTTGCTGGCGTGACAGTGAAGTCACAAAACAGTTTTATTATTTTTATTATTATTTGCACAATGCTTCCAATCTGAAAGTTAAAGACAAAACGCTTGAAACTGCATCAGGAGACCTCCAAAGCACAATTAAAGTGACTGAACCTTTTCATTTTTTACAAATCACAACTGTTAACGTGTTTGTTTTAATGTGGTTGGCACGGCACTAGACTCAATTAGTTTCTCCTATAAAGTTGCACAGTGATGCCGTGGCATTTTTGGCATCATAACGTTTTGTTGCTACAACACATGCAAAAGATCTGCTTGAACAGTGACCAACGAATAACAGAAATAAATAGATAAATAAAACAGTAAAAGAAACAGAAATGTTGAAAGTATAAGACAGCCTGTACAACTGAATGGCAGTCTAACTGTGTTGTGTTTTGACTGTAGCACCCTTACTTTATGAATGCTCAGTATCGTATGTGTGGGTATCACATAGATGCTGCTTCGCTGTCCGCCGTCCTCTCCTTTGTCCTGGTAATTTAAGAACAGGACTTGTAGTATTTGTTACCCTGACAAATTCTGTGTTGTGCATGATGGAACACCATTCTTCACCCTGCTGCTGATCATCTGAAGATTCAGTCAAGAATGGAAGCTAGTCCTAGTCTTACATTTATGCTGTTGTAATTTTAGGTAGACTAAAGCGAGTTAACCGATAACCCTGTGTTCCCATTCACATGTTCATTAGTTCCATTTTCCAGATAGCTTTAGAAATTAGAACCTTGGTATTCTAATTTTGTAAAAAAAAAAAAAAAAAAAAAAAGCATAATGATGCAAAATTTATAGTATATAATATAAATATATAAATGTATTTTTTATTAAAATGATTATTTTTTATCTTTTTCTATGGAAGTGTCTTCATATTTTCTTTCTTCCTCTTCAACACATTTTAAAGATGATAAAGTGATGCAAAAGAATGCCAAAATATTAAGGCAGCTATAAATTGTATGAATGCAGACCCATTTATACTGTGAAAGGACACCAATAATTATACCTAGACAAACCTTATTGTGGATTATTTTTTTACTCACATTTTTCCTTGGACCACCCAGGGTTTTTAAATTCTATTTTGAAACCCCCTTCACTAGAATGTATATGTCCTGCACCATGGATGCGAACTCAAAGTGACTTTCTAATGCCTATGTGGATGGCTGTCTATATATAAATATTCTGTCTAAAGTAAAACATATTTGTAATTAGGTCCATACTGTCCATTTGCAAAGTTATACATATCTCATGTCACTTGTGTTAATATATTATTTTGATCATTCTTTTAGCGCTTTCTTATCCCAGAGCTGTAGGCCACTGTTGGAGCAATCATTAGAAAATGGAAGAAGATAAACATGACTGTCAATCTCCCTCAGACTTGGGCTCCATGCAAGATCTCACCTTTTGGGGTCTCAATGATCCTAAGTAAGGTGAGAAATCAGCCCAGAACTACACGGGAGGAGCTGGTCAATGACCTGAAAAGGGCTTGGACCACCGTTTCCAAGGTTACTGTTGGTAATACACTAAGACGTCATGGTTTAAAATCATGCATGACACGGAAGGTTCCCTTGCTTAAAGCAGCACATGTCAAGGCCTGTCTTTAGTTTGCCAATGACCATTTGGATGATCCAGAGGAGTCTTGGAACAAAGTCTTGAGGTCAGATGAGACCAAAATTGAACTTTTTGGTCATAATTCCACTAACTGTGTTTGGAGGAAGAAGAATGATGAGGACCATCCCAAAAACACCATCCCTACTGTGAAGCATGGGGGTGGTAACCGGGGCCATTTATTGCACGATTTTGGGGAACAACCTCCTTCCCTCTTTTAGAACATTGAAGATGGGTCAAGGCTGGGTCTTCCAACATAACAATGACCTGAAGCACACAGCCAGGATAACCAAGGTTGGCTCTGTAAGAAGCATATCAAGGTTCTGGCATGGCTTAGCCAGTCTCCAGACCTAAACCCAATAGAGAATCTTTGTAGGGAGCTCAAACTCCGTGTTTCTCAGTGACAGCCCAGAAATCTGACTGATCTAGAGATCTGTGTGGAGGACTGGGCCAAAATCCCAGTGTGTGCAAACCTGGTGAAAAACTACAAGAAATGTTTGACCTCTGTAATTGCAAACAAAGGCTACTGTACCAATTATTAACATTGATATTATCAGGTGTTCAAATACTTATTTGCAGCTGTATCATACACATGAATAGTTAAAAAATCACGCATTGTGATTTCTGCTTTTTTTTTTTTTTTTTTTTTTTAGATTATGTCTCTCACAGTGGACATGCACCTACGATGATAATTTCAGACCCCTCTATGATTTCTAAGTGGGACAGCTTGCAAAATAGCAGGGTGTTCAAATACTGTACTTATTTTCCTCACTGTATAAATCTATAGTGGGAATGATTAGCACAACTAATGGTGCATTCAAGTCTTTCTGGGAAGTTCTTATTTACAAGTGGGTAAGCTGTAATTATGATGTGAACTTCCACTTTGGTCAGAACAAGATTTTTTTCTACATTTTTTTTTAAAACTACTACAAAATTATGATAAATAAAGTTTACTCAAGTTTACTTTTTTATTCAATTTATGAAGGTGCTGTAAATTGAATTGTACAATGCTATTGTATTTTGTATGAGTAATGCACTGATAACGTATCCTGGGATTTGTCCCGGAATCCTTTGATTTGGGTTCATTTACACTGATTTTCTGGGATCTGTGTCTGTTCATACATCCCGTAAAGACATTGCTGTGATGTGCAATGTCTCCACAGCATCTTAAGTTTGATTATGGTCTGTGATTTCTCTTTTTAAGAAACCATACTTATGCATTTTTTCTAATTCGATCATAAACTATCGCACCACAGACTGAGCTTATGAAATGGCGTATGTATGACACGCCAATTCGTATTCCCATTTAATCACTTTTCAGCATGTTTATGAATGCCGTTGACTTAACGTTACATTATATATGGTATATCGGTATATATAAATACGTATATGACCTACCCCTATCCCTAAACCTACCCGTCGCTGGGGTTAATACCATTTATGAGTCTTCCCCTAATATCCTAGGAAAAAAAAATATCGCTCCCCAGATGTAGATCTACATTTTGCTTCATTTTGCTCGGACATTTAACGGGGATTACATACAGTACACGCAGAATCACTCTGACATTTAACGGCGTAGACATACACGCGGATAGCTCAAAATGCGTATATAACATGCCACTTGATTGAAAGTGGTGTGCATGTTTACACAAAAGTCATGATGTTATGTTGCGCACCGCATACCGTTCCACTAAGCTGGCGAATGATTTCAGCTTCAGCGCCATACCTTTGACACACCCTTTTCGGCATTATCCCTGCCTTTTTTTCTCACAGGGACACGTTCTGGGACTGATCCCGGCAATGTTACTAGATCCCCATTCCATGATCAATTGTATACTCTTTGAAATGTTGCTGTATGAAAGTCAACAGAACCAGGAAGAATGCCTCATGTTACACATGTTACCATGGTTCCCTGAGAAGGGGAATGAGACACTGCGTCCCCTAGTGGACACTTTGGGGAATGCCTCCGGCATGACCAGTGTCTGAAGAGTCTAAACATGACAATAAACTTGACATTGGCCGGCGACAGCTGATGATGTCACTACAGGTGCGACCGTGAGTTTAAAAGGGGCATCTGTAAAATACGTCATCCTCTTTCTTGTCTTTAGAAGACCGTTTGTATGAACTTGTGTCTAAATCAAGCAATAGCTCTAAAAGCTTTCGCCAGTGTGTTCAGTTCTGAGCTTTCATCCATGTCAGCGTTATCTGACACCCGATGACACTTATAAGTGCACTATTTGCCTGGGTCAGGAGCATGCACAATCAAGCCTTGAGGGGGTTATTTGTGTGCATTTTGAGAGCCTCTCAATAAAGGGGGAAGGAACCGTGGTTGCACGCGTAACCTGAGACGTTCCTTTTTGAAAGGGAACTCGCAGTGCATCCCCTAGAGGACACTTTGGGGAATGAATACCCCCGCCACCATGCTGAAGTGATGAATGCCGTATTGGCTAACTCAAATGAGTCCCCATCCCTGAAGTAAACACCAGCATCATTACTAATTCCCTACGGCCAGAGCTCAAGCTATAAAACCATTTACAGACAGAGCTCAAGAGCTTGGTATTCCTAAGAAAACCTTCTAGGGAATATAGTCATAGACCGGAGCTTCTGAAGAACAGTGGCCTCAACAGGACTCTAAAAGAGAGGAGGCCAAACTATATTCTGTATTCAGGCCAGCTTCCAAGGTGGTTTCCAAAGAGCCTAACCAGTTGCCACTCGAACCCCCGAAGAGTGGACTCCTCAAAAAGGCTTAGCAACGCACTATCACAAAGGTATTCTGGCTCCAAGGACAGAGGCCATATCAAACCAATTCTCAAAGTGAGAGGAAGCCTATCTACATCCTGATAGAGAGCCTAACTACCTGATCCAAAAGGGCTGCAAAGCTCTGTAGAGTGGAGGCCTCAGAACAACAATAATCATAAGAAGAGGAGGCCTAGCAACATTCCACGCTAAGTTCAGTAGCCAAGGAGGCTCACAGAGAGCCTAGACCACCTGGCATACTGATAATTTGGCTCAGAGAATGGAGGTCTCAGTATGATAACTCTCTAAAGCAAGAGAAGGCCTAAATATGTTCAATGCTCAGGGCAGCTTCCAAGGAGGTGCATAGGGAGCCTAGGAATTTGGCAACACTACCCTGTTAAAGGGATACTTCAGGATTTAGCATTAAGCTTTGTATTAGTAGAAAACCTGTAGTATTTTCAAATTACCATGCTTTCCACCCTCATATCCCCCTGAGACGAGAGATTGATATATTCTCTGATGGCTCAAAAATCGTCATTTTGCGTCATCAGGGGATTTTTTGGCCAAATGTAAAGACTAGAGTCAGTAGTAGGGGCTGTTCTGCATGTTTTTAACCCACCCATAGAGGGTGGCATCTCACTCACAGAATGTACACATAGTGTCAGCCATCTTTTTTTTAGAAGCTAAGCTAGCAGGCTCTTGTTCTATGGAGAAAGCTGAGCAGTACGGGTTACCATCCTCTTTTTCCTGAACAAGTCTTGCCGTCGATGTCGATTCAGCTTTTGTTTCAATCTAACTGAATTCATTCCGATTTGGTGAATCTAAATGTAGTGTTTACATGAACGCTAAACAAGTGATTGGTTGATGTTACATTGTTGTAACATTGCTAATAAAATTCCCGCTCCTCCATGTGAGATATCAGACCGTTGCGTGTCACAGGTGTCACTCATCGGTAATCACACCACCGGCCTTGCGTTCTCCCGCGGCCCTAGCCTTGTCCTGCTCGCCACAGTAAACATAATGAATGGCGACTGTAGAACGCAAAAGCCGAATCCCAGACATTTTGGGCGATATCAAAACACATTTTCGGGCAGACTCATCACGAGACTCACTAGTAGCCTAGACTTGTTGTTTAACTACTGCGCTCTGTTACCGATAGGAGTGGCTTCCTAGGGCAGCGATGCAAGTGCATTCTGGGAGTTGTTGTGTTTCATCCACATAAGCCAAAAATACATTTTCTGGCTTTTCTCAGTCTAGAAAGCTCCACATTCAAAAATAATTTCACATTTCTTCTACATAAATTACCCATTTTAAATACCCATTCATCTTTCCAGAGGTGAAGTATCCCTTTAAGCTCTAAGGATGGAGGCCTCAACATGATAATTCACCAGATTAAGAAATTTACCATCAGTAAGGCAGATGTTGATATTAAGCATACTGCCAAAGACATCATACATGCGTCACAAGTCTGTCCTGTCTTGTGATGCACATGGGTGTTTTGTTATTTTGAGCCATGTGCTCTTGTCATTGTTTGAACCCTTCCTCTTGTTAACTGATTATTGGTTTATTTGCTCCACCTGTAAGCCTCGTTACCCTCCTTTGTTTGCCTCCCTATTTAGTCTTCCTGTGTTTGCTGTCCTGCGCGCGTTCGTTGTATTTGTTACGTTGTTGTGTGTAGTGCCCTGCCTTGCCCTGCCCTGCCCTGCCCTGCCCTGCCTTGGTTAGTTTGGATTTAGTTTGTAAGATCGTGGTTTTCTTTTGTTGGTTGTTTATTTTATGTTTTTGTCTTTATTAAAATAACTAATTTCACTCTGCACCTTAGTCCACGGATTTATTCCCACTACCCACCGTGACAACATAGGTCAGCTTCAGGGCCAAATGTAAACGTGTCGGAGCCCCACCAGATTTATGATTGATGTGAGCTGAATATAGCTTTCCCCAAGATCTCTCCACCTAAGCGTGAAGATGGGGAGAAAGGGAAGGGTCGTACGAGATTGGCAGTTTTTTCCCAATGAAAAGCATTCATCCAAGCAAGTGTGAGTAAACTCGCGCTTCCATGGCAGATCTAATCAGTTCAAGGCACGGGACATAACATCCAGCAGTCCGTCACATGCAGAGTAGGCGGGCTAAGAGAGCGCTCAGAAACATCTTCAGACTCAACAGGTTCATCCTGCTCATCTTGGCTTGAAGCCAGTCATAATGGATTATGAGCATGCATTTTGAAAAAGCAAATGCATGACTTATAAGTAATTTAAAAAAATAATATAAATGTATTAATAACTTTTCTTATAATGCAGTATAGGTCTTAATGAGTGTTTTAGAAATATATTTATAGAATAGTAATACTTATAAATGAGTATAAATGGGGCTATAATTCATTATAAGTGTGAGCTTCATAGAAAGTGTTACCCTAACCCATCCCCCCTCCCCTCACCCCTGTGTTATGTCTTTAAAACAAAAAGCCCTTGATCACTGGAGCAAAGAACATACTCTATGAAGCTTCAGATTTTATTATTGTGGTATTTATTGGAAATTCCAACTCAAATCCTCAGGGAAAAACTGGTATTTATGAAGAATATTGTTCATTGATTTAGAAATCAATGCTTGTATGATTGACCTACTGTATATAACACAAGAACCCACATGAAGCATGAAACAGCCCTTTAAAGTGCATCTGCAGTAGACGGCCTGTTCTGTGCCATTCTGCTTCTGTTCTGGCTGCTCGTTGATCAGACTCTCAGAGACCATTCATCTTTGTGTTGTGGGCTATTGTTCAGTGTCCCAACACCCCAGCAAATTATTATTACCTGTCAACCTGATTATTACAGCATGCGTAAACTATCTTATTTGCAGAATTCCCGGCTGCAACTTTGAGAAATACGTTTTTTTGCTGCGCTGCATTTTTGAAAGTGGTAACAGACTTATGTAATCTAATTTTCCCTCTGTCGATCAATTCAAATAGCAAGCTCAGTAACTTGTAATCAAATTTAGCTATTGAATCGACTTTAAAAAAATCATCTTTAAATTCAAAACTTACACTAGCCTTTGAAACTTAAATAAAAATTTAATATACTGTATATATGGAGAGAAAGTGTCTACTGCAGCTATTCACTAATCAAGTAACCAACTGGTCCTTATTTATAAACTGCTCCACTGATCATACGCTGGTTACTCGACTGCAAACCACGGCACTAGGGGTGTTACGGTATACAAAAATCAGGGTTC
This sequence comes from Pimephales promelas, assembly GCF_016745375.1. The sequence continues at coordinate 91,229 of NW_024121177.1, read as the reverse complement.
GGTACGTACCTCGGTTTTAAAGTCACGGTTCGGTACATTTTCGATACAGCAGAAAGAAAGAAATGCCAGAGAAATTTCGTATTTGTTAGAAGAAAAAAAAATATTTTTAAATAAGTTTGAGTTTTCCTACATCTTGAAACTTTCAGGTTTATAAATGGGAGTCATCTTTGAAGACTAAACAAATAATGTTTTGGTCATCACATTAAAAATAACATTTAAATATATATTTATTTATTTAATATTTGAGTTTTGTGCTGGAAAAAGCCCCTCCTCCACTCACAGTCTCTCAGAGATCCACTCGTTAACGATCACGTTGACGTGATTGGTTACAAGGTAGTTTGAGTCTTCAGAAACACCAGTGATGTGTTTTTGCAACACATTCTCACCCCAAGGCGTCACCTTTGACCATGCTTCAATATTTGACGTTTTAGGCGCCCTTTAGCGTCACTTACATGACGCGATCCTACGGCGTCATCAAACTGACGCTAAAGGAAAGCGTCAGTTAGAGGACGCGGTTAGGTTTAGGTGTGGGGTAGGTGTAGGGTACACGCGATCCTAGGGCATCATCTAACTGACGCTAAAGGGCGCCTAAAGCGTCAGATATTGAAGCATGGTCAAATGCTTCCCAAGGCGTCAGTTAGGTGACTCCTTGGGAGTGAGAATGGGCTGGTTTTTGAGACTGTCTTTGGTTCACTGCAGTTTTAAGGAGAAAATACTTAACAATGGTGTTGACAAGTGTATTTGTATGGTTTGTCTTAAAGCATATTAAAAACATCACATAGTAATATAAACAACATTAAAAGCTGGATTTTCACCACAGGGGGACTTTTAGCAAAAAATACAAGATCCATCTTTTCCTTTATTCCAATGGGGGTTAATAACTTCATCTCAAAAATCCAAAATGCCTCTCTTTGTAAAAGTTTTTTATGACCGTTACCCCTCTCATATGAGATAGAACCCACTCAATGCCCAGGAACGTAAAATCAGAAAGAGAATGATTTGCAAACTTAAAAAATGGCGTGAAACTGGAGAAGTGCAGTATTGTCTCCTAATGGCACTCATGTGTGTTTGGATTCCTGGAAGACTAAAGTAGATACAGAGAGGCGGATCAATAAACAAACCCGACAATTCACAATCTCTTTGTATGACATGCCAGTAAATGTTGAGAACCTTTTACATTTCTGAACTCAAAGGACTGAATAAGGCCTCTTTAGATCTCATTCTCTTAGTTGTTGAACATACACAGAAGATAACGAAGATAAAAAAAAGAAATTGCTGAAACCAGAGCTTCAACATTTTCCTCTTACAGTGAAGCTGACTTCAAACAGCAATTAAAACTCTGGTGACGAGGAGCATCCCATCACTCCGAAAAGGGGGTGCTAGCCAAAGGACAACTTGATCTTTAATCTCACTGGCCAAGAACTGCAACCCCATTGAGTAAGTCTCTTGAACAAAGCGTTGAGTTTTGTTACCAGAACTATAGATTCCTTTGTTACGAAAAATGTAATTGTTTAAATTTCTTGTTGTTGTCAAGTTAATTTATGATTCTCCTGAAAAAGAAAAAGTTCAGTCCGTTGACGTCTGAAAAAAATGCTCTCTATAAATTGTGTAGAGATAAAGTCATAGTGGTTAATCCTTATGATTAATCCATCTTTTCAACTGTTCTACTACTAAGCCTGTGTTTTACATTTTGTCCAAAGTCCATAAAGATTTAACTTTATCTCTACACAATTTATAGAGAGCATTTTTTTCAGACGTCAACGGATTGAACTTTTTCTTTTTCAGGAGAATCATAAATTAACTTGACAACAACAAGAAATTTAAACAATTACATTTTTCGTAACAAAGGAATCTATAGTTCTGGTAACAAAACTCAACGCTTTGTTCAAGAGACTTACTCAATTTAACCCATCTTCCTGGATGACCTATGGTGGCAGGCATTAATAGTCTGACAGAGCTACTGCCCAATTTTATGGACTTTGTTTTGAGGTCTTTAGTAACATATTTTCCCATTTACCTTAGGGATACTAGTGAAAAACATCATACATTCCTCAATGAATGTTACCTCTCTATACAGTAATTTTCCCCATACTGAGGGTCTTTTGGCATGGAAATATTTGCCAACAAAGTTTATTGTTGATATGAGTGAACTTGTTCTGAGAAATAATTTCCGAGTATGGTCCCTGATTACGGTAACCTTGATTATTGTCACAGACTAGAAGGACACAGATGGATAGAGTAACCAGGTTTATTGAACAGGTGGTTGGGTTAGACAACAGGTGAGTATGAAATGGAGAAAGTTCAGGGATGCAGCGGGAAACAGTCTGATGAAGTATATCTTATCTTGTGCAGGACGGAGAGACGGAGTGTGGAAGCAGCAGACGGATGAACAGGTGGAGACCGGGAACCAGGAGCTGAAGAGAGGCTGACGGAGCTGAAGCAGCGGGTAAGTAATCCGTAACTTAGCGGTCAGGGTAACAGGAGTCTGTAGCCGTAGAATCGACGAGACCAGACGGTGAGTGACTGTGAGGAGTGAGTTTATAAAGGGAGGATGATTGGGACGGTGATTGATGTGGGCAGGTGACGGTGATTAGAAGGCTGGGGAGCTGGAACGAGTGGGCGGAGTGAAGGTGTCTGGTGCTGACGCGGATGGATCCGTGACAGTACCCCCCCCCCACGGCCAGCTCCAGCTGGCAGACGGGACCGACGACGGGGACGACCACGGCCCCGGGGCGCTGGACGATCTGGGTGGGTGGTGTGAAAGTCCTGGAGTAAGGAGGGGTCCAGAATGTCCTCCCGGTTGACCCAACATCTCTCCTCAGCACCGAATCCCTCCCAGTCCACGAGATACTCCAAGCGGCCGCCCCGTCGTCGGGAGTCGAGGATCTCATGGACTCGATAGATGTTATCATCTTCAGGATCTGCAGGAGGAGGGGGCACCTCCGCAGCACCAGACTCTGGGGAAGAAGGAGAGAGAGGGTTAGTGTAGGGCTTCAGCAAGGAGACGTGGAAGGTGGGTGCGATGCGGTAGTGAGCGGGAAGGACCAGCCGGTAGGTGACGGGGTTGATCTGCCTCTGTATCGCGAAAGGTCCGATGTATCTGGGACTCAGCTTCCGACAGGGCTGTCGGAGACGGATGTCCCGGGTGGAGAGCCAGACCAGTTGTCCGGGAAGGTAGTGAGGGGTGTCGGAACGGCGTAGGTTGGCCTGGTTCTGGTGTCTCCGAACAGCCCGCTGGAGGTGAGTATGAGCTGAGTCCCAGACTCTCTCGCTCGTCTGGAACCAATGGTGGACTGCTGGGACGTCTGATGGTTCTCCTGACCAGGGGAAGAGTGGAGGTTGGTAGCCGAGTATGCACTGGAATGGGGTGAGTCCGGTGGTGGTTTGTCGGAGAGAGTTCTGTGCATACTCGGCCCAGGGCAGGTAACGACTCCAACAGTCCTGATGATCGTGGCAGTATGACCGCAGGTATCTCCCTATCTCCTGGATCTTCCGCTCAGTCTGGCCGTTTGACTGAGGATGATAACCCGAAGTGAGGCTGACGGTCACTCCCAGAAGGTTGAAGAAAGCCCTCCAGACACGGGAGATGAATTGGGGTCCTCGATCGGAGACAACGTCCTCTGGGATACCGAAGTTCCGGAAAATGTGCTGGAACAGCGCCTCCGCTGTTTCAAAGGCTGTAGGAAGGCCAGGAAGGGGGATCAGCTTGCACGCTTTAGAGAAGCGGTCTACTACTACTAGGATGCAGGTGTGATTGTCAGACACGGGCAGGTCAGTGACGAAGTCCACTCCGAGGTGGGACCAGGGTCGAGTGGGTATGGGAAGAGGGACCAGTTTGCCTTCTGGGAGATGACGGGGAACTTTGGCCATGGCACAGACTGAGCATCCTTTGACGAACCGGGAGACGTCCTGGGCCATACCCGGCCACCAGTAGCGCTGTTGGACGAGCGAGAGAGTGGACTGGCTGCCTGGGTGTCCAGAGCCCGGCGAGGAGTGAACTGAGTCCATGAGGGACAGGCGTAAACGAGTTGGGACATAGACCCGTCCCTCTGGACCTCCCGGCGGAGCAGGTTCAAGCTGTGTGGCCTCGGCGATGTGCTCATCCATGCTCCACTGAATGGGGCTGACCACCACGGCTGGAGGGAGAATGGTTTCGGACTCCACAGGAGGGACCTCGGGTTGGAACTGACGTGAGAGGGAGTCTGCTTTCACATTCTTATCTCCGGGGCGATAGGTGACTGAGAAGTTGAAGCGTGTGAAGAACAGGGCCCAACGGGCTTGACGGGGATTGAGTCTCTTGGCCTCTCGGAGGTATTCAAGGTTACGATGGTCCGTGATCACAGTAAAAGGGTGTTGGGCTCCCTCCAGCCAGTGCCGCCATTCCTTCAGCGCGAGTTTGATGGCCAGTAACTCCCGGTTGCCGATGTCATAATTTTGCTCCGCCGGGGACAGTTTCTTGGAGTAGAAGGCGCATGGGTGGAGTTGAGGTGGGTTCCCCTGCCGCTGAGAGAGGACCGCTCCTACCCCCGAGATGGATGCATCCACTTCGACGAGGAACGGTAAGGCTGGGTCCGGAAGAGCCAGGGTAGGAGCGGAGCTGAAGGCGGACTTCAGGTCTTGAAAAGCGCGGATGGCTTGGTCGTTCCAGGATAGAGACTTGGCCCCACTCTTGAGAAGGTCGGTGAGGGAAGAGCTGAGGGGACTGAAGTTCTGGATGAACCGGCGGTAGAAATTGGCAAACCCCAGGAAGCGCTGAAGCTCCTTACGGGTGGTGGGTTGGGGCCAGTGGAGTACCGCTTCCACCTTCCTCTGGTCCATGGTGATACCGTGGGGAGTGATGATGTAACCGAGGAATTGGATGGTGCTTTGGTGGAATTCACATTTCTCCAGTTTGAGATAGAGGTGATAGTCTCGGAGCCGGGTGAGTACTGTTTGAACGTGATGGATATGAGAGGTCAGGTCGGGGGAGTAGATGAGGATATCGTCGATGTAAATGATGACAAACTGGTTGAGGAGATCGCGGAATATCTCATTCATGAAACCTTGGAAGATGGCGGGTGAGTTGGACAATCCGAAGGGCATCACGAGATATTCGTAGTGCCCCGCGGGGGTGATGAAGGCGGTCTTCCACTCATCTCCTTCCCGGATGCGGATGAGGTTGTAGGCACTACGAAGATCTAGTTTGGTGTAGATGGATGCCCCTCGGAGTTGTTCCAGGGCGGCTGGGACCAGAGGAAGAGGATAGCGGAATTTGACAGTAGCTTGATTGAGGGTACGGTAGTCGATGCAGGGGCGCAAGCCTCCATCCTTTTTCCCCACGAAGAAGAAGCTCGAAGCGGCAGGGGACACAGATGGTCGGATGAATCCGTGGTCGAGTGCCTCCTGGATATACTCCCCCATGGCCTTCTGTTCCGGGATGGACAGAGGGTAGATCTTACCCCGCGGTAGGACCGCCCCGGGCAGCAGATCGATCGCGCAGTCCCATGGCCGATGTGGAGGTAGGGTGGTCGCTTGATGTTCATCGAAGACATCCTGGAACGCCCGGTAGGGAGAGGGAATCTCGGGAGGATGTCCAGCAGGTGGCCTATCCACGGAGGTGGTGGAGAGGGGAACGATCGGAGTGGTGGTATGAGCGGAGGTCCTCGTCACAGATGGCAGGCAGTGATGGAAGCAGTCCTCCCCCCACCGTAGGATCTCGCCGGTGGACCACTGGACATGTGGAGAGTGGGTCTCCAACCAGGGGCGCCCCAGGATGATCTCGGCCGTGGAGCCCTCCAGCACCAGGAAAGAGATCTTCTCCTTATGAAGCCAGCCGATCTCCAGCCCCAGGTCGGGACTACGATGTCCGACCCGGCCGCGCCCCAGAGGTTGACCGAGGATGGTTTGTACTTGCAGTTTGTGGGGAATGGATCGTTGCCTGGTTTGAAGCCGGTTTAAGGTGGACAGAGAGATGAAATTGGCCGCTGATCCGGAGTCGATCAGCGCCTGAACTGAAAGGGAACGGTTCAGATAAGTGAGAGTGGCAGCAGTACATTTCAAGGGGGAAATGGGTAGTGGTAGGTGGACTGTACTCACAGCGGGTCGGGGCGGACGAATGGGGCAGGTGGCGAGCAGGTGACCGGAGGCTCCACAGTATAGGCACAGACCGTTGGTGATGCGCCGATTCCTCTCGGACACTGGCAGTCGCGAGGTACCAATGTCCATCGGCTCTGGTGCTGGAGGACTGTGATGACGGGACGCTGGACGAGGAGGTGTGAGTGCAGGGCTGTCGAGCTGGCAGGCAGTGCGGCGCTGATCGATGCGAATGGATCGCTGGATGATGCTTTCTATTCCCACGGTGTCATCATAGATCGCGAGCTGAAGACGGATGTCTGAATTCAAGCCATGACGGTATGCGGTGATGAGCGCGCTCTCGTTCCAACCGAGAGTGGCGGCGAGGGTGCGGAACTGCAGGGCATAGGAGGCAACTGACGATCTCCCTTGCCGCAACCGGTACAGCTGGTCTTGCACCGAGATGGAATGGGCAGACTGTGAGAATACTTCGATGAAGTGACCGGAGAAAGCAGCAAACGTCCGTGTAACTGGACCTCGATCTTTCCACAGGGCATGAGCCCAATTGAGCGCTCGACCTCGCAGGAGTGAGATGAAGAATGCGACCTTAGATCGTTCGGTGGGGAAGGCGGATGGATTCATCTCCATGTAGAGCTCGCACTGCAGGAGAAAGCCGCTGCACTCCTCCTCCTCGCCAGAGAAGGGCGCTGGTTGGGCCATGGGACTGACAGAGGCAGACGGGGAAGAAGTGGTGACGGTGGCGGTGGAGAGTGCTGGAGCGCTAGTCCGGGGAATGGTAGGAGAGGGTGGGGTCGGTGTAGCGCTGGTGCTCGGGGTAGGTTGCAGCATGTTGTTGGTCTGGTCTTCTGTCACAGACTAGAAGGACACAGATGGATAGAGTAACCAGGTTTATTGAACAGGTGGTTGGGTTAGACAACAGGTGAGTATGAAATGGAGAAAGTTCAGGGATGCAGCGGGAAACAGTCTGATGAAGTATATCTTATCTTGTGCAGGACGGAGAGACGGAGTGTGGAAGCAGCAGACGGATGAACAGGTGGAGACCGGGAACCAGGAGCTGAAGAGAGGCTGACGGAGCTGAAGCAGCGGGTAAGTAATCCGTAACTTAGCGGTCAGGGTAACAGGAGTCTGTAGCCGTAGAATCGACGAGACCAGACGGTGAGTGACTGTGAGGAGTGAGTTTATAAAGGGAGGATGATTGGGACGGTGATTGATGTGGGCAGGTGACGGTGATTAGAAGGCTGGGGAGCTGGAACGAGTGGGCGGAGTGAAGGTGTCTGGTGCTGACGCGGATGGATCCGTGACAATTATATTGAAGACATCTGGAATTCTAATCCTTTTATTGAAATTTTGGTTCCCTTTCTTAGTCACTCCGAGTTACGTCGGATGACGGAGAATGAGGGACCCCCCATTCTCCGTCATCCGACGTAACATCTCCGTTCCCTACTCAGGGAACGAGGGTTACATACAGTACGTAACCGAGACGTTTTGTTTAAAAGATACATTTATGATCGTTTTTTGACTTATAAAGGCTCTTAGTGATTTTGAAAATTTTGCCTTATGCCCTCCAAAAATGCTGGGTTGTTTTAAACCAATTTTGGGTAAAATATGGACAGACCCAAACTTTGTGTTAAAAATGTCATTTAAAATGTTAACCCAATTACTCGTTTTGTAAATACTTGATCCACATTTGGGTTGAAATAACCCAGCATTTTTTAGAGTGTACTGTAAATGAATTTCCTTAGATCACTTTGTTTGGTCATTGGTCATTTGGTCATTTGGTCTTCATTTGGTCAAAAAAATTGCATTTTTTTTTTCAGTGTGCCGGCAACTTCAGCTACAACTATGTAGTTAACTGCCTCAACCACGAGGATGCAATGTTGGAGAACAAGCTTTTCGGGAACCAGAATCAAGCTGTCAGAGCAAATTGAACTTTAGTTGAACTTTAGTTGTATGCACTAAAACAGCCCAGTACTTTTTAGTCAAACTATTTTTTATGTAAAAAAAAAAAAAAAAAAAAAACATTTCAGTGCCACCCTAGATTGGTTGCTGCCCCTTGCCTGGTCACCCCTATGAAAATCATCTGCCTCCACCACTGTGTGGTGCCATCCCAAAGAAACTCAAAATCAGTTTACCTACTGTTTCCTATTAAGTTGTCATGACTAATGTCTTAATATCTTAGTACCATCCGGGATGGTCCATCCCATCAAATGACCACATCTTATATCTTTTCTGATAGCCTTCATTGTCATTCTAGCTCACTTGCTTTTCTCATCCTCCTTACACACTTTCAGTTTGCTGCTTACATTTCTAAATCGTTTCTTTAGGGTATTTGGCCTATCAGTAGTGAGTGATTACCAGGAAGTGGCAAGTGTGAGCGCAGAGTAAGTCACTTTTGGAGAGGTCATTTAAAAACAACTTCTTTTCTCATTGCGCCTGACAGAGATGGCTATAATAACTGCCACAACAACACCAGTCAGTTCACGCCAAGGTCAACTCTGTTTATTTTTCTTTATTTCCATACACGTACTCTATCTAATTCAGTTATCTGTATACAGTATATGGTTCTGTGTTACTTTTTCTTTTGCTCTTATTATCTTCTCAGTATCAGTATGTAAAGGAAACCTCAGGTTTTTAAGTTATGGTTTGATATTCAAGAAAATGAGCCTTGTTACTTTGAAGATGTCCTCTCAGAGTCTCGTCCATGAATAATTCTGTTTTTACCTTTCCTGGTGTGCAATGCTCGAAGCTCATCAATTGTTGGTGTTGGTAATGCAGTATTCCTGAGGCTCAGGTGCAGTGCTTGCTGTGTTTGCTGTCTTATGGGGGGATGTTTTGTGCCTCATTTCCAACTGTGCATCAGCTCATCAACTCTGTTCAGTGTGTGTGTGTGTGTGTGTGTGTGTGTGTAAATGGTTGGGAAACTTTTGTTTTCTCTGCATCTGGTCTGGGTTTTTTTTTTTCACTTAAAGTGAAAAAAAGTGAAATAAATCCTCATGAAATACTGTATCGTTATGAATATAAGATGTTTTTTTTTCTTCTTGGAAATTCATCTGATTAAAAGGGGTCATCTTATATTCAGGGTCTAGAGATGTCAATAATACACCCGCAACGAGTGCCAATACGTGTAAAACGAATATTTCCCCCTGGACTGAAGCCACCCAGGGCCGCTGCTGGACAAATCGATGCCCTAAGCAGAATTGTATTGTCGTGCCCCTCTCTATCTCTATGTACCTCCCTCCCTCCTGCTCCTGAAAGTAAATAGGTACATTCAACCAATAACTTGAAGCTTGTACCCCAGATGTGATTACTGTAAATGAGCATAGAGTTTGTGTGCTGGAAGAGTGGTGTGCATATTGTTTTTTACTTCATCAAGCAGATCGGATCATAAGCCAATCAGGACAGTGTGCGTTTACACCTGTCCACATCAAGTGGCTTCTGTATCTGGATAACAGATCGGATCTCGCAGTGCGTTTATGTTTTGGGGATCTGTCTTTTTTTGTCGTCGCTCATCAGAAAAAAAAAAAATTTGAATTTGAATTGTGAATGTGAAGCTATCTCAAAGGGACACCTTTGTAACGCATCTATGTACAAGAAATGAAGATAAGGTACAAGGGTATCTTTGAGGATACCATTTAGTGACAACCTAAAAGTTAAAAAAAAGAATAATAATTATAAAAAAAAATAAAATAAAAATCTCTCAGTGTTGTGTAGCTGGTTCTTTTTAAGGTGGATTCACAGTATATATATATATATATATATATATATATATATATAAAATATTAAATTATTCAATATACTGTAGCCCACACTCAAGCATTTTATTAAATTGTATTTCTGAAACAATTTTAATTAACAAAATATTTCTTTTAAAGGGGCGATGAACTAAGAAGTCAAAATTTCCTTGAGCTTTTAACATCTGAAAGGTCATCATATCAAAAGAATATCCTGTAAGTTTCAGAACTGAAAACGTCCTTGTTAGTCCAATAAAAGCTTTTATTGACACCAGCCTCAGCAAATGACTCGTTTTTCAAAGTGGGCAACTATGACGTCAAAGAGGATAAAACACCACCCCCGCAGAAGAAGATCAACGCTTACTTCAACACGGCCGGTTTAGCCCCGCCCACCGATTCGCGCATAGCTAAATGACATAGGCCTACCTCGTGATGACAAACCAGATCGAGCTCCCGAGCAATACAAAATATTGTGCAGTGCCTGGTTGTGAAAGAAGACAGTCGCTGCATAAGCTTCCTCTGGATTCCGATAAGACTGCATGGACAAACTTTATTTTTAATGATGATCCAGTTGATGAGGTAAAACATTGTCCGTCTGTTCGCTTCATTTCACTGAGGATTGTTTTGTAAACAAGACTGGATTTGCAGACCGATTAAGAGTAAAGAACAGTGCTGTGCCGTCTATATTGGATCTGACAGGAATGGTGCAACACTCAGACTCTGGGTCGAACATGTATCGGCGAATCATTCCGGTTGCCATTTTACAACATTGGACGTTTTCAAAATAATTTCCCCCAAGTGCATCGACGGGTGAGTTGAAACTCATTATAATATGCAAAACTGTTATCCACTCACAGCAGTGGGCGTTTACTTCCAAGTCTTCAGTGCGAGACACCCAAAAACCGAGCGTTTCTGAGCTGGGCGCAAAACTAGGGTAGAAAATAGCCTATTACTTATTCATTTTGATGTTTTTGAAGGCAAAAACCAAGCGAATGTCATAAGTTGACCTCAGAAAACAATATAATAAAATTTAAAAAGCCAGTTCATGACCCCTTTAAGGCATATTTTCTCAGACTTATTTTTGAAAAAAATAGAGATCTATGAGAATTATCAATGCCTCATTCCTAATATAACAAACCTTTGTATTATACATATTACTTGTATCTGCAATAAGCCTGTATTAGAGTATTTATTAATTTTTCCCAAGTGCATTCCCTGAGAATGGATATACAGTAGTCTCACAAAGAATGGGCAACATTGCTTTTTCAAGACACCACAAACACATCTTCTATGCTGAAATTGCACACTGATCCTGATAGATGTGAGACCAACAGTCCGCATACATAACATTCATAATGACATTCAGAGCATGTTCCCTTGTGCACCAGATGGGTTTTGTCACATATACAAGCTGATTGATTGCTGCTTAATCAAATCTACCGTCAGCTACCGTTTCAACCCTAAATTCAAAAGATAAACATGTTTTACATTACACAACAGACATGGGTCACTTTGTAGCAAAAATAATGTTATTCTGAATCTTACTATCAAATATTAAAGATAAGAAGTGTTGACGTCCTCCCGAACCACCTCTCCCAACACTTCCCTCCCCCCCCCCCTGAAGCTCCCAAGTGAACCGTGTTCAGTGTTAGCAGTGTTTTTTCCCTCACTGAAAATGTGTCTTCCTATTATTAAAAACATCAGAAGTCCAGTCTTCATTACAAAACTGATCCTGTATACCCCATGGGTCTGTCTAAATGTGCAGATCTATCAACCAATGCCTCTCACAGTGTTGGATGCCAATCCCCTTAGCACAGCTTTTCTTGTTGTGTCGACGAATGAATATTATCTGCCAAAGAGAATGTGCTTTTTAATCAGAGTTTACTCAACAAGCCTGCTCATCTGGCTGGGGGTACAAAATGAAATATATTGATCGCAGGATAAATCAGATTAAAACGCATATGTTTAATGTAATTTTATTGCTTGGTAGGATAAAAGCTGAAAGCATAAACCATAATTCAGTTTGCCAGGTTTATCACCTGTACACACATTCACACTGTTTGTACATCTGTGTGTTAGACCCTCCCAGCACTACCAGAGTGGATTACCATGGATCTTCTCTTAACCTAAGGGGCCATGGGTACATCAGCTTGAGTCAGGCTGTTTTGTGATTCATGGCCTTTGCATTTACAAAAATCTCATCATTCTGAAATGTCACACAAAGCCTCAATATGGCACATACGCATGATAAGTAATTCACTTGCCACAAATGGATAGCATCTTTAAGCACATTTTATTTGCCACTGCTTCCCCTTTCCTAAGCTATGTAATTGAATCCAGGCTTGAATAATTTTCTGAGCATTTGCATTTGCTGTCAAAGTGAAAACCTTTCGAATGTTTTTTTTTTTAAAAGAAAAATATCCTAAGTAGTAAGCATATTACTCTATAAGTATTTTTTGGTAGCAATTTATTTTCCAGTCCTGAATCTACAATAGTAATTATGATAACTGTGTAATAATGAGGTACAAACCTTGAAACCAATCCTAAACCTATCCCATAATAATGATCGTCATTTTAATGGTAAAATGCAAATAACAAACTACATACAGTAAAAAAAAAAAAAACTGTAATGGGACACTTCTTTTAATTATACAGTAAAATACAGTTAAATTTACAACTTTTGGAAGTGGAAAATAAGTAAGGGTTAATGCCCGACGAGGTGTCCATTGTCAGGTTTTAATGGACGACGGCGAGGCGTAAACCGGCCGACGCGCAGCGGAGGACGGTTGCCTCCGCCGAAGTCCATTAAAACCTGACAATGGACACCTCGGAGGGCATTAACCCGCTTATACCATGGTCACTTGCCAAATAAAACATTAGTTTATATTTTAATTAGGCTAAATCTAGTTTTTACAAATAATAACTTGACTGACTGTTTATCTAGCAACCGGAGATATTTATAGTCCGCTTAGCTCGTATCCCTTCAGGTTCACAAATGCATTTTTTTTCATGAAACACAAAGGTAGGCATAGTTTTTTTTTTATTACACATAAAACAATTAATCAAACAACAATAAAAAAACAATTAGCTCTGAGCTCCAGCGATTTGCGCTTAACGTTATAGAGGGCAATAAATTAATCAGATCAAAGAGAGGGTCATTTGCCTCAGGCTCCTTAGGCTTGAAACGCTGTAACGTTCAGCCTTCTCCTGCCTTGGTTGTCTGGACAGCTGCGTAAAACTCCCGCAGGGTCTCATTCAGGGGTGCGTTTCCCGAAAGCATCGTTATCCAACTATGGTCGCAAGTTACGTCGTTACCAATAGAGTTCAATGGAGCAGCGCAGCAGCGGTGTAATTTCCTCCGTTTTATTTACATTTTTTCTTTCTTCAGCAGCATGCCAGTCGTCAAAGTTGCCATATTCTCCATAAATGTTAAAAGAAATAGCACGAAGTCGCTCATTGTTGTATTAGGCTATAATATCTAACGTTAGATGATAGAGCATGTGACTGCCTGTTGCTATGGTTACTCACAGCCGTTGTAGGCAGCGCATTTATTTATTAATTTCGAATGGTAAACAGGCAGTTTCACCAGAACTACTTTACTAGGTGTCCTCTATCACTTTTTAACGGACACCCTGCAGCCAATCAGAATCGAGTATTCACCCAGACCATGGTATAACAAGTAATATTATAAATCACAGTGAAAAACTAAATTGGCATTCCCAGAATTCTCTCTGTCAGCTCACATTTAATGGTTTTAAAGGAGTAGTTCACTTTTAAAAAAAACTTTTGCTGATAATTTACTCACCCCCATGTCATCCAAGATGTCAATGTCTTTCTTTCTTCAGTCGAAAAGAAATTAAGGTTTTTGATGAAAACATTCCAGGATTTTCTCCATATAATGGACTTCATTGGGATCCAAACGGTTCAAGGTCCAAATGAGAGTTTAAGTGCAAACTGCAAACTGTTCAAAGGGCTTTAAACGATTTTAGACGAGGAATAAGGGTCTTATCAAGCGAAACGATCACTCATTTAAAAAAAAAATAACAAAGTTTAAGTTTTATAAGCTCAAATGGTCGCCTTGCTTTGTTAGGGTTAGGGTGTGATGCGCGTTCGTGACTCTCCTATTCGAACTCGTTCATCAAAATGAACAAATCTTTTCCCAAGTCAACTCATTCATTTCGTTTGTTGAATGAAACAAATGACACAAAAAAAGATTTGCTCATTTTGATAAACGAGTTTGAACAGGAGAGTCACGAACGTGCATCACAGAAAAGAGCAAGGAGCAAACGAGCATTTGTGCTTATAAAACGTAATTTTTTTTTTTTTAAATGAGTGATCGTTTCGCTTGATAAGACCCTTATTCATCATCTGGAATTGTTTAAAGCCCTTTGAACAGTTTGCACTGAAACTAACTTTTGGACCTTGAACCGTTTGGTTCCCATTTTAGTTCATTATATGGAGAAAAATCCTGGAATGTTTTCATAAAAAAAACGTAATTTCTTTTCGACTGAAGAAAGAATGACATGGACATCTTGGATGACATGGGGGTGAGTAAATTATCAGCAAAAGTTTTTTTTTTAAAGTGAACTACTCATTTAATTGAAATAACTGCTTCTTCTTAGTTTTTTTTGGTTTTGTTTTTTTACCTCATTAGTTGTGTACATAAGGGTTTCCTTTCAAAATAGAACTTCAACGCTGTATATTGGTGTTGAAACCATGAAAACACAACATCTGCGTGACCAGCGTCTGAGGCATATGCCAATAATCATTGGTAGACGGCAGTCAACGATGTCATACACCGGGGAGCAGGGCCTGAAGTTAATTTTTTCGGCCACCGGCCACTGTGGCAGGTGGATTTAAAAATTCACCTGCCAAAGAGACTTTTTACCAGCCTTTTTTTTTTGCCTCATAAATGTAAAAAAAAAAAACCCAGGAATTTCACAATATTGTTCTTTAACTTGTAAGAATACACATTTAAGTGCTGTCAAGTAATAATAACTCTAATAACATACATTTAAAAAAAAAATCTTTTTATTCCTTGATTTTGACAGACACACACACACAACATATATAGTATAGGCTATAATATAGTATATACTCAACAGATAGACCTACCGCAGCTCGTAAACAAATCACACGCGGCTGTGTTGATGGCGGATTTAGTCACGTAGACAGGTCTTACTCTTAACAGCTTTTAGTTACAGCGTTCAGGAACGGTTAAATATGAACTAAATTGATACTGTTATTACTGATAAAATTACCGGGTACCGGACATTTTCTCACCGGTTCCCAACTCCCAACATGCACAGTTGCACACGCACACACATCTGTGCAACTGTCATTGTACTTTAACCTACAACAGCAACGCGTTACATTATCTCATCCCATCTCATCAACAGTTTAATACTCGCACACGTAGTCAGAAAAAGAGCCTCATCTTCTTTCTGATCGCATGAACGTTACGAAACAACAGTCGCTGTCATAAATCAGCCGCTCACGAACCTTGCCATTGCCGCCGATTGTTCACTTTGTATTAAAATGTCTTCTTTACTTTTCTTTTTCTCATCCTCATCTTTTTGTTGGCTGTTTTGTTTCAGCTGGCCTCTTTACCCCAGTAATGTGCCGCCACATTTTAGCTAAAGTCAAACGCAATAGCGGACTTCGTTGAAATGTAAAAATCCTAATGAATCACTCACAATTCTCATTGGCTACCTGCCAATGTGGCAGGTAGATTGACAGTGTTACCCGCCAATAGCAAAATTCACCCGCATTTGGCAGGTGGTCGGGTGTTAATTTCAGGCCCTGCCGGTGAGTATAAAAGGGCGCCTGAGTTACCCATCAAATCGGCTTTTTTGTTTGTATTCATATGTAAGATCCCTGACTTTCTGTTTTTGCTTGATTTCCTCCCGAGGGATAAAAATCATGTATCAAGCATGTTCGAGTCTTGAGGGAGTTTAAGGCAATCATGTTGATGAATTCGCAGGAAAAAGGCGAATCTTATTGCTTGATTCTCTCAAGAGGGATAAGAATTTAGCGTTTGTACGGAGCATGTTCGGTTCTTGAGACAGCTGAATGCATTCATTGTGATGTGTTTGCTGTGGGAAGCTCCAACCATGCTTCATCCTCTTATGAGAGATGATAATTTGGTGGAGTTTTTCCTTTTATGGGCTCCTGTTAGCTCTGTTGCTATCAAGACAGTTCAGGAATCTGCTCTGCAGCCGCTTCCGACTTGACATTAATGTGACGAGTCTAATTCTGAGGAATTAGGTCCAGAGAGAGTTGAAACAGGTGTTATGAAAAATCAGCCTCCTCCTGCTGTCCCGCATATAAGTTTGTAAGCCCTTTATTCCTTATACATCACCACATAATGGAGGGATTTGCATTCGGCTCATATAGTCTCTCCCATGTAGTCGAACTATCCATGTGTGAAGAGACTGTGTGAGCAGCGATATGTGACAATGGCCCAGTTGAAGAGCAACTTGCGAGCCATCTCTCCCCTGGTGCTTATTCCCTTTTCAAGGCTCCTGCCTTGCTAATGTTGCGAGTTAATGGAGGGTTGAAAGTCAAGTGTTTGTACCTCACAGTTTGGGCCCCATCTCTGTGGGATGATCTCACATTCTAATCTCTTCAATCTGCCGATAAGGCGATCATGGAGAAGTTTACAGAGATGGGATCTCAGTAACAGCAGGAGAGTCAGGAGATATATCCCTCTCTGGGGGTCCACGAGGGCTGAATGGCCCTAAGGGTTTATGCAAGGTAAATGGAATTAGTGGGAACAAAAGCATCCCCTCCACTTTGTTTACCTCCCTCCCTAACTGTTGTTGGGTCTTGAAGAAGGGATGTAAGCTCCCCTTTGTTGAGGTGCTTCTATAGGTCTCCAAATGTTGTTGTTAAAAATGCCACCTTCGGTTGGCTGCTCCCTAAGAGCCTTGTCAAAATACTGGTAAGCTATACCTGAGATAGCTGAGGCTATGTGGGTTTTTCCCCTTAGAGCCCTGCTCTTGGGGGCTTATAAGGCTGAGGCCTGACCCACAAGGCAGGGAGGAAGGTGTAACAGCAAGGATTTCCCTTGCTGTAGAGCAGCTTGAGGATTTTTTCTAGTATTGGATCGTATGGGATGCGCTCATAGTGTTGATGCTCATAGTGTTGATTGACGTGGGATGTCCCGAATTTACATTGGAAAAGCCTTCGAAAGGTGGCGAGATCTCTGCCGGCAGAAGGGCTTCCAATCCGACATTCAGGTAGCTCTGTTTTTGCTGGACAGGTGGGTAAATCCAGTTTGTTTTTTCTAAATGTACTTTCATGTTCGCCTAACAAACAAATGTATATAATTAGCTAGAACTAAGCAGTCAGCGCTAACTTTGGTGAATACAACATATAGGTTTCTAGCAGCTAGGGATTGATCTCTATGGTAAATGATCAAGCAAACTCAAACTGGTTGTTTTCACCCTCTGTATATTATGAATTTGAATGTTCCTTTATAGCCTATCGACAACTTTGACTAAATTTGTTTACGAACAAGCCGTTGTTAAATATTTAAAATACTGTTTTTTTTAAAATCTGTATAATTTAATCATATAATTATGTATTTATTTTTATTATTTAACTTATTATATTTGTATTCATTCACAATTTTTTCTTGCTTTCGTAATCTTTGCTATTGTTTAATCTTATGATTGTGTGGTTTAAAGTGTCTTCGCAAGTAAGAGATAAGAGTTAAAAAAGGGGAGTTTGCTTGCACTTTCTGAAACTATGGCTGCATATCTCCAAATTTCACACACACACAAAAAAAAAAAAACACAAAACATGAAAAATGTCTCAAATTTCTTGCAAAAGCAAACACTATTTTAACTCTTCCAAAAATTCTACACACAAACCTTCAAACGATTAGCCATATACACATCAAACTACACATGGATATGACAAATGTAAAACAATATCTTGTGTCTTTTACTTGTTCATTGTGCAATAGAGTTTGTCATAGCACTCACACGTACATATAATGTATAAAGTATATACAATTGATTAACTTTACACAATAGGTAAATGAGTAAATGGCCTCATTGAATGGTCCTCAATTGTGTAAGCAATACATTTTTCTTAAAAAGTGTTGGCTAACATCACAGGACAGTGTTGTGAAGCAGTAAGTTTCCATTGCTTTTGCTTTCGTAATAACACTTGTTGGAGTACATGATGAAGTACGAGAAAAACAGATAAAACACTGATTTTGGGCACCAGACTAGATTTGCTGTTAACTGGTTCTGGGTATCAGACAAAACTGATGTCATCTGGTAAAGTGACTGGATCCAACATTCTTGCGTCGAGATCGAATCAAACTAAATGCTGTTGGCGTGATTGTATGTTTAGCTCTGATATGTCTCTCCACTCACGGTTAAGAGCAGATGTGACAGATGCTCCTGAGAGGGCTGTTACAGTTTCAAAAAGTTATTTTTTTTTTTGAGTGTTGGATGAGAATTGGAGGCTTTAATGGTGCTGTCATATCTGGAGCAGACAGTCTAAGGGCAAAAACCTTGACTCCATAATGGGAATTCTGTCTGCCAGCACAGGAAGAGGACATAAAACCTGAGGTTTTCAGTGGGATCAGGTTAATGGAGGGTTGAACGATGGAAACTCTAATCTGCAACTTGGACTCGAATCACACTTAAGTTGCGAAAAATGACTTGTGACTTGACTTGGTCTTGTGAACAACTTACTGAAATCTTGACTTGGACTCGAAGACAGAGACATTTTGGTTCGCATTCCCGATTACTTTCTCTTTTTACTACCCCACGTGACAGCATGAAACCACATTATACACTTATTCTACATTCATTTATTCCCTTTAAATATGTGCTGCAGCAAATATACACTCATCTTAAGAATTATTAGGAACACACTAATACTGTTTGACCCCCTTTCGCCTTCAGAACTGCCTAAATTCTACGTGGCATTGATTCAACAAGGTGCTGAAAGCATTCTTTAGAAATGTTGGCCTATTTTTATAGGATAGCATCTTGCAGTTGATGGAGATTTGTAGGATGCACATTCAGGGCACGAAGCTCCTGTTCCACCACATCCCAAAGATGCTCTATTGGGTTGAGATCTGATGACTGTGGGGGCCATTTTAGTACAGTCAACTCATTGTCATGTTCAAGAAACCATATCTGAAATGATTCAAGCTTTGTGACATGGTGCATTATCCTGCTGGAAGTAGCCATCAGAGGATGGGTACATGGCGGCCATAAAGGAATGGAGATGGTCAGAAACAATGCTCAGGTAGACCGTGGCATTTAAACAATGCCCAATTGGCACTAAGGGGCCTAAAGTGTGCCAAGAAAACATCCCCCAACCATTACACCACCAACACCAGCCTGCACAGTGGTAACAAGGCATGATGGGTCCATGTTCTCATTCTGTTTATGTCAAATTCTGACTGTCTCAACAGAAATTGAGACTCATCAGACCGGGCAACTTTTTTACAATCTTCAACTGTCCAATTTTGGTGAGCTCTTGCAAATTGTAGCCTCTTTTTCCTATTTGTAGTGGATATGAGTGGTACCCGGTGGGGTCTTCTGCTGTTGTAGCCCATCCGCCTCAAGGTTGTGCGTGTTGTGGCTTCACAAATGCTTTGCTGCATACCTCGGTTGTAATGAGTGGTTATTTCAGTCAAAGTTGTTCTTCTATCAGCTTGAATCAGTCGGCCCATTCTCCTCTGACCTCTAGCATCAACAAGGCATTTTAGCCTACAGGACTGCCGCATTCTGAATGTTTTTCCCTTTTCACACCATTCTTTGTAAACCCTAGAAATGGTTGTTCGTAAAAATCCCAGTAACTGAGCAGATTGTGAGATACTCAGACCATCCCGTCTGTCACCAACAACCATGCCACACTCAAAATTACTTAACCCTTTTGGGTCGGCGTTATTGCCGGCAATACCAGCTCACTTTTTTTCTTATAAGTGCAAAAGAGACTCAAATTACTCTGCTGAATTTTATCTTACATATAAGTGTTATACATCATTCGATCCTGTTAAGTGTCTATTTTTTGTGTATACTCACAATAAAAACAGTGTTCTTCTTTTTATCAAATAAAGAAAAATAAACATGATGCGCATTTTGCCCTTTCTCTGTTAGTGAAGTTCATTCTGAAACGTGTCCGAAAAATGAATTGTAATTAAGGAAATACTTGTCACAGAGACATTGTGACATTTATTCTTTTAAATGAAGTTATTCATATAAAAAAAACTTTTTCTCTCATATGACGTGCTAATGTGACCACGCCCACTTAGAGTTTGCGCTATTTAAACGGTAATGTTGTAAACTGCACAAAGACTGTAAATATGAAATGCATGTCTGTGTGTGAATAAATGGATGAATTTATGCATGCGCACGGTGCACTCATTCACTCTCACTCCTACATTAGTAAACATTATTTTACATGAACACATCCAAACTATATTGCTATAGCCTACTGAGATTTGTTCTGACTGCGATATAGAATAGTATCTGTAAAACCAAAAAGACTGTTTAAATATGAATCGGGTGTCTGGGTGTGTGAATGAATAGCCTACTGTTACAGATGAAATAGATTATAAAGTTTTTACTATATTTACTATAAAATAGACATCAAATAAGCTTTTGTTAGAGAGTTTCTGCTCATATGTTAAATATAGAATATGTTTTGTCAAAAATAAACAAATCAATTGTTATCCAATGCAAGCTATATCAAAATAATGAATCCTTTTCTTTGAAATAAGTATGATAAAATGTATAGGGCTACTTTAAAAAATAATAGTTTATATTGAAAAATAATTTTCTTTTCAAGATGTTTCCAACTCTATAGAATGACTAATATAACCCATTTGACCAGGATTTGTTTCATTTGCTTTCCAGGTATGACTAAAAATGTGCTTTTGACTTATATATATATATATATATATATATATATATATATATATATATATTGTCCTTGCATTCTTTATTGTGTAACACACCTGAATGAAAGGCTCATTATGTGGGTCTTTGTGCCACCTAATTATACATGATGGAGGAACCACCTAATTTTACATGATGGAGTTGGGTCGTTTGGCAGGGTGATTTTCAGATCATTTTGAAGAAAAAACTCTTTGCCCCAACAAAAGTCTTGTGGACACATATTTAGTACGTGTTTTGTGGCCTTATTTCAGAAACTTTCATTTCTATTTTTTCAATAACCATGCATAAACAATATTCTCTCAAAAATACAAACATGTACATACATGGTGCCCACATATTATGGTAGCCCTGTTTGTGCTAAATAATTTCACCTTTGCCATTAATATGTTTATAAGAAACTGAAAAAATCACAAATGTCAGGGCATTTCAAAAGATCTCAAGGACCCCAAAAATAGCTTGGACCCCAGAGGGTTAAATGCCCTTTCTTTCCCATTGGCACGTGCGCCATCACAATGGCACACCCCTTTCGGCATTGGTCCTGGTTTTTGTTCACCCAGGGCTCCGGGACTGATCCCAGCGATGTTACTAGGTCCCCATCCTGGCATCATGTGTTTGCATTCACACAGAAGGCACTCTAGCAAGTTCACAGACATTTCTTGGGATCAATGTGCTGTGTGAAAGGGGCTTAAGAAGACAACACTTATTACCGCCAACTAAAAGGTTTTAGTTAACCCTGTACACTCTGACTGTTACGAACTGCTCTGAGGCTTGTAGATGAAGATCCAAATGCAGCTTTATTTAAGATTAGTCGTACAGGCAGGGTCAAGAATTAGCAGACAGGACAATGGAGGAAACACAGTGGGAATCCGGGAAACAGGCAGAGGTCAGGGCAGGCAGCAATAGTCAAAATCCAAAAACCAGAAACCAAACACGGAAAACCGCTCAGAAATGCAGTGTAACACTTAAACAAGACTTCGCAAACACTGAACGTGAACACAAGGTATATATAGACACACTAACAGGATGA
The DNA here is from genome assembly GCF_016745375.1 of Pimephales promelas. The sequence goes on along the minus strand of NW_024121177.1, from coordinate 69,465 downwards.
GACACAGGTAAATGCAATCAGTGAATGAGGTACAGGTGAATGTGATCAGTGATGATGAGTCCGGGCAGTGAGTTCTGGGAAATGTAGTTTGTGTGAAACATAGTCTTATCTGGAGTGTCCTCTGGTGGCTCAAGAGGGCACTCCAACTGGTAACCGTTACACTGACTAAGATCCGAGCTTAGGATTGTCCTGCCTAACGTAAGACTCTATGCGTGATTGGGTCCCTAATGAACGAATAATTGAAAGAATGGGATAATAATTAAATATCCCAAAAAAATAACACAAAAATAAAAATAATAATAATGAAAATTATGTCAATCTAAATTTTAGGGTCATTTGAAATTGGAGTCAGATTAAACACAGAGCTAGAATCAAATTGAAATTGAATTCAAATGAATTAAGTGAACTTTACAGTAGCACAAGTAAAATACCTACACACATTATACCTTCGCCCACGCCATTGGATTTATTTATTGGGCCAATGGGTGGTCCTTACATGTCCAATAGCAAAGGTTCACAACAGGCGTCCCAGGCTGTTGGAAGCATTTCAGCAATTAATGTGGAAATCGAGTGTGACCAGAGCTCTGTCTTGCCCCGACTGTGTGTTTTAGTGGGTTAATGCCAATAACACCTCCACTGAGGTGATTTTACTGGACTGCTTTCGATCTGCCCTCTACAGTTTCACATTGCAGACTGAGTTCTTTAATGGATTCCTGTGAGTCTATATATGTCTTCACACAGCTGATCAGCACTGAGTAGATGAACACTGCAGGGAAAGCACATAATGAAAAATCTCTACGAATTCCAGCCTGAAGTTCCTCTCTTATCGCAGTGGTTGTATAAACTCTCAACCCACCCTAGAGAGAGTGAACCGGCTCTTTTTTTTAGCCTCATTTTTCATGCTGGTCTGACACATCTAATCCATGGCCATGAAGTTGGAATTAGGTGTCAGCATGTGCATTGAGAGGCTGAAGTAATCATGGTGGCCTATATGAGAGAGATCATCTGGGATGCCACTTTTCTTTAAAGCCCCTCTGTATGTGACTGAGAGTGGTTATGGCACCTTATCGACAAACCCATCTTCCTCTAGATCCTGTGAAAATTAGGTTGGAGCTCCACAGGACCTCCTGTAATGGAGACAGTGATAATAATTACTTGTAGTATTACTTTGATAGCCTAGTCATCATCCTATGTCTGGAAAGGCACACTTGTGGCACACAATATTTTTTGTGGAAAAAAATTCATCAATGTTGTAGGAGATAATCATTATATATACGTTCATATATATATATATATATATATATATATGAGCGAACGTATGGTCTAGAATAAATTATGATTGTGAAATCATGCTGGAAAAAAAGGACATTTTGTATGCTGATGTCTTTAAAGAAAAACAAAACGTTTCTCTCAAATTTATTCTGATAATGGATAATTAAAAAAAAAAAAATAGATAAGAATTCAAATACCCATTTTTTTTTATTATTAAAAACGAAACACTGTATGAATCTTCTTCCTTTTGAAAACCATCTCTTTTTAATTTCACATTTTTTTTTAACTATGAGTAAACTAAGAAATGCCTCTGTCAAAGCGAAAGTCAGAAGAATGTGTAGAAGCTGGAAGTATTCAAATGAAATAATAATAATAATTAAAGTAACAAGCAGCGATGAAAAGGGCCCACCACCCGGCGGTTTTAGGAAAACAGAGCACGGTGGGCAGTAATGATAATAAATATAGGAGGACTTTGTCAAAGGATTTGTATTTGCACACTTCCTGCAACCAGCAGGTGGCGCTATTGCTATAACAAAATATGAGCATGGTTCAGGACAGGATTCTTATCAAACATGTGAAGTTTGGCGCAGATCGGACATTAGCTGTGTCTGAAACCGCTCACTCGTTCACTCATTCACTAATCCCTATAGACGCTTTCAGCAGTGACAACATAAACAAACGGTACTGCGCATGTGCATTAATTTGGCCCAAACTTAACTTCCGGCAGACTTGCGGAGACAATCCATAACAAGTAGATAACCTAGTAGCTGGTATTTCTTGCCAGTCAAAGAAAATAAATGTTACCTGGCCAAACTGAAATGTGACACTACCAGACCCGTTGAACAAAATTTGGAGACAAGATGTTTTTCTACCGACGTGTCTGAGTTACCGCAGTGTTAAAAAAAAACTGTGGCGAGCGCGACGGCGGGGTTTGATAAGGTTAACATAGTGTAGCTCCTTATTAGCTAGGCTACTTACATGCTTGCTAACCTTTTTTTAAGGTGAGTCTCCACATTGACAGCATGTTGGATGGATCTGTGCAGCGCTGTTTATGATACTAACCATTCAATACACAGACTGGTCCGCTGTCAATGTGTTTGCGAGAGGGAGAGAGAGAGCATGCGAATATGCGCTGCACGCAACTCTGTAGCCTAGTCAGTTACAACTTTTCCCATCTTAAATTGTTAAAAACACGGAAATCAATATGTGGCGGTCAGCGCTGATAATGTGGTGGGCTGCCTCTAATAAATGTATGGGAAACAAACACTGTACCGCTTATCACTCAGATAAACATAGGCTATTTTTAATTCCGCCCTCTCCCTCATAGGAAACCTTGACATTTTTATTTTTAAAAATTGCGTTTGATCCCTAGGTCAGGTTGCACCCCACAGCTCAACAACCTGCTCATCACCTTAACTTTCACTGCATTTGTAGTCAATGCCATATTATCCAGTAAACACTAATAAACGAACAGAACGGAAGTTAACTTTGGGCCAGCTCATCACCATGGCAACGCGTCTGATGAAAGCGTCTATATGGTGTATGGCATTTGATCTGCAAGGAGTGAACGAGATGAAGTGAATGAAATCGGACGCTGACGTTTATACTGTGCGTCGGAGAGTTGGAGCTGTTGCAGAAAAGGCTTCATCACACGTACTGATAAAACTCCTTTTATCTTACTTTATAAAATAATATTAACAACAATGTTTTTTCATGACAGTCTGAACTACACAGATCCGATCTTTTCAAATGCGACCCAGGCCACTTGGGTATGTGGTCTAAATCCGATATGTATCCGATCTTTTGAAATGCGACTTCAATCTGAACGGCCAGGTCACATATATCCGACCCGCACGTCATTGCACGCACCTAGCCAGCCAATACACGCTAACTCCAACGCGTTTCCTCACTGTTATGGGCCACTGCAGACGTGTCTCTTCCCCAGTGTTGTGCCTGAACGCGTTCAATGAACGATAGTGCATGAACGCGTTCATATTTTCGCGTATCATATTATTCACGTTCGCCCAAAATAAACATACTGTATTACTGCCTGATGAACATTACTGTGAACACGTTGATTCTGGTGTCTGTGAACGTGCGCTCTCTGTCAGTATAACTTTGTGCCAGATATAGAGCCTTCCAAGTGAAAACCTGGCTAAAACACATGTAAACATGCCTTAAAATGTAGCGAATAACCACCCAATCTGGCAACACCAACCACCAGTGTCGCACCGCGGCCGCCGGTGACAAAGCAAGGAGCGCCGCGGACACGCACTATCAATTAAACGGGTTTTATGACGAGGTCGGTGAGGATCGGAAAAATCTTACATTTATGTGCAAACTGCCCGTCGATAAAATAATTGTTGTCTGTGTTTGTATATGGGCTGTGGCAATAATAATAATAAAACAAAAGCTCGCAACATATGGAAAAAAAGAGCTATTCCGCAAACAACAAGTGACGCCGTTGACCGTTGATTACTCTTCTGCGCATGCGGGTCACTTCTGGGTCATTTCACGTTCACACAGGAGATCACAAAAGGTTGCATTTCATTGGAAATGTGAACGGCCTTGCAAACAAATCGAATTTTTTCAAAAAATCGGAATTGAGCATTAAGCTCTGCAGTGTGAACGTAGCCATAATGACTTTATTTTGTAATTATATATACCTCCGTGCCAGCTTTGTAGTTTCATCGACTGAAATTGTAACTCTCACGCTCCAGATGACGTGTCGTCGAGCGCCCTCCGGCGACCGTTATTAGGGACTTTAAGCAACAGCCTCTGGTGGAACGGCAACGGCATTCTGGCGTTCTATTGCGCATGCGCGACATTAACTGCTACTTCTTGACGTTCTACTGTAACCGTCTACTACGGGAGAACAGCTGATTTGCCGTAGTCGTTACTACGTGACAGATTAAGACAGTTAATGTTATGTTTTAGGTTACGTGGCATTGAAATCGTTTCTGTATATCATTAAGTGCTAAAATCAACCCTTCTCTTTCTTTTTAAAACCACTTTCTTTTTGTATTTTGTCTGATGATTAAATTATTCCCTATGCCGTCCTCTCTACTGTTGCTTAGTGATTTTTGCGCTCTTTTATACGGCAGTTAACTGTTTATTTCCAGCTGCCGTCGCCGTTCTATCAGCAGCTGTTGCTTAAAGTCCCTATTATATCCGAATGAATACGCTTCCTAACGACGATTAACGGATATTTTTCAAATCCTCCACTGGATGTAATGTAATCTCTGGTTTAAACTTGCTCGCGGCACACTTTCATGCGCGCTCAGTTCTCTACGCATTGGATTGTGGGAAATAGTGCTTCAGCAAGTGTACATCGAATGTACACTCAAATTCAGAGAGGATTGTGGGTAAAAGTAGTGAATGAATGTATGGAATGATGTCGTTCTCTCAGAATTCGGACACCACCACAAAATGGCCGACACTCGATATAGTGCACTATATAGTGGATAGGGAGCGATTTCAGACATAGCTATGGTATGCCTGAGTTACTGCAGGCTGTCTGTGGTTGCCTAGCAACATCGGAACTGCAAGCAATATTGAACTATATGACATATTCATGCACAAATCACCAAAAGGCTGAAATTGGGTGTATATTTGTCAGGCCGCCAAGGGCACACCCTTTGATGAAAACTCAAGATCTTCAACTCAAGAATTCGCAATTTAACGTCGCAAAGGCCTTAAGATTACGCTCACCAAATTTGAAGAGGTTCAGATGAAAACTGTAGGAGGAGTTCGTTACAGTACAACATCAAGAAATTACGAAAAATGCACAAAATCTAGGAGGAAGTTCAAAATAGCTGACTTCCTGTTGTGTTTAGGGCTATGCTCCAAGAGACTTTTTTGCAGGTATTGGGTCATTACATGTATGTACCAAATTTCATACCTGTACGTGAAACGTAGAGCTGGGGCAAAATGTGGGGGCAATAATTTACAGAATTTGCCCCATCCAATTTTGAAAACCGTATCACACGTAAATTTTCACCACTTCTGAAGCATGTACAAAGTTTCATGAGTTTTCAAGGATGTTTAGGCCCTCTAAAAAGCGATTCTTTTAAGAGAAGAAGAATAATAATAAACAGAGCAAAAACAATAGGGTCCTCTCACCATCGGTGAGAAAAAAAAAACAATCATTGTTGGTAGAATATTTACAGTACAAAAATGTTTAATGTTGCATGTTGGGGTGGTATTAAAAGGATCCATTAACTCTTTCACATTGGGAATCGCTTCTCTAGCATGGGGACTTTTGATTATTGGATCACACAACAATTAAGAAGAAGAGCCAACAGTAAATCATTCTTGAATAAATCAATTCCATTGTGGAAGACATAAAAAACATGCTTTCTTCCACTCCATCAGACGTCAACGAGCTGTTAAAATCAATAGTGTTAGTTACTTCACCTAAAGCCACTTTGTTTGGCTGTCTCTCTACACACATAGGCCTATGTGCCTTCAGTGTATTATGTCCTTAAAATGGAGTGTGTTAAACCCTTTATGTCTCTTTCTCTCTCACTTGCACACTTTTTTTCTTTATCCACTGCACTCCAGGTCTCCTCTATTCAGATAAACAGATCAATTCCCCACTTACTAATGCACTGACTGATGGTGGTCAACAGAAGTACAGGATAAGATCAGGCGGAGAGTCCAACAGCCACAAAATGTTTCTGAATTGCCACTTGAATTTTGTCAAGACACATGAATCTAATTGATTTTATTGTTTTTGGAAATAGTGTAGAACAAATAAGATACACAAAGTTACCTTCTATTACTAGAGCAGTTAAAAAGTTCTTTTCTTGCTGGAAAAAAAAGAGATTAAAGACATCGTTAAAATAGTCCAAGTGACTACAGTGGCTCAATTTTAAGTTTATCAAACGACGAGAATACTTTTTGTGCGCACAAACAAACAAAAATAACGACTTTATTTCAACTATTCACTTCCTTCTTCATGGGCCTGTAGTCAGTTAACGTAGTGTGATTGCGTAAAGCTACGTCACACCTAGGCTCACTATTGTCCGATGCTGGTCATGTGTGTGATGCGTGTGACGTACAATAACAGAAGCTTACGCTATTAAACTAGTAACCTGACTCGCGCAGAGGGAGAAATAAACGAGTAGTTGAAATAAAGTCGTTATTTTTGTTGTTTTTTTGCGCACAAAAGTGTTCTCGTCGTTTGATAAACTTAAGATTGAGCCCCTGTAGTCACTTGGACTATTTTAACGATGTCTTTAATGACTTTTCGAGGACAGCAAGAGCCAGTCCCTCAAGAAGCCTATGGACTAGTATGCAGGAGCGATCTTAATATCTTAAATATCTTAATTTGTGTTCCGAAGATGAACGAAGGTCTTACGGGGTTGGAACAACATGAGGGTGAGTAAATACTGACAGAATTTCATTTTTGGGTGAACTAACCCTTTAAAGGGCTTGAATTTATTCACACCTCTACTAGTGATCCAACATATCATTACCGTTCGTATTTGCTTTCAAGTACGATTTCTAATCTGGGAGGTAAACTAAATGCCATTGGCTATTTGAAAGCCATTCAAAATGTCCCGCCTTAGCTTCCTGTTTCAGTGGAAATTACGTCAACGCATCATACAAACCTGTGCGTTCCAAGGTACTTCAGTGACCCCTTTAAAGTCCACTGAAGCTTATGGTAGGATAATCCCTGGTATGTTGCAGGTAAGTAAGCATGTGTTCTCAGATAAGGTCAGACAACTACGGGTGGTGTGTGTGTGCTTTATAATGCAGGTGATGAGGGATGATGAGTATGATCAGTACTCCAGTGACGGTGAAGGCTGAGTGAGGGAGTGAGAGCGCAGGCATGATTGTGATTTTAGCAGTTAATTTGGTGTTACACAGAGCTACCATAACAAATCAATATGCTGCCAGTGTCAGCACTGCATCATGGGTGTGTATAGTGATACTCATAATGATTATTTCTGTAAGATCAACAATATGAAGTAACGATTTTGATTTAAATTCTTGCTCATATTTCAGAAGGGGGGTTCGCTAAACACATATGGGCAAAGCCAAATCCTTAATCTTTTTTGTTCTAAGGGGAGATTCATGAAGTTTGGAACAAACCCCATTGTGTGTCCTCCTCCTCGTGTTCATCTCCCACAGCAGGTCAGCACAGCCTGTTTTTCTATATGTATCTGTGAGAGTGAGAGTAAGAATATGTTTTCTGAGAAAATTGCATAAAACACATAGCCTGCTTTGTTTCAGGTTTAGCAAGTGCACAAACCCCACTGCAGTGTGTGTGTGTGTGTGTGTGTGTGTGTGTGTGTGTGTGTGTGTGTGTGTGTGTGTGTGTGTGTGTGTGTGTGTGTGTGTGTGAAAGGTGGCAGGGGACAGATTTTAAATGCTGAGCCAAGGTCTTTTAAACCTGGTAAGTATTTAAACTGTTTCCATAAGCATGAACGGACCTGTCACCCCCAGTGAAAAATAAATATACTCACATATATTTGAAATACATTTACTGTATTCTAAGTACACTACAAATATAGTTACATATTACATACTTAATATAAATACCCTGCTATGTTTGGTATACTAAATACTCCAAATAAAGTTTAATTATATTTTTTATATCAGTAAGTCTCAAGCGATATGTTGGTAAATATGTTAATGAATTGGTAGTATACTTAGTGTGAAATGCATTTAAAAGAGTGATTTTTTTGGTAACACTTTATAATAACTACACGCTAATAATCATTAGTTAAGCATGAGTAAACAATTAATTCATCATTCATAAAGCATTAATAGACATTAATAAGCAGTTCATAAATACAGGTATAAATGCTTTCTTCTTGATTTAAAAGCATATCTATAATTTGTTTAATAATTGTATTTTCATCCTTTATTAATGATCAATTTATCATTTCTAAATGAAGAATTGCATTTTTTATGAGCCAGTTATTTAAGAGTTTTCAGTGGTTCATACGATTACTTAGAGCGAGTAAGTAAATGATTAATAAACTATTTAAATGTACATTCATACATCTTATTATTCAGACATATAGTGATGGTTACTTAATGTGTTAGTAAATGCTTTATTAACATTTGTTAATGCTGTAATTAAGGGTTAATTTGGGTAATTATAAAGCATTTAGTAGTGGTCAGTTAACTATGTTCGTGAGCTCATCTAAAGTGAGGACTATTCATGCCTTGTAAAGCATTTTTAAAGGCTGTTAAATATTTCTGTGTTCTGTATCACTGCGTTGTGTTTGTTACATTTTACTGTTTAGAAGATTGACGAGTCTTTATATCACCTTTATAAATGCTTTACAAAGCATGAATAGTCCTCACTTTAGATTAGGTCACAAAAAATAGTTAACTGACCACTACTAAATGCTTTATAACCACCTGTATTTACTACATTTACTTACACTTTCTAAGTGAACTTATGAATGACTGACAACTCTTAAACAACTGGTTTGTAAATAATGCTATACTTCATTTAGAAATTATTAATTGATCATTAACAAAGTATGAAAATACAATCATTAGACGCATTATAGATATGCTTATAAATCAAGAAAAAAGCATGTATAGCTATATTTATAAACTGTATATTAATGTCTATTAATGTTTTATAAATGATGAATTAACTGTTTACTCATGCTTAACTAATGATTAATAGTGTGCAGTTATTATAAAGTGTTACCTTTTTTTTTTCACTCGGGACAGCTGCTGAAAAATCGCATTGCTCAGGATCTACTTAGTACTTACCCTCCTCCATCCCCAGCTCCTCCTCTCGTCCACAGTCAGGACTTGGTCTTCTAATATTCCTCTTCTAATCAGACTGTCATTGACCTTTATTTATGTTTAATAGATTACATTATTGTAATCGAAAACATCAATTGGGATGTTCTTAATAAAATAAGGGTGTCTTGTTTTTAATTTAAAAAAAATCTTAGACATTTTAACCCTTTAGGGAAGGCTTTATTTATTTATATACATTTGTACTCATTAGGAATAATGCATTTTAAAATTAAATAAAGAATGGAAATGAGAAAGTAGGAAGGTAGAGAAGTCAAAAGGAAAAATGTGGTCAAAGTAAGAACAGAAACAGAGGAGGAAGACATTGTCTGGACTGGATTGTTGAATGGATAGTTCCTGATAGAGAGGCAATATGGCTGTTATTAAACTGCAGCCCACCTGGATTTAAACCAGCCCCTATATCCCTTGAGGGTTCCCATTATTGGCTAATGGGTGTGAAACAGCACAGGGGAAAAGACAGGTCAGTACTACTAATCTACTGCTACCACATGTGGAACAGAGCCCGAAAACAAATAAGTTGATTCCAGAACAACAGAGAGATTAAAGAATGTTTACTCACCTGAGGTGATGTATATTTGTAATGGATTGTGTTGCTAGAACACATACAAACAGAAGATGAAAATGAAGGTAATAAGTAGTGATGGCAATTTCCAAACACTACTTCATGAACCTTTGAAACCTTTACAAATCTTTTGTTCCGAATCAATGGTTCAGAGTCACGTGATTTCAGTAAACGAGGCTTCATTACGTCATATCTGTTTCGAAACGTTTCAATGGTTCACCGCTGGGTGCGATAATCTCTATCAACCCATGATCCATTTTTTTTTTAATTAGATTTTACATTTTGACAATAAACACACCAAAAAGAAACAGAACAAACAATCTATCAATCCCTCCCACCCACCACGCGGTCTCTTTATAATGGGGTACAAAATGGACAGATAAGTCAACAGAAAAACAGTCACAGCAAATATAAAACATTTTTAAAAAATAATTAAAAAAAAATAAAAAATAGAGAAATGGGATAAAGTGTTAAAGTGTTCAAACTGAGTCCTGAACATTGCTTTGCGCAATATACTTGGAGACCTTGTCAGCGGCTGTTGTCCACATTTTTAGTGTTGAGATTTGAGCCAAGTTCACCCGAGCTGTGGATATTTCTAACATTATAATGTCCTGAAGTTGAAACAACCACTTGAATATATCCAAGGTGTAACCCATGATTCATGAGGAGTCACTGAGGACCAATGAACAAGTGTCTGTTGGTTTTACCTGATCTCTAAACAGTTTTATACATTTGTAGATATTTTAATTAGATATTATAGATAATCGAATAGAATAATGGCAGTTGGCCTCTTATAGATAATCTTGTTGGATGATTGGATAATTGCATTTGAAAGATTTTACTTAAAATAATGCAATAGATTTGTAAAATGTGTTCTCTTTCATAGGTTCACTCAACACTGCGGAAAGCGCAGTGGGATATTCTCTGAATGTGCCGATTGTCTGAAGCCCAATAGAATCACGCCAATTCATTGGCTGATGGCGCTTGCGCTGACGCAATCACTTCGCACAATACACGCGTGCGCCATCTTCCCCTCAGATTTCTCTGCCTTCACGAAGCGATCACATCGTCCTTCATTGTCAGTTTTTCTAAAGCCTATAAACGGATTTTTCTTCTTGCACTTCAGCGACTGCATAAGTGGAACTCAGTTCTCCTTCCAGTGAAGCTGCAATGGAGTATCGACGTTGCTCTCCGCCATGTGCTCGCTTCATCGCAAGCGACGACCCTCACAGTAAGTGCATCAGGTGTTTGGGTTTCTCACATGCGCGCGAGGCCATTTTAGGATTGTCTAAATTCTGTGATAATTTACTTCTAAAAACTCTCCGCTCTCGGCTCGCGGTTTTTGAGAAGGATTCTAAATTCGCCTCCCCCCGTCGCACTCCCGAGGCCTCTCGAGGATCCGCGACCTGGGGTTCGGATGTTGAGTTTGAGCAGACGGGCCCCGCACTTTCTCTCCCTCCATCTCCCTAGCACACTCACATGCCAGTTGAGTTCACTCACGATTATTTATGCCCCAGCCTGGGAGCACGCGACTCTGTTTCTTTCGGGCTGGAGGACGTAATTTTTACCGCGGCTTCCGACTCCGAGGATTTCGGGCCTGCTTTTATCGATGACGTCATCCCGCCTAGCGGCTAGGAAGCGCGGCCTACCACGGCCTACTCTGAGCTCGTGGAAGTGCTTTCCCGTGCTACGGAGAAACTCGCTATCGACTGGCCTGACGAGCCCCTCGAGTCTCAGTCATCCAAACTCGACGAGAGGTTTCTCAGTGGCCCTAATTCTAGGCCACAATGGAGAAAACTGCCGTTTTTCAACGATCTGCATTGAGAGATTTCCAGATCCTGGAAGCAGCCTTTCTCTGCGCGTCTCACTAATGAAGCCGCTGCTGATTTCACCAACCTTGTGGGTTCTGTAGAACAGGGCTACTCCGCCATTCCAGCGATTGAGGATACTTTGGCCAGCCATCTTGCTCCGTCGTCTGCGCCATCTTGGAAGTCACGTCCTCTCCTTCCCTCTAAAGCATGTAGAACTTCTTCCTCTCTCATCAGAAAATCCTACATGGCGGCTGGTCAAGCAGGCATGACCCTTCACACTATGGCCATCCTTCAGGCCTACCAGGCCGATATCCTTAAGGAGATGGATGAGGGTGGTGGTGTCACTCCTGAGGCTGTGAAAGAGCTTCGCATGGCCACGGATTTGGCTTTGAGGGCCACCAAACATACCACACGTGCGGTAGGCCGCTCTATGGCAGGCGCGGTTGCTGCGGAACGCCACTTATGGCTTAACCTCACTGAAATCCGCGATAAAGAGACGGTCAACACAGTGGTTGAGAAATTCCGTGCCTCCAAGACTCAATCAGCCGCTCTTAAGCAGTTCATACCCAGGAGAGTTAGGGAATCCTCCGCTCCCTCCCCTGCCCAAAGACCTAGAGAACGTCCTTCTCATAGAGTGGAGTTCTCTTCCAGGAGAAGTGACCCAGCGCATCCCCCACCTTCTACGGTTTGGGGAGCCAGTGGTCGCCCGTTCCCCCGTCAACGACCTCACAAGCATCTGCAGCTGAAGCGATCCGACAAGCCATCCGCCCCAGCTACCTCGTCCCGCTCCTGACCCTTTGGTCAGGAAAAGGTTAGCTCCTCCACATGCACAAGGTTGGGACAGACCGTGCAAGCGTTTCTGTCCACCTCCAACCAGCTCTCCTTTCCTTACCCTGTCTCCTTCGCCACCCAGGGTGTTTCGAAGAGCAGGCCCCATTTTACCGCCTCTACTCAGCCCGGTGCGAGAGGAAGGAGACACCCTTTGTTCACTCCCCTCTCCCGCCACAAACTCTTTAACTGCTGGTCGCTTCCTCAGAAACACTCTTCTTTTTCCTCTGGAGCAGACAGGCCCGGTCACCCAGACCCCAGCATTGTTGCCTCCCATCGCGTGTCAGGACGCCAAGTGCTCTCCTACACGGACAACCTCGCAACTCCACGATCTTCAACACGACACCCTCACTCAGGTATGTCATCTACATTGCAACACCCCTCTTCCTCTTTCACATTTCTTGCCAGAATGCGAGCCCTTACAAGGGGTATCACCATGGATTCTTCGCACAGTTCGGTTCGGCTACACTCTCCAGTTTTGCCGCAAACCTGAAAGGCGGCGGCCTGCCTCCCATTCTAGACCTCCACCGACTAAATTTCGACTGAAATTCAAGATGTTGACGTTGAAAGCCATCATATCTCAGATTCGGCCAGGAGATTGGTTCGTGACAATAGACCTCAAGGATGCCTATTTTCACATCCAGGTCGTGCCGTGTCACTGAAAGTTCCTTGGGTTCGCCTTTGGAGGAGAGGTATTCCAGTGCAGGGTCCTTCCCTTTGGCCTCGCTCTGGCGCCGAGAACGTTCTCGAAATGTGTGGATGCAGCACTTGCCTTCTTGCGGCTCCAGGGCATCTGTATTCTCAATTATCTGGACGACTGGCTCATTCTAGCCCAGTCCAAGGAGTTGACTACCCACCACAGGGACACTGTTCTGCACCATATTCATCTCTCGTCTCTTGGTCTGAGGTTGAACGTGGAGAAGAGTGTTCTTACTCCAGCTCAGCACACAGTTTTCTTGGGTGTGCACATGGATTCCGTTCTTATGCAGGCCCGTTTGGCTCCTGCACGGATTTCCAGTTTGATGACATGTTTGGCCCGTTTTTCGCTAGGCCATCGTGTTTCTGTGGGCACTTTCCGCAGGCTTCTGGGCTTAATGGCTGCAACCTCCCCTGTGCTACCCCTGGGTCTGCTCCACATGAGGCCCTTCCTGTGGTGCATGAAGCTCTCAGAGATCCGGTCCACTGGGCCAGCCTTTCGCCTGTTGAGGGTGTCGCGCAGTTGCTCTCGCGCCCTGTCAATTTGGCGGGACCCCCTTTTTCTTCGGGAAGGGGTCAGCATGGGGACGGTATTCCGTCGCCAGATGATTACGACGGATGCCTCTCTAACCGGCTGGGGAGCAGCTTTCGAGGGCAGACCAGCGTGTGGGGTCTGGACGGGCGAGACCCTCGTTTGGCACATAAACTGCTTGGAGCTAAGAGCCATCTTCCTGGCTTTGCGTCATTTTCTCCATTTTCTAAAGGGGCACCATGTCATTGTCAGGACGGACAACATGGCGGTAGTTTCCCATGTAAACCGGCAAGGGGGTTCTCGATCTCGCACCCTGGACAGGCATGCTGTCCACCATGCTGTTACCATCTTCTCTTATGGTCTCAGCGCAGGTTCCTTTCTCTGAGAGCGGTTCATGTCCCAGGGATTCTGAACCTTGCAGCGGATTTCCTATCGAGGCAGAAACTCCAGTCGGGGTAATGGATGTTGAACCGTCAGACAGTGGCCCTGATCTGGGAGGTGTTCGGGAAAGCGGAAGTGGACCTCTTTGCCTCGCAGGAGTCATCCCAATGCCCGCTCTGATTCTCCCTGAATCCTCCAGCTCCGTTGGGTTTAGATGCATTCGCCCACCCTTGGCCAATGCAGAAACTCTACGCCTTCCCGCCCATCAAACTGATCCAGGCGGTCCTAGCCAGAGTGAGGGAGAGCGGAGTCCGCCTCCTTCTATTAGCCCCGTTCTGGCCATCTCAGCCATGGTTTTCGGAGTTGATTTCTCTGCTTCCCCCTGGAGGATTCCAGTCAGAGAGGATCTGCTTTTCTAATTTCAGGGCAGGATTTGGCATCCTCGCCCAGACATGTGGAAGCTGTACCTTTGGTCGATCAGAGGCCATCGGCATTAGGCTTGGATCTCCCAACTGACGTTCAGGAGACCATCGCTAGTGCTAGACCCCTTTCTACAAGGAGACTGTATTCTTCCAAATGGAAGGTTTTTGTGTCATGGTGCTTGGCACATGATAGGAACCCAGTTAACTGCTCTGTCGCTTCAGTTTTGGAATTCCTGCAGGAGAAGTTTATCTCCGGGGTGGCTGCTACCACCCTCAGAGTCTACGTTGCAGCCATTGCAGCACATAGAGAATCAGACGAGATTCCCTTTGGTAAACTGAGGTTAGTTTCGGCCTTCATGCTTGGGGTTAGGCGCCTGAAACCAGTTCGCTCCCCTAGAGTTCCCTCATGGGACCTTTCTGTCGTCTTGGAGGGTTTAAAGGAGGCCCCCTTCGAACACTTGGAGTCAGCTCCGGATCGGATTCTGACTCTTAAGGTTTCACTTTTGTTGGCTTTATCTTCTTTGAAGTGGGTAGGGGACTTACAAGCTCTGTTAGCGAGTCATGCTTGGACTTCGCCCCCGGTTTAGTCAAAGTTTCCTTGAGACCCAGGCCAGGCTACAGTATGTTCCAAGGTTCTCTCCACAGCGTTCCGCTCTCAGGTTGTTAGCCTTAATGCTTTCCACCCTCCTCCTTTTTCTTCTGAGGAAGATAGGAAGCTTAGGGCCAATCCCAATTCTACCCCTTACCCCTTTCCTTTCCCCTAGCCCTACCCCTTCGCCTTCCCCTTGACCCTTAAAACAGAGTGGCAATGCGTAGGGGTGAAAATATTCCCCTAAGAAATGGGACACCACTACGCCTCCGTTAAAAGTCATTATAAGTTGTCGCTAGCGCCTACGTCACAGGATATGCGCCGATGTTTATCACAACTTCCAAGATCCCCTCGACAGCTGCAGTTATCTGTCGCGTGGGTTACAGCTATTTTCTTGCATCTTGTGAAGTTCGCAGGAAACAACGGAGACGACGAAAATATGTTGCGGGACTATCGTTAGCAAACTACAGTAATTTTAGGGATTTTTTACAAACGTTTCTGTGAAGAAACTGACCGTAAATATGAACACAATATTGAATGTAACATAAAGCAAATCATTATTTGTCGTTATAATACTTATTAAAGCCACAAATACTTAAATTTATGGGTCTCCTTTGTCACTTGGGCAGCCAGGCTGGGTTAGCAGTGACACTTCTCATACCCCTTCGTTTGAAGTGTGCTCCCGAAAAATCTTCGTTTGAAGGGCTATCTGGCCCTTCACCCTAGCCCTCCCCCTCCAACCAAAAGAGAATTGGGACAGCCCTACCCCTTCACGTGGACGCGCAAAACGGAGGGGAAGGGGAAAGTGAAGGGGTAAGGGGTAGAATTGGGATTGGCCCTTAATCTGCTCTGCCCAGTTTGGTCTTTGAAGTTATATGTAGTTTCCGTGACTACTGAGGTCAGGCACACCTGGATTAATCAATTTGTCCAATAATGACAGACAGGAAACAAGGAGCTGGCTTAAGTTCAGGAAGTAGTGCATCTGTGCATAAGGTCAATTTGGATCTTGATATGACTCCGGGTTCCCAGGTTCTTTCTGTTTGAACTGTTTATAGTCATTATCTTATTGATACCAGTCATTACAGCGCTCTTTGCTTGGCGAGTTTGGTATCCCGTTCCCACTGCGCTTTCCGCAGCGTTGAGTGAACCTATGAAAGAGAACGTCTCTGGTTACGTAACCTATGTTCTCTGAATAGGGAACGAGACACTGCGTTAGTGGCCAAGCTCTTCGCGCTGCTGACAGTCTTCTTTTCGGCAGAGAAATCTGAGGGGAAGATGGCGCACGCGCATATATGATTATACGACGTGATTGCATCGGGGCGGGGCCAGATTGCGCGAGCGCCATCAGCCAATGAATTGGCGTAATTCTATTGGGCTTCAGACATTCGGCACATTCAGAGAATATCCCACTGCACTTTCCGCAGCGTCTCGTTCCCTATTCAGAGAGCATAGGTTACGTAAGTAACCAGAGACTTTTTTCAGTGAAAAAAACTGTTTCAGTGTTCCACGAAGCCTCGATCTGCCCACCACTATAGTAATAAGGCAGACTAAATCTACATGCAACTCATAATCCACATCAACTTCACATACAAAGAGTATAACGTAACACACATCCAAACATAGATGAGACCCAACAACAATGAATAGAAACAGGGACACATGGAGCAATATGGGTTGGAGTTGTGAGTTCATCAAACGCTCAAGTTTTATTCCTGTACGTTGATTAATTTATTCACACCTCTACAATTAAATCCAACATTTCATTAGTGCTCGGATTTGCTTCCATGATGCTGTCAAGGACAAATTGCAGTCTGAGAGGTAAACTGAAAGCTATTGGCTATTTAAAAAGGGGGAGGAGCCATTCAACATGTCCCGCCTTAGCTTCCTGTTCAGTGGAAATTGAACAGGAAGCTTATTCATCCCTTATTCATCGTCTGGTGTCATTTAAAGCCCTTTGAAGCTGCACTGAAACTCTCATTTGGACCTTAAACTGGTTGGTTCCCATTGAAGTCCATTATATAGAGCATAAAGTAAATATACGTATAAATAAAACGAGCGTAATTATATGGAAAATCCTGGAATGTTTTCATCAAAAACCTTAATTTGTTTTCGACTGAAGAAAGAAAGACATGGACATCTTGGATGACATGGGGGTGAGTAAAATTATCAGCAAAAGTTTTTTTTTAAAAGTGAACTACTCTTTTAACTGCCAAGTTTAGGCTTACAACAATTAATATAATTGAAGAACATTGGGAGATATGTCACAGACATATACACCATATTAAGCATCCTAAAACCATGAATTTACAATACTATGCTTGGAGTGATGTGATTGCAAACGACTGCAAGTGACTCTTGAATGTTGCCAAAATCGAACTGTAAACCTTTCAGATAAATGAAGCCGACTGCTCTGAGTCAGTGTCTGCCTTCGACTGATGTCTGGAACTCTCTGATTGCACAGGTTCTCTTCACATGAGTGCATGAGCACTACAAAATCCTAATCAAGCATTTGTGGGCCTGATTACTAGAAATTATGCACAAAAAAAAAATATGCTAAATATGTGTTTCATACATGTACTGTATATAGTAGCTCAGTTATATATGGAACATGACAATTGGTTAAGATCATGAGAAACATAATTAGAAGTTCAAATGTTTGACTGCGTGTGTATAAAAAAAACTACAGTAGGCCTATATGCTAAACTAGTCAGCAAACAAAAAGAATAAACTACATTTTAATGTAAAGATAAAGAGAAAATATTTTTCTCTTTATTTGCTATTTAATAGCTATTTTCTGCAATTTAATAGTGTGTGGCTTGGGAAACATGTAAATAAACAAAGGGTTTACTCACCCTCATGCCATTCTTAACTTCTTTCTTTGTTCTGCTGAACATAAAATAAGATGTTTGGAGAATGTCTCAGTTGTTTTTCATGCAATGAAATTCAGTGGGTTGTAATACTTTTATGTTGCCTTTATGCCCTTTTTGGAGCTTGAAAGATATGGAACCCATTGATTTTCACTGAAATAAATATATTCTTTTATGCTCTGCTGGAGAAAGAAAATTATTCAAGTGATTTACTATCCCTTTCACCTTTGTAATCCATGTCTCTTTAAGAGAATGTTGACATTTTGATGAATGTATAGCACAAACCGTTGAGGTTCACTGCTGCGGGTTCAAAAGAGGCAGGCCAATGTTGACTTTCCATGTTTTATGGGAACTTTCCACAGACATAGTGATTTTTATGCTGTATGTTATACCCCCTAACCCTAAAAATTCTGTCAAAAAATAAATAAATACATAAAATAAAAGAAAGGGCCCACAAGATAAAAGATTTCTGGTATTGACACACACACACACACACACACAGCTTTTTTTGTGACATTCCGTGAACTGTTGGTTTCTGCTGTACGAGAGTTTTGTTTTGCCATTGCTATACTTGAGTATAAGTTGAAAATGGTCTCATAATTTGTTGTCTTGCACCCCAATCATCTCTGGTATCATGCGGAAAAAAAAACGTCTTGTGAATACTGATAGACAAATTAAGTCAAGGACAACCATAAAAAAAAAAACAACTCGATGCATGTGTCTTCAATTTCCTTCAATTTAAATCACATTGCACTGCTGCTTGGGCAATGTGCACAGGTGTCTTTGCAGGGCTGTGTATTATTAATGGGATTGGGATTGAAATCACAGGCTTCATGGATCCATGAACCTATCCCTTTTCCCCTTCACTTGAAATACAGCATCCTATCAATGCCACGGCTGGTAGAGTCTATAGTTGATGGACAACACGTTTCCTATGAGAATTTAATGTCAACATGATCTGTATGCCTATAATGCTCAGAGTGCAAGCTTCCATCATCCACAGTAACCTCAAGGTAAAGGGGAGGGAAAACAACCTAATGTATTATCCAAATTAACATTTTTTTTTTTTTATTCCAATAGGGTTGAAAATTGTCTCCAGAAAAGTTCAGGGAGGCACATTGTAATTATCTGACCAGATGTTTCCGTGATGGAAGAACAAGTACCTCTCACCCATGAAATACAGGGTATTGTGAAATCACTCATTACCTCCTCAGTGATTCAGAGTCTGCTCAGCTTCTGCATCGCTGAACAGCCAAGGGCAAAATTATTTTATCGGGACGCGGCTGTCATTTTCTCAGTGTTAGTGAGCAATGTCTCTATCTGGGCTTGTTGTTAATTTACATGCATTCTGTAGCACAGTGGATCACCTCACTATGAGCCCCTATCCACGAGTGACCTGACACTTGAACTAATGGATGTATAGGAATTTTTCATTGACTGAAGATTATGCCATTCACACATGATACTGTTATCATACACCCTGTGCAATGCGGTGTTTTTTGCTTGTTTCAGCCTGACACTGTTATCATTTTCATGTCCTATGCCACGTTGTTTAAATAGCAAATGCATTTGCACCCATTTTTGCGCCCATGGGCGTTCTAGTCTGAAAACGAGGTGTGTTCAGGACCATTGTTGGCGTGTTGCTATTTTGAGGCAACTGAAATAGACTGTGCCATTGACCAACTGAAACCAGGTCTAAATTCAATGACGAAACATTTATATGCGCCAATATAAATGTTATTATAAATGTTATCACAGTAGTGGACAAACATGCCCAATATTAAAAATAAAAGGAGTTCATTGTAAAAGATTATGTTATTTTGCCTCACGCACGAGCAGATTCGTTCCCTTGCTAGCATTCAGTTCCGCCAAATACCGCCATGTAAATAGCAATTCCGCCATGGTGGGACCTCAACTGGATTTTAAAGGGAATAGGAGATGACACTCTGATTGGTTTATTGCATGTTACACCCAAAACACACCCATTACTGCACCGGACATGCCGTCCATTTTTCCCATCGTTAAACTAGCAAAAGTGGATATAGACACGACCTCCCAAGTGGGGAGTGCATTTGAGCTGTGTGCTTAGATCATTAAAATAGGGCCCATTGTGTTTTAGAGAGTTATATTTGAATGGACTATGTAAAATTGTAAATTAAATTGTTACATTTTAATTTAAAGTGAAATAATTTACTGTTAACAGAATATAGAATTAACTGCTGTTGGTTTTTAATAAGACACTTAATTTCCAATATTTATTACTAAAAAATATAATGCTATAAGCTCTATACAGGGTTACTTTCAGAAATAGTATATTCTCAATGTTTGAAATGCCACCTATAGAAATGTGTATTTGCACATGGATGGTTAGAACACTTGTGTGGTTATTGCTTTTTATAAAGTTTTATAATCTGAAATCATTGTGGTGGACAATTCATATATTGTCAATGCAGTGCAGCAGCCAGCCGACCTAGAGTAGGCTATTTTGCGTGCCCATTGGCTGCCCTGGGGCGACTGCTGGAGCCTACCACTGAGCCTTGCGTGTGATGTTGTGTGCTTTACGCATCACAGCCAGCCAAAAGGGGGGTGGCTCAGCGTATAACAGACAGGGTTGAGGGCTGCATCACTGATTTCATCATCGTCTTTGCCGCCTTCAGCCTTCCGTGCCTGCTACGCCATCTGGCGTCGAGTATCTTTTTTAGTGCTATTGCCTTCTGTTAGTTTTCACTGTCTGCCCTTCCGTCCAAAGCCTGTGGGAGCACCTCAGCCCTTGTTAGCTGCGCGTTCTCTGCCGCCAGACAAGCTGCTTCCGCCCTGCACTCAATGGCTGTGTGGCAGATCCTCCAGGCTGATCTTCTCCGCGAATGGGGTAAGAGATGCAAAGACCCAACCACCATCATGGATTTGAGGAGCGTGATGGACCTCTCCCTTCGTGCTACAAATCCGCGGCTCAAGCAATTGGCAGATCCATGGCCTCGCTCACTGTCACAGAAAGGCACTTATGGTTGGCGCTTGCCGTTATGAGGGACTCTGAGCGCTCCGTGTTTCTCGATGCGCTGCTCTCCCCTACTGGTTTCTACGGCCCAGTGGTGAACGGGATCGTCGACTGCTTCTCCTGAGGGCCATGAACCTCTTTTTGCCTCGATGCTCTAGCTCCGCTGTAAGCCACCCACTTGAGCCGCCTGCGCAAAATGCAAGCCAGCGACCAGCACAGCCCCAGCCGTCCTGTCGTCACGTTTGTCCAGCCGCCCCAGGCCACCTCCCCCTGGGGACCCCGGCCCAGGATCGCGCTGAATCCTGAGCATGCGAAGTCCTTCTAGCAACAGCAGAGAGGAAAAGACGGCTGGGTCTCGCTGCGGCTGGACCGCCATCAAAATATCTTGTCCTGTCAGTCCCCTCAGAAAAGGCTACTGCTGACGTACATTTAGCAGCCAACGAGTCGGCAACACAGCCCACTCGCCTGCACACAACCGCCGTTTTTTCGGCGACCCAGAGAAATCTCAAAAAGAGTATAATTTCTGGCAATCCCGCTTAAGCTGATGGTGTTTTAAGTGTAGAAACAGTGCTCGCAAAGCAGTGCTCACCCCTACACATAAACACGATGCCCCACGAGTCCCACAGACTCATAGAGCCCACTCTCTGCTAGATGTAGAGAATGTGCCCACAAAATTGTGCTTACACCTCTGTTACAAGGCAACAGCCTCATGGCAGCCAAATTATGAATGCAAGTCACGTCAAACACTTCGCCCCAGGCTCCGCTCGCACAAAATATCATCACAAATTGTTTCTCATTCTCAGTTTCCTGAGTCCGCGAAGAGCGGCGATTGGAACCCAGAGTTCATTCTGCCCCTAGCTATACATGTAAAAGCATGGGAGGCTATTCCATGAGTCAGAATGGGTGCTGAGCACTATAAGTCAGGGTTGTTCACTTCAGTTCACTCGACGTCCCCCTCGCTTTCGAGCACGGACCGAGACGAAAGTGAAAGCTGATGTAGCACTAAATGGTCAGTGTTCTCCAAATGGTGTACTAGCGTTCACTGAGTCAATGTGCGGTCAGTCAGTCGGAAGAAACAAGCTCGTCATCTGCTTCCTTAGAGGAGCCAGAAGGATGAACCCCCTGCAACCCCCGTCCGATGTCAGATGTGATCTTTCATTGGTCCTATATGCCCTGAAAGCTTTCCCCTTTGAACCGATAGACTCCGTGGACCTAAAGTACCTCTCGCTCAAAGCCGTTTTTCTGACAGCTCTGTCATCAGTTAAACGCGAAGGAGATTTACACGCGCTATCTGTTAGCACTTTGTGTCTTGAGTTCGGGGCAAATCACTCCAAAGTCATCCTCAAGCCAAGGCACAATTACGTGCCTAAAGTGTTGGGCACTCCCTTTAGAGCGCAGGTCATTTCTCTCTCGGCTCTGCCAGCATTCGATAGTGAGGGCGATGTTAATCTCCTCTGCCCTGCCAGGGCGCTGAGGGCTTACATTACGCGCTCCACCCCTTTCAGGCGTTCGGAACAGATTTTTGTTTCGTTTGGTGGGCGCACCAAGGATCTCGCCGCCTTGAAACAGATCCCGTCTAGATAGATAGTGGAAGCTATCACATTTGCTTATAAGTCTAGAGGTTTGCAATGCCCCCTGGGGATCAGGGCACATTCCACCAGAGGTGTGGCCTCGACCATTCAAGACATTTGTGAGGCGGCAGGCTGGGCCTCTCCGTCCACTTTTGTTAGGTTTTTTAACCTTGAAGTTCCCGCTTTGCAGGCTAGACTTCTGTCAGTATGAGAGGTCTATATGTTTTGCCAAGATTTATCATGCACAGACTACTCTCACGCGGTCCTAGCTCTCTTGGGTGAGCCGCAGTGTATGGTGAATATTTATATGGACCAGCAACACCACTCTGTATACCCTATATGTGTGCCCGCATTGCTGGCCACATGTTTCCCACTTATCTATGTTCCCCGAGAATCCCTGGATGAAGTGGATGGGTTATATGGGTTATAATGGGTTATAACCAATGTCCACTTTAGTGGCATGCAGCTATACTGTATATATCTGAAATACTAGGAGGGACCCACTAACTAAGAAATTAATGCTGCACAATCTTAAGATTTCCCAGTGTATAGCAAAAAATAAAAAATAAATAAATAAATAAATAAAGACAGGAATTAACTTTGTGAACCTTATATGATTTAGGAAATTCAGCAGAAATGAACAAGACAATATATTTATATGAACATAAATTTAAAGGAAACCAGTCCAATGAATGACAGCAGTATCCACACAGATGTTCTGTAAAGTAAGACTTAATCAAAATAGAAAAGGAATGACAATGAAAATAAATAAAATCTAAACTGATTAGTTCAAGGTTGTAGTTGAGTGATGATGTCCAAGTCCCAATAGTCCTTCAAGTACTCTTCCAAGAAAGACAAAACAGCCCACAGATTCACATCCTTGTAGTTAGGATTTTTGATAATCCACAAGATAATGCAGTGAGAACAATCCATCGGCTAGAAATCACTTTATCCATATCATTACATTCTTAACAACTCATACGGATCCAAAAAACCCAAAATAGAAAGTAACATTTAAAGAGTCCATAGATTGAACTGGAAACACAGTTTCTCAACCAGGACTCCAATGAGTGTTGCTGGAGGTGCTAGGATAAACCCAAAGCTTGCCTCTTCCAAACAAACTGACTTCTTCTATACTACTACCCGAGAAGTATAGGAGAAGTTCACTTTAAAAAAAAAAACTTTTGCTGATAATTTTACTCACCCCCATGTCATCCAAGATATCCATGTCATTCTTTCTTCAGTCAAAAAGAAATGCAGGTTTTTGATGAAAACATTCCAGAATTTTTCTCCATATAATGGGAACAAAACGGTTCAAGGTCCAAAAGACAGTTTCAGTGCAGCTTCAAAGGGCTTTCCGACTAATCCAGACGATGAATAAGGTTCTTATCAAGTGAAACTATCGCTCATTTAAAAAAAAAAATAAAAAAAAAAATGCTCGCCTTGCTCTGTTCTGTTATGCACGTTCGTGACTCTCCTGTTCGAACTTTGGTTCATTCAACGAACGAAATGAATGAGTTGACTCGGGAAAAGATTCATTCATTTTGATGAACGAGTTGGGATGGGAAAGGATGGGAGAGACTGAGCAACCCATTGCGATGCCTTTCTCTAGGTAGTGCCATCCTGACGTTGCCATCTGTGTTGTGTAACAAACGGTGAAGCTGCGGAAATAATTAGAGATGAGGTTCCGAATGCTGGGTGGGATGTGGAAGAATTCTAGGGCAAAGGTGATTAACTGGTGGGGAATGGAACCGTAGGCATTCTCCAGATCCAACCAAACTACATGGAGATCTTGTTTTTCTCGCTTGGCTGTCTGAATCTGCTCCCAGATCATGGTTGAGTGTTCCACGCACCCGGGGAACCCTGGGACACCTGCCTTCTGGCAACTGGTATCAATGTAGCAGTTGTTCAGGAGGTAGTTGGTTAACCGCTTTGCCATCACAGAAAAGAATATCTTCCCTTCCACATTTAGAAGTGCAATGCCTCTAAACTGGTTGATGTTACAGGAATTTTGTTCTTTTGGGATGAAGGTTGTCACTGCACAGCTCCATTCTGAGGGGATGTCCTGGGCCTTCCACACTACTCTCATCAGCCTCCAGAGTAGCTTCAGCACCATGGGGCAGTTCTTATAAACCTTGTAGGGCACACCATTGGGCCCTGGTGCTGAGGCAGACCTTGCCCTATCTACCACAAACTTGACTTCAGCCCATTTGGGTGGTGTCGTGTCAAATTCGGTGGCTGGCTCAGCCGGACGAGGCACATGCCCTGGTGACCCAAGCGGGATGTTCTTCTTTTGATCCGTTAGCTGTTTCTTGATGTGTTCCTCAAGCTCCTGCTTAGTGGCTTCCAGCTTCCCACTCTTCTTATCTTCCAACAGGCTTCGGGCATATCTGAAGGGGTCTCGAAAGAAACTTGCTCGCTCCTTCTCTTTCTTGCTTCTTCGCCTCCGAATCCGCTCTGCCCTTCTCAGGGTTGCAAGCCTGCTTCTAATTTGGGCCCAGAGTGCTTTCAGACCCTCCTTTTCAGTCTCATCTGCTTTTTTCCAGGACTTCCTAAGCAGCCTCCTCTCCTTCACAAGCTTGTGAATCTCTTGCTCGCGCCTTCCCACCTCTCTAGGGATGTTCTTTCTCTGGATTACCTCCCCAAACCTCTCTTTGCCCTCCCCATAAACAATGCTGCCAAAGAGGTTTAGCTTGGTAATTGAACTGCCTCGTTGCAAATTCTTGAGGATGGTGTACAGGTCATGGTAGTTGATCTGGTAGTTCTCCTCCTCTGTCCTGACCACCTCAGAAATCACTAGCTCTTTCCTCTCCTTCTTTGTGGCTTTGGACCACCTCTTCGGAGCAGTCCCCCACCCCAGGCCGGTTCTTCCTGACTGTGTTCTGCCAACAATCTCTTGGTGTTTTAGCCTGCTGATAGCCTGATCGACTGCCAGTTCTGCCCTCCACTTGCGACCTGTTCGTACTGGGGCTTTGGTGTTCCGCACAGATGGGTCCGGCGAGTCCCTCAGCTCTAGAACAAGCCTCGCCTTCTCCTGTCTGTAGCCCAACAGGATTGACCTCAGTGGCAGTTGGAGTGCGTTCCTCCCAAACAGACCAACACTGGAGAGGCCCCGGGGTAAGCCCAGCCACTTCCTGATGTAGTTGTTGGCTTTTGAGTCCATCTTCTGCACATTGGAGGTAGTTATCTCACACATCTTGAGAGGCCACATTAGCCGCCTATATAAGATGAACTGGTAGCACCAGATCTTGAATTTACCCGGAAGATGACTCTTGTCGATGCGCATCAGACCTTCGGTGAGTTGTAGCATTATAGTATTCGTCATGTGCTTATCTGACAAATCAGCTGTATACAGTTTCCCAAGGCTCCGGATAGGTTGATCTGCTAGTATTGGGATCTTTTATATACAAAGTAGATAAACTTCTAATACACAAGGACACTTACTCCATTCATACCCCCAAACTTTCTCAAATGTTTTTTTAGTATTTCGTCTGTTTTTTATGTATGTCCTTATGTTTTATTATTTCTGACTAGTTTCTTTAGTTATGTTAGAGTAACTTCCAATGTTGATGTCCAAAGATAATGTACCACTGCGTTAATGTCTTCAAATCCCCTTTTTTGGCATATTTTTACCACACTTTGGTGTAAAGACTGCACAAATTCTCCATGCCACCACAGACATGCGAATGGAGATAAGATGGAACAAAGACTTTCTCCAGAGCCCCTTTTACACGGAATATACACGGATAATGTGACCCGGCATTTGTCCCAGAATTGTTTGATTTTGGTTCATTCGCACTGCCAGTGATTTGCTGGGATCTGTGAGTGCGTTCACACACAACCCGTAAAAATCCCGGGAAGACACATGACGTCAGGATGAGACGTATAACGTACGCGTCGAAAACATGTACAACCGCATACCATTCCACAAAGCTGGTGAACGATCTCAGCTTCAGTGTGGATAGTGAGGTGCTCCTGGTCTCTGCTTCGCTCCAGTTTGCAGGTATTTGTTCGTCCTTTCTTTGTTGATGACGAACACAAACTTTCTTCTAAGAGCAACAGAGTCGCGCAATGGCACAAGAGTCATCACTATGACGCACACCTTACGGCATTGGTCCTAGCGCGTGTTCCGGGGACTGATCCCGGCAATGTTATTAGGTCCCCAACCCGGCATTAGTCCTGGTATCAATCCCGAGTCCTATTTGCGTTCACACAGAAGGCAATTTCCCTGGCAATTTCCCGGAAATTTCCCAGGATCAATGCTCTGTGTGAAAGGGGCTCAGGTCGTCTTAGATTGGTCATCTCGCCAAATGGGTGTGAACTGATAGGACCCTTAAAAGTATCTGATTAGGTCAAATCTTTTGCTCAATCTTTTTGAGAGAACATCCTTTTGTCTTCTTCCGGTAACTTCATCTTCAAGTTAACTTCTTTGAATTCAACGAGCACTCCTGGCAAAATCATCAAGAATCTCCTGCATCTGGACTTGTTCAGCAACCTAAACCAATGCAGGTACCCTCCTGCAGCCTTTAAATGTGTTTCTAAGTTATTGTGCCCCTTTAAATGCACCCTAATTCTCTGATATTTCTCATAGGCAGGGGCCTAGCTAGTATTGGGCCAGGGCGGCACTGGCCCGCCAGTGTGTCCTCCTATAGCAACAGCACAACCTTTAACCTTTTAGATTATTTGTATAATTCAAATGTATTTAAGAAAATAATTAAAATATATCTGATTTATTGTTGACTGTTGTGTGTGTTTAATTCGTTTTCCGAATAAAATGGAACTGTTGAAGGAAGAAATAGAAAGCCTCCCTCCGGAACGTTATTGGTTGCTGGGGGTTCAGACAATAATGGCTAAACACCTTTCTTTTAATCTTTCTTAAGATTTGAAGAAGAAGACACGAGTCATTAGCCCACAAGAAGGCTAGTCAGGGACTGGCGGAGGCCGCTTCTTGCTCCCTCTCTCCCAGTCAGCCTGACGCGGGTTTGCCGATCTAAAATAATAATATATTATTATTTTAGCTTACTTTATTTTCGGGTGAACTGTCTTTGCACTGCTGACAAGCCTGAATAAAATAGACAGGTTATTGTCTATACTGGTTTGTCCAGCCTTTATTGAGCTCTGTTGGTTGAAAAGATTTGCCGAATATAACACCGTGTCCTAACTACACGCGACGCGATAAAACTCCAGCGACAGCAAGTGTGTCTGTCCACACTAGACGCAACGCGACTGTGAGACGCCACACATTCAGAACAGCTTGTAAGCAGAGTCTCTCTGTGAAAGCGCACTGTTGGCCCGCACTCGCATTGGAAATGGGTAAGGACATAATCAAATCAAGAAATAACATTATTAAAAATGTAAACATTAACGACTCATTCAATATGCTCATTGACTAATTTTGTTATGAAGTAACTTGCAGTTGTATGTTTGCATAGAATTCATTTTGAACGCTATATTACATGCTTTCAAAATCTGAGGTAAATCATCCGTTATCGCTTGTGGCACAGTGACCTATTTTTAACTGAAAATAAATAATGTGTACTCATAACCAGTGTAATTTCTTCATTCTGTCAGCCGCGACGTCGCAGAAATAGGAACCGTTTCTAAATTAGAAACTTCGCGTGACGCCGTCGCGTCTGGTTAGGACAAAAACTATAATTATCATGAACACGGTGTAAAGGTGTAACTGTTTTTGCAAGTTTGTCTGTTAATTTTTCTACTCTCTAAGGTTAATTTTTATTGAAGTCATTTTTTTTCTATGAAAAACTTTAGGCCCACTCACATTTTCACCAACCCACCCAAATTACAATTTCTACCTACGCCACTGCTCGTAGGTTGTGGTTAACTGATATATTTTGTAAATATATATATATTTATATATATATATATTTTTGTAATTTTGCCATTCTCTTTTCTTCTCTCTCTCTCTTCACTTTTGTTTACTTTCTTGATTCTGTATACAGTCTTTGCTTAAAGGTGCCCTGTGGGATAAAAAATCAAATCATACACCATATTCCATACCAGGTGGGGGCAGTATACTTCCAGAAAAATACCTCCGTGGCCGCGCGCACTCATGTCTTCAAACAACACGGGCGAGTGCTAATATCCCTCGCGCATATTAATCAAATCAATTGACACGATAGTAAAAGGTTGGAAGACCGCAGTTTCACGTGGATCATTTGGAGATTTTCAGAGATTAGAGACTAAATGAACAACATCTCAATACTAAATTATAAAGGCCATCTCATAGACAAGCCGGTGCATTTCGACGATATGGGAAAATTAAAGCCCAGGCTATTAAAGTTATTTCCAGTTTATGGTATTCGTTTTGTTCATGTTACATTTTTATCATTAGTTTGAATTAATTTGACAGACAGCATTCCCTGATGTGGACCAAGCTAGCGCCTTTCAGAGCTGCCAACTCTCACAAATTCACCGTGAGACACACAACTGATACTTTCACTCACGCCACACATCCATTTTGTCATGCACAGAAAAGGACACAGAGACCGATCTCAGCTCTCAGATTCTGTTCATTTTATTACGCAATTCAAACAATAAATGCAGTTTTGGCGCTTGTAAATGTTAGACGACAGATCCCTAGCGCACGTGAACCGATCATCTCTACTAGCTAATGAAAAGAACACGAACACTGTTGAAAGATACAGTATGTTACAACTTACCAAAATGTATTCCTCATGCATAATATCGACCAATCATTTATTTAACTCATCCCTGAACTGAAATTTAGTAGTGGGCTGTATTTCCACACGACATCACGACATGACATCAGGTTCAAGTACACACAAGCCGGCGCGACTTACTCGTGTTACTGCAGTTTGGCTGGTGGTAAGGTTGCCCGCCCGCATACCGCCTCCCATGGCCGAAACTGGTATTACGACACCTGCCGGGCCGGGGCTAGTAATTTAGCATGCTAATTTAGGTTCTATCTCGGCAGCACTATAACTTGTCAGTTTTTTAATGACATCATTGCACTTATTTCTTCTCATTCTTTTGATGTGTGTAGCTCATTTTTTGGATATTTTTACCTCAATTATCCCATATGGCACCTTTAATTTAGTTGTGTGTGCAGCCAACCATAGTTTCGTTTATTAAACTACATTCACACTTTAGTGTCTCTGTGTTTGCCACTCACAAAAATATAGAAGCCACTTAAAGATACAATATGCAGGATTTTTGCAGAAAAATATCCAAAAACCACCAGGCCAATGTTATATATTTTGTTTAGTTGATTACTTATCCAAATGTTTCCAACTATTTGTAAATCGCAAGAAATTTTGTGATTTTATCCAAGGAAACAGGGCGTGTGAGTAGGGGTGAGGAGTTGCCAGAGTTTTGGCGTCATATCCACGTCACCCCCGGTTTCCGCCAGGTTTGACCTTGTACTGCAGTAGTAACCTGGCGACAGACGTTGACAACTGGGTTATGCCCGTTATGCCTAGAAGGACGCTCACATTGTTGTTGTATTGTTCAAACATTATGGACCATGGCAAGCAGACTTTGAGACAAAAAGAGGACTAAAACGAAGATCAACATCTTTCGAGATGCCGAGAGCTCCACGTCCGCGACTAACTTCGACTTGACTTAACTTGACTTGACTTATTAATATACGCCTTTGTTATTGTAAATGGTTAGCGACCCCTGGTGGTGAAAAATCTTGCATATTGTACCTTTAAACATCTTGATCTAACTACCTATGCTATTACCCTAGTACTTTATTTACTTTAGCTGGAAAAAGGTTATTTTGTATTTGCCAGGAAGATAATATTCTTCCTAGAATTAATAATTGATTATGCTCTCTGTGTTCATTGGATGAACTGATTCAATAATTGTTC
This sequence comes from Pimephales promelas, assembly GCF_016745375.1. The sequence goes on along the minus strand of NW_024121177.1, from coordinate 39,289 downwards.
TTTTAATTATAAAAATTATAATTCATTAAATTATATATATATATATATATATATATTAAACTTTAACTTGTTACAATTAATAATAATAATAATAATAATAATAATAATAAAGAAGAAGAATACCCAAATGGTAAAAGGCAAAGAGAATATGTTATAAAGATAATGGGGTTGTTCAAGGTGATGTGTCTGGGTGATGAGGGCAGTCAGTTTGCATAGGAAGAGCTGTTCTCTAAGAAGGTGAATGTCATCACCCCTCTCAGGAATATGTCACTCTCTAACGTAGATGCCTTCCTACATTTGAGAGAGGAAGGTCATGTATAAATATTTCAGTCCCCCCTTTGTCATTATGTCCCCTCTTTCGACATCCCTGAACTAAATTACTTGTGGTGTATATATTCTCATGCGGCTGTTAAAAATATCTATATCAATTTCAAGTAAAAACTAAATTACATTTTAATTGTCTTATTTGAATCCTAAAAAAGGTGTACATGTGTCACAAACACAGGAGGAGATAGACAGGTTTCGGTGCACTGGGTTTATTAAAAGCAGAGTGGTGTTGGAACAACTGGAACCAGATGATGTTGACTTTCAGAATGATGATGGTGACTTAGCCGATCATGACGGAAGTAGATTCAAGTGACGAGAGAACACAAAGACATGCAATCTGGATCAGGAAGATGGACAAGGGACTGAATACAGAACGAGATGATCTCAGGTGAGTAGATTGGTAAGGAGTCTGACATTAAGCATTAATGAGACCAGACATGGAGTGAAAGGTGAACGTGGCATATAAAGGGTGTGTTGATGAGGGAGTGCAGGTGCAGCGAGTCAGTACTTGTAAACATTTTCTTTAAGTTTGTAAATGAATTTAACTTGATCTAAAATTTGAACAATTTTGGAAAAAGCTGATAAAATGTCCAAAAACATATGTGTAAAACAATTATATGTATCTTCAAGAGCTCCCCAACCTTTGATTTAATTGACTCAAGTTGATATAAGCCATAATTAGACAAAATTCAAACCCATGTCAATATAAAATTTAATTGCAGCTCTCAACTCAACTAAATAAAATGCATTGAAAAAGAAAAACAGCATTAAACCATTGCATGCGGCAACATAAACTCCCAACGACACTGAATGCACTCAAAACAAAAAGCATTTGAACTCTCTGAGGTTATGTGAGGAAAGATGAAATAGAAATTTCAGGTAATTTATTGCTCTCCCTGTTCTTACCCCTTTGTGGCAGTCAATTTGATTAAATTCTCGCTTACCACAGTGGCAGAAAGCATAGAATGAGGAGCCCTGTGCAGGGGAGAAAATGGCCTCTTAGGGAGATGTTACGGATCTCACATATTTACAGTGTGGCTGTTTTAATGTGGAACACATCCAAATAATCATGGCAGTGATGTCAGCACCTTTGCCCAGGGACAGCAATTCAGCTATGTCAGTCCAAATGTAGCAGTTCTATAGGAACACAGCAGATATGTATGAGACTTGAAGATTAAAAAAAGCATATAACATCACAGAACTTTCTGTGTGTAGCCTTTATGCAGTAACAGCTAGCCTGATCTGTTTCTATTTTCTTTGCAAATGACTTTTATTTTGTTAGTTCCGTTTCCCTGTATATTATGTCCCGTTCCAGGCAACCTGTAACCCGTGTTATACCCCTGAAGGTGCACTGGAACTGCAGTCAACCCCGTGACTTCCCACCTGTGAACTCAAACTAGATCGATGTACTCCCAGTTACGAGCTCTGACGTCACATAGCCTGCGAAACCATACGAAACAACGTCTCGGTTACGTATGTAACCCTCGTTCCCTGAGTAGGGAACGGAGACGTTACGTCAGAAGTGACGGAGATTGGGGGTTTCGCATAGAAAGCCAATCCTCTTCGAGTATTTAAAAATGAGCCAATGGCATGCAATGCCTTGGGGCTGCGGAAATTTGTATAGCGTACTCCGCCCTACTCCGTGAGTATAAAAGGAGGAAGTGAACGCAACCGCAGTATGTCTTCGCTGAGGAGCCAAGACTGAACTCGGCGTCTACCCAGCGATACAGCAGAAGTGGCAGGGAGACGTAACGTCTCCGTTCCCTACTCAGGGAACGAGGGTTACATACGTAACCGAGACGTTCCCTTTCGTAGTCACTTCGAGTTACGTCAGAAGTGATGGAGATTGGGGGTCTGTGCCATCACGCCATCTTCAAGCTGTCTTCCAGTGCCCTGCGAAAGTCTGGACCCCTCCCTTTTTTTTTCTTTTTTTTTTTTAGGGATCCTACTTTGACACAGGATTACAAAGGTACACTGGGAAACATATCCCAGGAGGGACATGCTACCAGATGCCTACCGAAGGGAGGACTTAAGAATACTCATATGGCCACATAGGAAAGCATATGGAGACACTGGAGCACCAACCACAGGTGGCTGCTAAAATTTCAACTCCAGGGGTGGCAGATGGCTTGCCAAGGGAAGACACATGCTCAGAGAGGCTTACAGTGGATAATACACATGAGACGGTTACCATCGGGGAACCGTACGCATGGAGGCACCTAGCCAGCATCCAGAGCAACAACAGTGGTGCCCGCATCGTCGGTGCTGGAGGACTCAAGACTTCAATGGAAGAACTGAGGAATATCGCACTTATCCAGTCCGGGGAGTGGAGTGGCGAGCAAGCGAAGACACCTGAGTGGGTCCAGAACTGGCCGAAACGAGTACGTGAGAGGATACCGGCTCAATTCGCAGATTATAGAATCTGGCGAAGGTGTTGGTTGTCGCCCAGCCTGCAGCTCTGCAGATGTCTGTTAGTGAGGCGCCGTGCGCTAGAGCCCAAGAGGAGGCCACACTCCGAGTGGAATGGGCCGTCACACTAAGGGGGCACGGCCGGCCTAGCTGCTGGTAAGACAAAGCGATGGCGTCCACTATCCAGTGGGACAGCCGTTGCTTTGAGAGAGCCCTTCCCTTCTGGCTCCCCCCATGACAGACAAAGAGCTGGTCTGAGGTCCTGAAACACTGCGTTCTGTCGACATAGGTGCGGAGAGCACGTACCGGACAGAGCAGTGCCAAGGCTGGGTCTGCCTCCTCCAGGGGCAGCGCTTGCAGGTTCACCACCAGGTCCCGGAGGGGAGTGGTAGGAACCTTGGGCATATATCCAGGCCGGGGTCTCAGGAATACGTGAGAGTAAGCCGGCCCGAACTCCAGGCACACTTCGTCAACAGAGAGTGCGTGCAGGTCCCTTACTCTCCTGATGGAGACCAATGCAATCAGGAGTGCTGTCTACATAGGACAAGGCAAAAACTCTACCGACTGCAAAGGCTCCAGGGGAGGCCTCTGCAGAGCACCCAGGTCTACTGAGAGGTCCCCAGAGGGCAGGAGGGGAGGGAGGCGGATTTAGCCCCCTCGCTCCCCTCAGGAACCTGATGACCAGGTCATGCTTCCCATAGACTTACCTTTCACTGCATCATGAGACGCGGCAATGGCCGCGACATAAATCCAAAGGGTGGAGGGCGACAGCCTACGCTCCAACCCTTCTTGCAGGAAGGAAGCACGACTCCGATCGAACATCTCCGGGGGTCTTCTCAGCGAGAAGAGCACCAGCTGACGAAGAGGTTCCACTTCAACGCGTACAGGTGTCTCGTGGACGACGCTCTAGCGGAAGTGATGGTTGCCGCCACCGCAGGTGGCAACGAACTCAAACCTGCCCCGTCCCATCCCGGAGCCACACGTGTAGTCTCCAGGATCAGGACGAGGGTGCCACGGAGTGCCCCGTCTCTGAGTGAGTAGATCTTGTCTCAGAGGAATAGGCCAAGGAGGTGCTGTCGCGAGGAGCATGAGTTTGGCGAACCACGTCTTGTTGGGCCAATAGGGGACTACCAGCAAGACCTGCTCCTCGTCCTCCTTGATCTTGCACAACACCCGTGCAAGGAGGCTCACTGGGGGAAACGCATACTTGCGTGGGCCCCGCGGCCAGCTGTGCGCCAGTGCATCTGTGCCGAGCGAACCGTCGGTCAGGGAATAAAACCGGGCGCAGTGGGATGAGTCCCGAGAGGCGAACAGATCTATCTGTGCCTCCCCGAACTGGTCCCAAATCAGCTGGACCGACTGGGGATGGAGTCGCCATTCGCCGGAGATGGGACGGACCCGTGACAGCTCGTCGGCTGCCAGGTTCCGGTCTCCAGGAATGTATACTGCACGAAGGGACCTCAGGTGCTTCTGACTCCATATCAAGAGGTGGCGGGCGAGCTGCGACAACCGGCGCGAGCGTAGACCCCCCTGGTGGTTGATGTACGCTACTGCCGTAGTGTTGTCTGAACGGACAAGCACATGCTGGCCCGAGAGCAACGCTCTGAAGCGGTGCAGGGCGAGCCGTACTGCCAGCAGCTCGAGGCAATTGATGTGCATGAGGCGCTGGGCTCCTGTCCAGGAACCGGCGGCTGCATGCCCATTGCACATGGCACCCCAACCCGTGGTAGACGCATCCGTGGAGACAACGAGATGCCTGGAAACTCGCTGAATAGGGACGCCGGTCCGTAAGAAGCTGAGGTTCGACCACGGGAAGAAGGTTCGGCGGCATGCTGGAGTCACTGGAACTCGGAGCGAACCGCGATGCCATGCCCACCTCGGGACTCGATCGCGAAGCCACAGCTGAAGCGGTCTCATATGAAGCAAACCGAGCGGCGTTGCCGCGGCCGCGGATGCCATATGCCCCAGGCGCCTCTGAAATAGTTTCAGTGGAACCGCATTCTTGCCCTCGAACTGTCGAAGACAAGTCAGCAGTGAGTGCGCGCGCTCGTTCGTGAGCTGCGCGGACATGGCGACCGAGTCTATCTCCATGCCGAGAAAAGAGATCCTCTGCACGGGGCAAAGTTTGCTCTTTCCCCGGTTGACCCGAAGGCCCAGACGGGCTAGGTGCCGGAGCACCAGGTCTCTGCGTTCGCAAACCTGTTCTTGAGAGTGTGCCAGTAACAGCCAGTCGTCGAGATAAATCAGGGTGCGAACCCCGTGTTCGCGAAGGGGAACAAGGGCTGCCTCGACGATCTTCGTGAAGACGCGAGGGGACAGAGCTAACCCGAAAGGGAGAACAGTGTACTGATGCCTGGCCTCGAGGCAAACCGAGAGCGGTCTGTGTCGAGGCGATATGGAGACATGAGAGTACGCGTCCTTCAGGTCGATTGCTGCAAACCAATCCTGAAGCCCAACGCATTCGAAAATGCGTTTGGCTCTGCGCATTTTGAACGGCAGTCGAAGGAGAGTACGGCTCAAAAATGCGCAGATCCAGGATTGGCCGTAACCCACCGGTCTTCTGGGGACAGTGAAGTATGGGCTGTAGACCCGGGCCTCACCTCGGCTGGAGGGACCGTCTCGATTGCACCCTTCGCCAGCAGGGTGCAATCTCCGCTCTCGTGACCGGGGCATAGCCACCGACCACCGTGGAGCGAACTCCCCTAAAGCGGGGAGGAGACCTCGCGAACTGAGTCGCGTAGCCGAATCTGATCGCTCTGATGACGCAGCAGGACAGGCCGGGGAGCTCTAGCCGGGCTCCCAGGAACTGAACCAGCGGAGTCATGCGAACCACAGACGTCCCCCCGGAGGGGCAGCGGTACAGGGAGACCGGCATGCGCACAGGAGTTACCCTGTGCGGATGCACAGTCGATCCCCGTTCCCCGACAGAAGAGACCAGGGAAGGCAGAGCGTTCCACGGGGGTCTGTTCTGCCGGGGGTCTGGCGATAGAGGGGGAGGGGAGTGGTGTAGTCGGGGGACGGCACACGCTCCCATCCGCACCCTCAGAGACAGAGAGGAATGAACGGGGCGACGCACTGGACGTCGTGCGCGTTCATTCCAGTCTGTGTGCTCAATGACAGTGTCAGCTTTTCCTCAACCAGCTCAAGGAGCTAGCTAGAACAAAAGATTCTCCACCGGCCCTCCACCGGGGAAGGAGGGGCCCTGCTACCGCCTCCTGAGAAAAATCATGACACTATCACTGAGCGGCCCGCCTCAGGAAAATCGCTTCGCCTGGCGTTTAGCCAGTGAACCCAGTTAAAACTCCGTGACCCGTTTAAGGGCAAGGTAGGCGGCAGGCTCGCAGCTCGCTTGGTCCGTCCCCTCCTCGTGCACATTCCTGAGCAGCTAGCTTTGTAGGTGCTCATCATATGCAGGGCGGATGCTGCCTGTCCCGCCGCTCTACAGAATCGCGCCGCCATAGACGACGAGAACCCATAGGCTTTGGAGGGGCATCTGAGAGCAACCGCCGGTTGACCGGGGGAGCCCCAGTGTACCCACAGACAGCCGCATCGCCGAGGGGAGGAAGGGCGGGGAACTGAAGCACGCTTTTTTTTTTTTTTTTTTTTTTAATTTATTTTTTTTTTTAGTGCCTGTCAGTTCCGCATGCAACTCGGGGAAAAAAAGGAAATTGGGGTTGGCCGTGGCCGTAAGGCGGCAGCGTTACCCAAAAACCAATTATCCAGCCGCAAAAGATCGGGATAGGGCGGAGTTCCACCCCCACCCGATGCTCACGGAGGCCCGAGATAGCACGGCCATCATCGCGGGATCAGACACGGCGACGCTCCCGAGGGAGGCAACGCGGCCGCATCCTCACTTCCCGAGGAGTCAAGCCCGCCTTGTGATGCTGCGATCGTCATCGCATCATTCTCTGGAGCGCCGAGCGAAACAGACGGTACCTCAGAGAGGCAGACGTCTGAAGCGATACAGCGCTCACTGGCTCTAACACTGAGCGGTGGGTGTGACCCGAGGAACTAACGTCGGGGTTTTTTGTCACACATTCACCGTCATATCACCCTATCCGCGAGTCGAACAGCTTCTATTTTAAGAAGCAGAACGAGTAACGGACACGGGGACTCTCACTATCAGATCATTGAGTCTCGATCACAGTGTAGAGATGCTCATGTTCCCATTCAGAAGGAACATGAAACATCCGCGAACGCTGCTCTGCATGCTGAAGCCCAGGCACACACAGAGCAGCGATCGCGACCATCAGAGAATGACATGAGACGAACGCACCCAGAAGAACACGGGCGAGTCGTCTTTAAAAAGACGTGCCGCGTGCAGCTCTTTCACTTAAAGAGAGGAGGAAATTCACTCTTTCAGCGCTGAGGCGACCAGGGAGAAGCGCAAAGTCTGGCAGACCACTGCTCAGATCGCAGGCAATGCAGAGTCTCGCTGGGTACCGCCGTCACACCAACACTGAAGAGGACGCTCGTCTCGAAGAGTCTTGAACAGTGAGAATGGCTTTCAGGAGTGAAGAGTTCTCTTGGCTCCGAAGCGAAAACATACTGCGGTTGCGTTCACTTCCTCCTTTTATACTCACGGAGTAGGGCGGAGTACGCTATGCAAATTTCCGCAGCCCCAAGGCATTGCATGCCATTGGCTCGTTTTTAAATACTCGAAGAGGATTGGCTTTCTATGCGAAACCCCCAATCTCCGTCACTTCTGACGTAACTCGAAGTGACTACGAAAGGGAACTATGGTTTGTTTACATCTAGCTACCACAATTCCTTGCTCTCAGGTAGTTTGTGACTGGCCTGGAATGCTACAAAGTCATGAGTCATGTTTTGAAGTCGTGATTTACGTGCTCAATGGAACGCAGCATTAGTTCCAGGTTTCTTTAGCTCTTTTTTCTAGTTTGTTTCTATGGTCACTCATTGATTATGTTCACCTGTGTCTTGTTTAGTTTCTCATTATCATGTGTGTATTTAAGCCCTTAGTTTGTTTAGGTTCATTATCCTGTGTTTTTTCACCTAGGTGTGTAAGCTGTTGTGTTGTTTCTTCTTTGGAAAATCTTCTTAGTTTTATTTGTTGTTAATAAAGTGTAAAGAGCTGCATTTAGATCTCCCATCGAGTCATTTGCATCGCCATGCCTGGCCAGCGATGAAAGAACACAGGACCCAGACGGGACTTATGTCATTGGTTGCCCTGGAAAGAGAAGACTCTGACAGAATGTTTTTGGAGTGGGCTCGATGACCACCTCCTTTAGTTGATGCCAATGGGGAACACCAACTGGAAGCATTGTTGCTGGTGGGTTCCCCTTGGTGGTCGGGGAGGACATTAACTTCACAATCTCTGTGCCCACTCTCCGTGTTCCAGGGCCAGAGGATGTCCCAAACCAAGCCCCACGCCTGCCACGGACCCAGAGCCTGAGCCAAAGCCAACCACAGACCTAGTGCCAGAGCACACACCCACCTTGCTCGTCGACCCATCAGCTCCACCATGGCCCATTGCTCCCTTGACTCCTCCATGGTCTTTAGGTCTCTAGGGTCTGTCAGGGTACTCTTGCTCCATCTTGGTCAGACATCACTCTGGTTTCCTCGTGAGTTATCTCTCCATCTTTGCCGTAGTCTTTGATCCACCTGACTATTACTTGGTCTGCCGTTCTCCTGGCCCTGATCAACACCAAGGAGGGCTCCGCCGAGGACCTTCAGCCCTCAAGTGTTTTCAGGACAGGGTGAATTTTCTGATTCTCTGTGGCCTCCTCTACCAGCCCCTCAGTGGTTCCTTCCTCAGGGTGCATGTAAATGAATACGTTATCTAAATGAACCAGCTCTAAAGAGTGATTTGGTTGGAAATAAGAATCGCTATCTCTATCTGTTGTTGACACTACTTCACTACTTATTTTTTTATATTATTTAGGCTTTTTTGCAAACCAAGTTCATTAGAAAAGCATGCTTGAGTCTACATTTCTGCAAAATTACATAATGTTGCTTTTTGTTTTGGGACACTTTGAAAGTGAAATGTCAAGTGAGTTTGCGCTAAAAGCATGTTCAGCTTGATCGAAAACAGATAAAAGTCAATCTGGCCGTGTTTTGGTATATTGGTTGTTGTATATGCATCGTGGCAGTTTTAAAATGAAATGTTCAGTGAGTGACACTAAAATGATGTCTGTGAGATAATGCATTTGCTGATGCAAACATGCCATTTTAGTTTGAATCTAGCTGTTTTGCTGAATTTGGAACTGCATACTAGCATACCACCATTAGTATTTCCTCTATAAGATGTTATGGTACAACAGTAAAGTAGTACTGTATACTATGGTTCCAATTTAAGCATTAGAGCTCTAAGTCAGAAGAGTCATACAAAAGTCATACTTCCAGATTATATGATGCAAATGGGAATATGTATTAGTTTTACAAATCATGCACTTTTAATCATAATTTGTGTGAACAGGAACAAAGTTTTACTGCCACTACTGGTCACTTCAGCTTAAACTTGCAGTGCATTGCACCCCAACACTACACGTTTTCTTTGTCTCCGTAATCAAACACACATCTGATTAAACTCATCAGCTCCTTATCACATGGGGATATACAGTATGTGATAATGAGCTGATGAGTTGAATCAGGTGTGTTTGATTACGGAGACAAAGAAAACGTGCAATGTTGGTGGTCCCTAGGAGCAGGATTTGGAAACACTGGATTAGATCAATGAAATTGGCAGGCTGATGCCCCATTTACACAAAGGGAAGACAGATATTTCCCTGCGGTTTGGCTTCTCATTTACACGAAAACCCAGTTTTTATCACAGAAAACGATTATTTCTAAAGTGGAGAATTCTGATAACGGCGTTTATGATTTGCTGTGTCAACTGGGAGAAAGGGTGTTTTAGGTTCTCAAACGTTACATTATGCACCAGAAAATGCTTAACGGCATGTGAATGCCCAGTTTGACATAGTTATGATGGCGCTCGACAGCATAAGTGGGTTGTTGTAAATGACAACTTTTTGAAAACAATGTTTTGTTAAAACAATGTTATTGAAAACCGAGAAAAAAATAAATACCCGGCTAAGTGTAAATGTGACCTGATGCTGCCACCTCACTACTGTGGAATGCAGTTATATAACTTTGCCATAGCTACTCTCTATACTCACAGATAGACATTTATTTTAATTTGGTAACACTTTATTTTGATGGCGCCTTTTAAACCCTCTTTTGACTAAAAAGCCCCTTTCACACAGAGAATTGATCCCGGGAAATTGCTGTAAAATTGCTACTGCCTTCTGTGTGAACTCAAACACGTCCCGAGATTGAAGCCGGGATCGATGCAGGGATGGGGACCTAGTAACATTTCTGGGATCAGTCCAGTGTGTTGTAGCAAATGCAACATTTAATAATATACATAAAATGTATTAAAGGGGGCCGAAGGCCAATTTAGCTCAAAGGGAAATGATTCATTGATTTGCAATGAATCTATGGAACCGAATCACTGAACCGAGCAAATGAATCGCTTAGAATTCATTTGAACGGGCCGTAATTATAACCAAATCTATAGTGAAACACTATGTCTTAGCAAGGTAACTTTAGATCGAACAGTACAAGACATTAAATGTGCAAACACGACACAAGAAGATTTATCTTTTCAAATATATGGAAGACTTTATTAGCTATTCTAAACACAACTAAACATAATCACGCACACACACACATTCATACAGTCGCGAAAGGGAAAGAGTGAGTTGGAAAGAGTGAGAGAGAAAGTTTCAACTTTCTATATGCACGTAAGACATAACCTGAAGGGACCACCAAGCATTAATTTGAACCTTCATTTCTTAGAGAGGTTATTCAATTAACATTAAAGCACCAGTTCAGTTAGAGCCTGGAGTACTTGCGCTTTGTAGTGGCTGAGGGAATTCCCTTTGTCTGCGTCGCGTCGAAGGGGGGTTTCCCGGCCGGGTCCGTTGCGTGGTTTGTTGTCTTTGAAGTGCAGGGATGGAAGTTTCGCCGCTGGTCACGTGTGATTAGCAAGCGAATGAGAGTCTTTTCCAATTCGAAGCGCGTTGCAAACTTAACTTTGAAACGAGACTTTTACGAAAAAGGAAAGAAAGGAAAGAAATGAAAGTAAGGCGAGTCGGATGGCTTGACTGAGCTGAATTGTAACCCTGATCTCGATGGATTATTCGTCTGCTGGTCGAATTTGGTCTAGTCGATGTAGAAGCATGCGGACATGTTCTTTGTTTCAGAGATAAGCACGAACAGAACACTCTCTTGCTGGTTTTAGAGAGAGGCACTAACTTAACAGTTACAGAACTGAACGAACTGAACTAAAATCTGACAAAAATCTGCAAAATCCACAAAAATCTGAACATGAGGTCCTTTGTTCGGATCTTTAACTTAAACTCAAGTCCAACCTCCAAGAAACTTCAGGCCAATGGGTAATGGCATGATCTCAGGAGGTGGATCTACTTCTTGCTTTATCATAATTTATGCATGGTCTGTGAGCTGGTCTCCAGCACTTAGCAGAGACAAAAGACCATCGTTTTAACCTTATGATAATTATAATCATAAAACAAAACCTTTTACGCAGATTTCAATCAAGCCATCTTTTGAATTACGAGAATACGGTTTGTTTAAGAGCAAACGAGGCATTCACACTTCTAATGGTTGTATAACAATTACAAGAGTTAATAGTTAACAACAATTACATGGTTATTATGTGATCTAAGCATAATAACACATGAAGTGTAGGAACAACAACAATTATGAATGGTTATAGGTCCAAGAATTGTTCTGTGGTGAGTTTATGTGATTTTATGTGTGAGATCTCCGATCTCAACCGCAAGGTTACTGCGAGTTCAACTCGTAAGGGGGACGAGGAGATGTGTTCTGTGGAACATCTCTGTCAGGGGATCAAAGGGGTCTTGGTTGTGAGCCTCTCGTTCCACCATTTTGGAGCCGATTTGTCTTAGTAACATTAACATATTGACACGTTTCTTCCTGTGGCATTCTGTTGCTATCTGCAGGACCATAAAAGTCTTCGGAGGGGGGGGTTTATTGTCCCCCCAAAGCAAACCCTCGGTGCCGTTCTGTGACTCTGGAATGTGGGCTCCAGAACTTGGAGTGTTGAAGCCATGTGAATTAATCCCATGAGAGATTAATTTGATTAAGTTGTGTTTGATTCGCCTTGATTCCCTACAGTGTGAACAAAAGCCAGGACCAATGCCGTAAGGGGTGTGTCATAGTGAAGATGCACGTGCCATCCCGCAACTCTGTTGCTTTTAGAAGAAAGTTTGTTCATCATGAACAAAGAAAGAATGAAAAAAAAAATTGCAAACTGGAATGAAGCAGAGACCAGGGATCTCCTTACTATACACGCTGAAGCTGAGATCGGTTACAAGCTATGTGGAATGGTACGCAATGCGTTAGTATACGTTTTCAACGCGTACGTTACACATCACACCCTGACGTCACATGTCTTTACAGAATTTTTACGGGATGTGTGTGAATGGACTCCCAGATTTCGGAAAATCACTGGGAGTGTGAATGAACCAATAAAACGGGACTCATTATCCGTTTATTTTCCGGAATCTCTTTGTGAAAGAGGCTTTGCAACTACATTTCAACTAACTCTCATTAGAGTGTAACTTTACTAGTACATGTCAACTTATTCTAACCCACCAGTCAACTATACTAACACTATGGGCTCTATCTTGCACCCGGCGCAAATGACTTTATACCCTGACGCATTTATCATTCCTATTTTGCACTCGAGCAAAGCGGGCTTTTTTTCCTCCACAGTAGCATGTTGGTAAACTAGGAAATGAACTTGCGCTCCCTGGGCGGGTTGGCGCAAAAAGGAGGCGTGTGTCGGCGTAAACAACCCCTAGTGCTATTTTGCAGTTCCAGAAAACAATTGCACCAATGACCAGAAAAAACCTGGTCTAAAGTCAGTGGCGCGTTGCGCGTACATTCAGATGCTATTTTAAGCGCCCGTGTTTGGCCATAATACACAGTGTGAACAATGCGCATACACTGTAGATGATTCTCTCAGATACACAGATGCATTTTACTTTTTGAAAATGATACATTATTATAAGGAAAAATATATAAACACGAGGGAAATCATTGTTGTGTCCATGACTTTGGGAAAAATAGGCATAAAGCTTACACATTTACCCAACGTTTGTCCCATCCCCAATGTCACTTCTCTTTCTTTTATGGCCCTGACGAGCACATCGATCTCCTCGGCTGTGAACCGATGCTGAAGCGCGCCTGGTAAATGCGCCGTTAAAATAGAATTGCGCCATGGAACAAGCGCACCTCGTTCATCATGCTCTTAAAGGGAATGTGATATGACGCTCTTATTGGTTTATTTCCATTACGCCCAAACCACACCTATGAATAATGAAGCTACTTTAAACCAACCCCTTTTAGATTTGCGCCAGGCGCAAGAGGCATTTATCCCGCTGGGAAAATAGTAACAGCGCCGGGATCCGCCCACAAAGTTACTTGCGCTTTGACACTCGCGTTTCAGATCGTTAAAATAGGTCGAGACCATCAACATAAAGTGAACTAAAAGGACCATTAACATAAAGTGAAACTGTGTATTCTTTTGTGAAGTAAGTAGACCGGATCACAGAAACTGTAGGAGACCACAATGAATGAGGATTTATGACAGCATAATGTGAACACGATAGTTTTCTCTCTATTCAGGGCAATGTAACATTTAAATCATAGCACTTCATCCTAACATTCTGGCACTCTGACAGTTTGACAATCTGGATTTCTCAGTTTAACCATCAGCTGCTATGTCTTTGACTGAACTCAGGGAGGTCTTTAGTGTCTGTCCCATAGGGACCTCTTGTCTTGTGATTAACAGCCTTGGTTGTGTCTGCAAAAAAGCCATCCATCTGTCCCCCAGCCCAGTGCCAGTTTGAATTATTATCACTCAGTAGCTTTGATGAGTTGCTGTCTCTTGCATCGAGGGCAGAGGCACATGTGATGTTTAACTGATCAATACATTTCCACCCAGTCATCAGTGAAGTGCATTTGAAAATGTTTGATATGTTTGCTGTGGAGGCATTGTAGAAAATAACAAATTACGTCACTAAGTCGTTTTTTTTTTTTTTTTTTTTTTTTTTTGTTTAGTTTTTTGAGGCTGCATTAAAGGTGCACTAGGCAATTTCTGAAAAAAACTGTTGGACCTTCCTTCATTGCTCTGCCCCCAAAAATGCACAAACACGCAGTGCAAGAATGGATGTCTCTTTATTATTGGAGAATAATGCTTCACGTGAAATAAAGCAAAGATGACGAGCCAGGAAGAACAAAAATGAACATACAGTACACATAGGTATATTCAAGCAAGAGTTGGTTGTTACTATTACTATAGCTAACATTTCAATAACAGCACAACTTGGTTCTGTGGAACAGTAAACTTATGTTAATGCTACCCATATCCTCTGCGTCCATTTTCAGGGCTTCTCGCTTAAGTCTCCTAAGCTCTGGAAAGCTTTTCTAATATCAACACAGGTACTAAAGTACTTGTCTGATCATAACTATTCTTTTCCTAATGATATTCCTCTGATCTGATCTGTTTTTTTTTTGTATTGTGTCTCAGGCATTACTCTTTCTACAGTCTTTGTTCAAATCTCCCTCTTGTTCACTATCTCCCCTCCCCCATCATGAGTGGACACACCGCCACTGCTACAAGTGTGTTGTGGTGCTCGGTCCGATCCACTTTCAACAGCGTTTCTCAGAAATCGCTTGCTGCACCAGCGCAGTCTCATCCCAAGACGTCATATAACTGACTTCTTGGGACGTCTTTTGACCATACGTCAACATCCGCCGTTTTAGGATACCCTTTAACGTCGGTTAGATGAAGTTATTGGATTCTAACCCTACCCCAGACCTAAACCTACCCCGTCACCTAACTGACGTTAAAGGTAAAGCGGCAGTTGTATGACATCCCAGGATCGTCATGTAACTGACGTTAAAGGGTACCCTAAAATGGCGGATGTTGACTTATGGTCAAAAGACGTCAGTTATATGACATCTTGGGATGAGACTGTGTTAGCTGCACCTTTACGGACTGCAACTGTCAAACCAATTTTGCAAGCTAAACATAAAATATCTAGCCTAGGAAAACCCAGACAACTTCCGGCAAATTTAGATTTGCTCTGAAAGTTAGTCTGGCAAAGAGCTCATTCAAGCCCATTTCCAATCCGTCGACATCGCGCCACCAATCAGAAACGTTGGGGCGGGCTTTACACGATAACGACAGCACTGGGATTTTGAAGCAGATTTTGTAGCCTACCAGTGTTGTAGTCGAGACCAGCTCACTCGAGTCCGAGTCGAGACAGAGACCAAAAGGGAGTCGAGTCTGAGTCAAGACCGAGACCAGAGGATCGAGTCCGAGTCAAGACCGAGACCATAGAGGGTCGAGTCGAGCCCAAGTCGAGACCAGAAAGGTTGGATAAGGTCTCGGTTACGTATGTAACCCTCGTTCCCTGAGTAGGGAACGGAGACGTTACGTCAGAAGTGACGGAGATTGGGGGTTTCGCATAGAAAGCCAATCCTCTTCGAGTATTTAAAAACGAGCCAATGGCATGCAATGCCTTGGGGCTGCGGAAATTTGCATAGCGTACTCCGCCCTACTCCGTGAGTATAAAAGGAGGAAGTGAACGCAACCGCAGTATGTCTTCGCTGAGGAGCCAAGACTGAACTCGGCGTCTACCCAGTGATACAGCAGAAGTTGCAGGGAGACGTAACGTCTCCGTTCCCTACTCAGGGAACGAGGATTACATACGTAACCGAGACGTTCCCTTTCGTAGTCACTTCGAGTTACGTCAGAAGTGACGGAGATTGGGGGTCTGTGCCATCACGCCATCTTCAAGCTGTCTTCCAGTGCCCTGCGAAAGTCTGGACCCCTCCTCTCTTTTTTTTTTTTTTCAGGGATCCTACTTTGACACAGGATTACCAAGGTACACTGGGAAACATATCCCGGGAGGGACATGCTACCAGATGCCTACCGAAGGGAGGACTTAAGAATACTCATATGGCCACGTAGGAACGCATATGGAGACACTGGAGCTCCAACCGCAGGTGGCTGCTAAATTTTCAGCTCCAGGGGTGGCAGATGGCTTGCCAAGGGAAGACACATGCTCAGAGAGGCTTACCATGGGGAACCGTGCACATGGAGGCACCTAGCCAGCATCCAGAGCAACAGCAGTGGTGCCCGCATCGTCGGTGCTGGAGGACTCAAGACTTCAATGGAAGAACTGAGGAAATATCGCACTTATCCAGTCCGGGCAATGGAGTGGCGAGCAAGCGAAGACACCTGAGCGGGTCCAGAACTGGCCGAAACGAGTACGTTAGAGGATACCGGCTCAATTCGCAGATTATAGAATCTGGCGAAGGTGTTGGGTGTCGCCCAGCCTGCAGCTCTGCAGATGTCTGTTAGTGAGGCGCCGTGCGCTAGAGCCCAAGAGGAGGCCACACTCCGAGTGGAATGGGCCGTCACACCAAGGGGGCACGGACGGCCTTGCTGCTGGTAAGACAAAGCAATGGCGTCCACTATCCAGTGGGACAGCCGTTGCTTTGAGAGAGCCCTTCCCTTCTGGCTCCCCCCCATGACAGACAAAGAGCTGGTCTGAGGTCCTGAAACACTGCGTTCTGTCGACATAGGTGCGGAGAGCACGTACCGGACAGAGCAGTGCCAAGGCTGGGTCTGCCTCCTCCAGGGGCAGTGCTTGCAGGTTCACCACCTGGTCCCGGAAGGGAGTGGTGGGAACCTTGGGCACATATCCAGGCCGGGGTCTCAGGATCACGTGAGAGTAAGCCGGCCCGAACTCCAGGCACGCTTCGTCAACGGAGAATGCGTGCAGGTCCCCCACCCTCTTGATGGAGGCCAATGCAACCAGGAGTGCTGTCTTCATGGACAGAAACTTAACTCTACTGATTGCAAAGGCTCAAAGGGATGCCTCTGCAGAGCACTTAAACTACTGAGAGGTCCCAAGAGGGTACGAGGGGAGGACGAGGCGAATGTAGCCTCCTTGCTCCCCTCAGGAACCTGATGACCAGGTCGTGCTTCCCTAAGGACTTACCTTCCACTGCTTCATGAGAAGCGGCAATGGCCGCGACGTAAACCTTAAGGGTGGAGGGCGACAGCCTGCGCTCCAACCCTTCTTGCAGGAAGGAAAGCACGACCGCGATCGAACATCTCCGGGGGTCTTCTCCGCGAGAAGAACACCAACTGACAAACAGGTACCACTTCAACGCATAAAAGTGTCTCGTGGACGACGCTCTTGCGGAAGTGATGGTTGCCACCACCGCAGGTGGCAGCGAACTCAAACCTGCCTCGTCCCGTCCAGGAGCCACACGTGCAGCCTCCAAAGATCGGGACGAGGGTGCCACAGAGTGCCCCGTCACTGAGAGAGTAGGTCCTGTCTCAGAGGAATAGGCCAAGGAGGTGCTGTCGCGAGGAGCATGAGTTCAGAGAACCATGTCTTGGTGGGCCAGTAGGGGGCTACCAGCAAGACCTGCTCCTCGTCCTCCTTGATCTTGCACAACACCCGTGCAAGGAGGCTCACTGGGGGAAACGCATACTTGCGTGGGCCCCGTGGCCAGCTGTGCGCCAGGGCATCTGAGCTGAGCGTACCCCCGGTCAGGGAATAAAACTGGGCGCAGTGGGACGAGACCCGAGAGGCGAACAGATCTATCTGTGCCTTCCCGAACCGGTCCCAAATCAGCTGGACCGACTGGGGATGGAGTCGCCATTCGCCGGAGATGGGACGGACCCGTGACAGCTCGTCGGCTGCCAGGTTCCGGTCTCCAGGAATGTATACTGCACGAAGGGACCTCAGGTGCTTCTGACTCCATATCAAGAGGTGGCGGGCGAGCTGCGACAACCGGCGCGAGCGTAGACCCCCCTGGTGGTTGATGTACGCTACTGCCGTAGTGTTGTCTGAACGGACAAGCACATGCTGGCCCGAGAGCAACGCTCTGAAGCGGTGCAGGGCGAGCCGTACTGCCAGCAGCTCGAGGCAATTGATGTGCATGAGGCGCTGGGCTCCTGTCCAGGAACCGGCGGCTGCATGCCCATTGCACATGGCACCCCAACCCGTGGTAGACGCATCCGTGGAGACAACGAGATGCCTGGAAACTCGCTGAATAGGGACGCCGGTCCGTAAGAAGCTGAGGTTCGACCACGGGAAGAAGGTTCGGCGGCATGCTGGAGTCACTGGAACTCGGAGCGAACGCGATGCCATGCCCACCTCGGGACTCGATCGCGAAGCCACAGCTGAAGCGGTCTCATATGAAGCAAACCGAGCGGCGTTGCCGCGGCCGCGGATGCCATATGCCCCAGGAGCCTCTGAAATAGTTTCAGTGGAACCGCACTCTTGCCCTCGAACTGTCGAAGACAAGTCAGCAGTGAGTGCGCGCGCTCGTTCGTGAGCTGCGCGGACATGGCGACCGAGTCTATCTCCATGCCGAGAAAAGAGAT
The DNA here is from genome assembly GCF_016745375.1 of Pimephales promelas. The sequence continues at coordinate 21,069 of NW_024121177.1, read as the reverse complement.
CCTCTGCACGGGGCAAAGTTTGCTCTTTCCCCGGTTGACCCGAAGGCACAGACGGGCTAGGTGCCGGAGCACCAGGTCTCTGTGTTCGCAAACCTGTTCTCGAGAGTGTGCCAGTCGTCGAGATAAATCAGGGTGCGAACCCCGTGTTCGCGAAGGGGAACAAGGGCTGCCTCGACAATCTTCGTGAAGACGCGAGGGGACAGAGCTAACCCGAAAGGGAGAACCGTGTACTGAGAGCGGTCTGTGTCGAGGCGATATGGAGACATGAGAGTACGCGTCCTTCAGGTCGATTGCTGCAAACCAATCCTGAAGCCAAACACATTCGAAAATGCGTTTGGCTGTGCGCATTTTGAACGGCAGTCGAAGGAGAGTACGGCTCAAAAATGCGCAGATCCAGGATTGGCCGTAACCCACCGGTCTTCTGGGGACAGTGAAGTATGGGCTGTAGACCCGGGCCTCACCTCGGCTGGAGGGACCGTCTCGATTGCACCCTTCGCCAGCAGGGTGCAATCCCCGCTCTCGTGACCGGGGCATAGCCACCGACCACCGTGGAGCGAACTCCCCTAAAGCGGGGAGGAGACCTCGCGAACTGAGTCGCGTAGCCGAATCTGATCGCTCTGATGACGCAGCGGGACAGGCCGGGGAGCTCTAGCCGGGCTCCCAGGAACTGAACCAGCGGAGTCATGCGAACCACAGACGTCCCCCCGGAGGGGCAGCGGTACAGGGAGACCGGCATGCGCACAGGAGTTACCCTGTGCGGATGCACAGTCGACCCCCGTTCCCCGACAGAAGAGACCAGGGAAGGCAGAGCGTTCCACGGGGGTCTGTTCTGCCGGGGGTCTGGCGATAGAGGGGGAGGGGAGTGGTGTAGTCGGGGGACGGCACACGCTCCCATCCGCACCCTCAGAGACAGAGAGGAATGAACGGGGTGACGCACTGGACGTCGTGCGCGTTCATTCCAGTCTGTGTGCTCAATGACAGTGTCAGCTTTTCCTCAACCAGCTCAAGGAGCTAGCTAGAACAAAAGATTCTCCACCGGCCCTCCACCGGGGAAGGAGGGGCCCTGCTACCGCCTCCTGAGAAAAATCATGACACTATCACTGAGCGGCCCGCCTCAGGAACATCGCTTCGCCTGGCGTTTAGCCAGTGAACCCAGTTAAAACTCCGTGACCCGTTTAAGGGCAAGGTTGGCGGCAGGCTCGCAGCTCGCTTGGTCCGTCCCCTCCTCGTGCACATTCCTGAGCAGCTAGCTTTGTAGGTGCTCATCATATGCAGGGTGGAGGCTGCCTGTCCCGCCGCTCTACAGAATCGCGCCGCCATAGACGACGAGAACCCATAGGCTTTGGAGGGGCATCTGAGAGCAACCGCCGGTTGACCGGAGGAGCCCCAGCGTACCCACAGACAGCCGCATCGCCGAGGGGAAGAAGGGCGGGGAACTGAAGCACGCTTTTTTTTTTTATATTATTTTTATTTATTTATTTTTTTTTTAGTGCGTGTCAGTTCCGCATGCAACTCGGGGAAAAAAAGGAAATTGGGGTTGGCCGTGGCCTTAAGGCGGCAGCGTTACCCAAAAAACAATTATCCAGCCGCGAGAGATCGGGATAGGGCGGAGTTCCACCCCCACCCGATGCTCACAGAGGCCCGAGATAGCACGGCCATCATCGCGGGATCAGACACGGCGACGCCGACGCTCCCGAGGGAGGCAACGCGGCCGCATCCTCACTTCCCGAGGAGTCAAGCCCGCCTTGTGATGCTGCGATCGTCATCGCATCATTCTCTGGAGCGCCGAGCGAAACAGACGGTACCTCAGAGAGGCAGACGTCTGAAGCGATACAGCGCTCACTGGCTCTAACACTGAGCGGTGGGTGTGACCCGAGGAACTAACGTCGGGGTTTTTTGTCACACATTCACCGTCATATCACCCTATCCGCGAGTCGAAGAGCTTCTATTTTAAGAAGCAGAACGAGTAACGGACACGGGGACTCTCACTATCAGATCATTGAGTCTCGATCACAGTGTAGAGATGCTCATGTTCCCATTCAGAAGGAACATGAGACATCCGCGAACGCTGCTCTGCATGCTGAAGCCCAGGCACACACAGAGCTGCGATCGCGACCATCAGAAAATGACATGAGACGAACGCACCCAGAAGAACACGGGCGAGTCGTCTTTAAAAAGACGTGCCTCGTCCAGCTCTTTCACTTAAAGAGAGGAGGAAATTCACTCTTTCAGCGCTGAGGCGACCAGGGAGAAGCGCAAAGTCTGGCAGACCACTGCTCAGATCGCAGGCAATGCAGAGTCTCGCTGGGTACCGCCGTCACACCAACACTGAAGAGGACGCTCGTCTCGAAGAGTCTTGAACAGTGAGAATGGCTTTCAGGACTGAAGAGTTCTCTTGGCTCCGAAGCGAAAACATACTGCGGTTGCGTTTACTCCCTCTTTTTATACTCACGGAGTAGGGCGGAGTACGCTATGCAAATTTCCGCAGCCCCAAGGCATTGCATGCCATTGGCTCGTTTTTAAATACTCGAAGAGGATTGGCTTTCTATGCGAAACCCCCAATCTCCGTCACTTCTGACGTAACTCGAAGTGACTACGAAAGGGAACCTAAGGTTGGATTCTGTGACGCGTCTGTGAGCGTTTTTGCTGCGTTGTTGGCTCTTTCATACTAACAGATTGGCAAGCGTTCATCGTCCGCTAATCCCCCGCGATTTGCACGTGATAACACCCTGACCTGTCGGAGAGCTCAACGATTTGCAAATCGGGCATAAATCGGGCTTAAAATCCTGTAGTGTGAACTTGGCTTTAAAGATATCTTTAAGAATATGTAAAATATTTGGTGGTAACAATAAAATTGGCACAATACTCAAACAGTAAATCAAATATACCATGGAATCATGTACACTGTAATGGTAAAAAGGCCACATAGTGGTGTAAAGGTAATTTTATTACAATATGACTTAAAATTATTACAATCAGTAAGTGCTCTTTAACATAATATTCCTGCACACAAATTCTGTGTGGCTCTTATATGCAAACTGAATAATGGATGATAAGGCAGACATATTCAATACATAGGTGAGTTAGAGGCTCCACATCACATCTGACCTGGGTCCTGCTGCATTTGCGCGCTGCGAACGTTATAGTCTCAAGTCATCCGCAGTTGCGCACAAGAAAGTCAGCAGTCATTGGATGTTTCAATCAAACAATTTTAAAAAAATATTAACATACAGTAATAATCATCATATATTTTGAACGGGACTCGAGTGGACTCGGGAATAAGTCTGAGTCCTAATATGTTCGAGTACAAGTCAATTCCGAGTCAAAATGCACACGAGTACATGACAAGTTTAAAATATGGACTCGAGACCGAGTCCGAGTGACTGTAGCCACTGTAGCCTACATTACAAAGATGGATGCCACCGTCGAACATCACTTTTGAATCAGCTATCGCGTCTGTTTTAAGCGATTTGAATGTTTCCTTTTTGTTAAAAACCGAGCAAAGAACAATACTCGGAGATGTTTCTCTGCCAGCTGCCACTCTGCATACTTCATCTCTTTCATCACTCTGATTGGTTTTAGGTCTATCCGCGACGTCCTTTGGTGACGCCCCTCTGGAAATGATTTGTCTATAAGGCTTTGCCATACCATAACTCAGTTACAACTGAGAATGGTCTGGTTTTAACCAGGCTATTAAATATCTGCAATTTTTTAAACATAGTTGGATAGCACCAGCCCTTAAATAAATAAACTATTCATTTACTGTATGTGTTCATAAAAACAGGTTAATGTTGATGGATGACTTCATAAAATTGAAAATACGGACATGATTACATCAGGATATAGTAATGGATGTATGAAGAGTGTCTGTCTCCCTTCAATGTGGTTTTGGATGAATTCCTAACACAGCTGAATCATAGGTAATGCAATTTAAATGTAATTGTACACTATTGAAAAGCAGTGATTCAAGTAGTGTCTTCTTGTTTAGATTTTCTGGAGTAAATTAAAATGCCATATACAGTATAATAGTTATACAACTTCTGTATAAACACATTTTGTTTCAATGTATACAACGCTTTTTGGATTGTATCTGTAAACCATAAGTAAAGCTACATCATTTTTTTTCACCCCTTGGCTCATTTTAACTCAATTAAACTTGATCTCCCCTATTCTGTATTACTAATTCACCTTTCCAAGTACATTTAACAAAGAGTTCAAAAGGAAAAATTGTAACTTTAGATTTTTAGGCTTTATGTTATTATCGTCCATCTGTGTCATTTAAGTGAAACATCGTGAAACAAACACATTTAATTTCATATCATTGCACATATTTCATTTCTTTAAAATGAATATCTGAATTGCAATAATCAGTAGGCTACTGAATTTTGGTGTCTTTGGATGTGTTGGATGGCCAAAACAGCCGTAACATAAAAATGGGGGCTCGTCCGGGATTTTTTTGAGCGTTTGTTTTGAGGGAGTATTTTATTGTCTCTTCAGGATTTCTTGTAAGGTTTGGCTTTTCACTCCGGTTAGTTAGAGTGTTTCAGCTGGGCAGCTCGTGAGCGTCCTTCCATCGGAACACTGTTTGTTGTTTTGTTGATTTCTTTTTGTATCTTATTTGGAGTTTTGGAAGGAAATCCTGGGTGGGGGTACGCTTCTCGCACAGCTGAACTCATTTAGAGAACAGCTGTTACGAGGTTCAGCGTTTCAAGTCGCCTCGAGCCCGGCAGTCCTTTGAAGACTAGTAAGGATAGTTAGTTTCAACAGGCAGGCATATCGGAGATGAAAAGCCAAAAGAAATCCTGGTGAGTGCTTTATATTTCTCCTTGGTGTTTGTTTAGTTTGATTAAAGAGAGCATGTTTTCGCGCGTGGTAAGTTTGTTTTTTATATAGGAAGTTGATGTTTGTGTAGAACGGTTAAAATACTAAATTTGATTCGTTTACACGAAGATCCTGTGTCAATAGTGATCGATGACAAGTAATAAGTTTGTCACAGCTGTTGTATCCTATTGAGTGTGGCCGATTGTTGTTTACTGTGAGTAAATTAGCACTGCATTGAACGGTTACAGGGTCGAAATTTTCCTATCGAAATTGAGCATTAGATTTATTGTCCTAGTAATAACACTGAAATTGTTGATGTGACTTTAAGGTCTGTTTGATTAATCTGAATAATAAAAACAGGATTTGTTTTATCTTGGAAATATTAATTCATTTGATCTTTTTGCATTTCTAGTGTTATAGTGGATTGAGCTAGGCTGTGCGAAATGGTATGTCAATATATTATTGAATAATCATTTGGGCTTAGGCTGTTTTCTAGCACTTTTGTTTTGTGAGGATTTATTAGAATTATTTTTTTGTTGTGGTCAATTAACTAATCTTCATTGTGTGAATTATATGTTAGTCCAAAAATGACTTCCATCATGAAATTGAATGTAGAGCTTTCTGAGAAGTTTCTAGATAGGTGCACCAAAGAACAACTTTTAGAAGTCGCAGAGAGTCATGCAATCATATTGACTGGAACTGATAAGAAGCGCAAGGAGGATTTGTTAAAGAGTTGTTAAATCCCAGTTGATAGTCAGAGGAATTCTGGTTGTAGGAGATGAAGCTGGTAGTGGTAAGGCAGCATCTTCACCAGTTGAGAGAGATTTAATGTCAATAGAGAAACAAACACAGTTTGAAACTGAGAGACTATCGTTTGAAGGTTCTCAAGCATTAGAAGAGAGGGAATGGGATAAACGTGTTCAGTTTAAAAAATTAGAGCTTGAACAGGAGCGTGAGCGTGCACAATTTGAGCTGAGGAAGTTAGAGTATGCACGTGAGAGCGAACGTGAACTTAGGCAGTATGAGATGAAGAAGTTAGAACTTGAACTGGAAGTAAAAAAAGCTGAAGCTTCAAAGTCCATTCCGGTTGGGCATTCTTCTTTTGATGTAGGTAGAAACATTAAGATGGTTCCCCCATTTTGTGAACGTGATGTAGACAGGTACTTTGCCCATTTTGAAAGGGTTGCTTCGTCTCTAAAATGGCCAGAAGAAGTCTGGACTTTGCTTTTGCAGTGTGTTCTGACCGGGAAGGCTCAGGAGGTGTTTTCTTCTCTTTCCGAGGAAGAGAGTGGAGATTTCAAACAAGTTAAAATAGCCATTTTGAGAGCGTATGAGTTGGTACCAGAGGCTTATCGCCAACGATTTCGTGGTTCTAAAAAACTTGAAAGGCAAACATATGTTGAATTTGCTCGGGAAAAAGAAATCACGTTTACAAGGTGGTGTCAGTCTCAGAAAGTAGAAACCTTGAACCAGTTAAGGGAGTTAATTCTTGTGGAAGAATTTAAAAACTGTGTACCAGGGTCTGTGTCAACTTATTTGAATGAGCAGAAGGCTCTTACATTAGCTGATGCAGCTGTGTTGGCTGATGAATTTGTTCTGACTCACAGAGTTTCTTTTCCTGATAAAGGTTCAAGTGATCAGAGTAGGAAGTTATTTCGGAATCATTGGACGCCTCAAGTGAGTACATCGAATACCGTGTCAAGTGTGCCCCCTGTCAGTCAGAATTTTTCATCAGACAAGAAGGGTAAGGTGACCTGCTTTTACTGTCACAAGGTGGGACATAAGATATCTGAATGTAACGCTTTAAAGAAGTCTGCTAAGCCAGTTGGACTGGTTGGACGTGAACCTCTGGAGATTCATGCTCACCAACAGGACACTGAGATTGGGAAGGGGATCTCAAAACCAGTAGATGTCGGGGATAATTATACTGCGTATGCTCTGTTTATTACCAGCGGCTTTGTGTCTTTGCCAGGACAAGAGGAAAAAGTTTCTTTGAGGATCCTGAGAGACACCGGAGCTTCTCAATCGTTTTTGCTAGAAGGGGATTCTTCCACTCTCAGATCAGACTGCGACTGGGAAGGATGTATTGATTAGGGGGATAGAAATGACTTTCTTAAAAGTTCCCTTACATAAGGTACATCTTATATCTGATCTGATAACTGGTGATGTGATTGTGGGAGTACAGTCTTCCCTTCCTGTGCCAGGGATTTCTTTTATCTTGGGGAACGATCTTGCTCAGGGGAATGTGTGGGGAACATCAACATCAAAACCTGTACCATCTACTGTTGTCGTGTCTTCACCTATGTCTGCAGATGTTCCTGATGAATGTGGTCAGAAATTTCCCCATGTGTTTCCTTCCTGTGCTGTCACCCGAGCCAGAACAAAACGACTAAATGCCGACCAACTGTGTGAAGGTGAAGTTTCTTTACATCCTGAGGCTGATGGTGAGACAGTTGAAGGGGAACAATTTGGTATGACCTTGGCAGAGAACATTTCTGATTTCTTTTCTGAGGAGTCTGTATTTCGGGAGAAAACAATATCAGAAGATCTTTTATCCTCTATGTTTCATGTTTCTAGAGCGGAATTGATTCAAGAACAATTTGCTGATGTAACTCTTAAACCTTTGTTCTCAATGGTTCGTGTCGACAGGGATATTGAGACTCAGCTTCCCTCTGGTTACTTCCTGAAGGATGGAATGTTGCTTAGACGGTGGGTTAGTAAATCTGAACCCGTTACTAAGGTTTATGTTCAAGTGGTAGTTCCTCTTAAATTTAGGCAGACTGTGATCGGGTTAGCACATGATGGAGTGGCTGGACATAAGGGAGTTAGGAGCCAAGTGGAGTGGGATCAATCATGGAGAATTTGTTGTTGTTTTTTTTTATTTTTATTTTGCATTCCTTAGAGGAATACATTTTGTGGGGGAGGTGTTACGCCTGCCTGTTTACCCCTACTGGCTCTGCTACACAGTGCAGACGTTAGTTGGGCAACAGGTGTATACAATCCCTAATTAACTCCTTATAGGGGTTAGTATAAAGACCTGTGACTTGGTGTGAGAGCTCTCTCATCTCTCACATCTCTCACTCCTCTCGCACAGTATTTCTTTAGTATTGTTGTTTTCCCATATTTATTTTTAGTGCCAGATATTGTTTATTTAGTAACCACGCGCGTGTGTTTTCCCCCTCCCCTAGACGTCGGTTTTCTTTCTTTCTTTCTTTTTGATTATTTAATATTTGTTTGCTTGGTTGATAATAAATTAGTTTATTGTTAAAACATTTGTTGTTTGCCTCTTTTATGTTGCGGTATATGAGCCAGCCGTAACAACCTTGTCATTTCAGTTATTGTAGTGATGTGGGAATCCCATTTACCTGTCCATGAAATAGCAAACTATAGTTTACGGTTCTAGATTCATGGAATGATTTTATGGCAATGCAGTGGCTTGATTTAAGAGAATTATTTTAAATCCCCCCGAGACAAAAACAAACAGGTCCAGGTGAAGATATATAAGAATCATGGGTAATCATGCCACACTCCCTGGATGATTGCTTTTGCACGCAGCATAACAACTTCCATCAACGTCCAATGGCAATTGATTGCGGAATTGCATTATGAAAACATAACTTTGCGTATTGATTCGCTAAAAAGTGTCAGACACAACGATTAGCTCTGTGTGCCTAGAGGCTAATGGATTATGATGCATACTTTGCTTTCCCCCAAAACACTATCAGAGTTTACCTTCAATTTATCATGAGGATGTGTGCAGTGATGACAATGGGCAGATAATTTCTTCTCAATGATTTTGTATAACATCAGACTTTTTCAGCATGAACAATGGCACTCAGAATACAGATACCATGCTGTTCCTTGCTGCGCTGTTGCATTTACATAAGCAGCGGTTTGATAAATGACTGTACGGTGGCCTGATGACCCTCGAATACGCAGCCCTATTATATTTAAAGGAGAGTGCTACATACAAAGCTACATTGCTTTACGTTCCCGGGAGATGAGGCACCCACAGTGCTAGGAAATAAGTCAGAACTTAACCAATGAGATAATTTATAAAGTGCCCTATTTTCTTTCATCCAAAGTTGTCTTTTTTATTTATTTTCTAAGCTCCCCCTCCTTGTTATGTTGTCCTATTCAGGTTATCTGGATAAGTGGGTGCATTCTTGTTCCATTTCTAAGAAACATCTTTCTCGTTTTTAGTTAAGCTGCATGCATTTGCATATAGCGGCACATGGTGTGTGTGTGTGGATCTCTGGCAACTCAGCTTGTGTTCGACTTGTGGCATTACCTCCAGATCATGAAGGTTAGAGTGAAAAAAAAAAGGTTAGCTGACAGAAACTGTACTTAACATGCTGGAGCCATACAGTAAAAGCACCCTAAGCCTGCCTGACAAGCAAAAGACAAGCTAACCATCTCCCTCCTATCTCCTCCACACCTGCCCGCAACTGTGAGCTTTAACACATTCTTATTCATTCCACACACTTGTGAACACTCATGGGCACACACTCGCAATACTTGTCTAGGGCTGCATTTTCCCATGAAAATTCATGCAGTGGCTCTAGTGGGCCTGTGATCATTCCGGTCGGTCTGGGAGATGTCTGTCATCTGACAGATGCCTTTTTTATCATATGAGAGGAACCACCTGTTTATAACATTTATAGCTTGAGCTCCGTGCCCGGAATTCTGGCCTATTAGAGGGGAAAATATGCATGGCTGCATCTTCATTCAGTGAAAATATATAAAAAAAAATTGACACACCTGCTACCCATGAGTGACAACAATGTACAATTTGACATTAAATTCAATTATGTGGAGCATGTTTGACTGGTTATGCTTAAAGATGAAGTCAGTAATCATTTGGGTGGACCAGACAGTTTACTGATGCCAGTTTGCTAGTCTTTTTAATCTGTCTTTTGCAAAACATGGGTTCTTTTGTATGGATAATGGTGTGAGAAAGACCACTGTCTGTTTTGTTGCCATAAGCATGTGAAGTTTAACAATGGATGGATGAGCATTGGCAGCACTTGCAAGTCAAGTCATCTTTATTAATATAGAGCTTTTTACAATACAGATTGTTTCAAATCAGATTTATATTGATTTGCTGAAAAGCAGCTAGAAGAAAATAGCGTTATATTTCGGCTTAATTAAGTTCAGTGATGGTTCATTTTTGCTGTAAAAAAGTTGTGGCGAGGACATTGGCAAGGAACCGAAACTCCATCAGGAGACCAAATGGAGAAAAAAAAAACCTTGGGAGAAACCAGGGGCCAGTTGTGTCTAGAACCACAATCTGGTGTAGATACGGGCAGGATGACTACATCATGCGTTGTGGTCTTGTCTAGGCCCAGGTCCACCATCTCATCTGGATACAAGTGGCCTTTGATGGGACTCAGGAAAGAATTCAAGCGGCAGCCACACTGAGGAAAGAGAGACATGACCAGTAGAGTGACAACTGGTTTATCAAAGGGACTATAGTAATCAGGGAAGACCACAGGAACAAAATACAAGATGTGTGGAGTTTGATAAAATTCCATCTTGTATTGGTCTTGAGTCTGCGATTTGATAACACTAGAATTGAAGAAGAAACAGTGGATGGACAGTGTTGGATTTGTGTCTCACTGTCAGAGGAGAATCCATCCACTATACTGCAGTGCCAGTACCAGCTGTTCCTTCTCCTGGCTACACGGAGTCAGTATTTGGTCCATTGTGCCCTAATGGCTTGCAAGAGTCAGACGGCTGATTGGTTATCTTCTGTTGGCATGGGGGCAGTGGGCACTGGAGCAATTTCTCTTTGGAGATTGGCATGAGAAACAATGTGTGTGGATTGTGAAGATGCGAATAAATAAGAATAGTAGGGCGTACATGTTTGTTTTGCCCTATAAATAGCCTGATGTTGGGTAGGATGCATCATTTTCTGACCTTTTTCCACTAACTTCCAGTGTTGGGACCCTGAAACTTATTATGAGTGCGGTGTTTGAGTTGAAGCTTTTAGTGAGTTTTTGGAAAGTAAAAAAACGTTTCAAGTTATGCATATAACCATGGTTCCCTGAGAGGGGAATGAGACGACACATCAGCTGATGCAATGGGGATATGTCCCGTAGGACCTAGTGCTTGAGGCACGTGTACAAACTAGCCAATCATGGCCAATGCAATGGTGATGTTGAAATGTGCTCCCAGGGCACCTGAAAACACGTAATCCGCTACTGAAGTTTCAGTTAGCCAGCGAGTGAAAACACCCTGTTGGGGAAAGAGCATAACCTCACTTAATACTCAGATACCTGGGGAAAGTGAAAGAGAAAAGAATACCATTATCATTGACAATCATCTCAAACATCTGTCAGCTCTACTTTTGAATATATTACTAGGGAGCCAAACACCCAGTGCCAGCTCGACCTGATGCCAGCCATCCCCTTTATCACATTATCCTCTATTCTACAGTCACACTCGCCATCTGCTCTTCTCTCCAGTAACTTGTACCCGGCGAGGGCTCAGACAGTCTAGGAGGAGCCTGCATCCAACGAGTACGGCTGTGCTCAGAATATCGAAACAACGATCGTCTTGAACTCCTGGCAATGTGCGTATCAATACAACAGCTGCCGTATCGATTCTGTTGTGTTTTTGAATGTAGCCAATTCAGGGCTCGAATTTCGATGCTGGATTGCGGGTATTGAACATAATTTTAATCATTCTTTTACAGAGCTCTCCCACTTATAATGCGGGAAATTCCCACAAACATTGATTCACTTTAGCATGTAGGTTGTCTTAGTGAATGAATCCACACAGATTATAAAATCAAATCAGTAATTTTAAAACTTCAGCCAGTGGCGATCAGCCAGAGCCTAGGTGCGCGCTCCCACCTGGCGGAGAGTCTCATGGGCTCTTCTCCAAGTGCGGCAACACCTCTGGACAAAGGCCTGAGCAGAGGGGACAGCGACCTCGGATTCCAGACCAGGAAAAATGGGTGGCTGGTAACCTATATTGCACTGAAATGGAGAGAGGCCCGTGGATGAAACTGGTAACGAGTTGTGAGCGTACTCAACCCAAGAGATTTGTTGGCTCCAGGAGGAAGGATTCTGGGACACCAAACATCGTAATACTCTTTCAAGATCTTGGTTGGCTCGCTCCGCTTGACCGTAAGTCTGGGGATGGAACCCAGAAGACAAGCTGACACTCGCCCCCAATAACCTAGGGTCTCGACCAGGGTCTCGAAGGGACAGACAGCGGTTGGAGCAACCCATCAGGGGGACGATTGGAAGTCTTGCCACGAGCACAAACCGAGCAAGCCAAAACAAAATCCCGAATATCATGAGCCATTACGGGCCACCAGAATCGTTGCTTAACCAAAAAGCTGGTACGTTTGACCCCTGGATGACAAGCCACATTGGAACCATGACCCCACCTTATAACGTCTGACCGGACCCCCTCCGGCACGAATAATCGACCCGGTGGACACTCGGACGGAGGTGTTACCACTTCTAAGGCCGTGCGGACCTTCGACTCGACCTCCCATGTGAGTGTGGAGACGACGAATCTCTCAGGAAAAATGCACTCGGGAGTAGGAGCGGGTTTGGAGCGGTCAAAAATACGAGACAAAGCATCGGGTTTGATGTTCTTAGAACCCGGACGATACGATAGTAAAAAATCAAAACGACCAAAAAAAAGGGTCCACCGAGCTTGCGGAGAGATTGTGGTTAGGTCACATGTGAACTACGAGGAAGGAGCAACCTCAGCAGTAGGAGGGATGTAAAGGTCAGTAAGCTGGGCTGAGTTGAGTGGGGTATGGAGGGGGGTGACTTTGGGATGCCAGAGTCACTGTCGAGCCCTTGAGGTGTCGTAGGCTAGTCGACGAAACACTGAAGACAGAAGGTGCCCATTTGAAGACCCTAGAGATGTCCCCTACTCGGTTCAATCCAGACGGTTGTCGTGCTGGTCCACTGGGGAGTCCACACTGTAGTTGCAGCCATTGTGTGCGCTGACGTGCCAAGTACACTGCAGCCGTTAAAGCCCGACAGAAGGAGATTCACATCACCATGTGGAAAGCAAAGGTTTATTTTGTGTTATTGTTAAAGTGTCTGTGTTCCAGGAGCAATCTGGGTATTTCCCTTTCTTCACTGCATGGTGGTTTGAGGTTTTCTTTCACAGAATGTACATCGAAATTAGGGTGTAGAGTGACCTGTATTGTTCACTGCAATTATTTCAAGTTATTTGTTAGTGATTTAGATATCAGTGCATGTGTGGCATGTGTCTTTAAGACTGTGAGTTGTGGTCCAGTGACACTTTGCTTCTTTCTCTTCCCACAGACCTGGTACAACCTGTACTATTTTAAGTGGTGATTTATGATTTTAATATTTTGATATAAGGTCCAGATCTCCAAAATGGGCTTTTAACATTTAAAATAAAAGTTAAATTGGCTAGTTATCCCAATCTGTTATTGATGGTTATTTTTGTTTTAATAAAAGTACTTGAAGGTGACCCATCTGTTCTCTTTGCTACTGGCTGTTAAAACCAGAGTTGCTGACAAAATTATTTCCTTGGGCATAAGTCTCCAGTGGCTTGGTCGGGAGTTAAGTGTGACCCTTTGATACAGCTCAGTCACATCTGCTTATGTTCTTCTGCTGAAACAGCTGTTTGAGTTCCTTCACATATGTGCTGTGCCAACACTAGTCTTAGCAACCAAGTAACATCGGAGCACTGCCATGTACACATGTGTCATTTCCATGACCATTCTTTGATGAACATAACATGGAAAGGAGTGAGGATGTAGTTCTGAGCTAAACTGACATGACAGGGGAGATGGCAAGATGCCATGGTACATTAATCAGCAAAGAAGTGGATTTGTTGCCCCTACTTTGTACTTTGAAACACCCAGGCCTTCTATAATGTTTTAATGATGTTAGATCTGCTAGCTGGTTAAACCTCAGAAACTGTTTTGACTTAAAACCTCTGAGAGCTAAGTTACGATTTCAACTACTCAGATAATAACTCCCACTAGATTCTCACATCATTAGGAGTCCCCTAAAGTTTTATGTCAGCAGCAGTTTTTTTTTTTTTTTTTTTTTTTTTTTGCTGGCATTTTTTGGCCATTCTTTATCAGTAACAGCATTCTTAAATGGCAAACAGGGTTCAGTATGACTCAACAGAACATTTGTTAAAAATAAAATAAAAAATAAAAACACCTCTGGGCCCACACTTGTGCTCCTTATACAAGTTATGGTCATGTGTTTTTGTGTGATGACTTTGGATACGAGCAGTTTCTGAATGGCATCCCTACTGTATGTAAATTCCAGGATTATGACGCACAATGAACAGGTCTTTTGCAATTATACATTTTCAAGAAGATGATAAAAGTATTGTTTTCAAAGACTAGCACTTTGACACCAGCTTTCGAAAGTTTGTGTTATCAGGCTGCTAAAATGAGGTTGTCGTGTAAATGAATGGCAAAAACGAAAAAAGGGTTTCAAAGTGCAAGTTAAAATCAGATCAAAGAGAACTCTGCCTCAATAAAATGTACGAACACAGGTTTTTAGAAAAGTGTAAAAATACAATCTTCATTAATGAATGGTTAAAGGTGTTGGTTGGTCCTCAAATAAAATAGGTCAAATAAATAAACATATGACTTGGGAATCACCAGGCCATCAGCATGGAAGCCAGTAGATGTTGAGAAAACACTAAGGGAAGGCTAAGGTCTCTCTTGCCCTCATGAATAAAGGCACACTACTTCACTTCTTACTTCATTGAGCGAGAGAAAACAAAGGGAAACCAGCTTTCCAGTGAAGACTCTTATACATGCGCAACCCTGGCTCTGCCAACACTGAGGGGTGTTAAAAACAAGATAAAAAAAGCTAATAACCACACCATTAGGAATGTTTGTTTGATCTTCACAGTCGATACTAATCACGTTTTAGATACGGTTTTCACACATTCCAGGATAAAATGGCTATATATATATATATATATATATATATATATAAGGTGGTCAATATCAATAGCATGTCTTCAAATACCAAGGAAGACTTAAGACGTACCTGTTGTAGCGTTAACCGTGTAAACATCCCACTGCAGTCACAGTACCAAGCAGATGCTTGTTAAACACGGAAGTACAGTAGTTTGACATTACTTTGCCCTAGCTTGCTCGGCCATACACGGTCTCACAGGGAAATAATGGTGCACCGCGGATAAATCAACCGTCAGCTCCTACATGGACTATTAAAACAAACATGCACTTGGCATGCTAACCCCCAGCGAAAAACGAGAGACAAGAAACAAATCGCTGATTCAACACACCAGGGCCAGCAGTAAATTGACAAGTTCCGTGTCTAAGGACCCCAGGTATCTGCATAAGCCTACCTCCATCGCAGACTGATCTCATAAAATGGCGTATGTATGACACGCGAAATCATATTTCCATTTTTTGGCGTGCTATCAACACGCATAATCGCCTTTCAGTGTGTTTATGAACGCTGTTGACTCAACCCCGTTCCTAAACCTACCCGTCACTGGGGTTACCATTTATGAGTCTTCCCCTACCATCCTAGGGAAAAAAAATATCGCTCCCCAGATGTAGATCTACATTTTGCTTTGTTTCGCTCTGACATTTAACGGCGTGTACATACACGCGTAATCACTCGGACATTTAATGCCGTAGACATACACGCATACATGCGGATAGCTCAAAATGCGTATAGATAACACGCCACTTGACTTGAAAGTGGCGTGTATGTTTACGGAAAAGTCATGATGTCATGTTTTCTATCGTGTTAGGTGGTTTACTAAATGCCCACTCCACCCCCCAAATAGTGATGGAATTGAAGCGTGAAAAAAAAGTGTAAGAGAACAAAATTAAACTGAAGGGTCCTAATCCTAACCTGGCCCACAGGTTACTTTACCTAATGTAGCCTGAAACATTAAAGGGATACTCCACTTTTTTTTTTACAAATAGGCTAATTTTATCACTCCCCCAGAGTTCAAAAGTTGACTTTTACCGTTTTCAAATCCATTCAGCCGATTTTCTGATATTTAGAAGAATATCAGTAACCAGACAGTTTCTGGTCTCATTGACTTCCATAGTAGGAAAAAAATATACAATGGAAGTCAATGAGACCAGAAACTGTCTGGTTACTGATATCGGAAAATCGGCTAAATACCAAAAAATCGGCTGAATACATTCGAAAATGGTAAAACCCAACTGTTTAACCCTGGGGGAGTGACAAAATGAGCCTATTTCCAAAAAAAAAAAAAAAAGTGGAGTATCCCTTTAAGACAATTCTCTTAATGTTTCGATCCATTTTGTTTTGTAATCACTGTTCCTTCGTTGGCCAGAAGAGAACTGGCCCCCGACTGGCCCCCAAGGTTTTTTTCCCCATTCAATCACCTCATGGAGTTTTGGTTCCTTGCCACTGTTGCCTTGCTTATGGCTTGCTTAGTTGGGGATATTTAATATTTAACAATATTATTGATCTGTGTTGTATTACTTTCATGTTATCACTGTGAAGCTGCTTTGATACAATCTGTATTGTAAAAAGCACTATATAAATAAATGTGACTTGACTTGACTTGACTTAATGTGTAAACCCAACAGGTTTTGCGTTTTAAATGTAAATAATTAATGTCGCCTCTGCGCTGTGGACGCTTCAAAAATTATATTCTTAAGTATTGTAAGGTAGAGACCAAATGTCTAAAAGTAGGAAAATGCTGAGCAACTTTTAAAATCTCGATTTCTTATTGCACAACGATGTTCTGAAATGCAGGTTTTTAAAGATCTACGAGTTCCCTATCGAGGGAACTCAACACTGCGTCGATAAGATCGACTCTTTGGGGACGCTCCCTAAGCGTGCGCCTCTTAAGTATGAATGAAACTAATCCAATCCTGATTGGTGTTGCGTCGTGACGTAACATGTGACGGCATACCCGGAAGTATAAAAGTGACGCTGTCACAACACACACTAGCTTTCGCTCTTCAGCAAGCGCTTTATGTTGAAACTGTCTGTCTTATTTGGTGTTGTTCTTATTATTGAAAGAAAGTATGGCCAGTGAACAATTCAAGAGGTGTGTGCATCCCTGCCCTCGTTTCATCACGGGTGGGGACGCACACTCTCTCTGTGTGTATTGTTTGGGAGTGCAGCACGCACGGGCAGCTCTCGAGGGGGCTGCTTGTGAAATGTGTGAGGCTTTGCCTATTAGAGTGCTGCGCTCCCGGCTGGCGTGCTTTGACGAGCACGGTCAGGCTCGCGTTCCCCAGGGTTCCGGTCCCGCATATGTCGAGGCGATGCGGCGACTGAGATCCTGGGGTTCGCAGCGGGATCTGGCGGAGGAGAGTGAGAATGCTGAGGCATTTTCTCGCTCGCCATCGGCTGATCCCGCAGCCTCTGAGAGTGGTGTGGGAGCCCGCGCTGCGGTTTCTCCTACCCGCGATCAGGTCCCGGTGCTTGAGCTGTCTACTTCTGAGGAAGGGGACGTGCTCAGCATCGATGCGGACGACCGTGATCTCAGCACGCCATCACGCGGCCTGGGTTATGAGGAGCTGGTGGAGGTTGTGACACGCGCTGTGGCCAGACTAAACATCAGCTGGCCACAACATGAGCAGGAAACGCAAGTCACCAGTAAAATGGACGAGCGTTACCTGCAGCGCAGGTCACAGCCTCACCGCCGGGGTCTGCCGTTTTTCCCTGATCTCCATAAAGAGATCTCGAGAACGTGGGAAAGACCGCATTCGTCCCGTATTTCGAGTCCCAATGTAATAGATTACAGCAATGTTATGGGGGCTCGAGATATGGGATATGGGAAGATGCCGAAGGTGGAGGAGGCTTTAGCAAGGAGGCTTTAGACTTTAGGCTTTAGACAATCTCTCTCCCGAATCGGCGTCTTCCCTAAAGACCCCGGTGTTGCCTAGTAAGCCCTGCAGAGAGACATCTGCATTGGTGGGCAGGGCTTACATGGCGGCGGGTCGGGCTGGTTCGTGTCTGCACTCAATGGCGATTTTGCAGGCATACCAGGCCGACCTCCTGAAAGATTTGGATGAGGGGGAGGGGCCTACTCCTGAAGATGTCGCGGAGTTGAGGAAGGCCGCAGATTTGTCTCTCCGGGCCACTAGGGAAGCGGCCAGCGCTATTGGCCGCTCTATGGCGGCCATGGTGGCCACGGAGAGGCATCTGTGGCTGAACTTATCCGGTATTAAAGAAAAGGATAGGTCCTTCCTGCTGGATGCGCTGCTTTCGGCTTCTGGCCTGTTCGGCGACGCCGTTAATTCGGTTGTCAACAGGTTTCAGGAGTCGAGAAAACAATCTGC
Organism: Pimephales promelas; assembly: GCF_016745375.1. The sequence goes on along the minus strand of NW_024121177.1, from coordinate 2,963 downwards.
GGCGTTCCAGCAGTACCTCCCCCGGAAAGCGAAGGCCAAATCTAGTAGGGGGGGGGGCAAAGCAATCAGCCCCAGCCATCAGCCAGCTCCTCCCACAGGGCAGAGCAGAAGGAGAGCGTTTCCTCTAGAGCCCCCCCTCCGGGGTCTTGGCAACAGAGGAAACGCTCCCAAAAACCGAAGTCCTCCAGCCAGAGGGGCGACCTGAGGGACGTCATTCAGGCTAAGAGGACTTCGGAAAAGAGGTCCTAGCCAAGGCAGGACTTCAGAGGGCTGCCCCCTCCGCAGTGAGACAACCGAGGTTGTTCTCACAACGGGGCCCTCTAGGAAAAGATGCAGGTCCGCCGTTAACAGCGCTTCGGGCTGCATCAATTTCCAGCGAAAAGACACCAGAGGCCAGCCTCGAGAGGCTGGTACCCTTAGCAGATTTTGTAGAGGGATGGTATCATCTTCCCAACATATCTCCATGGGTCCTGCAGATAATACGAGTTGGGTACAGACTGCAGTTCGCGCACCGCCCCCCCAAGTTCTCTGGGGTGGTGCTCACTGCGGTGGTCCCAGAGCAGGCTCAGGTGTTGGAACAAGAAGTACAGACTCTGCTGTCGAAAGGAGCACATAGAACGTGTTCTTCCGGTAGACAGGGAGTCCGGGTTTTACAGCGGTACTTTATAGTTCCAAAGAAGGATGGGGGGTTAAGGCCAATTTTGGATCTCAGGGTGTTGAACCGGTCTCTGAGAAGGTTCAAATTCAGAATGTTGACCATTCCAACAATCGTGAGTCAAATCAGATCCGAGGAGTGGTTTGTCACGATAGATCTGAAAGACGCCTATTTTCACATCTCCATCCTTCCTTGTCACAGGAGGTACCTGAGGTTCGCTTTCGGGGGCGAAGCATACCAATATCGGTTCTTCCGTTCGGGCCTAGCACTCTCTCCCGCACATTTACCAAGTGTATGGACGTGGCCCTTGCTCCACTGAGACTTCAGGGGATTCGCGTATTGAATTATCTCGACGACTGGCTTATTTTGGCCCAGTCTCGGGAGTTGGCAGTTCGGCATCGAGGTGTCGTTCTTGGCCATATTCAAAATTTGGGGTTAAGACTCAATTTGAAGAAGAGTGTGCTAGAACCGTCCCAGGGCACGACCTTTTTGGGAGTCGTGTGGAACTCGATTACAATGCAGGCACGTATGTCTCCCGCACGTATCGAGTCAATTCTGGCGATGGTGTCCATGGTGAGGCTAGGTCAGGCCGTCACTGTGAAACACTTTCAAAGGATGCTGGGCCTCATGGCAGCGGCATCCAACATTATTCCTCTGGGCCTCCTTCACATGAGGCCCCTCCAGTGGTGGTTGAAGTACAAGGGGTTCTCACCCAAAGGAAATCCGTTCCGTATGATCAGAGTAACGCGCAAGTGCCTTCAGTCTCTGCAAATATGGAAGAAGCCTTGGTTCCTATCCCAAGGGCCAGTGTTGGGGGTGTCATGTCGCCGGGAAACTGTTTCGACAGACGCCTCCCTTACGGGCTGGGGCGCGGTCATGGACGGCCGCTTTACCAGGGGGTCTGTGGCAGGACCATCATCGCACTTGGCATATAAATTGCCTGGAGATGATGGCGGTATTCAAGGCTTTGAGGAGCTTCCTCCCAGGGATCGAGGGTCGCCACGTCCTTATACGGACGGACAATACGTCAGTGGTGGCCTATCTGAACCGACAGGGGGGACTCAGATCGCGCCCTCTGTGCAAACTGGCGCATCAGATTATCCTTTGGTCCCAGGGAAAGATATTGTCAATAAGGGCAATGTATATCCCAGGGGTTCAGAATCGGGGAGCAGACATCCTGTCGAGGCAGGGGCTGAGGCCCGGGGAATGGAGACTTCATCCGGATGTGGTGAAGTCGATATGGGAGAGGTTCGGACCGATGGAAGTGGATCTGTTTGCGTCTCGAGAGACGTCCCACTGTCCACTTTTGTTCTCCCTCTCACATCCAGCCCCGCTGGGGTTGGATGCCATGGTACAGGCTTGGCCGAGGCTTCGCCTGTATGCTTTCCCCCGATCGCTCTGCTCCCAGGGGTCCTGGAGAGGGTCCGTCAAGAGGGCATCAGTCTACTTCTGGTTGCCCCGAGATGGCCGACACGAGTATGGTTCTCGGATATAATATCACTCCTCATAGCTCCGCCATGGCCGATTCCTCTGAGGAGGGATCTATTGTCTCAGGCGGAGGGCACAATCTTCCACCCTCGCCCAGAGTTGTGGAAGCTGTGGGTCTGGCCTCTGAGGGGTTCAGTACCTAAATGCTGGCTTATCAGCTGAGGTGGTTGAAACCATACTTAGCTCTAGGGCCCCATCTACCAGGAGATTATATGGCCTCAAGTGGAAGGTGTTTCACACTTGGTGTGGAGAACGAAGGTTGGATCCAGTAAACTGCCCAGTGGCTTCAGTTCTGGAATTCTTCAGGATCGTTCTCTGCGGGTCTCTCCCCGTCCACTCTTAAGGTGTACGTGGCTGCCGTTTCGGCTTTCACGCGCCAGTAGATGGTGGACCTCTGGGGAGGCACCAATTGGTCATTAGGTTTCTCCGTGGTGCTTGGAGGATGAGGCCGGCGATCAGGTCCAGGGTGCCTGCCTGGGATCTGGCAATAGTTCTGGAGGGTTGTCCCTCGCTCCCTTCGAACCTTTAGAGTCGGCTTCGCCTAAGGACTTAACGCCGAAAATGGTCTTTCTCTTAGCGATTACCTCTCTTAAGAGGGTGGGAGATCTCCAGGCCCTGGCGGTAACGCCAGCTTGCTTGGAGTTTGCCCTGGCAAAGTAAAGGCCTTTTTGCACCAAGTCCGGGCTACGTGCCTAAAGTTCCTTCGAGTACGGCTCGCTCTGTAGTCCTTCAGGCATTCCATTCCTCCACCTCATGTGTCGGCGGGAGAAGCAGAGGCTTTCACTTGCTCTGCCCGTCAGAGCTTTGAGTGTATACTTGG